>CAXKWD010000003.1:88800372-89547308 GCA_964059195.1 Ectobius pallidus | reverse complement strand
GACTGTCATGTAAGTGCCTTCATTCTAATGTACTATTTTCAACAGCACTGCTTCTGCAGCAGCTTCTCTAGCATTCCAGGCTTTGTGCTGCTAGTAGTAGCCTAGTTATGTATTATCAAAGCTCTGTGTGTAGAGTAGTACTAGCTCACAATTAGTAGATCCAGTTCTTCAAGCGTTACAATATTGCATTTATTAATCTTATTTTACTTTTCAGGAGTTCCATATACAGGGAGTTCGGAAATTCACATTACAAATTTATAGGGCTAGTAGGTGGGACAGTAGACAGTATTTCGAATAGGAACCCATGTCCGGAAACGTACCGTTTCCGTGCTACAGTCATTACAATGTGTCGGATTTGCCGGTGTTGTTTTGCAACCGGATAGGCAGTACATGACGTCAGAGGATCACCTGATGGCACGTGAAGTTTACCCTGATGTGGTATCATGCCTGGAGCCCCATTCACGTGCCTGTGCGTCTCCGACCAACATGATTGAGTACACGTTTGCAGAATACACGGACATGATTTTGGTGTATGGTGTAGCGGAAGGGAATGGAAGAGCAGCTCGTCAGTTGTATCAAGAGCGGTATCCACAACGCACGACTCCATCGCATACCCTTTCTTGCCAGAATTACACGATGGCTCCGAGAACGAGGTAACATTGTAATGGCTGTAGCACGGAAACGGTACGTTTCCGGACATGGCTTCCTATTCGAAATATTGTCTACTAAGTCCCCTCTACTAGCCCTAGAATTTCCGAACACCCTGTATAGTCAATGATATAGTTGTGCGCTAGAAAATGTCATGAAAATTGAGGGTGTCAGCGCAACAGTAGTTTGAATTACTTTTTCGGAGTTTAGAGAAAAAGCAAGTTAAAGTTTTTCACTTGTGGTTTTTCATACAATTTGGGAAATCCGGTTTTGTCGGGAGTGGGGTATTCTATGGTGCTTGGTCAACTTAGCTATAAATTTTATGGTATACTCTTGAATAAGTTAAGACTTATTTTATAAGACCCTGAGGCACTTTTATTTTGTTATGCCACTGTTGCACAGTTTTTTATTTGTAGATATAAAAGAGAACAAAATATTTGAATAATTCCTGGATTTCTTTTTTACATATTATGAAACATTAATTAAAGAGAACTTTGCCTATTAGTTTTAGTCATAAGTTCCCATAGACTAATTGCTCAGTTCTACACATGGCAGTCATAAAATTAATGATGAATGGGTGGTAGGGACTACATATTAGGGATCATTACTATCCTCAACTTTCTTTGGATTTATTGATTCTGGTGTGCAAAATTTTCGTTGCAATTTTACAAAAGGAATTTTGTGTCAGGAAATAAATGAGCTATTTTAAAACTAGCTAGCTATACGAGACGTAAATTGGTTCAGCCCAAAAATAGGAAAATAGTTCATGCCCAAGTGATACAGATGGCATCAGCATCTAGTCTTACCTTGTAAGGAGGGTTACTCTACTGTTGCGTTGATCCCCTCAATTTTAGTTGCTCTTGTATAATATCAGGTTACAAGACGCATAAACATTTAGACATATTTTGAGATGTTAAACATACTAATGTGCAATTTTATAAGTGTTATATTTTAACTTATATTACTTGTGAATCACTGCCACAATAATACGACTTGCTACTAGGAGCCGAATTTTTAGGCTCTTAAACCTATATGTTATAGTTTATCCTGCAAGGGCCAATTTTACACCTTACTTAGTAATTGGACAGGTGAGGTACAGTCAGTCAACTAGGAGTTGAATCTTGGACCCTTGGTAAGACTAAAGATGAGGCATAAGATTCTGTAAACAGATACCGGTAGTTACATTTTGGTGTAGTATTCTAAGTTATGCTAGTATAGTATTGTTTAGTATTAATGTAAACATTAATTGTGTTAAGAACTATTGTTTTACAAAATTCCATAATATGTATCTGATCATCCTTAGTAACATAATACTACATCCCTTCAATAGTAGCATATAAATAAAAATATAAAGAAGGGACCTAAGCTTGATCTGATTGCTAGTAACACTTTGCTGAATAACAAAATAAATCAATATTATTTAAGAGAATATGTCCAACAGAGACATTAATGTGGTTCATGAATGCATATATCCAGAATGTTATTTAGTTAAGTTCACAGTTCACTGTATAAACTAAATTTTATGTGATAACATAGAAAACTAAACACCGTGGCGCTACATCCCTGAAAGGACAAGGCCGCTGCGTCATCTACCAGAAGCAGATGGCAGGATTGGGAGGCATGTGGTCAGCATGCCGACACCCGCGGTCGTTAATGTTGGTTTCCATGACCGGAGCCGCTACTTCTCTATCATGTAGCTCCTCAATTTGAATCACGAGGTTGAGTGCACCCCGTACCAGACCTCCCTACCTCAGAAAAATTCGAGGAGGTACCGGGGATCGAACCCGGGCCGACGGATCTGCTAACTACAAGACCACGCCGGTGGTTCGATCGTGATAACACCGAGCTCAGTATTATTATTACATTTTTGGAATTACTGAATGTACATAGGTGGAAGTAATGTGGACAACAGTGTGTTAGAAATTACTAAGCCGTATTTCCTGTAAACTACGACTATTACTCCCCTCTCGTTCTTAACTAATGGGCGAAATAAAACAACTTGTTTAAGTATCCATAAACTACCATATCTCTTATTTAAAATTGCTGACTGACTTTTTTCTGCGTAACGAAATCGAAATTCAATGTATATTCTAAAACAACCATTAAATCTATTTCTAAGGAAGGATATATTGGATCCAATTATTCAGTTGCCAAGGTTAATGTATGTTTAATTCCGAAAATGCTGAAATTATTTTGTGCTTTATTAGTACTTGTACGAACCTCTTGAATAATTGTACCTTTTGAAACTCTACACAAATTAGATAACAACACATAGTCAACAATAGCTAGCACACTTAGGCTCGGTGCATTTTGGGAATGGAATGAAATTTGTAACAATAATATGTTTCCATTCATAATAATACCACACACAGTGTGTGACCTGTTATTTCAGTTTTTACAAACAACTCCATTCTCTTCTTAATATAAAGCAATTTACAACATGTTCTTCCATTATTATTCGTGTATTCTTTCTATTCATTTACCTACTTTTATAAAATGAATCCTCTTCCTACATCTTCAATTTGTCAAGCTAATCTGCCTCATTTTGAGAATCTATGTTAAAATTTCTTTAACATAAATTGTTCATTGCACCTCAGAAATGTGTAAAATTATGCTCTGTCATCCAGCAGTTATTATCATATAATTACTTTAAAAAAAAACTTTTATATAAATTCACTGAAATACCATTACAAAATTAGCACAATATTTTTGTTTTATTAGGAAAGATTGACTTTCAGCTTTCCTTATAAGGGATTGCCACTATAAACAAAGCACGACATGCACTATAATAATTACAAATTAACCATATGGATTCTCGAATAAATGGGAAAAGAGGTAAGTAAATGAAATAATGGAAACCCCTCTGTTATATGCCATAAAAATAGTAAGTGAATGAAGAATAAGCCATTTACCATTAATATTGAAGACATTTCCGAGATTTTATATTACTCTAATAAACCTTTTTAAGTAAATCGGATAAAATAAAGTAAAACAAAGTAAAAACAAAAATATTACGAGTATATTAGCATATCCAAGTTATTTAGATCAGGCCTGAAAAATCAGCTTTATTTAGGAGGGATAATGTTCGATGTTGTTTTGTTATGGCACCAACAATATGAGAGAGAGAGAGTCTGTAGCAGGCCTTATTTTTCACGCACACAATTAAGTTTTATTGTTTAATATATTACCTAATGGTAGACCTAATTAATATATTTAATATCCAGATTTAATTATTCGTGAAGCATTCTTTGCACCGTTGCCAAGAGACAATCTTGATAATGACCAAATATTGCTGGGAAGCAATATTATCTTAAATAGCTGTTTCCAAATCATTTTATTCGTAGACCCCGGGAAACTTGGTGTCTGCCATGGACCCTCATGCCTCAGCCAAACCGCATCTTTGGGCTTTCACAACGAAATAAAAAGGTATGAGTTCTATAAATAAATAATATACTATAAATATACTATAAATAGGAAAATAGTATGAATGGTGAACTTCCATTTCTGTTATAGGATTTCAAAATTTGGTTCCATATATATATAGGGGTACGCCGTAGCCTAGTGGTTGAGGCACTGCGCTACAAACCGGAAGGTCGCGGGTTCGATCCCCGATGAGGTCGTTGGAGTTTTTCAATTGGCTTAACTTTATGTTAGCACTATGAACCTGGGGTCGACTCAACTTCTAACAAAAACGAGTACCTGAGGAGCAATCCTGGGGGTAAAGGCGGTCGGCGCGTAAGGCTGACAACCTTACCACCTTCACGTGCCGAATGTCCAAAATCTGGGAGCCTGAACCTCCTGGAACCCTCTGGGGCTCCAAGGTCTGTAAAGTGATCACTTTACTTTACTATATATATATATATATATATATACACACACATATATATTCAATTTAGCACGTAGCTCGCCTTATAATTGACCAGTCTGTTTCTTGATTTATTTTTACCTGAAGCAGTATTGAAAAATATTGCTGAAATGATGTCGGAAATGAATCAAATTCTGCAGAGCCTTGTTCCGAGCGGTGGCAGTTCATTGGCAACATAAGCCAGAAATCAGTCGGGTTCCGTTCCTTCAATGCAATTTGAATCCCTGCATTGGTAGATAACTCGATGAAATCTTCTTCTTCCTTGCCTTCTCAATGCCGTTCTCTTTTACTGAGAAAGGATCCCGTATCCGTGACTTAATTTTTTCAAGAAAGCGAAGGTATTCCAGGAAAGTCTTCTTAGATTTTGCGAATGAAGCATAGTTAGCAAAGCTTCTTTTTTGGTAGAGTCTGCTGTAACATTTCTAGAAACTTTGACAAGTTTTGAAACGATTCCACTTACAGCCTACCAACGTTGCAATGGTGATTTTGCACGTTAACTTATAAAACTTTTCTTTTTAAGTAATTTACTTACATTTTTTCAATTTTGCATTAATTTGTTGTAATTATACTATTGAGTCATGGACCCACAATAAAAAAACGTTGTGGACCCCTGGAGGTCCAAAAAAGGCAGCCTGGGGAAACTGCTAATCTAATACATACTTTTCATAAATTAATATAAAAATAACATAACCATTTTCTTAATTGCCTTAATTTCAGCAAGTGCAAGTAAGAATTACATGTCAGATGGTATTGTATAACTTTGGACGAAAATGGAACAGGAAACAAATTCACTACTGCGTTCCAGATAATATGTTGCGCGGGAAATATATCTGGAGTACTTTATATCTGAAAGTGTTGTGCTTGTGGAGTTTTTCGATACACGCCATCGACATTATTGTCTCCTGAAATAAGCGTAATCTTATCCTGAAACTGCAGTCAGGGCAGATTATGCGGAACCTGTTGCAAAGAATATCTTCGGAAGTGCTTGGGAAAGAATAAATTAGCTGAATGATAATTATAAGATTTCTAATAACTTACAATGAAATTATCCGGAGCTTATCCAATATGAGGAAACCATCGGAAGCTTCATACCAAAGAAAATAGACACTTACAGCAATGGTCGGGAAATATCATCTTCTTTATGGGAAAGTGCAAGGAAGTGTTCAGGGTCTATGGTTCTAGCATAACTTCGGACTTCGTTCTTGAATTAAGGGTATACTGAACATAAGACAGGTTTTCTCTTATTGCTAATACCCGAGCAGAAATATACAGGAACAGCCCTGAAGCTCTTAGTTCTGCAGTTCCCAGCATAGGCGTACTAAGGGGGGGGGGGTTTGGGGGTTTGAACCCCCCCCCCCATTGATTAAAAAAAGGAAAATTGTATAATTTTTTTAAGTCTGCCCATAAATTACTTAATACAAGTAACTTATAAAGCGTGGGAAGCTTAAAACTCGTTATTTTGCGTCTTAATTTTTAAAATTTTCCGGGGGAGGATCCCCGGAAGCTTAAAACTCGTTATTTTGCATCTTAATTTTTAAAATTTTCCGGCGGAGGACCCCCGGAAGCTTAAAACTCGTTATTTTGCATCTTAATTTTTAAAATTTTCCGGTGGAGGACCCCCGGACCCCCCTCTCCCTGAGGAGTATTCCATACCCCCCAGACCCCGCGGATGTTATAACCCCCCCCCCATATGGTCGGCCTGGTTACGCCTATGGTTCCCAGACAATCATAATTCGAGCCAAAAGCAGATTAAAACAGCTCAGTGTAGTTGAGGTTCCTGTATAAAATGAAAGCAATGATGGGTGTCGGCCGAAACTGATTTCTTTCTGAACAATCCTAAGCCCCAATTTATGTTGAATTACATCACAGTAGTACCTGATGCATGAGAGCGCTAAGCTGATTACATTATAGGATGCTTACGCATACATATGGAAATTTAATTGCTCCAATTCACCACTACATGTTCACTGTACTAGCAAATGGCATGTACAGCCATTAGACTTGATTCATTATGTACCCACAGTAAAATGATCTAGAAGCATTCATGAAATCTATATTAAAAATCTGATGTGAAAGTCACATAACTTCCTCTGCCCAAATAAATGTTAGCATCTTAGTATATATAGGCCTAATAGGCCTAAGTATCCAGCCTGAAATTAAAGAAAAATAGTTTAACGGTAAAGTTGCCAGTATTATTATCCTTGTACATAAATGCAAGGCACGATTTTACGCTAGTTTTGCTATAAATATCTTATAGCCTCTTCTTTGAATGTTGCGACTAAAACGCAGGCTATAGACAAACTTTAAAAAAGTGACGGCAAACGTTTATTAAAATTTCCGCCGTTAAGAATAATTTCCGAAATTTATCGAATATGCTCCTCAGATATTTCTTTACTCTATGCGTGGCCAACAATACATCTTTCTCGCTTCATATTCTTATAGCCTATAGAATAAGAGGCGCGTATTCAGTTGCTCACCAGGCAAGACAAAGTTTCTACAAGCAGTGGGTGGCTTGTAACCACCCTTCAGAGAATTTTTTTTTTTTAAGTTTCAAATAAAAGTTTTAGCTTTTGGTATAAGCACTTCATAAACAAACTTTAAAGGAAATCTGGAAGAAATTTTCTTCATGTAAAATCCACTTAAATATAAGAGAAAGTTGTCTCCAATCTTCGTGCCACATCTTCAGAAGGTACCTAACCCAAATACAAAATTTTGTTTTTGTATGATTTTCCATTACAATAGGCCGTATTGGAAAGAGCGCGTATCCACAGTAGGTGCCTTATAACTACCTTTCAGATTTTTTTTCGAAAAAAGTTTCATCTCTCAGTATAAGCAACCCATGTGCAAAATTTAAAGAAAATCGTTTGAGCCGTTTTCGAAAAAACTTCGATCTTGGGGGTCTAAAACAATACTTTCTCTACCTATAGTACCTATGGTACGTGCAGAGGAAGTAAAAATTAAAGTGTATTTGGACATACAGTGCAGTACTTCTACACACACTAATGCATTATGATAATATTGCGTCAATTTATGCCACTAATTAACAACTTTATTCTATATAAAGATGTATAAGTTTATCGTATGTAAATACTGTAGCCTATGGTCTTTCACATTAATAACCTATATAAATAATGATACTGATCAAGCAATACTAATTACAACGAAATTTACAAAGATTATGCTATACAGAATAACAATAAATAATGAAACATATTTTACTGCTTACTACTTCAACAGTCAGTCAGTTATTACAAAATGTAAGATTATTTTACCAACATAATCGAACAAGGAACTATTCAATAACCTTTGTCATTAGACCTAACTATCTTGAGAAGTATACTCCAACCCAATATACGGGTGTATAATTTTCATAGGGTTGAAATAACACAAATACAGTACGTATATAAAACAAAAAAGTAGCAAAATCTTGTACTATAGGATTTATTTAATACATGAACTGCTGTCAAAGTCAGGAAGCCTACGCTTACTTACCTCTTCTCAGTTAGACTATAGGCATAATGTAGCCTAGTCTGATAGAAAAACTTTTTATGCACCTACATCATGGAAAAAAATGGCAAGCGAATTATAGGTAGAACTTAAAAAGTTAAGGTGAATGTTGCAACAAAGCCTCGTTTCTAATAAGTACAGAGATTTGTGTGTTATGCTCAATATAAATTATTTTAATTACGAATTAAGATCGTTGACAATAGTATATTTCTGTGTATACACTAATTTGTAGAGTTTTTAATAGCCTACTGCATAGCCTAATTAGATGAAGTGTGCATACAGTATGGCAATTACTCAGAATATATTGTACTATATTAAAAATAATTCTCGTAAGAGATAAATAATCTATTTTAAAGACAGTGCTTTGGTGTATGTACACCTATATTAATTTACTCTTGGCCTGTGTTTTAAACTAAGTTATTATATTATAGAAAAGCTGTAGATAATAGACGCATTTTGCTCAACCTTTCAGCAAATTTTATATGAGACGTTTAGACAAGTAAAGTTGTAAGCACCAAATCCTTATTTTGAATAAATTGCGTTTGTAGTTCTACGAAACTATATTACTGCATTTGAAAGGGCTAGCAAGGCTTATGAGCCCGCAGAACTTATACACATTACCTATACAAAAGTTAGGAAATTCGTTGTATGAAAGACAGTGATGCATACACTTTTGCTGAAGTAAACGTCTTATATAGCATAATACAATATCAAATTGAGTACCAAATTCCCTCACTGTGTACAAAATGTATGACGGTTTTTCTTGTCGCTTGCAGAAGAGGCAGGTCGAGCAGCTATAGCGGAGAAGAAGCGTCCTGAAGAACTGACAGAAGAAGACAAGATGGCGCTGCTGGGACGACCCCGGCTAGGAGACATAACGAGAGCACAAATCCGTATCAAGGAGAGTAAAGAGTTCAAGGTAAAAAGCCACTTTCATTACCTCGCTCGTTAACTCTATCTCAGATCGAGAGAAAGTCTCCGGGATGCTACAAATTAAATTGGTTGTACACGGGCCTAGATTAGCAAAAGTATTGGAAAGATTAAAGTGGAAGTTGCCATGCATCATTCTTAGTACAGATTTTGTAAAATAGCCCTCTAACTGAGAACACGGTTTACTGACATGACATAGTATTAATATACATAAATCTAATTAGCTTCTCACAGTGTGTTTTAACACGTATAATTAAAATATATTCAGTAATCTATTTCATCCTCTTTAGTGGCGTTATTTCATTAGTTAGTTGGAAAGTTAATAAGTAAATAAGTAAGTAAGTAAGTAAGTAAGTTAGTTAGTTAATTAGGTAGTTGATTAGTTGGATGGTTAATTAATTACATGTTTAGTTATATAATTGATTAGTTAGTTATTTACTTTATTAGTTAGTTGGTTTACTTACTTAATTAGCTCGTTAGTTCGTTAGATGGTTAGTTAGTGAGATGGTTAGTTAATGAGATGGTTAGTTATTTAGATGGTTATTTCTAGTTATTTAGATAATTAGTTGATTGGTTAGTTGGTTATTTAGTCGGTTAGTTAGTTGGTTCGTTAGTTGGAAAGTTGGTTGGTTAGTTGGTTACTGAATTAGTTTGTGTTATATAGTTGATTAGTTAATTATTTAGTTAATTAGTTAATTGGTTTACTTAATTAGCTCGTTAGTTCGTTAGATGGTTAGTTAGTGAGATGGTTAGTTATTTAGATGGTTATTTATAGTTATTTAGATAATTAGTTGACTGGTTAGTTGGTTATTTAGTCGGTTAGTTAGTTGGTTAGTTAGTTGGTTAGTTAGTTGGTTGGTTGGTTGGTTGGTTTGTTGGTTTATGAATTAGTTTGTGTTATATAGTTTATTAGTTAGTTATTTAGTTCATTAGTTAGTTGGTTTACTTACTTAGCTCGTTAGTTCGTTAGTTCGTTAGATGGTTAGTTGGTTAGTTAGTGAGATGGTTAGTTATTTAGATGGTTATTTATAGTTATTTAGATAATTAGTTGGTTGGTTAGTTGGTTATTTAGTCTGTTAGTTAGTTGGTTAGTTAGTTGGAAAGTTGGTTGGTTGGTTGGTTGGTTGGTTGGTTGGTTGGTTGGTTGGTTGGTTGGTTGGTTGGTTGGTTGGTTGGTTGGTTGGTTAGTTGGTTAATGAGTTAGTTTTTTAGTTAGTTGGTTAATTAGTTTGTTCGTTATTTAGTTTTTTTATTTATTAGTTCGCTATTTGGTTGGTCGCCCAAGGTTTTTTGACTGCCAAAAGTTTTCCCGAGGTCGCCCGTGTTAGCATTTTTGTATTTTACATGTTTGTATCCATATATACAAGTTAAAAAAATAAAAGCTTCTACGCCACCTTTTGCACTCATAGCAATGCATTTTATTCCACGTTATTCTGTATATACTGACAATTTCATTGCGGCTATCTTAATGGCACTCTTATTTAAGGTACCATTTTCCTTGAAATGGAGTAGGAATTGCAGGAATTGTAGGATGGCACTACGACATTCGGCTGTTGACTGTCTTGCTTTGGAGTTTCTACTTACATTTGCCTCGGTTATGGGCATGTTTACTCGTCCTGGAAGGCCACAACGGTTGCATACTTAACTGACGTCCGTTTCGCAAGGCTTGTATAGATCCCGCATGAAATCTGTGCCGATTGCCTACGTCATTGCATTATGTTTTCGTGGGAACTATAGCGTCGACTGGTCTGCTACCTGTCTCTCTCGCACAACAGTACCTCCCTTTCTATTTATAAAGGCCTCTCTCTCTCTAGCGAGTAACGGTCGTCATCGGCACAGATTTCGTGCGAGATCTTTAGAACGCTATGCCCAGTGAACGTCTTACTGGATGAAGGATCGCTTCACTACTGAATATGCACTAATATCAGACCATTACTCATATTGCGCACCCGCTATAAAGCCGACCATTACTCCTATGTTAGTACCATATTATGGAATGCAGACAGAAGTAAAAATTATCAAACCTTAAGTAAAAACTAGTTTACATATTTCCAAAGCCAATTTTTTCACATTTCACCCTCTGTATGTAGTCACACACCCCTTATAGAATTGTTTGTATTAAATGCATTACAGTATGTTTTGGTAATTTTTATTACATAAATCATATTTAAAGTTAGCAATATACTCATTTCATTGTACTCAAATGTAAATCGATCCTTTGTTAGAAGTTTTTAGCTACATAAAATAATATTCTCCATAACTTTACTGTTTTTTTTTTTATTATTTGAAGCCTCATTTCTTCACGTTTTGATTGACCTCTACGTAATATTCATTTGATCTTATTAAACCCATTTGTTTTCCGTCTTTGTAATGTAATGTAATTTACTGTACTGTAGTGTAGTAGTTACGGTAATAAGATCTCAATTGATGTTCATTTAGGTTAGACTTAGCTAGTATAATATGAAATAGTCCCAATGAAACTTTGGCATCTATTTAGGGTCTTTCCTAAAATAACCTTTAATATAAGCCTAACTAAGATTGATTGAAATCCAATTAGCTCAGAACAGCGTAACCTAGCCAATTATTATTAGAACAGCACGTCTTTTTTTATGAATCTGCATCATAAATCATAGTAGTAACAGTAATAATAATAATAATAATAATAATAATAATAATAATAGTAATAATAATAATAATTAATGTCGGGAACATCATGTATGATGCATACACAGAGTCAATTAATAGCTAAAATTACATAGACATGATTTATTTACAGATGAATCTACGGATTCATGGTGCATTATAAAAGGTTTCTTATTAACCATTGGTGTAAACTTCTTTTAAAACTAGCTATAGGCAGACCAGGGGAATATTGAAGAAACATATTGAATAACATTATAGCCATCGCAGGAAAGTTACGTTTTGTTATGGTCAGTCTAGCGACAGATAATATTAATCAATACGCTAGTTATGCCTTGTACTATAGTTATGGTAATAAGATCTCAACTGATACTCATTTGGGTTAGACTTAATTTTAACTAGGCTGTGGTATATAAGTAAACAACTGTCAAAACTTTTTCGGAAACAAACAGGGGCTTACAATGAGCTTCGTATGATGAAGCTGTCATGATGCGTAAGGCCTGCTTTTGCAACTTGAGAACTCTGTCCAAATTGGAACAGTTACCCACATAAAGATACCATAAATTAATTCACAATTAAAGAAAGCGTAATATACATTTCTAAGAAATTCCTTAGGTACCAGATGGAAGAACAAAAGAACAATATGTCGTTCGTTACTAGGAAAGAAGAGCTGTCCTTCAGGAGTCAAATTTATCAAAGAGCATGTACTATTTTATTATTTATTTATTTACCAAGACTTCCTCCCTAAGGAGGGTGCCATTATTAATTTAGTATAACTTAACTAGCGTATTTATTCATTATATAAAAATATGTTGACAATGTGACGTTCAACTAAATGTGGTAGGGTGAGTTTATAAGCGAATTAGTATCCAGAGTAGTAGAATGACTCAATTATACATTCGTAATGTTTACTTTGTTACAGTGTAATTTGTGGAAGAACAATCTGCAGTTCGTTGACAACTGCTAAGTTTAAATTAACTACAACATTGAAACAGAATCTCCTCAGAAGGATGCTTCATGCTTAACAACTCAGCTGATAAATGCATTCGTCTCTGTGCATAGCTTAGGACTATTACTTTTTAAACAATAACTATTATCATCAGCAGTAATTAGTACCAAACTTAGTAATTAGTACCAAGTAGGCAGTCTTATCGATTACATCAAATGAACGTCCTCAAAAACGTACCACAGAAACAGACTGTGTAATATTATTTGATGCGAATATTTGTATTTTTCTTTTAGTTTCATTATTTCTAATTGCTGTAACATTTTACTTATCATTTCTAATGTAATTGAATTGAAGGGGATAGTTCCATAAGGACGTAAGGCGCATCTTGAATTTTGAGCTTTTAACATTTATGCCTTCTCCTCATATCTCTTAAATACTCAGTGAAAAATTTATACTTGTGCCTTAAACCTCTGCTTAGTCATAAGAAAAGACCTGTGCTTGTGAGTGGTAACATTGTTTAAAAACATTAAGATTTCTCAAGACTGTGCTCTTGTGCCCTTATGGAATTAGCCCCTTCAATTTTATTAAAGAGGATGGATTAGGATTTTGGAATTGATTGGAGAGTAAGGTATAATATGTGATATCCCATGCCAGAAGTCCTTTACCTCAGCGTGAACATAATATTATTCTGCTTAATTATATGTTTTCTTATTTATCGTATCTGATCCCAACTGTGAATGTATGTGTGTGTGGGGGGGGGGGTCTTTGTACTGTTTAGTCATATGTAACACCACACAACGAAAATTTATATTTATACTTATATATATACTTATATTTATATTTATTTATTTAACCTGGCTGCCATAAGGCCTTCTTTACCACTTAGCCAGGGAAATGCATGAAATGAAATACATGAAATGCAAGAATTACATTAAATACGCTAAAATACAATGAAATTGCATGAAATACAAGAATTTTACAACTTAATTACCATAGAGAATTCAATTGAACTAAATAAAAATGTATATAAAAAATAAATAGTACATGAAATTAAAACCAATGAATACAACGTTTTATTTCATTGCTTATGTTTCATTTGATGAATAATAAGGTTGTAAGAATTCATACAATTGAATTCCACACGAGTAATGGTTATAATGTATAACAACGAAATTATGGTAATTATACTGAAGAGCATATTTTCCCAACCTTTCAGGTGAGAATCAGATGATGAGCACTTCCGGTTTATTATAAGTGACCTCTAGCTCTTATAGCCATATAAAATCCACAATCTAACTGACCACATCAACATTTTTAAATACCCAAATTGTCCATAGACATAACAGGTCCGTTATGCAAAGATGCCACGACCATAACAATGATATGTATAAAAAGCTTTGAAAATTGTGACGATGAGCAGAAGAATAAAAATCCCTTTAGGCAGGCCTACAGGCGGAGGTAGATTTCGAAGTGCTTTTGGTTTAATTTATTGTCGCTGCATAGCACTCTTCTTCTTTAGCCTTGGCATGGCAAACCTGCAGTAAAGAGGAAGAGCCTACAATCAATTGTTTTGACAACAATAATAGGATATAATATTCTGGGAGGCCGTGCGCAAGATCAGCAATGAATAAAATTAGCAAAGCAGCTAAACAAGACAAAATTATGATATTATAATAATTCTTTCAAGTGTTATTATTTTCAAACATTAAAATCTCGCGTCATATGAGAGCTATCAAGAAACTATTTATTGATTTGTAGAGTACTCATCAAGAGCTTTTCAACGATACCCCACAAGACGTGGTTTCAAAAGTTTCGAATTTTCATCCCCCACCCCCACCCCCACCCCCACCCTCACTCGAACCCCCGAATTGTTGGTGTCACTGTGAACTCCATAGGGAGTACTCTAATTTATTCAAACAAAGTTTCCCTCTATACTCCATAGGGGCCGAGATATACATTTTTAAAAATTTCAACCCCCTCCCCCGACCACCCCCTTGGGCCAATTTTGCTCATTAACGAACTTGTCCGAACTATTGGGCCTAGAAATAACATATTAAAATTTGGTTCAAATATCTTCAAAATTACGGCCGCTATCGTGTAAAGATATATATATATAAATATATATATATATATATAAATATATATAAATATATATATATAAATATCACAAATTTTTTTTTTGAACGGGCGGTGGTTTCGTACTTAGGGGAGCATGAAACGTAAAGATATGAAAGAATTTTTCGAAAATCATAAAGTGGTATCCATTGCAATAGGTAGATTTTTCTTCGAAAATCTACCTAAAAATACTATTTTTCACAGTAATCAGTGTAAGTGGAATGGACATTTCTCCTTATTACAATGGACATTTTTAAAGATTCTTGATTTGCTTCTTTCAATTTATGTTTTATGTAAATATGGTCAAGTTTTATACTGTATGACTGTATTAATTGTTTTTTTTTTTTTGTGAATTTTAGTTACTGCCTTGCTTTAATGTATGCTTTAGGACTGTTTCTGGACAGTAACCTAACACAAGTTTCAAATAAGTTGACACTGCTATCATTTTCACAACTGTAAGTACCTATGGAATTGGATACAAAAGAGTTTTTGACAATAGACTATATAAAAAATAAAATAAAATATTGCTAAAAATTCCACTCTTACCTTCTATAGTGTTTGGTGGTGCTAAAACATCAAAGAAAATATATTCTTTCAAAAACTTCATAACTATAGATACTGTAAACAAAAGCTGTTTATGACTTTTAAGTCACTATAGCAATATTCTTTTGATAGAGCTGATATTACAAAGGAAAACTGTACGAAGTACTCTACTTTGTCCGGTTTTGTCTCATGTAAATTAGATCTTAGGCCTGCATATTGGGTGATTTGGACAAAGTTTGATGGCATACATGATACTCATCAAGATTGATCAAGCTAATTTGGGTCGATTACTACACGAGTATATTACAAACTACAAATAGCTATTTGAAATATATACAATATTTTAAAACATATAAATTTCTTCCACTAAGTTTAATCTTGAGGATATTTCTCTTTTATTTATACAGAAAAGCTTTCATTAAAATAACGCTTTTGGATATTAAAAACAGATAAGTAATTATGCATGTGTTATCTTCTTTTTTCAGAATACTGTAGACAAACTCGTTCAAAGAGCAAACGCGTCAATCCTCATAGGAACGTCTTCGTGGAAAGAACAGTTTATTGAAGCAATTACTGTCAGTCCAGGTAAGGATCTCAATTTTTTCCAGATATTTTACTCAGACCCTGGTACTTATATATTTACCTTATAAGTGTAGTTTTATTTTCAGTTACTATTATAAGTTAGCCATTATACAGTAGTTAATACAGACAAATCAGTACCGCGTACCCAGATAGGCTGTATAATTTGTTAAGTACATGGTATACACATGTTAATCCGGCCATTTCTTGCACAATCGGGTGTCAGACTCCTGAAGGTTTTTCAAGTTATACACATCTACATAAATTCTACATAAATCAATCTCTGCCTACGTATTATGAGTTCAAAGAATGAAACAACCATGCTTATAAGTCTATCTAGTTAACCATGTAGTATAAACTGATATCATTGTTTCTTTCTTTCTTTTTCGTAGTTTTACCTCTCCCTTTTAGGATTTAAGCGACCCAAGCCGCCCGGGCCTTACAGGGCCGCGACCTGTCGGGAGAGGGATTACCTTTGGATCACATACATACTTTTTTGACCAGACAAGGACATGGAGGGCCTCCCCGGATGAGTGATCAGCCCAATGCCGGGGCCACCTCCGAGACAACACGAACACATAGGACGATACACACCATTCACACACACACTCACTCAGAACAAGGCGAGGATGAGGATGAAGATGATAATGACGGCCAGATGATATCCGGGGACTACAAGGGCCTAAAGTTACCTGACATTTGTCTCATAGGTGAGGGAAAACCCCGGAAAAAACCTCACCTAGGTAACTTGTCCCGACCAGGAATCGAACCCGGGCCCGCTGCGTGAGATTGGACGCATCCCCTGAGCCACAGCGGTGGACGATATCATTGTTTGTTTTCCTTTAAGTGTAAATCATTAGTAATGGTGGTAGTAGTAGTAGCAGTAGTAGTAATAACAATAATAATAATAATAATAATAATAATAATAATAATAATAATCGTGGGGTAAACAGTGACATAGTTGATTGAGGCTATGCGCTTCAAACCAAAAGGTCGCGAGTATAATCCTCAGTGAGGTCGTTGGGATTTTTCAATTGGCCTAATTCATTCTGGTGGCACTATGACTCAGCCTCTAACAGAAATAATTAGCCTACTAGGAACAATCCTAGGGTAAAGGTGGCAAGTGCGTAAGGCCGACAACCTTATCACCTTCATGTGCCGAATATAAAAAATTCTGTGAGCCTCAAACTCCTGGAGCCCTAAGGACTCCCATGGGTCTATAGGGAATTCCTTATTTTATTTTTAGTAGAACTCTTAGTCGCAAATGGTGAAGACACAACAGAGATAAAGTTAATTACAGACTACATATCTGAATTTTGCGTTAGTTTTATTGACGGTGTTCGTTTATAAAACATATAATTTTTTAATGCCTTAAAAAAAGTCTTTTGTTCCAAAACCTATGTAGTTTCAGGTAGCATTGCCATTATCCAAAAGCGGCAATTTTTAAAGAAGCTAGGAAAATACGCGTAACCAAATTCTTTAGCCTGAACAAATTATATTCAGTTTTTTCTTATAGCATACTTTTGACAATTTTAAGTCAAGAGACTGCGACTGCAGTGTTACCGGTAATCATTTTATACCCTTGACCCCTTAAGAATTAATAAGAATTGTATTAAAAAGATCATATTAATAATTAAAATTATGAAAATTTGGTTCTGAATTCGAGAAGGTATTATGATGTTTCATTGCCTTATCCTAAATTGACTGGACTAAAAGTGAAACATGTGGTAACATAAATTGTTTTATACTGGGATGCTGTGCGTTAATTGAATGCTCGTTCATGACAGCAAAAAAGATCAATGAAAAGGAGTCTAATTTAAATATCGTTATATACTTACTCAACTCTAGGCCGTCACGGTGGCTCATGCTTAGCGCGTGGGCCTGGCATGCTAGCGGTCCCGAGTTCAAATCTCGGGGCCGGCGGGCGTGTCATTTGTGGTGGACAAAGCCGTGACCTTTGGGGGTTTTTCTCGGGGATCCTCCCGTTTCCCCCTTCATTCATTCATTCCACCAACACTCTCCACTTCAACTTCCTTTCCCCCCTCATTATCATCCCGTTCCCCTTTACTGGTTTTCGGGCCAGCTCCTGCTGCCCCGTTGCTTGTGGTCAAGAGTTGCTGGTGGTGTCCCGTACCTTTGGGGCTCTCAGAGGGACCCTGGGTTAGTGGCGCACGTCATGGTGTGCCGCGCCAGGGACCCTGGGTACGGTGCACGTGGAGTGGTACCTGGTCATAGCTGGATGTAGGGGAGCTCCGTGGGGGCTGGTGGTGGAGTCTGTTGACAGGGGGGCCTTAGGGCATGCACATCATTCGTTTCCTAGGGGGTGTACAATGGGCCCGCCTATGAGGCCTACGTGCGCGAGTCCGTCAGGGCTCAGCCCCTGAGCCGATAAGATAAGATACTCAACTCTAGAAAAAATACAAACAAGTTTACTTACTGAACTCTTATAGAATGAAATGTTCTGTATTTTGGAGTTGTAGGGAGTTCCTATAAATGACCTAGTTCCTTCCTCTGCTGTATTTAGTATAAAAAGAGAAAATATATTTCGTGAATTACCATAGTTACGCTGTTTCCGTGCTGTGTTAAAGGCTAATTTTGAAAAGAAGGGATTTCCTTTATTGTATTACTAGCAGCTGAAATTCTGCCGATTAAAATGAATAAATTAGATTTCCATAGCCCGATTCCTTCTTGTAATCAAAAGAAGTTGTGCAGAAGAGTGGATGAGAATCTTTGCAACCCGTTTCATAATGGGATTTCAGCATCTATTTAATGCATAAAGGTGAACCAACTTTGGGAAATATTTGAATCCGGAGGAAATTAGGTCCCTTAAAATTGAATTTCGTGTAAAACAGAAACCTTTTTTCCTGTATTATTACTAAGTTTTCTTGTAAGTTTAAACTCAACTTCTGTTATTCCTATAAAGATAAACTACTAGAATACTGGTAATATGTCTGTTAGAAATCGTATTTATAAACTTCTCATTCTGAACTTTGTTATTATATTTAGCGATGTCTTAGGGGCCTAGAGCCTGTTTAACTTCAGCGTGTGCACGCTTATCAAAAGACTTGGGATTGATTCCCGACAGAGCACCAGTTTCCCTTTATAAATTTGTGTCGTGTTTTTCCTCCACTGTAAAAATAGTTATCTCATTTAGTTATCCTTGTCGTATCGTATTGGTTACTAAGAATATGATGGAAATGATCTCGATGACAAGAAGCAGATACTTCGATTTTCTCATTTTCTTTTAAGCGTGTGTGTAAATAGTGCATTACGGCCATTAAGAAAATGTATTTTAAACCTACTCACATAGGGAATGAAGGATAATGATTATGCAGGAAGAGTTATTTGAAATACTTGTTCTCTTAAGAGACTGATTTACTTTTAAAAAAGTAAAATTCCTCCAAACCACTCTTATAGTCAAGGCGAGGTAGATATACAAACAGATTTTTTTTTTGAAACATTATATATATATATATATATATATATATAATGAATTCCTATTATTTTCCTCTTAATTATCGCGTAGAGAAAGTGACCACATTGATTTCTTTAATATGACTATTTGTTGCTACCTTGTCTGCCCTATCTCTCTCCAACCAACAATAAAGAGCAATTTTCTTGCCCTTTTTAAGATGGAATTATCAACATTAAAGTATTTTAATATAGCTTAGTTTAACGTGTTAGAGAAATCAAGATTTATACAGAAAATAATTCTATACATTTTTTTTTATCTAGTTTGCTGTAAAACTGCTCGGCTATGTTCAATAAGCTGAGAATTGCATTTTCTTAATATAGAGGAGAGAATAAGAATAATTTTTTTTTTATGAAAATGAATTATCAGGACGAAAATTAGCGATACAAATTTAAAACTCAAATTAATTCAGTCTTAAAATCCAAGGAAAAATCTAATTGACTGGACTTCTAAACGTGAAACGCAGCATGGAAAGTAAGCAGATAAGTTTCACTTTAATTTGTCGTTGCTGAATATTGTTCAAAAGTTTGTTATCAAGGATCCCTATTTTAAATAACTAATTTTATTCCTTATCTGAAAATAAAATAATTATAAAATACCTTAATCTCAATATTTTATGTATTTTGCCTAGGCCTTTCGGTTTCAAAGAAACATCGTCAGGGCATCGGTAATTAAAATTATTTGTTTTGTTTTTTATCTACAGGAGTTTATGTTTCAAGTTTGCCTTTATTATTTTATATTCGGTAACAAATATTTTTCACCTAACTTTAAAATTTACAAACGTAAACTAACTCCAACATACTCTGTTATATCTTAATTATATTACTTTTTAAATTTATGACAATATAAACTTGAAGCTTTTTTTAATTTATGGTAATTTAAAAGTTGTAGTATTTAAAATTTATGACAATATACAACAAATAAGTTATTATCCATTAACAAAACTGGAGTAAAATACTATAATATAACAATTTAAAATGTAGATTTATCTACTTATTTTATTAAACTTTGTTTGCAAAATCCACCCCTGTGAAGCAACTACCCTCTAATTTTTCATGAAATTATTAGTGGATTATTAATACCAGATCGGCTAATCGTATGCATGAACCAAACTCTGCATTCTTGGTTTCCTTGTTTACTGGAATTATCCGATTACTCTGCCTAAATGAGCAGCTTGTTTGGGACTTGCAGGATTAGGTTCATTGTGGGTATTGTTCGATAGTTACAACTAGAAGCCGTGTTTCCGATTTTCCTCATTTCCTGTAAAGTTTGTGTGTCAGTGGTTCTATGGCGAACAGTGCATTACGAAACCACACACTGAGTTAACACGCACGAGACGTTGCACAAAGCCACTGTGACCGCCACCCGACATGAAACGCAGACAACACGACATAGAACCAACCAGTCGGCGCCTCCAAGCCAATCGCCAACCCTCCTGTCTTGCCTTATCTCAATTATAGGACTACACAGAAATATAAAAATGCTCGCAATTCTCAACTGTATTGCTTATTCGCCCCTATACGAGCACAGGACTATCTTACCAAAATTATTTTCATTTCACGTCATTTGAATATCATCTTTACGTTCATTTCTCTTAGGCCTATAATATTATACAGAGTGTTTCAAAAATACTTTTTTGCACAACGTAACTAATTACTGGTACTTACGAATATTGTTGCCGTGGATCGTAACTTGACATTCCCGCACGCAATCTTGATGCTATGGAAACAAAACAAATGAATAACGGGAACACATAGATTATGAGACATATGTTCATATGAACATTTTCCTTCTTTTGGTGTAAGGAACCCATGCCCAAAGTTTGTAGAAGTATTTTTTAAACATCCTGTATAAATTAGGCTATACTATTTACATTATTTTGTCTATTTAATTCACAATATTCCTTTATCCATTCACATTGCTTCCTTTCTTCTTATTTTCTGTTAAATATAATTTACTAGCTGGCTGCCCAGCGTTTGTGTGAGTAAAATTATATTGTATGAATGAATATATTAACTACAGTTGATTTCCTCACGGTGGTAGTAATTTAGGTATACGCTTATTATCTATGTACTAAATAATACCTACCAGTACTTAAATCTAACATTATGCTATCTTAATACTCGCTATCGCTGACACTCATTTCACTGTCATTTAAATACTAGTTGGAATAGATTTCAGTCTTATCTTTAATGCCTTTCGCTTCTTGGAAAAGCCTCTAGTACGTTTTCAGGTAAATTATTCCAATTCTTGATAGTCCGGTTTAGAAAAGAAAAGTTTCCATAGTCTGTTCTCTGCTTTTTTGAGTTTATTTTATGTGAATGATGATATTTTGATAAATATGTGGGTGGCTGTAGGCCTACTTGACCTTTAATTTGAGACAATGCCCAAGGACTAGCACGTTTTCTCCTTTCCTAAATGTATCCCAGTGAGATGAATTATTGCTTCGACATAATTTAATCGCCCTGTTATAATTATACTTATTATTATTATTATTATTATTATTATTATTATTATTATTATTATTATTATTATTATTATTATTAGTAGTAGTATTATTATTATTATTATTATTATTATTATTATTATTATTATATCCAATGCTTTAATATTTTCTAGTCTATATGTGGATCCCAATATGTGACACCGTACACCAATATTGCTAAGACTAGTGACTTTCTCTTTGGGTTTATTGGACCCTTTGATTAATACTACTGTCATCACAAAATATAAAAGAACTCCTGTGGGACGAAAATTCCGGCACACCGGCGACGATCACAGGCCTAAGTTGCAGTACATCCCCGTCGTTAAATAACCGTATATCAACCAACCAATCACAAAACGTAACGGTATCTAATCTTTCCTGCTGTTGCTGTAGCATGTCTCCCCCCCCCCATCACAGATCGTTGCTCAAACAGATTCCGAGATACAGTATTTGCAGTTTTTTTCTTAGTCTTCTTTTTTTTTTTTTTTTTTTTTTTTTACTCTGGTTGATTTGACCCCCTAAATTGTATGTTGCTGTTATTTTGTTTCTATTTCTTGTCAAATGGGCGACTATTCTCTTTAAATAATTAATTGTCGTTTTGTTATCTGCAGACCATTTGTTTATCATATTTATGCACAATTCTTAGCATTAATAGAGAAATCCACGACGTAGGGACCATACTTCGCTTCTCACAAAGTAATCACCAATAGCATTCGCCGGGAAAAAAATGCAAGTCATTCAAATTATATAATTTCTGCTTTCATTAAGTTATGAGCCACTGTCATTCAGAAGAAACAAAATGTTGTACCTCATTCTAGGGTTCGGATTTTTAAGTTTTTATAAATCCTGTATTAGTTTTTAACCATATTAAAATAGTTTGTAGTTTTTTACCATTTCCAGACTTTTTTTAATTCTCACTTTATTACGTACAATAAAAATATTAAAACTAATATATTAATTAAATTTAGTTTTACATACAATTTCCATGGCTCTAAACCACACAATATACGAACATTCTTTGCTTTATTTTCCACAGTTTATAAAAGCAATTTTAGAATTACTCCTGTCATTTGGAATTCCATCACATAAACTCAACAAGAACTTTTCAATTAATCAACCAACTTTTAGAATACTAACACCGTAAATAAACTACAAGTGAAAGCTTCTTAAAATGTCTTTAATTTACTTTTAAAGAAACCTGGGATTGTAGTTTATTAACGATTTCCTTACCGAGACAATGGGGTTACAAAATGACAAAATTCAATGCTATATTTTCTCTATGAAACCCCCAAAAAAGTAAACTTTATTTAAGTCACGTTATGAAAAAGTTGTGATTTCTACAATTGCTTGAAAGTTTACGTTTCTTTGTAAAGTAATGACTGTTTAGATTATTTTATAAAAGTAAGTTATGTTTGAGTTGATGTGTTTGATGTGTTATTATGATTGAAGTTGTGTTCGAGTTGATGTAGTTCATCATTTCCCAAGAAAAAGGATTTTTTCGGTCGAGCCGTTAAACACCGAGTGAAAAGAAGATAAAGGCTCCAAAAAATGCTGGAAAATCACATCCATTCTGAGTTTGAAGCAAATTTTATTAGCAGGTTCCATTCAAAGGAGCTATAATTTTCTGTAGAAGAAAAGGGCACACCTGAAAATTCTAATCCTGCAATATACTTCTTAGGCCTATACTTTAAAAAAATAAAACTGATACTGGCGAGTCACCACGTCCGTTATAAGCTGCGTTCTTACAGATGCCACTAAGCCCAAATTCTAAAGTGGTATACCTCGCGTGAATAGTTAACAAGAAAGAAACACCTTTTGTTCCATTCTAACTTAATTAGCAATTTGAGTGAAGTGTTCGTGTAATGGGAACGAGTAGAGTAGCAAATATTGATTCATCGTTTTCAGAGTTATTTATGAACGGGATTATAATTGAGTTCTCTTGGAATGCTATCTACTCCTACAACCCAGAAAGAGCGGAGAATATTCCGGTAGCTAATCCGATTTCGAGTATATTCACGTCTGTTTGATATCTACTTAACGTCACTTCTGTAGGAAGATTCGCTACTAGAGAAGTCTTATAATTTGCTCAGGATGAATATTTTCCCATCTGGTTACCACTTATTATGCTGCTGTCATCACTATTATTATTATTATTATTATTATTATTATTATTATTAATCACTATTACTATTACTATTTTTATTATTATCATTAACATCATTTTATTATTTTTATTATTATTACCATTTTTATTAATTATTATTATCATAATTATCATTGTCAATCATTATTATTATCATTGTTATTATTATTATTATTATTATTATTATTATTATTATTATTATTATTATTATTATTATTATTATTATTATTATTATTATTATTTTATTATTATTATGAGACAGGCCTGAACAAAATCATACATAGATAAAATAAGCGTATATCTTTTTATGTAACTATATAGCTATTGTCATCACATTCTGTTGTTATTTCACTTGCCTTACAGTCTTCACATTCATTCTGCGACACATCCAATATGGTTTGGCACTGTATTATTCGGCTTTTGTGTAAAAAATCCATATAACTGATGAAATAGTAATTTTGTTTCGTCGTTTGAAGATTTAAGTTGTAATCTATAGTTTTTCTGCCATCCAATTTGGAAATTCAATTTCCTTCCGAAACCAAGCAACAGGCAACAGTACTCTAAACTGAAATTGTTACTGATTTCAGGATATTAGCGATTTTCAGTGCCATAAATTTACTTGCTGCCATCAGAGGATCTCTCAGTATACTCAAGAATGATGTATACTCTACCTGCTGTAAAATTAGATTTGTTATTGTATTTATTGTTTTGGTAATGTTGTTTAATTATGCTACATTATTTGTTTCCACTCACTAATGGTAAACATTATGCTCTGTCATTATGCTTCTTGTGGGGAAAACAGAAGGATTTCCGTCAAATATGTAGAAATAATAGGTTTAAAAGTAGATATTCTTATTCAGAATATTATTATTATTATTAGGGGCGGATTTCTATGACCTAAAAATAGGATATATGCATGCATTTATGACCTTAAAAACATTAAAATATGACCTATAAGATTTAAAATATGACTTTACCACTTACACATTGTGTATATTTTTTAAAAGTTTTATTACAATTCATTTTATTAAAATATAATGTTAATTATTTTAAAAATCTGTAAATTCTCAAAAAGTATCAATATAATGCAAAATTTACAAAATATGATATGAAACTTCAAAATTTCTTTAATATGCACACAAATATGCAAAAAAAAATGACCTAAATATGCTACAATAGTTGAAAATTTCCTAAATATGCAGTTATATGCACAATAAAATCCGTTCCATTTTCACCAGGATGCTTGGAATCGGCTTTAAATTAGTCTGAAATCTGAAATAATGCAAAGGGGAAAAATATGACATGTCATAGAAATCCGCCCCCTAATTATTATTATTATTATTATTATTATTATTATTATTATTAGTTTAGTTATTGTTTTATTCACCACAAATAATACAATATGATTTATATGACCTAATGTTTAACATCTTGATAATAATAGCTCTTGATACACATTTTCATATTCTCATTCAAGAGAAACCCCTAATAGTCAGTGGCAATTTTAGTTTTCATAAAATTTATCGATGTTCCATTATATAAGAATGTATTTGTCGTATTTATACACTTATTGCAGTAATATGCCTAAGGGCTAGAATTTTGATGGCCTATAACTTACCAATGCACTATGAACAAGTCATTTAAGCTTTAAAAATCCTATCTTATCTAACCTAAAAATAAATTTCATATTCTAAATTTACTTAAGAGGTTTAGCATTTGTTGTTATTATTTAGAGTGATAACTTTGAATAATAATTCCATTGTTAAATTCAATAACCGTACTAACATTGAAGACCATATAGAACAGATTTTATTTTGTTTTGTATGTTTTCTAAATGTAGTACATACATTATTTTGCCTTGAAAAATATTAATTAATTACCGGTAGTCCTATTTGTCTTTGGGGTACGCCGTAGTGTAGTAATTGAGGTGCTGCGCTACAAACCGGAAGGTCGCGGATTCGATTCCCGATGAGGTCGTTGGAGTTTTTCAACTGGCCTAATCCATCTGGTGACACTATGGCCCTGGGGTCGACTCAGCCTCTAACAGAAATGAGTACCAGGGGCAATCCTGGGAGTAAAGGCAGCCGGTGCGTAAGGCTGACAACCTTACCACCTTCACGTGCCGAATGTTAAAATCTGGGAGCCTTAACCTCCTAGAACCCTCTGGGCCCCAATGGCCTGTATAGAGAACACACACTATTTGTTTTTATTTCCAATTTTACTTTGAATTGCAGTAGACAATAAACACTGACGAAACTATATTGAAGGGAAGGCTGCTGGACTGGTCCATTACTTAGGAGTGAGAGTTAAAATTTAAATTTTAAAGCATAGAAAAGAGTGATTAAAATGTATAGATAATTGATTTTAATTGCAATATTATCATCATACAAGTACTAATGATATTGTCTCAGCCGTAATGACATAGGCTAAGTGAAAGAAGTCATTATATCTCAAAGACCCTTATCGTCTGACGACGATTTAATATTATCTGCAGAGAACAATCGATCTAAGTAGGAAATAAAAAACTTAATTGTATAAACTGAAACTCAGTATTGACTTAATGTTATTCCTAGTTATAAGGCCTAATATAACAGTAATGTAGAGTGTCCTGATGCATTACTAGACCTGGGATTTTAAGGCAAATGCCTATTTTGTTCCTTATGAAATAATATGAAAATTTTTAAATATGTGGATGTTTCATGATAAATCACTTACATTTATATAGTTTTATAGTGTCCTAAAATGCCTATTTGGACCTATAGGGCCTATTTTATTATTTTAGTGCCTAAAATGCCTATTTTGTACATTTAAAATAAAATTGAACTTTGTAATTTTTATAATCTTATAATGGACATCCCTCAATGAAAAGCAGAACAGCAGAGGTGATTGTTTCACAGAAACATGATTATTCCAAACAATTGTCGCTAAAGGAATGCTGACAGACGGGAGAGGGGGAGAATTAAGGGGGAAGGACTAATGTGTCAAGTCACCAGTGAAAGAACATCTGTTTAAGTGGATATAGTTCGTGATGGCTAAATTTGCAGTTAATTCTGTTAAGAATGGGTATATTACGTTTCTTGCAGTAAAAAAAGACCATGTTACAGTTTAATTGTATACTGTAATATTTTAAAGTCTATTTTCTGTCTATCTACACATTTTGAAGCATACTTTAAGTGCCTATTTTCTCTTTTAAAAGCCTATTTACTTGTTTTAAAAGCCTATTTTATGCGCCTAAAACTATTTTTTTTAGATCCTAAAATCCCAGGTCTATGCATTACACAATATTGGATGCGAAGTTAATCCATTCTGTGCATTCTAATAAAAGTCAACATACCGTGATCTTGCGTAACATGTCTTGAACATATTGCTATGACACTCCTGCTGGACATTACATGATCCTCATGCTAATCCTTCAGCAACAAACTGCTGAGATCCAATTAAGCATCTCTGTGACAAAATGGCTTCATTGTGGCCCACTTTCTTGCTCCAAAGAAGGTAGAATCCGCTTTTCATAGGCGAATAATTCCAGATATATGGCTTGTATTTTAAAACTCCCTAATCGCTTCAGTACTTACAGCATACTGATCCATTTCAATAGTAAAAAGCATAGCATCTCTCCCTCCACATGGATGTGTATTTTTCATTCATTGTTCATTTCACATTGTTTGTGTGCCATTGTGTCAAAATCATGCGGTATATTGATGAATGTCCACTGAAAGTAGAAATTAAAGTACATTTTTACATTTAGGCAATTTAGGCAGTCAATATTATATTTATTGATCTAGCGAAGAGAGGTCCGGTTTTAACTCGTCTGTTCGTCAATTCGTCTGTTTGAAAATTTGTATGTTACGCAGTTATGACCAAAGGTGTGTTTTGATTTCTTATAATGTTGCATAATGTTCCTTGATGTAATTAAAAACGACGTATCTGTATCTGGTATCTGGTACCCTATGATCCCCAGGTGGGGCGAAGGGGCCTCCAATGGAGGTTTCATTACTTATACTAATTTTGATATGCTTATTTTCCGAGAGAGGGTAGAGGGACAGGTGGTAAGCCCATCGCCTCGCAACCCCCCTCTGGAAACTAAGTATTTCTTGGACGTGAAAGGGCCGAGAAATTTTGTCCAGAGGCTCTAATTTAGGCTTGGAGTAAAAACGACGTATAGGTAATAATTTTTATTTTTTCATTCCGTTTGAAAATGAATAGTAAATCTTAGATTTTTTTGGCCGTGAGGTTGGCTTTTCACAAAATTACTATTTGTATTATTAGGTTACTTATTAATATTAATATCATTAATTATTATACGTATAGTATTTATATTATTAGGTTACTTATTAATGTTAATATAATTAATTATTATACGTATAGGCCTACTATTTATATTATTAGGTTACTTATTAATGTTAATATCATTAAAATGATTATACGTAATGCTACGAGCGATTTTCAACCGACCGAAAGTTTATTTATCCAGAGAAAATTCAGTCAAAAGTTGTATTTGTTATGAGTATTTTATAAATAAGATAAAACAATATATATATATTAAAAGATCGTAAATAAGACCCATAAAATTAGTTAAAATTTCAAATACTTACAGTGAACGATATTAACCTTACCAACTGATCACTCCAGTCATGTTTTGTTTTAGTTATGTCTATGTGTTTCCATGAAATTTTTACTTGCTTGGGGGTGGGGGGCTACGTCTGTGGATACTCATAGTTATGTAAATAGTAAAATATAATTTTAATTGAGTTTTTATGGGGTAATAATTTAAGTGTAAGAAGTGAGCACGTATGGTCGACACCGACCCGTGCGCTGGTCAGTGTTAATAATATGGTTTATATGTAAGAATTTTTATGAGAAATAAATACACTGCTACTACTGTTTCAAATGAATTTTTAGTAAATAACGAAATTATTTGTTTTTGCTGCAAACACATTTCATAATGCTTGATCAAATAATGAACACATAAATGCTGAGCGGAAATTGTTTACTGTCGTAAAAGAAGATCAGTTTTGGAGAACAGTATTTGTTCGCAATGAAAACGTGAATTGCTTTTGCGTTTGTTATGTGACCTAACCAGATCGTGTACAATATGGTCACGTAATACTCGTACTTTCCATGACGCATGCAATTCGCTAAATTTAGAAATTCGGTCATGGGCAATTTTTAAAATACTATGTTATTCCAAAACATGTCATATCTCAAGCGTGCATACTTTCACGTTCAATGGAAAGGAAAGGATTTAAAGCCTAAATTTGAATGCGAGTTTTCTGCAGAAATTTTTCTGAACATTGCATGTAATTATTCTTTTTTACTCTGAATGCGTTACACTATATTGTGCTCTGTTATCAAATTTTGATATAATCCGACGAAACATTAAACTTTTCGGTTGGTTTCTCTTGCCTTCTATAATTTCATTTACCATGGTGGTCTGGAGGTAGCGTGCCCGCCTCTAGATCCGAGCTATGAGCGAAAAATTTCAGAAAACTTCCCCCCCCCCCCGATATCCAAGCACCAGTTTTCGCTAAAATATTTCAGTTCTAAAATTATTTGCAGGTGGTCTTTCACTGCTATCATAACAACCGAAAGAAAATCTTCGCTGAAATAGATTTATTTTCAACATATCGCATCAATTTGTCGGTGGCTTCGATTTTGTTAGCCAGCTCTGCTTGGTTCGTTCATTTATAACGTAATGAAGTATTATTGCTCACGTTTGAGTATTTAGTGTACGGGTTTTCTGCACACGGCTCTTAAATCGCAAAAGCTGAAAAATATATTGTCATGAAAACTGATAACACATACCAACAGCCATTTTGGTGCCTTAGAATTTATACTTATTCTTGGTATTTGGGTCGCTAATGCCAAATGTGCCATTAGTTTTGCCCTGTCAGCTTTAGTTTTGTGAGACATGGTATTACCATATTATGCTGTATTTGATAACGGGCAAACAACTGAAACCTTAAACTACATGGCAATACCAAAAAAAAAAAAAACATATGAGTCAGAAATTCCCTGGGAATATTAGGAGCAAAGAACAAGGATTTTAAAGAGATTTTTAAAAAGTTAGTTTCTCCGGATTTCCGTGGTTTTCGGAGTTTTTTGGAGATATGCTATAATTCATAAGGGGCAAACAACTGAAACCTTAATCTAAATAGTAATGCCAACAAAAAAACATATGAGTCAGAAATTCCCTTTGAATATTAGGAGCAAAGAACAGAGATTTAAAGAATAAAACATAGTCATTTTCTCTGTATACACGTGGTTTTCCGGGTTTTCCGGGGATATGCTGTAATCGGTAAGGGGCAAACAACTGAAACCTTAATCTAGATGACAATACCAACACAAAAACATATGATTCACCAATTCTCTTTGAATACCAGGAGCAAAGAACAAAGATTTTCAAAAATTTAAACGAAGTCAATTTTCCGGATTTCCGTGGTTTTTGGAGTTTTCCGGGGATATGCTGTAATTGATAAGGGGCAAACAACTGAAATCTTAATCTAGATGGTAATGCCCACAAAAAAAAAACATATGAGTCAGAAATTCACTTTGAATATTAGGAGCAAAGAACAAAGATTTAAAATATAAAACATAGTCATTTTCTCCGTATATACGTAGTTTTCCGGGTGTTTCCGGGGATATGTTGTAATTTGTAAGGGGCAAACAACTGAAACCTTAAACTGGATGGCAATACGAACAAAAATGTGTGAGTCAGAAATTCCCTGGGAATATTAGGGGCAAAGAACAATAAAAAAATTTAAAAAACTAATCTTCTCCGGATTTCCGTGGTTTTCCGGGTTTTCCGGGTATATGCTGTAATTGATATGGGGCAAACAACTAAAATCTTAAACTAGACGACAATACCAACAAAAAAATATGTGTGTCAGAAAATCCCACGGGGGGGGGGGGGATTTGCTATTGGTAGCCTATGGTCTATTATAGCATAGTGCCAGAATGCTTTTGTTTAATCAGTTATAATTTCAATTATGATATGCAGAAAAGAAGTTATTTTTGTAATCTATCTACGAGTTAAGTTCCAGATCGATTCATTAAGCAGGGCTTGCGGAAGAACAAAGGTTTAAAATTTGATACTTAACCTTAATTCATACTCGTATACACTAATATAAGACATTCTTAAAATATGTCAACATTTCAAAAAAATGCACTGGCAAAGAACTCCGCTTAATGTACGTAGGCTTAATTATTTCACAGTAATAACAGTATTCATGTAGTACTCATTTTAACTTGATCAACGAAATAAACAAACACCTGAATAGTTTGATAAGCATATATGAAGGAATTTGTGGGTAGTGTTATATGTCATAGCTAACTGTAATGCAACTTCCGTAGCCTTATATGAACAGTGTAAAACAATATGTTGTCATGAGAACTAATATTGCATTTGATAAATTCTTTCTAATAGGCACTAAATTGGGCATTACGCCGGTACCGGTCGACCGATTTGGTCCTATATCAATAGGCTTCTTCCCATGGACATTATAAATGCGTATACCAAGTTTAATGAAAATCCGATAAATTGTATTTGAGCTATTGCGCATACAGGCACACGGACGGATAGACAGACATACATTTTCCCGTCCCCCATACAATCTCATAAAGCACCATACTGGCACTTAATAAAAAAAAGTATGTGTTCTGTCATGATCAGTTGTTAAAATTTTATTTCTTACTCATGAATTGCAACAGCAACCCTCATGGGTTGTTTTCTGTGGGGTACTTCAAACATGTTTTTCCATATTTCCTATGATGTACCAGTATACATATTAATTAATTTTAATTTTCAGGAATTTTTTTCAAAATTGTATTATTATTGAAATAGGCCTACTCAGAACAGTTCATCAAACACTGCTGCTATATTTTACATTATTATTATTTTATTTATTTATTAATTATTATTATTACATATTTAATACAAATAAAAACAACTAAAACCAAACATGCCCCTATATGAGCAACGCTCGTTTAGGGGATATAGTAGATTAATATAAATATAATTACATATCACTGTACAGTATACTATACACGAAAAAGTTCAACATTAATGAGTACATGTAAATAAAAATATTTTTTTAGCATTAACCAGTGGTTAAAATATAATAATTTGGACTGAAACATTGAAAGACCAATCAAAATTAAAGTGGCTTATTAATATTATCTAATAACTTTTTTATTTTCCTTATTTATATTTAATGTGTATAGTACACACAGTGACCAGATTGTAAAACCAAAAAACCGGGACACCTTGTTGAACAATACATCATTCGAACTTTTTCAGTGGGTTCTTTATTCCAACATATTATATATGAATGAAACGTTTGAATTAATGCAATTAGATCAATGATATAAAACACTTGGAGATGAAATGTGGATATTAATTACTCAAAATGCTTTTCAGAACTGAACGATCATGAATTACATTATTATAATCTACACATATTTATTCAAATATAATGAGTAGGACAATCAGACTTTACTCTTTGCACAGCTGTAAATTATGCTTTATCTACACTTTCTATTAATTGCTTACCCAGGTATTTTTAAATTGTGCATTATGTTAGTGATCTTCTATAAGAAACGAAGCTACCACTACTATATTTAAAAAAATTGTCATTATGTAAAAATGTTCACTTAATACAATGTATTAATACTCAGTTTCGTATTGCACTCCACTCGTCTCACTTCAACCAAGGAGGAAATTCAATAGGTTCTCTAAATTTAGAAGAAATTGGCATTCGGTTTCCATGGCTTACAACAGTAGGCTATTCAATTGAGCCATCATAATGTTTCTATCTTATATTACGATTCAATATTTATAAAAATACAGTTATATTTTTTTACGTTTATAACTCGGCTTTCTTTATTAAATGCAGAGTTTTATAGCAATATTTATATTAAGTAGTAGTCTTAAGACGTGTGACCGCCGGCGTGGTCTTGTGGTTAGCGTCGCTGACTTACAGTTTCGTCGGCCCGGATTCGATCCCGGGTACTTTCACGAATTTTTCTGAAGTAGGAAGGTCTGGAACAAGGTGTATTCAACCTCGTGATTCAAATTGATGAGCTACTTGATAAATTTAAAGCGGCTCCGGTCATGGAAACCACCATTAACGGCCATGGGTGTCTGCATGCTGACTACATGCCCCCCCAATCCTTCTATCTGCCTATGGTAGATGGCGCAGCGGTCGGGTAGTTGGCCTAGTTCTTTCAGGGTTGTAATCTGAAGATTTATTTTTATAGTTTATGCTATATTGTGCTTCTATGCATGTATTTCTAAATAATTAACTTACACAATCAGAGATGCGATACTAGCATACGTGTACATTTATGTTATGCTTTTAATTATTTTTTGTCTTTTGTTGTTGTCCTAATAATGATGTATTTTCCTTTAGGCATAGACTAAAAAATCTTCTAGTGTTGAAGCTAAAAGTCTGTCTGAAATATCAGCGATGATAATTAGTTGTAATTTAGTCCCTATATTTTTTAGTCTTTAAATGTTGTAATGTGTAGATTATCATCAGGAACCATTTTATATTATGTTTATGTTTGTTTTAAATATTGCATTGGTATTTCCCAAGATACAAGCACAGAAAAGGTTTAGTTTTAGTTTCTGGGCCAAAGTTAAATTCTGAAATGCAAAGTACTGTGTTGTTAAAACGAAATCTTCTCCCTATTTTTAAGTTTATTCATTATTTCGGATATTTTATATAATTAATTGTATGTATTTAAATTATAAAATTTTATTAAGTAGCACTAAATTATCAGTAAATGTTGGATTTGAGACAGAGAAATAAATTAGAAGATTTTTTCTGGTATTACAGACGACAAAGAGACCAAAGAACAAAAGAAAAGGGCAGCAAGGATAAAGAAAAAATCTGGTATAGTATGTTAAATGCTTGTGAGAACTGTATCTGTACACCACTGTAATCCCACAAGGCATTAGGATGAATACCCCATTTAGATTAGAAGATGATTTGGTCGTACCCCCTAAATTACTTCCATTAGTGGCTTAGAAATATCCAAATGCCAATGTAATCCATGGCTCGTTTACCAAGCTAAATTATTTTAATTGCTTTCTTAGTTCTAGTCTGATACATGTTATGTAACCCCTACTGTTCCTCTTGGTTCCTTATTTTTCGACGTACAATCCCTTTCCTCATATTTTGTTTTACTGCTAAATCATTTGGATAGAATTGAAGTAAATTGAAATAAAATAAAATAACTTAATTTTCTGACTACGAATCTGTGCGAATTTCTTTCATTTTGTCCAGGTGTTGACTGTGCTATGTGATTACCTCATATTATTACATTTCATTGCAGCAAGGATTAAATGTTCCCTCCTATAAATGTTCATGTTTGAAATCCCACTGATCTATGTCACTCCTGCATCCAACGTGAATGCTGCCATCTGTTGGAATATGTTTAAGGAATGTAACTTAAACTATATTCTATTAAAAGTTTTCAGTAACAATTAATATTACAATAATTGTAGTTTATATCTTGAATTTCTAATCAATCACCACATCGAGACTTTGTACATATAGTCCAGTCAAATTGTCACAAAAATAGCCACATGGATGTAAAATTTAGGGTAGAGCTAATTTTTTAATATGATGTCTGGGATGGTTTTGAGAGTAATTTCTGACATTTTGCCAACAAAACTTTTTGCCGCCGGAGCCGCCATCTTGAAAAAACTTCAAAATTTTCGATTTTATTTCTGTTTCTGCCCATTATCTGCCAAAATACGCACCTGACAAATATGTTTTACTATCCATCCTAAAAGTAGACTAAATTTTCTGCAGTTTGAGATCAAATTGAGTTTTCTACCATGAATAGTTTCGGAAATACAGCTCTCCGAATTTCAGCAACATTTTGCAAAAAATGAAAAAATCTGAACTTTCAACTAGTTTTTGCTCGCTATCTTCTAAATGACCAAGTCTTAAGTAAAATTTTGAAGGATAACTTTTAAACTAGAGTAAATTTGCAACAAGCTGAGTATGTTAACGTTTTGATACCTATTATAGGTCACCAGATACAGAGGTATCTACAACTCCTCACATTTCAGAAAACTTATCGAAGGTACAAAAAGTCTAGTTTTGCCTAGGATATTCTAAATGGCGTTTCTCACAGTAAAACCTGTGTTGTCTTATAGTTAAATATTACATGGTAATTAACAACCAAAACAGTATTTCCAAGAATTTATTAAGGACTTCTTCCCGAGTGTCATCAAATGACTGAAACAACCCTGGATAACTCCGGACTTCGCCACATCGCAGTTTCTAACGGAATATGGATCATTCTTAGCGTATCTAGTCAGATTTAATTTAGCAGAAGATTCATTATGTTGCTGCGAGAACTGTGAAGATGATTCCATGTACCATGTTTTATATAAGTTGCATGTGCCAGACATGAGGCGGCTCAGAGCGGCTGCGATGACTGAAGACGAACCGTGGGCCCCGGGCTTAACCTTCTGGACAAGGAAGAACAACTTCGAATAGCCTATGGCTCAGGGACCCTGGATAACTTCACATTGGCCAATAAAAATAAAAAAAAGATAAAATACTAAGAAAACCAATGTAAACAGAAAATAATAAGAAAAGTTGGTGTAGGTACAGCATTTTAATTTGGAAAGAACTGCGTTTTATTTTAGAAGAACACTTTGCAGTGTCCTCTGAAAAAATTATTTCCTATAGCAGATACAGTTCTCCGAAAATGGAAACATGTTATCGGAGGAGTGACACTAAGAGGCTCTTAGTTACTGCTCCGCACATCGCACGCTAATCAAACAAGCACTAAGAATTGTGAGAGACTCCGATGGGCTGAGCGTTCATCTCCTGATGTCATCTTTGATAGAACTGCTGTTTTGAAAAGTTCAGAAGAAACTTTTCTCGCCAATGAAAACAACAAGAGGCGCTTCGTAGAATTTCTAAAAAATGAATTGCTAAAAGCTGGAATACAAGTGAAAAAGGCTATTGAAGATGCAGATGTCTTGATTGTTAGCACTGCCTTCTCAATGGTATCTCAATACGATACTGTCTTTGTAGTTGGGGAGGACATAGAGCTCCTTATTCTCCTCACTGCATTACCATCCCCTCATATAAAGAAGTGGTCACGGGAAAACCACTTCTGTTCGCTGATTTTGAAGCATCCTGAACTAGAAGAGGAGGCGAATGTATTTCTGAACCCTCAAGCTACATCAGGAGAAGTGGCTGAAGTGGGCCAACATTTTTTGGTTCACTTATATGGAGGAGACCCTGCTACACAAACACTTGAAGAACTTCGGCACGGAATATTTTGTAAAAGCTGCAGGAAGAATGAAATTTAACTTAGCGAGGCTGCCCCAACCAGTGATGCGGCTCAACTTCATGCCATTCGAATATACCACCAAGTTGAGGCATGGCTCGGTGAATACAAAGACTCTTTGAAGTGGGGCTGGGTGAACACTTTGTTTCCTCTTAATGCCAAGAAGGAGTCAGATCCAGAATCAATTCTGAAAAGTATTTCCTGTACCTGCAAGAAGGGGTGTTTAAACGCTTGTGGGTGTCGTAAAGCTGGATTAAAGTGCACAACCATATGCAAACATTGCAATGGGCAGTCGTGTGAAAACATTGCCTACTAACAGTCCTGTCCTTCGACAGTGAGGATGACGACACTCCTGATGAGCCACTTAATTTGTTTTTGGATGAAGACGCTGAAGAGAACTTTATCAACACTGGCCAGATTGTGAACATCACGGACGAAATAGCAGACGTCAACTGCCCAGGTCCCTCTAAGTGCCGAAGACTATGAACAAACAAGTAATTCAATGTAGTGTTTCACCAGAACTCCAGCTAAATAAATCTTTTTGTATATAAACGAATGTTCTGTGCAGTTATTGCTCCTAACTTGTATACACATGTAATTATTCAATCGTTGCTGTATATATATTTTTAAACCTCTGTATCTTGTGACCTGTAAGAGGTAGCATAAGTTTAAAGTACTCGACAAGTTGCAAATTACCTCTAGTTTAAGTTTCCATATGGTGTTTTACTGTAGGTTTGGTCATTTAGAAGATAGCGAGCAAAAACTAGTTGAAAGTTCAGATTTTTTCATTTTTTTCAAAAAGTTGCTGAAATTCGGAGAGCTGTATTTCCGAAACTATTCATGGTAGAAAACTCAATTTGATCTCAAACTATAGCGAATTTAGTCTACTTTTAGGAGGGATAATTAAAAATATTTGTCAGGTGCGTATTTTGGCAGATAATGGGCAAAAACCGAAATAAAATCGAAAATTTTGAAGTTTTTTCAAGATGGCGGCTCCGGCGGCAAAACATTTTGTTGGCAAAATGTCAGAAATTACTCTCAAAACCATCCCAGACATCATATAAAAAAATTAGCTCTACCCTAAATTTTGCATCCATTCTTGACAATTTGATTGAACTAATATTAGAAGAGGTAATATTACATAATAGGGTGTACATACGTTTCCTTACTAATTGGTGTATATCTAATGCATTATTTTAAAAATCATCGTAAAACACAGTAGTTGTAAATGCTGACGTTGGTTATTTATTGAAACTATAAGATCTATATTAAACTATATAAAAAAGTAGCAAATAAAATTTATCAACGATAATACGGAATCCTACAATTGATAACAAGTTTAGAAAAACTACATTTTTGTTTGTTTTGAATGTGTATAATGGTTAGCAACAAATGGTCCCTAAACATTCATAAATATTACGCTAATTAACTTAAAATATAGTGAGATGTTCTTCACGTTATACGCCTATAGCATAACATAAGCCCAATTGATCCCTTAAGGGCAAGGGCCTCCTACCATTCAAGTCAGGATTAGGCTAGCTCTTAAACTATTCTCGGGATGAGTTAGTTCTTGTGTCAATTAATTATTCAGTGTTTAATTTAATAATGCTATTCATGTTACCTTCTGAAAAATACCTATTGCAGCTATTCCGAAACAATCAGCTTTGTGAACATACAAAAGACTTTTCAGGGTAAATAATTAATCTTTCTACTTTTTGTTTCAGCGTTTGTTACTATGTGCTTATTAAATAAGAAATTAAAATATACTTAAAGTATCTGGAAAACTGAATTAACATTATAAGAGCTCTCTTCACATTTTACATTATTCTGTAGATGCCTGGTTTATTTATTAATCCAAGATAATGTTACTCCACATTAGAATTGAGTAGGATATAAATCCACTTTCTTATTGACATGTGACTGGAAATCTAAAATGGTCCAAACAACTTAAATATTTAGACTGCATTTTTCAGTACAAATGTTAAAGTTGACAGAATAATTTAATTTTGATAGGAATCAGGTAGTTTTCCCTCATTATCTCACACCTATTTTATTGACATACTGACAATGCAGGCATATAGATAAGGGCTGAAGAACTTATTACCATGATGGAGTGATACTGTCATTCTATAGTTTAATAAAATAATTTTTTCGTTAAAAATTTCTTACACTCCCGTGGCATTGGCATTTTTTTCTTCAATATACAATAAATTTTCGAATGAATTAAATCACAATTTCTTAAAGATAAAATCTTTATAATTTTACACTACTTCGTATGGTGAAGTTCGTATCTGTAAGTTCCCAAGAAAGAATATCAAAGCCTAAAATAATATTATTTTAAAAGCATTAGCTAAAAACCTTGTTTCTTTTAGTTACCCCTATCGATAATTATTTATATTTCATCTTGTGTAAGTTATTACTGTTGGGCCTTCAGGTAACGTACAGAGCTTTTAGACTCTTTTTATAGGCTACTCTTAGCTAACGTAACTTATACGTACGATACTAAATTTTGAAGCTTCAGTTATATGTACGATCCAAATTTTTGCGCATATTGTGGTTGGCCTCTACTGCTCATGCAGTTTCGATTACCGCTATCGAAATAAATTATTGTTCGCAATTGATAGTATTTAATTAAATATTTTTTTTAGGTAATGCTAGTTTTATTTTTTACGTTGAAATCATATGCTTAATAGTTTTAAGTATTTTAAGCCTTCTTAAGTTTGTTTAAAACAATGTATATGAAATAAACTGTAGCATTCTTACAGTAGGGTACCCTTAATGCTCAATAATAACTCAGTATTTTCAACATTGCCATATGCCCTTTGTACCCTTAATGCTCAATGATCACTCAGTATTTTCAACATTGCCATATGCCCTTTACACTTTAACATAGCCTATTTGTATTTGCTTTACTGCCAAAAATTCATAACTATTTCACTTCTTACAAGTATCAAAAGAGTTTCCTTCGAAACATTTTTATTCATTTACTTCATCTCTATTGTTACATTAGGTTACATTGGAACTGGTTTTCAAATGTCTCATTTCATTTTGCGTTCGTGATCTTTTGGAGCAAACATGCCTATTCTCATTTTATTGTACAACATTTGTGTTTACGTTAATGTTCCTTTATGTTTGGTATTTTTCAGTGGTATAATTATCAGTATATTTTTAAACAATTTGTTGTTCCTCGTGTTAGTATATTCTCCTTTCTCTTATTTCTATAATAAAACTCTAGAAATGAATCTACATGTTCCATATACTTATACCTATTTAAGTGCATTTTATATGCAAATATCTCGCAAATAACCACAAAACTTCCTGAAGTATATATTTTATTTTTTTACACACATGTATTCTAATTTCGGGAGCGATCTTTTTGATCGAATTTATCTTTGACATAACAAATAGAACAGTATTGCCAATATTGGTGTATCTTTTCAAACGTTTCGCGTTTAATTTGGAAATTGTGAATTTTTAGTTATTTACTTTACAAATACCCTGAAAGTAATATTTTTTACAAGGAATTTAAATAATTTGGATTGGCCAAGTTTCTCATTTTTTAGAACAGTTCTGTACGCATTTCTCCATATTAATCGGTCTGATCCTTTATGACCTTTAGATCTTAATGTGTTGAATGATAGCTAAATTACGCATAGTTATTTCCGGCTTAATTTAGATAACTTTGAATTAGCCTTTTGATGTAATTATCTTTTCAAAATCCAATCAGCATAGCATTAGCTATTACCTTGTTTATGAAGAATATGACTGTTTACATCTCAGAACAACTTCTGAATTAATAACATAGACTTAGGAAATTTTAAAAATGCTCCTAAAGTTTTCTCATTTCACTCATTATGATTAACGCTTTAACTTATGTACAGAATGACGATGGTTGATACAAAAATAGTTTTAAGTAATACAATAATAATTAGGGTTCGGATGTTTATGACATGTCATATTTTTATCCTGACCTCCATTCTCGCCGCAAACACAAATTAAACACGAATTGCACATTTGTTATCCTAATCGAACCGTTTTTATTTTGGATATAAAGTCATATTTTGATCATTTTCATGGTCTTGGTCATATTTGTAATTTAACGTTATATTTAGTTATAAATTCGGTAAAAAAAAAAAACCAGCTATGTGCACTAAACTGTCAACTTAATTTTTTTTCCGAAAAGGAGTCACGAATATTTCGGTTTTACTGTAAATGAAATGTGAAGTGATAATAGCAAGTATTAGCACAATTACCTCTTCCTCCTTGTTGTTAACAACTTTCAATAGACATGTTTTTAAAAGATTTTCAGTTCAAATTTGCAGTGATATTTGGAAACATTAACAGATTACAAGTTCTTTACAAGTAAAAGTGTAAATCGCCTGTATAATGTTAAAAAACTATTATCTGATTGAATTAATGTGATGTAATAATTTAGTGACATTAAACGTTTTAAATTGGAACAATTATTTTTAGAAAATACGTTCTTTTATAAGGTAATATTTAGGATTTTTGGGTCACATTTTATTTTCGAGATCATATTTGCAATCATTATTTCCACTTTTTTTGGTCATAAACATCCGAACTCTGATAATAATTAATATGATACTGACCAACTGTACAATATTATATTTTCATAATTCTGCTGCTTACAGAAGATTCTCGTTTACACCAACATCTTCTAACGAACTGTCACTGCTCTTACTGCATCGTATATTTGTTAACATAACTTGGTGATCACCTCACACTTTATTGAGATATGTCTCATGCAGCCTACTATATTAACAATAAACACTAAACTGTTTTATTTTTGTACAGGTGATGATGAAGGCGGTGACGATGATGATGATGAAAAGCTCCCCTCATGTGGGGACTACGTCATGCACTTCCTCACCCTATTCTGGAAACTCCTTTTTGCATTTGTGCCACCTACAGGTGAGGTATTGAATCAGGAACTAAATGTACTTATAAAGCGAAAACCTATCGGAAGGATACAAATTGTTATTTGTGGTTCATTTATATTCTGTATTAATAAATTATTGTAGTAAATATCTGATCTTTTTAAATCAGCATAATCAAAATAGTTTTCAAAACAAAATTCCAAGTCACGGTAGTATTGTTTATACAATAATAGTATACATATATTAGGAAGCACTTGTTTAAATATGTATGCAGAATTGTTGTTGTTGTTGTTAAATGCCTTAATATAAAAGTTTATTTTAAACTGAAAGTCAATAACTCATTTTAAGTCTCTTTTTCATGTATTACGAATTTAAGACGGTAACAAAAGTAGCAGATATGTGCTATCATTATTAATGTAAATGTAATTATCTCTAATGAATTTAAACGTGTGTAATGTTAAATTTACTGTGTTGTAACCTCACAGTAAAATATAATAGTTGAACAGTTAAAAACATTGACAAAAAGTAACATAGACTGAAATCTTAATTGTTATTTATGTTAATCATTGTTGAATTTAAGTTTTAACAAAAAAATAAATGAAGAAATAAAAAATACATCTATCAAAGATGGACGTCAACCATCCTTTGCTCTATCAATAACATAAAAAAAGTTTCATTAGAAATTCATATTGCTTAGACTTTCGTAACTTATGGTATTTAAAATATTAAATTTCATAGTATATTATAAACAACAATGTATAATAAGCTTTCATTTAAATTAGTGTGGAACTCCTTAATAGAAAATAACATGGACGATCTTAGTATAAAACATTATTCATGTATTGATGCTTTCATTATTTCTTCTCTTAAGTAAATAAGATTATTTTTATTTTTATTGATCAGTTTGTGTTTGCAATATAAATATATTATATATATATATGTATATTGGTTGCATTTTCAGAGTTTTTTTTATGTAATAAGTTGTTTCTCTCCATAGTAGGTACATCATTAATGTGATTCAAATTTCATTACAGTATTAGCATTCCAGAAATGCCATATCAAGTGAATTTCAGTGTGGTAAAAATATATTGTTTGTTGGCATTTGTCGACAGCATAAATAAATCCCTAATATGAGTTTTATTAGATCATCTATCATGGGTCATAATTGCTTATACGTTGTCTTCGTAAACATCAACAGTGAACAAAGAGTACACTTCCGGTTGCCTGGAGTTTAACTTTCTGCACTTTGCCTCAGTAAAATTTGCTTTTAACAAGTTTTAAACTTCACTAACCGTCGTACTCGATGATAATCCATACACATGAAGGATACTTTTTTTAGGATACACACTATAAATTGACAGTTTGAGTATCAGACTTATTGTTTTCCCAACTGCGACCCTTCCTTTTTTGTTTATGATGTACAACTTCCATTCAAGGCACCATCATTATTACTATCTAGACTACTAGACTCCTTTATTTTCAAGGAGTTTTTCCTGGGAGGACCTTAAAACAGTATTGATTGGTTTATTATTTTGTTGGACCAGAATTAGGTTTATTGCTCAAACTGGATCTAGGGAGAGTAACAATGTCCTTCATAATCTCAAGATCTGTTGCATTCTTGACCGTTCGTAATGGTAGTTGTATACGGTTGGTTACAAATTTCATGGTTCTAATAAAATATTTATTTTTTCTTCAAGTTCATTAATAATGCAACTTTTTTTATTGTATTAAGTACTTAACGAAACGAACATTCATTTTTTTTAAACTGCTAAGCCATGCAAATTGTCATTAAATTCACAGTTCCCTTCTTCATTTTCCTCGTTGCCATTTCAACATTTGTATTACATTTTTATCATGCTTTCCTCAACAGAAGGCACTGATTTTTTGTAGTTTATCACAACTCGTGTGAAAACCATTATATTATTTTGAATAGTTATTCCCATTTACTACTTTCAGTTGAGATTGTTTACAAAAGTGTACACTATTTGAAGCAATCATAAACATGGTTGTAAGCACACCTACAGAAGAGAGCACTACACGTCTTCACTTTTCAGCTTCTCAACTGCAATGTGTTAACAACGAATGAAAACTCAAATTTTGAGATTTGTGGTAATAAACAAATCATGATAGAAATACCATTGATGATTGAGTGTTTACTAGTAAGTAGTGCAAGCAATGCTGGAAAATAAATTCACCCATGAACCTAACCAGTTTTGTTTCATCTTTGACATACTTCTATCAGCAATCAGCAATAAACAATTATTATTTTGCCAACAGCGATGCTGCAGCCTGAAGATGTACCCTAAGTAATTCTGAAATTTGTTTCACATAAAATATTATTACCGGTAAATGATATTACTAAACCATTCAATGCATAGGATCTGAAAAGTGGCAATGCTACCATATTTCCATCAAGCTCTAAAACCTCTAAAACCTCTCTAAGTAAAGAGAACTCTGAATTCGCTTTGAAATTATTATTAAAGAATCTAAATATAAAAATCATTTTTAAAATAAAGAGAGTAAAACCTATGTTAGTTACAATTTTCAATAAATTCAGAGTGAAAAAAAAAACTTAAGTTGGAAAATAATTTGTTACTGTTTATTTCACACAACATTGTCACAAAATAAAAGGCTTACTGGAAGCACTATACTAAATATGAAGTAAGAAATCAGGATATCAGATCTATGCCATATAATACACATATATGTTTTCTCATTCAATAGCAATTGAATTTAAATAGTGAATTGTGATTTCTTTTATAGTTTGAGTAAAGAAACAAATTTGTGCCCATTTTCAGAATCGTCTTTTCAAATTTTTTTGGAGCGTTGGTACTAAATTTCTGTATGAATTTTCTTCAAAATATAAAAGAAGTCACATAGAATTTAATATTTTTACATAAATTATTTTCATTTCTTTTTCAGCCTATTTGAAAGATCATATGAAAAAATGTTCGTGTATTTTTTGTAGGATATATCATTTATTTGAAGTATTGGATTTTGGAGTTATTTATTATAATATAATGTAACGTTCTGTATGTTTTGTTTTATTTTATGTTGATTACTACAGCATTTGGCAAAGGTTATGTGGCATTCGTAGTGTGCATCTTTGTGATTGGTGTGATGACAGCTATAATTGGAGATGTAGCTACCCACCTTGGATGTTTTGTGGGCATCAAGGATACAGTAACAGCCATCTTATTCGTTGCTCTGGGCACCAGTGTGCCAGGTAGCCTCTTAAGCAGCTTGTAAAATATTCTTTTCATTGCTGTCTCTTTATACATGCAATAGAGTAAAGTCTTGTTTGATCTAGTTAAATATATTGAATATTGCTCACTGCCAATTAATGATAAAGATACCTATGATCATTTTGCCTCAGTGTTATTTAACAACACAGGACCCATGTACTAGAGTCGCTGTTCCTTGCCAGTTATTTTATGGTTATGGTCACTGATTTATTTATCAGTCTTAAAGCTGTCTTACAAGATGTTTGAATAGCAAAAGTTACATAAATGAAACAATACTGTGAAATTGGGTGGGGCAGACTGTCTTGTGGGTCATCCCCCCCCCCCACAATCCCCATTTAAACTACATAACTCAACTTATAATGAATGAAATTGAGATGTCTTCTATGTTTATAATATAGACCTACGTTTTTACTGGATTGGTGTCTTCATAAAAAATAAAAAGCCAAGATTGAGGAATCCCTTGGATTCTGTTGAATTGACTAAATTGCAGTGTTCAAATGTACACTTTTTCTGCCATATTCTGTGTCATTTAGAATATTTTATTTTTTTATTGCAGTAAAAAGCCTGAAGTTGCAGCTTCTGCTGCTTCATACATTTTTTTTAGTAAATCATGAAAAGAATTAATTTCACTCACCTTTATAATTATAATATGTAAATCAGAATGAAATTATTTGTTTATTAATTGATTGCCTTAACACATTCCCGTTGACTATCAAACGAAAGATGAGCATTATTTGATCATTAATTTTGAGGTAAAACATTTTTGGTTGATTATAACTCAGTGCACCAATATATGATTTTGATTTTTTGTTTAAAAACTTTGCCTTCAATGTGCAAAATTGTATTGAGGTCTATTAAATGGTTCAAATGTGAGGGAATTTCAAGGGATTTAAACATCTTTTGGATAAATGGATCATCGCTCACATTAAGACACACAACCGAATTACTAAAAGAGGGAGTAAAATCAGTTTATGTTTTCCTTTTTTATATAACAATTGGAACAACAGTTATTTGATACAACTTCCTTTAGTGAAGTTATGTTATATAGGACAGCAAGATGAACAAGAAAGTATTGTCTTAAGCGTTAGAATTGTCCATTCCTGTGCACTTAACACAGAAGAAGGCTAAGAAGACTTATTCTGCCAATATCTGCTGTGTGGAGCTAAAGCAGAAATGTAGGATCAAACCGCAACATCCAAAAAAACAAAGAATTCTGTGACCATTTCCAGAAAATTCCTATTTCTGTTTAATGTCTTATTGTTCCATTTGCTTCACTACCTTTGCAGTGTCCAACTTCTGCAAAAATGACTTTAACATCTATTTTAAAGAAAAATATAAAACAGTACCCTGCAGTGAAAGTATTATTAATAATAAGAACAAGTCAATTGTAACAACTTTATTTCAAATATTTCAAACAAGACTGTACTCTGATATACCTAATACTATCACGCAAATTCTTCTCTAATGCTTTCTACGATATCTACATAATTTATAATCAGATCAGTGCTTCATCTGCTTCATACAGAGGTGATGGATCAAAAGGTATAATATATAATAAATTTGCACCGATAATGATGTACAACATGGCATTAATACAACAAGATTGTTCAATATACTGAAGATATTCAATTTGTATCATTGTAAAGAAACTCCCTAAAATGGCTGTTATATCTCTTGTGAATTCTCTTTGTATACATATTTTATATAATTTCTCTATAATCAAGCTTTATCTACTTTTCAGTAAATTTTGCATTTATGTTAGTTTGTAGGTAAGATCTAGGTGCACGGATGGATATCATCAGAGCCGCTTTGACAGCACGTCCCGACGCCTGTACGCCATATTGAGAATGCAGTGGCGCTGTCTTCACCCTCTCACATCTTCACTTATTTTGTCTTTCATGCTATTTATTATCACTGTTGTTTATTGTTTACACATGCTATAAGTAGCCAGTAAATGGATTTTTCTGCGACTTAAGGTCTGAAAAAAGGACACAGCACCTACATAAAGAAGTCGCTACACTTGTGTGTTATTATACTGTAAAAACATTCATTTTAGCAGGTCTTCCTAAGATGTAATTTATAACTGCTGTGTTTTCTACCACAATTTTATGAACCATTCAGTTTGGCTGAAATTCCACCATGTCATAATTTCACAGTATTAGTAACTTTTCTTCAAGACCCAAATAAGTTGTTGATAACTAGAAATCCATTGTGGTATATAAAGGAATTTGCTTGAGCTTTATGTATAACAGGAATTATGTTCACATGTTTCATTAAAAAAATCATCAAATTTTGGTGTATTGGCAGAAACTGAAATTGAGAATGAAATTAATTTATTCTGCCATTTTGTCATATCAAAATTGACCTTAAAAAGATGTTCCACTCTGTGAGGCGTATAATTACTTTCTGGTACTAAACTAAACAGTGGCGGCCTCTGATCATGTTGCAGTGTTGCACAACGACCCGTTTTGAATGTAAAGAATATTTAGACTTTTTATTACTTTATACTATTAAACTACTTCCATTTAAAAAATCATCAAATTTTGGTGTATTGGCAGAAACTGAAATTGAGAATGAAATTAATTTATTCTGCCATTTTGTCATATCAAAATTGACCTTAAAAAGATGTTCCACTCTGTGAGGCGTATAATTACTTTCTGGTACTAAACTAAACAGTGGCGGCCTCTGATCATGTTGCAGTGTTGCACAACGACCAGTTTTGAATGTAAAGAATATTTAGACTTTTTATTACTTTATACTATTAAACTACTTCCAAATCGTCTTTGTCATAGGTTCTTATTGACTGGAAACATGCCTCCATGATTTTTAGCTATTTAAAATCATTTAAACATATAAATGCGCGGAGGTCGTGGCTTTGGAAATGCGACGACTTGCTGCCTCATCTTGCCGGCTAGTAACGGGTGCGAGAGGCTCGACTTCGTGGTAACCCGCCCGGGGTTTAAACGTTTTAGTCGTCGCTTGTAGTTCTGCAACAAGGCGCTTGTCTTCTCTGTCGCGTCGGCTGCTCTGAAAGCAAGGTTTCCCTTGTCCAAGCGCACGAACTATGAAGTCCCTCACACAGATGCCAATTGCCAATGTAATCACTAATCACTTTGCTCCTGTGACTTTTTGTTGTATCTCCATCGGTTATGCCTTAGATAGAGTTACATATTTTTATTTTAACTAAATTGTGTAATTTTCTACACATTAAGTACCGGTAACATAATTTTTTTACGATTTATAGAACAGCTAAAATCATAATATGTAGCAGAAATATTGACACATTCAACTTTCATAAGTATGCCGAATTTGGTGATTCTAGCTGCCCTACAAGTGTGGAAAAACTGTTTAGTCTAACGTCATTCACATCTAGCACAGTCTAAATCACCCATTCACTGACATTAATGTTTACCCACTTTCCCGTGAGCTAGAAACTTGACATTTGGCAGGCTTATAGCTTTAGCCTATAATCGATGGAAAAATTCCAAAAGCTTCACAATTTTAATTTTAACCTCCAAAAAACTTCTAAAATTTTTACTGGCATTAATGTTTACAAACTTCTAGGTGACAAACTTATAGCTTTTAGCGTGTAACCGACGAGAAAATTCAAAAAACTTCAATTTTTTTAAATTTTTACCCCAAAAAAGCCTTAAAGTCGTTCTGCACTCCTATTAAAAGGTTTAGTATGGCTAAACAGTAATTATGGGCTACGGCAGTCTAAATACAAAGACTCTACTTTCGTTACAGTGTCAGTTCATAGAAAAAAGATTTTTTCTGAAAAATCACAGAGCCCCGAATGAGCGAAGCAAGTATTTATATATTATCAGGTTGCAAGTAATCTTAGTATGTATTTGTATGCATCTAATTCTAGTAAAAGAGTGCAACACCCTGTTCCTACATCCACGATCCGCCACTGAAACTAAATATTGACTTCTGTCATTGTTACTGACCAGTACTTCGATTAAGTTATCTCATTTTTACGATATACTTATAAACTTAATCCCACATTTAACATAAATAACTTGTTAAGTAAAAAATTATCAATTTCAAAGTCTGGTCTACTATTTATATATTTAATACTGCATGAATCATATTAATAAAATAGTCACGTTTATTGAAAATGAACCATATGCAAGACCCAGTTATTATAAATATCAGCATTGTTGGGAAGACCTGAAATTTACACCATATGAAGTGTGCACTTAGTAGTGATAAGGCAAGCGAGTGTCTCATTTCTTATTCTGTATTTCTCTGTTTCCTTTCCTTCCATTTTATTTTCTTCTGCACAAAGAAATAAATGAAAGCATGCACAACAAATACCATGTGGCCAATGCAGACAGGTTGAGCACTTGAAACTTGTCTACCTTCACTTCATTTTTTAGCTTGCTCAGCTCTGTTGATATTTCTGTCATCTTCTGATCCCCAGATTTGTTTGATGGTTATTTATGTTTCGTTGTCTCAATAATGGGAATTGGGTGCCTCACGGCCGTCATTGGAGACGTGGCGTCTCATTTTGGTTGTACGGTGGGCCTCAAGGATGCCGTCACCGCTGTGGCCTTTGTAGCCCTCGGTACAAGTGTACCAGGTAAGGCTGCCGGGGCCCTTAGCATCATATAGGTAACACCTGTTTTCCCTAGATATCCCGACTCTAGCTGCTTTTGTTGGGAAAAATCCTTTGCACACTTACTCACTACATACATAGGTAACTTTTCAAACCTGAAACTGCTGCAGTATTCCAATCAGAACATGAGAATACTGATTTTACACATTTATATTCAGGAAATACAAGTCAATATATTATTCCACATCCATTTTCAAAAGGAAATCTTAATCCATTAGTTACGAGACCTAAGTAAATATTTAAATAATGCCTTATATTTTTTATTATGAATTAGAATCAAATGAATCCCTCAAATCCATTTTTGCATAATCTCTTGTGAACGAAGAGCAACTAGAAAAAAAAAAATCGGTTTTTAAAAATTTCAATAGATGTTTAGCATCATGCTTTTTTTAACCATTAACATCCATGGAAGTTCTGCCTTGAAAATCTAGTATCAAATGCTCTTGCGATACAGCTCATTTCCATTTTGGGATGTCTATCTGCTGTTCCTTTAGACTTAAAATAAATATTTTTTAATTTAAATTCATAATTATATAATCAAGCGTACTCAGTTTAAAGGCATAAGTTATGTAAGCTATGTAAAATATATCTCAGCTTAAACAAGAAACATTATAAGAATGTTGAAAAGGATTAGCATAAATGCTACCAGTATGGATTGAATAATGTGTCATAAAAGGAATCTGACTGATAGAAATCTATTTTTTCCTCAAAAGCTAAAGAATCTCTAAATTACGTCAGTTTTCTTCAAATTATGAATATTTACTTTATGTGGAATAGCTTTGGAGATCAATATTCTGTATTATACAACAATCCTGACACTGTCATTTGTTATAAAGTTAATTGTTTTGGGGTGATCCCACTTCACTTCAATCATTGGCGTGATTGTTGTTAGCACATGTATGTTGTGATCTGTAGATGTGATTTGCTATTTTAAATGTTTTTAGATAGCTGCTTGCATGGGTTATATTTTTAGCCTCATTCAGAAAATATATTCTCCAATATTATATGTGGGCTACATTTCAAACTGATTACTACCAGACATAAACGTTCAGAAGTACCACTTCGAGCATATTTTGTTTTGTAAGTTATTACATTCCAATGTACGTAATATTACATAAACATGTTATTCATAGTTGCCATATTTTTATGTTAAAAACATTCGAAGATTTATGAAAACATATCAATACTATAAATTACCTCAGAGTTTAATTTAAGAATGCTATATTTTTAAACATATTACAGATTACTACAGGTTACTTTCAGTTTATGCACAAATGTGTAATACATATAACGTTTTATTTTTATAAGCTTCTAAATAACTGCCCAGAAAGAAGGAGTGTTACAGTAAGTCTTCTGTCGATTTTAATTTTCTATTTTATAGCAAAGTTGTTGATAATGGTATTTTCCCCTGGAAACTAATAATATTCTGGTAGTTAATTAACTTAGTAGCCTTTGAGTTAATTTTAAATTTCTGATTAGATGACATAATATTAGATTAGATTAGCGTAGATTAGATTAGATTAGATTAGATCAGATTGATTTGAATCGATAGATTTTCATTTAATCCAACTGAACATGTCCAAATGGGATTGGTCATAATGATTACAAACAAAAGTATAAAGTGTATATTACAGATCTAAAGCAGACTCCACATTAAACACAAGATTAACAATATTAATTAATTTTTAAACTTTCAATAATAAGTAGAAATAAACAGAATATTTTAATATAATGCCTTACGGGTATTGCATGAATGTGATATATTATGAAAAGTAATAATGTACCAGGCTAATGAAAAGTAAATTGGGCTAATCAAAAACTGTATGGGTTAGATAAAAACAATAATTGTTATGAATAAATTGTTTACATACTCTTTTAGTAAGTATGTGATGTATTTAGGGAGTTCTTTTAAATTTTATTCAATATTTTAAACTTTTATTTATCTTCTGAAGGTTTTTATTTTTTAAATGCATTTTAAAATTTAAGACCATATTTGTCAATCAAAGTTATTTTCATTTATTTTCTCGCAGACCGTTTCATGGCTATATAAATGCTTGGGAGTATTAGGATACAATAAATAAAAAACAAAAGTCATACGTTCTTTTACTATTATGTAATAATAATAAATAACACAATACAAAAATCATAATTTTTTTGAAATCATCCATGTTTCACAAATCCAGCGAGTAGGTATTGCATTAGAACTTTCTTATTGAAAGTAGGTTAATATTTTTTTATTTTCTCTTACTGCAAAAATATTCATATACATTGTGTAACATTAAATACATGTTTCGTATGAAATTCAGTCTAAAATTAGTTCTGAAAAGAAGGAAATAAGCAAATAAATTTAGAATATTTTCTTACAATGCAAAATATGCCTGCCTAACCTTTACTGGATCATTAAAAAAAACTATTTTATCAATCTTCTATATTTCTAGTTGTACCGGTTTGTTTAAACCTGGAAAACGAATAGCAAGACTCGGATGTCTGTCCAAAGCTGAATAGTACAAATTGTCACAAATTAACATAACACAACATATGTTTCTAATTGAATTATATGTTAATTAAAATGTAAAAATTTGATTGTCATATTAGGGTTACCTACTTTTCATTTGATGATATCATGGAAGCAATTCATTTTCTTTCAATTTCAACACTGTATTCTTCACCAATTAGCGTTTGTTTGTTCTGATTTTGTTTTATGTTTGTTGGTTTGGTAAACACAGGGCATTCACCTCTAATCACATTGGCTGTTAACATTTATGTTTCACTGGGTTTATTTTATGTTGCTTTTTTTGTTAATGTTTGTGTAATATTTTATAACCTTAATCCCATGCCTTTGGATAAATACTCACTTCAGTCACATTTTTTAATAACACTACATTATGTAAACTGTGTTCAGTACAATCAATACACTACCCCATCAATATAAAAATCTAAAACTTGCACTTTTTCATCTTCCAATAAGGCAATTCAGTTAATACGTTGCTACAACCTTTATTTCACCTATTCTCATTTGTATTTAGGCAATAGCCTACCTTCACAGAAGCAATTTTAAAATAAAATACAGCCGTAAGTTGTCTGTACCGGTATGTTAAAACAGACTCTTGCGGAAGATGGCTGCTTATGCAGTTGAAAGCACTCTGAGATAATTAACGCCTAATTGTAGTAGTGAGTGACAATTAATAAAGTTAAATACTTTAACTAAATTCGCAAGTTATTGCATCACTACAAAACTGGACAAAATTCAACACATTACCAGTAATACACATTATCCCCCCCCCCCCGGTCTTCTGAATACTTGCCCATTATGCATTTAAATTAAGCACTTTGCACTTTATTCAATTTTTCCAGAACCGGCAATAGAAGGGCCAGAAGGGAAAATGCCTAGGGACCCAGGCCCTTTAGGGGGCCTGGTTTGACTGGACTCTAGCCAAGAAAAAATATAATAAAAAATAGGAAATGCATACACAAATTAAAAAACGCTGGCAGGAAAAATGCAAGATACAATGGTTCAATGTGCAATGTTGTTTGCGTGATTCTATCGTTGGGGGAACTATAAGGGATCTGTCTGGAAAGCCAACTCTTTTTAAGCTAGCAGGAAGATGGAGTGGCTGATAAACTACCAAATGCTAGTTAGGGAAGCTTGTTAGAAACAAGATGGCAGCACTCTGAAGCTTCATAGTCACTTGAATTTCAGAATTGATGCTGGAGGATTTAACTTACACAATACTGCCATTTTAGGCTCACATTTGAATGAAATAAAATTGCACAAATCGATTAATGCACTTAAAACGATATGTTCTTTTGTAATTTAACTGTACAAATACAAATTCGAGTTGCTGCACCTAGCAGAGGCCTTCCAAACTACAACAAACACAACCTCAACAAGCTAAGGATCATTTTACAAAATTTTACTGGGTTCTTCCCGATATCAATTTGGTAATGGTATTACAAAATATATTCCAGTGAAGCTATCTGGAAGTCACATATCGGGAGGAATTGTCAGGAGGTGGTAATACAGGCCCTAACAGTAACATAATTCTGTTTACACTAGTTATCTTCTATATTAAATTTCAGAAAACAATACGAGCACTTATTAACCGGTTGTTCAAAAAATGCAGCCATATTGATTTTATTGTCATGAATGCCTTTTAATAGTAAAAATGCTATTCAAATAATTCAATTTCAATACATTAATTGATCATTTATTACATATTATTCATTAAATAGTCATTATAAATACAACTTGTGACTTGGAACTCTCCTAGATAAATTCCCTCATGATTTAGTTTTTTGGGGGAATTATCGCCAATTTCAAAGTCACTCATAGCTTACTTATGATAATCTGGTAAGATTTGTTAATAAAATAACATGCGATTTCATAGGAAGTTTTGGTCTAAACAAGAAAGGTTTGAGTTCGGAGAGGGTGGTAAAGGGGTCCCAACCCTTCAGTTGCCCAGGGGCCCGAGAATCCTGTCACCTGAATACTCTTAACTGAATTTTCACTCATTATAGGTATTATAGGCAGTGTAAAACATTTATGCAGTCTTTGCTTCTTGAATTACAGAACCATGCTAGAAAGCTGTTAGCTTAATCGGAAGATTAATTTCATTTTCATTGTAAAACTTGGGGGTTTTTCGGGTGTATAGGATCAATGTATTCCTCTCAGATTTGCAGTCAGGTGACATGTTTGTTATTCTTAGGAGAATGTGCTTCTCAAGTTTACAGCCAATTTTTTCTACGTTGTTTGAACATTTTTTTTAATACAATAGTGAGAATAAATCCATTTGTTCAGTCTTTCTTGCCTCATAATAAATTGTCTAAAACAAGTCTTACTACTGGGTACATAATCATTCAACAAATGTTTATGTGTGTGATTAGTATCAGGAAGTATGATACTTTTTAGTGTACCAGTACAAAATATATATATATATATATTTATATATATATATTTACATATATATATTCATATATATATATATATATATATATATATATATATATATATATATATTTATATATATATATAGAGGCCTATATGTATCGAGAATCAATCAAAGGGACAGTAAGAATACAACATAAATTAATTAAATACTTAGGATTAATTTGCTTTGTTAAATAATTAAAACATTCTTTAGGCAGATCATCCCACAATGGTAATTTATATTTTTAAGTTATTCTTCGTTCATTCTTTCTACTTCTTTCTTTCTTTCTTTATTTCTATCTTCCCTTATATGACAATGTGCTGTCTGTCCATGAAGAGTTATAAGTAAGGTATGTGGCAGAAATGTCAGTCTTCTTCTCTTCTTTCCTGACTTTGTAACTTAACATCTAGTTAGTGGAGGTTGTCAAACCTACTTACAATCTCCCTTATAGTATTGCAACACGCCAGAAGCTGAAACACATCGGAAGACGGGACACTACAAACACTGTAGATTGCTTCAATAGTGTTTTTGTCGGCTATGTGTTGTGTATGTAATATTGAGTGATGTTTAGTCTCTTTAGTAAAGCTGCTGCATGGCCATGACAGGGAGACAGGGAGAACAATCTAGATGCTTCACCACGCTGTTTTTGATGTCTCCAGCCTTCACTATTGGAAACACTACTTTTATGTTCGTATCAATCGTGCAGTGAATGTGATTTTTGCTTCGCGAATATTATCATTATTTCAAAATGTATTTTTTTGTGATATTTATTGGTTTTTTTCTTTATTCTTAGAAAATAAATGGAAAGATTAATTTATCCATTTTCAGGCATGACTTGCAATTTCCGATGCATTTTTTATTACATTAATACTAGTATGTCAGAAAGGAGTACATGTACAAGAAATCGTGTTAAGTATAACATGATCATTTTTTTCTCGGTGTTGGTGAACCCTTTGAGTAGATCTCTATAGGGGGTGGGTGAGTTTGATCACATCCATAATATGGATAGGAATCCTGACAGCAATTATTGGCGACGTTGCTTCCCACTTTGGCTGTACTGTCGGCATGAAGGATGCGGTCACAGCTGTTTGTTTCGTGGCAATGGGTACAAGTGTCCCAGGTACAGCCGAATTAACCCCAACTTATGTGTGCTTTCAGAACCTTTTCATAATGCCCATTAACAAGGAGATTTACAATTAAAATAATTCGTCTGGAGTTGTGAAATATCCCTATGCATATGATTGGTATTAAAAAAAATGACTTTTTCATAGACTATTGTCCTACAATTACTTTATTTATGGTATCCTTTGATATATCATGTTCAAAATCCCACTAGTAAAAATTGTGAGTACTTTGGAAAGCATGAACGAAAATAAACATTTAAATTTTCACAACACAAACACAAGAAATAAATATACTGGCTGCATGCTTCTGTTCTGATTTTTGTAGTGGAAGGAGGGAAGAGATTTTTATTAAAGGACAATCAGCCACAAGTAACTATCAGTAACTATATTCCCTGTCAAACTCCCACAGTAGTACAGTTCTTCATTGTTTCAATTAAATTTAATGAATTGCATAGTTGTAAGGCATATGTTGAAATAAGTATTGAAATTTCACCAATCATATTAACTTACCTTTTCCCCATGACTTCTGGTATTCTGGCTGCTTTCTGCTAAGTCTTTCACAAGATCCTTATGCAAGTTCCCATTGATTTATTAGTTATTTTTAGATTTCAACATTTTGGTAATAGGGTTAGAATAATTCAGATTGACCATTAATCATAAATTTTTTTTTTTTTTTTCAACATCTAGTACATGAAATAAATACCAACATTCACTGTTCCTATCTTTCAAAATAAATTATTTCATAATTCGAGTGTATATTTCTTCAATAAAATACTGGTACTATTTTTGCTGGTTTGTCATATTACAGTAAACATTGAAAAGAGAGACCTGGTAGTTGAGAGTGTGCTTAATTGATCACTTCAATCCCTTACTGGGATTATAAAATGGTTGAACAATAATATTTAAAGTATAACCACAATATAGACTATTGTTATAAGTTTAATAATTTGCATAAGTCCTTATGAGCGAGATTTTGGATTGAAAACTCTGTCAGTACAATCATTTTAGTTGTCCCATGGCATTGTTTATGGACCTTACATTATGAAAGTTTAGTCTGGTAGTTAGATTGGGGTAAAATTGCCTATAATAAATGAGTAACTTTTATAGTAGAAAGCAGCCTATTTTTCTGTCTATCTATAAACCTATTATTTCATTTATATCAGAAAGAACATAGTACTTGTGGTCATATGTTTCATAAAAGTTTCATTCATAAGGGATAAAGAAATAGGAAAGGAAAGAACATTCACTGGTTGAAGGTAGAAAAAATAATGAAGCTTCTCCCTGAATTCTTTCTTAAATTTTCAAGATGCTTTTTTACAACATATGATACCTTTGTAGAACAAATTGTAGTACAGTCTATCCACAATTACTTGATAACAAACTAATAATAAATTATAACATGTGTTGTCTTCAAACAATGTTTACTTCTAAAAATTAAGTTGTTTGTGTTAATTGTTAATAATGTTTGTGTTTCAATACAATATCTCTAACTATTTTTACTCTTCACTTTATGTGTGTATGCCTCCCAATAATTATATAACATAAACATTTTGTTCTCCAGTTTGCAAAACATGGTTGTGATAATGGTCTACATAACTAACCCCCTTTGATTTCTATCTAAGTGTGTTGCACGAACACTACATGTCAGTCTGTTCTACATTGTAAACATTGTATTCCTGTTCTGTCTAGTACCGTTGATTGTTTCTCATCTATGTGTATAAATATTAGAATACCACAAGATAAGGACTGTCCGCATGAGTGTTTAAAATTTCCATATAAATCTAAACTGTCAACTGGTGTAGTAATACATTTTATACAAATAACTACTTATTTTTAGATTTTCTGCTTTGTTCAGATTTTCCGACTAGTTTTTAAAGTTGAACAAAAAATACCCATTTATAAGATTTGTATGGTGCGAAAACATTTATTAGATAGTGAAAAGTAAAATCTTTATTTTACAAATATTTTCTGCAGGAAACAACATCAAATTACAGACATTCTTCTGAAGTGAATTTTAAGATAATTGTTGTCAAGAAAGAGATTGTTATGAAAAAGTGTAGATTTTGGAATGTTGCTCAGTGCCCACATAAATCTGTAGTTTAAGAATAAAACTAACAATCTCACAGCTGGTAGTGGGAAAATAATCAGTAGGGAAATAAAAAATTCCACCCTTCAAACAGAACTTAATTTATAATGTGAGGCTACCCATTACAAACCATAAAGTTAACCACTTATGATTTCTTTATAAGCAAGAAGCTCTTTTATTATCGAGGGAATACAATATTTAGCAATATTATCAAAAATATTCTTTATTATTTTGAACTTAAATTAATATGTTGGCTGTCAAAGCTTTCTTAGGCGTCAGGCAGTGTCTTACAAACCAGTGCAAAAATCAGATTGCTTTCTACAAGTTTAATTCAAAACTAATTAACATATTTACCACATAAGAATAATAATTGTACTATCAGTAGGCCAACTACATAAGAATGTATTGATAAGCATCGAACCAATCACAAGGAGAAATTGGAGCAAACACCTCTTCAGAGAAAATTTACACTTACATTATTATTATTATTTACATTTGGAGGATCCTCGTCAGTGTGTTCCATATCACTGTCACCTTCCTCCAAGCTGCCGTTATATAAATCATATATATAATCCTTGCCAAAAACATCATCAGCAAGAAATTTTTAAATTTGTTTCCTTGAGAGAAACATTAATTTGTTGTGGAAAAAGCTGCTTAGCATTTAGATTTTAAGTCTTAAATTCATTGCATAAAATGATATTTTCCTAGATATTCATGTATTGTATATTCATATAGACAATTAAGCAGAATTTGATTATTAAGTTGCGACATATTATAGGATTTTTCCCACCTTATAAAGTAACAACTAAGTGCTTGAGGTGACTTGAGAAAAGAACTGTGATTGAGTCCCTTTTCTACTCTGAGAGTACAAGCTTAAACATGTCTTTATTTTCAAAATATTGCTTAGTATGTAGCATCATTGTATAACACCACCATAATATTGCTATCATGTTGTATTGGATGTTTTAATAGCCCAAAAAAGTGCCCTAAATTTTGCAAATATTTTATAAGACTCCTGCAAAATAAATGAGGCATTTCAAGAGAGTCATGACACTTGGGAACTGCAGTTGTATACCCTCACAGGTGTGGCTGTGGATGCTAGCTCATCTCAAATGTAGGGATAATCTATTTTTTTATGATAATATTAAGAAGTTATACAACTTGATTGGTACTCACTGAAGAGATTTAAGTTACATTATACATTTCAAGCTCAAACCGTTACACTGACTTATAACTAAACATTAATAAATTACTATATACCAATACAGTTCCAACTTAAAAACCATAAAAATATCATTTGTAACAAAAGTAGTCTCATCCATGCTTGATTGTGAAAATGTGTTGGTATCTCTAGAGGTATTTATAGCAGTATACAGAAATATCTGTATTAAATGAATCTAGGTACATTGTTAAGGATGTAAAGAGGACATGGTAACAATGTATTACGCTGAAAACTGGGGTTTGATTCCTGCCCGTGACAAATTTTCCTGTATAGCTTACTCTGATAATACAAACCACTAAAGTGAAAAAGAAGTGAAAATTTGTCAGTAAACAGGTAGACTATACAAGTTGATATCAGAATTATGATTAAAAAACAAAATGAGGATCTGTAGTCAGAATAGCTACTATAGGTTTGCCCTCCATAAGCAATTTAAGATAAATGTGGCAAGTTATTAACCCAAATGCTGATCGGAACCTCAATTATTAATTTCTAGATCTTGAATTTACATATTCACTGGTTTTGTTTAGCCCTGTTAGTTGCAGCTTTATAGATTTTATCATTTGTGGACAGGCATAATGAAGATGAAAAGTTAAGAATTTTTCATTTTATCCTTACAGAATTCAGAATCATTTATAAGGTAGTGTATGAGAAATTCCATGGACTTGTTCTAGTATTTTGTATGTAACTTTTGATTCACAGTTGGTATGAAATAATGAATCAGAATTTTCATCTTTCTTAAGTACAAACTATATTAAATCTTATAGACAAATATTCTGTTAATATTTACAGTCTTATTGTTCATTTCATACTCTTCTAAACTTGCATAACAAGAGATTTCATCTACCCTTTGTAGCTTATCACCATTTTGAACTATATTACCTCTTACAGCATGATACGTTCACAGTTGCCCCTAAACCATGTTTGTTTACTGTAATTGTTAATAGATCGTGATCTAATTTTATAAATGTTACTTCATGTTATCTGTTATAAATATCATATTATATAGTTTATATGTTCGAAACTGTAATATGTGTTGTGTTGTATTCGTAATTTCCTTTGTGTAGTGCCATGTTGTGCTTTTTATGGTTGTAATGTAAATATTAACATAGCTTATTTTCTTTCCCCTTCATCTACATCTTTTCTGTTTTGCTTTTCACACTTTATTTGCATGTTAGCATGTCACATCTCAGGTGCTTGGTTCTGTGCTAATATTAATGTTCGATAAATAATCTGTTTCCCAGAATTAACTTTTTATCAATTAGTGTCGGTTAAATCAGTATAAATATATGTTACATTTTATTGTTGCCTTCTTTAAGTGAAATGAATCTTGTTAATGTTCGTTGCAATGATCAAGCAGCACAAATCTAACTATTTTTCTATTCTAATACCAGTACCAATTGTAGATGAGTAGCATGAAATTGTTTCCACAGTAGTACTGGCACTCAGCAAAGATTTAGTGCAATATTTTCTCTTATAAAAAAAGTTAATATTACTTACCCAAGTACAAGGAATGGATAAAACATAATGACACCATTCCTATGATATGAAATGGCTTAATTGCTAGAGGCAAAATCACTTATTGTCTCCACACTTCTATCGTCACTCTTTTGGAAGACATTGTACACCAATATTGCAGTTATCTCCTTTGATGATTTTTTTAAACATCTTCACCACTAACCACAGGTAGGATTTTTGGGGCTTTCCTCCCAGGCCTGGCTTAACTGCAGCCCATTTCACAAGATGGGTCAACTCTAGGAGGCAGGTCTACTTCATTCTGATCAGATGGTGAGGTGATGGGGGAAATGAGGTGGACAGGAGATCCTTAAACCTAAACACAACACACTACACCCTATGAAGGAGATTTCTCACTACTGAAAAGTTTCCAACCTAGCTGGGTATCGAACCTGGACCATCAGGGTGGAGGGCAGGCATCCTACGGACTTACCCACAGCGACTGACCCATAGATGAATGTGAAGTCTTTACAAATGACTGAACTAAGGAACAAATATCTTCATCGAGAAATCAGAAATAAAAATCTGGCAATGATTGGCAATGAATAAGATTGTCATTCATGAAAAAAGAATAATTTACACTGATTACGTTTTGACAGATCTTTGCCTCTGGTAATCTAGTATCAGTCCATGTGATCCTAAGGGAGGCGTTACAACTCAAGAAGCACAATTTATCTGTAGGCCTACTATAAAGCAGTTGCTTCAGGAAATTAACATAGTTAGATTTGCAGATGATCAGGCCTTGATTTATATAAATGGGCACACTGGGCATTTGCGTAGGGTCCCAAACCTAGAAAGGGCGGCCAATTTTTGAAAGGGAACTGTTTTATAACATTTTTTTTAATCTTTATATAACAAAATATTGAGAGATTCAAAAACTAGTCGGAAGTATATATTTATATGAAAGACAGTAATTTTTATTTTTTTAATTTCTAAATCTTCAAATTGTTACCGGAATATTTTTTACTTTACTGCTAATTAACTGTACTGTGGAGAAAAACTTTTTCAGTTTTAACCAAGGTTAAAAAAGTTAAAGAGGTCATCCCTCAGATCATCAATAAGTTCAATTAGTTTTAACGTGCACTGAAAAAATATATAATTGTGAAAAATAACTTCTCAGAAGTAGTAGATGAGTTTGCTGTGATAAAATCCAGGGAAAAATTTGTAAAATAAACTATATACCAACTGAAGTTAAAGCAACTAAACTTGAAAGAATTAAAAAAATGTTAGCTCAAGTTTTAGATTCTAATTGTATAGTATAAATAAAATATTTCTTATTGTGGTTTTATTACATCTGTAATATATATTTTTTTATGAACTTAATTAAAAATAATTTAGCATATGTTTTAAAATTACCAAATATATAACTATTTATGTACAATTTCAAAGATTGACTATAAAAAATATTACTAATATTTAGAGTTTTTAGGCAATTTTTAAATGAAATTACACTAGAAATCATGCATTTTGCCAAAATTTAATTACTTTTATTTTAGAAGAAGGATTTTTAATTTTTGTTGTTTGGCGAGTGATTGGATTACTTGCAATAATAAAATGCTATCGAAATACTGCTAGTTGATACTTGGGTGAAACCCAAACTTAACACTAAACAATAATTTGGGGTGAGGGTGGGTGGGGGTAAAAGTAAAAATTGGAAGGGGAGTTATACAAAGCTTTGCCCAGGGTACTAAGTACCTGAAATCGGGCACCTTCCATAAGTCTGCACAAGGTAGAGGGGAAAGGATGAAAACATGTAAGTGATTTTGCCTCAGATTATAATCAATTTCAAGATCATAAAAATATTGCCATTACTCTATATCCAACTTTGTATTATTTTAAATTCTAAATTTACCATAATCTAAAATCATTTAACAAAATTTACATCCTGCACTGGAGGTAACAGATGAATGGAAGAAAATGATGCTCTCCATATAAAGAGAACACATGAAAGAAAAACAAAATAATATAATAATTAGTTTGTCAGATCATGATATTTTTAGAATCATGTATCTGCATATTCAAAAACATATCCTTAGAATATCAGGAGAAAAAAGTAAGTATTGCTTCTTGTATGGGATAAATTAATAATTTATTAACATGGTAACAGCTATCTGATAGTATAAAAACCTCAACATTTTTTGAATGAATACTCATGCATGAGTTAGAAATTGCAATTTATTAAAGCAAAATTAAACTTAAATAATCTTTAGTCAATAAATGAAGCAAAAGAAATTCTAAATTGGTAAGATATTTCATAATATTTAAAATTACTTTTATGGTATTATCACAGTTTATTAGGTCATATAGTTGTGAAGCTATACAATAAAAATTGCTTTTGACCAATTGCAGTGCTGTGAGTTGTAAGCAAGCTTGTAAAACAAAATCCAAATGCAAAATTTGTGATATTAATGTAAGATGTAAGTACTAGATATATAATTTCTTTATGATTTACTTTGTGTAGGATCATCTATATAAAGGATTAAATATATGTAAAATATATTTTTTATTAACTGGGTCGACATAAAGAACATGACATCTTAGAGTAATAAAAGTAAAGTGATCCCTATACACTATTCAATGCATGAAGGCCTTTAAGTCTCTAAGAGGTTGAGTCTCCCAAATTTTTATAAATTCAGGACATGAATCCTTAAGCCTTAAGCCTTAAGCAACATCCTCCTTTCCTCCAGGATTAATCGTGGTATACATTTCTGTTAGAGGCCGACCCTTCTGCCACCAGATGGATTAGGTCAATTTGAAAATCCCAATGACTTCATCGGGAATTGAATCCACGACCTTCCAGTTTGTAGTGCAGTGGCTCAACCAATTGTGCCATGGCATACCCCCATTATTACTACTACTATATACTTATATACTACTACTACCTATATACTTGAATATGAATCTTTTGTTAGGAGGCCCAACCTTTCTCCATTACGCCACTGACTACACAACAAAGTGGGGGCAAAACACAGCTGCAATAGTTACTAAAAATATTGTATTACTCACTGTTGAGGAGTAACTTTAAGTGCTACCACTTCATGTGTCACTTCGTCACATTCCAATAAAGCAAAATATCAAACAAAAATAATTTTGTATGTCTGTTGCAACTCATAAAACTTATGTGCAGCTTGCGCCCCGTGGGCGGCACAAAAGGATGTGATTGTATGACCTATAGACTGTGGTATTACAATGAACTTCAAAGTTACATACAATATTATTTTAATGAATCCTACTGGATTTTTTTGGAGTTCAAATTGCTCCAAACTGATTTTTTATGAGAATATTATAGGAGAAAAATTCCTCCGACACTGGGACTTGAACCCAGGACCTTTGGCTATTCGCGCCAATGGTCTACCAACTGAGCTAAGCCGGAGTTCAATTCACAGCGCCAGATGGAACCTCTCTCCTATGACTATAATATTTTCTCCTATAATATTCTCATGTAATGTCTAACAGAGACAATAATCTGTGGTTCATGAAAGCTTATATATCTCTCTTGATTTTTTATATCATATTCAGAATGTTATTCTCAAAATTTGTGTAAGTTATCCACAAATGATTTCAAATATAATTTTATTGTACTAGTGAAAAAACAAATCTTTCATAAAATAATGCAACATATCAGTACCTTTTTGAAATTTTATAATCAATAAACTTGCAGTATGTTTAAGTTCTTCTTATGCTAACAGTAACTTATAAATATTTAGTGTTTGGAACAATTTATTGCTTACTGAATAGCACAGTACTAGAAATTCAATAAAAATGTTTCCATACTACAAATTATACAAATGAAGAGCTGAATATTTCCATAGCATAGATATTCTGGAAGAAGCATAATTTTACAAAGGAACTATTCAATGAAGAAAAAAGGATTTCACATTGTATAAACTATGACCATCAGTCACCATTCTTCCATGGAATTTAAATTCAACAGAATCATCATAATAATTTTGGCATATCATTACAACTATATCAATGCCATTCGATTTACTTAGGATCTTTAAAAGATCTTATATTATTCAGACTTGAGGAACATGCAACATATTTTAAGAATTCATACTGTGTCAACTTTAGGTTGTAATAAAAGAGTTGTTGGTAGAAATAATACTTCATATACATTATAAACCTAATATTCTTACCTTGTTTAATAAGATGTAATTTAATGTTCCTCTAGATACGTTTGCCAGCAAGGTGGCAGCTATCCAGGATAAATATGCAGATGCTTCAGTTGGTAATGTAACTGGCAGTAATGCTGTCAATGTGTTCCTGGGTATTGGTCTTGCCTGGTCTTTAGCAGCCATATACCACAACATCCAGGGCCGTAGCTTCTATGTCCAGCCTGGAAAGTAAGTACGGTATTGTACCTATGTCAAAGTAGATGAAAGAAAGAGGAAGAATCCCTTTTATATGCTTTTAGATAGGATAATGTAAGATGCCTAATTGATATACTAAAGATGTAAAAGATGGTAACAAACAATTGAATCGTGCGGCCGAATGAGGGGCAAGCACAACATTCCCCAGTTGGTGCTTATCCTTTTGTTCGGAAGCATGATTCAATTTTTTATGGGTGTTTGAAGAAAGATGCATACAGTGACAAAACAACTGATCAAAAAAAACTATCCTTCCTTGTTTAAAATTAGGATACTATACAACGATGATACACGTTGACCCTTTGACTCTTTATTCTGTGAATAAAATATAACAGTGGAATGAAGTTCATTTTTAGCAAATAACCAATAATCAACTTTTCTAAGAAACCATGAAATGTCTATGTATTATTATATTCTTTAAAACAACTAGTTAACTTTATATGCTTCATTTCTTTTCACTAACCCGGAAAGTTAGACTATTTCTTAGCTAATATGAGTAGTTGAAATTAAATATTTCAGTGTTGCAAACAGTTCTTGGAAAACTTAAAGATTGTTTAGATCGGGATTTGCACACGAACTTCACTTAATAGGTATATTTACCTCAGAATGCATTGGATGGAAACTTTCCACCATCATCAGCTGATCAGTCGAATCAGCTGGATCCGCTGATGATGGTTTAAAGTTTCCATCGAAATGCATTCTGAGGTAAATATACCTATTAAGTGAAGTTCAAATCTGGATCTAAACAATCTTTAAGTTTTGAAATCACTTCCCTGTGTATCTTCCCAACTCAATTTATAAAGTTCATGGAATTTGACATGAGTACAAATCAGACACTTTGGCATAAGTCCACCTCCATGGTGCAGTTGGAATTACATGTACCTTCCACTCGGCAGCCTGGATTAGATTCTCAGTAGGGGAACATTTTTTTATCTGACCCTGAGGGCTGGATTTAGAAGAGGTGGTGGCATACAGCCCCAAATCACTAATGTGTGTACTAAATATACCTTGGTTCAATCCAAACTTCTCTGCAGTGTATGTGACATGAGGCATATTGTTGGATGGGAGCATTAAGTCTAGAGGTCACCTTAGTGTCTTCTGACAAGAGTAAGCTAATGCCAGCACTGAGTTTCCCCTCCACCCTTCCTCACCTCACCATCACCACACATAGGCTACCTCATGCTACTGTACAAAAAAATAAAATAAAACCACGGCACACACCCATCTCTCCACACCTTACATGTTCTCCAGTTAAACATTCCCAAATAATATGTCCTCTCCAAGTGATGCATATTTTAAAAATTGTCCACACCTTCCACCATCTATCCACCACAGAATGGACCCAAAATGTATCAAGGCAATGGGGTTGGCATTTGATACACACACATTTTGGCATGAAGAAGCTACATATCAAGTAAATTATTGTCTTTTGCAGAAATATTAGAGACTACACGGCAAAGAAAGCAGGCACACAACTTTAGCCATCCCTTAAAAGTCACCTCTATCCAACAATTCCAGAAAAAGCCCCTCAATTTGATTAATACAGTCCTAAGCATAAAAGTACCAGTAGACTGTAGGCCTACATAGTATTCATAGTCTAATCTTTGGGGATGCTATTGTAAGTTAATCAACTGAAAAAGAGTAAAAACTACCCTTTTTTGGCTTGTTGTGTTCTTTAGAATCCGAAGAAACTATATGTGAAATCACTGCATTTGTAGAATGTTGAAGAATGAGTAAAATTAAGAGAAAATTTGATATGTTTTTAACTTGATGTCTTATAATCATGTCTCATACTACAAGAAGATGCTGTAAGACAAGAATTTTAATTGAAGAGGCTATGGAGAAAATGGTTTTAAGCCTATGTAAATAGCAGGCTGACGAACATGACAGAGATGGTGATGTATAAAAGATCCTATATAATAGGTTTGTTCACTGAATCTAACCTTACCCTGTATTAACATTGTGTCTTGATGTGTAATCAGTATAAACAGGTTTTACTTCAAATGCATATACAGAATATCTATTTCACTTCTATTTTACTAACTACTGCTGAATAAAAGTCATTGTGTGGTGTGCAACTTCCAGACCTAAGCTTTATTTAGATGGAAAAAAAAAACTCAGTAAATAAGTAAATTTTCTATAAAAATGAAATATAAGTTGACCTACCTGTACACACTTCTCATAAGTAGGTACATAAACAGGCCAAGATCTATTCACTGCAAAACCGGCCGGGTAGTGGGTAGTAATGAAAAATCCCCATATTCAGGACTGGACATCACCCAGGAAAATTATAGGCTACTGGTATATTAAAAAGCCTTAAATTAAAGTGGTGACTGCTAGAATAGGGTAGAGGGTATTCACAATAAATCTATTAAAGTCGCAGTGTTAAGAAGCCAAAGGGCTTACACTACCCCTCATTAATCTAATCCAGGCCTTTCCAACTCGAGCACTCTGCCCTGGTGTGCACCTTTGCAGCACCCAATGGCAGCCCGGTGCTCTCCTTCCTCATGTCGCTACTGCATGTGTGTGTGTCAGACAGCACAATGGGTAGCTGACCTCACTTTCTTGGTGGATGTAACGTCTTATTTAAATGATTTAAATATTTAGTTGCAAGGGAGAAATTAGTTAATTACCACCATATGTGACAGAATTAAGGCTTTCAAAATGCAGAATTTATTATTTAAAGATCAACTTAAAACCCGAAATTTTAACAATTTTCCTTCATTAAAATCATTAAATTTGTCTATTTACGAAAACTTCGGAGGGCATCAGACGTCATTACAGAAATTGCACAATGAATGCAATGCCCATTCAAAGAAATTAATTATATGGCACCTCAACTTGAATATTTATGACACCATATTTTGTCCTGAAAATCACCATCATGTTTCCAAACAGAGGTGATAAAAGTACAGGTACTACCACTACCAGCGATTTGCTTTCATTTTACAAAGGTATTCATCCACAGAAATTTCCCAAACTTCATGCACTTGCTTCAAATTTACGCCAGTGTTCAAGACATCTTATGCATGCGAACAGATGTTTTCAATTACGAATTTAAATAAAAGTAAAACCAGGACTTCTCTGTCTGATGTTGCCTTAGAGGCTGTACTTTGAATTTCCATTGCCAAATCGATTGTACGCAATATTGGTAAATTAGTTAACATTCTACTTACATTCTAAATGTTCACAAACACAATGTAAGTAGAGAATAAATGGTGTGTTTATATGTTCACAAAATTGTTATATTGTTTTCATAAGCTGAACGCTGGCTAGACCTGTGGAGCTGCCTCTGGCGCTACACCGGTGCTGGCTTGGAAAGGCCTGATCTAATCTAATCTGTATTTCTCTTTTTCAGCTTGGCTTTCTCAGTCACAATATTCTGCTCAGGAGCCTTTGTCGCCATATTTATATTACTCTTGAGAAGATCAAAAAGAGTTGGAGGTGAACTTGGAGGACCGAAGGTTTTAAAATACATTACCTCAGCTGTTCTAACTTCTCTGTGGTTGATATATGTGTTGTTGGCCAGTTTAGAAGCCTATGGTGTTATAGAAGGCTTCTAAGACTCTCCTTGGACATGGCTATGCCATTATCATTCTACTAGGGATTTAAATTTTCAAATTAAAGAAAATTAAAATACCCCTTACCTTACACAGTTGTGAAACAACTGAATTGTGGTTTTGGCTCCAAGCCGCTACCACTGCCACTCAAACCCAATGGCTTCAATTTAATGGGATCAAAAAAAGGGGTTAAGACAAACAGACAGAATTGTGCATCATAGAAGGAGCAAGAGCTCGATTTAAGTTGGAGTTCTCAGAAAGGTTGAAAAAATGGATAGTGAGTAGTTTGGCAAGTGCCTAATTTATAAAGTTTGGTGACCGTTTTTGGAAAACAATGATTGGAAGTAAGTACAGAAATTTAAGATATTGTTCAGGACTATGATTCTGTTGGAAAAAGAATTGATACCTATAGAAAAATGGAGACAGAATGTGTGATTCACCATCATTTTTAATAATGAAATGATTGGTCATCAAGAAGAGTCATAATAGAGAAAATTATATCTACTTAAATCAAATATCATTTTTTTTATTACAGTAGTGTCTTTGCAGGAATTAACAGCTGGACTGTATTCCTTTTGATTCGGACTCAGTACAGTTCATCAGAAATAGCTTAATTTCAGAGTTTCCATATTCTGAAGTTGTCTTGAACAGTTTCATTCTGTTAAAATACATTTGCATTAACTATCAGAGAAAATTTTTCACCTGAGGCTCTAAGGGCAACATTCTGTAGGACCATTACCATATTCAATTCTAGAATATACTTTGACAATATGCTACATCAGATGAACTGCATAAAATTGTCTATATATTTCCAGCCAGTAAATTGCCTTTTTTAGTATAATTGAAAACTTAAAATAAGAATTTTTATAAGTCCAGGTGACTGGTGATATGTCTAGTCTAAGGAATGATATATTGTTTTAAGATATATAAATTTATTCCAGCGGAAAGGTAATAAATATGTATAGAAATAGCTTATATTTAAGTAAGAAAACGAATATTAAAACACGGGTACTGTATGGTATGGACAAAACTAAATAAAGTTGGATTTGTTGGTGTGCATATGATTGAAGGACTCCAGTTTCCTACTGAAATATACATCAGAGTATAGAAATACTTGAGATTCTATGTAATGCAGGGTCAGAGCTCATGGGAAAGTGCTTCTTAACTCATCATCTTAGTTTAAATTAGTACATGTCAACATAAAAGCCCCACAGAGAGATTTTTTTTCTTTTACAATCATCCTATTTTCCATCTTAACCATCTGTTTGTGATGTGTCAAGTATTGTGTTTTGGAACCTTATTTCAAGGGATTGAATAAGCTTTCATTTATTTTCATCATTATAGGTAATTATTGTTGTTTCTCACAAGCTTTCAGTCTGAGTTTCATAACAGCACAAGATCATAAAAGCTTCTGTTTAGCTCACTTCAAGCCCAAGTACCCATATGCTCTAAACTGCCCACATTCTAATATGCTGATGTGGCGTTTATTTCAGGTGTTTCATCCCTAAGACGTATACAATCCATTTTCATTGAATATTCCTTCATCTAACTAAACCCTTTGTGTCTTCATTGTCTTCTATCAACTATATACATTTGTCTTTTTCTTCACAAAGTATACATCTATTGAAGACATCTTCTGTAAATTACGTACATAATGCATGTATCTCTATTGTTATTCTATAGTAAGATTATCTTTCCTGTTAAATAGCATGAATTTACTATGGAAGAAATGACCAAATTTGATGGAGATGAACCTCCACTCATGCATTTAATTCTTAACTCCAGTTAACATGAGTTGTGCCATATTCATCATTCAATGAACAACCAAATTTTACAATAAGGCTTACGTAATTTACTGAAGTCATCTTACCAGTAATAGATCTAGCTCATTATCGCATTTTGTATAAATTCTTAAGAAAATGAAACATTTTGACTTTATATATGCTTTGGGATAATATAATCAGCTCTACATTGTTCTGTCGGTTTTGTATTAGAAAGGTTGTACCAATAGAGTCCTGAAGGGCTCATCTGGGGAGTTGAAGTTTTTACCCCAATTAGTCTCTTGAGGTTCCAGATTCAAATCTACTTTTTGTGTGATTTTTGTATGATGTCCAGTGTGCAAGGCTGAGAGAATGATAAGAGCATTATGTATGGATGTGCTGAATGATGAAAATTATATATCAATTTAAATGATAAACTCAACCAATTAAACGTTGCCGCTATAAAATGTTAATCTTTTTCCCCTGTTGTGATTCTCTGATAATACTCTTACTCCAATACTCATCTCTGCTGTAGCCAGACTGAACGTATCCGTATACTTGTACTTGAAAATTGTTCATTCTGACTCCTGATTGGCTATATCTTTATGTACTGTACATATTCTTAACCCCACAATTACAGTGGCCATCATTCCATATCTTCTGTACTAAATGTTGGAGAAATGGACGACAAGGTTTAGCCGACATCAGAAGTGATTTAAGTACTTATCTCGACTTTTGTTTGAAATGAAGACATAGCTGTAGTCGTAAAGACATACATATCAGCACCTGAGAACTATCAAAATGTAATTTTGATCATAATCAATCGAAGGAAGTGAGTGGATGAGGAGTTGATAGCTGCTTATTCCTCATTCCATTCAAATAATTGTAATAAAATTACATTAACAGTTACAGTTTGATGTCGACTTAGTTTATTCTATCTGTTTCCTAAATGTACTTTTATTTTGAACTTGCAACAAAGTGTTAATATAGTTGGTTGTCTTGTTATACTGTGTAAGAACTTAGGAAAAGTTGTTACACCTTTTTATATATGTTTATGTAATTATATTTTTAAAACCCTTGATCCACAGTTATTTGATGTTCATGGGCAATGTCTTTTAAATAAGGAAGTGCAATAGGAAACCAGAAGAGTTATCATCTTTTTCTCTAGTGAAATGTTTTCTGTATGTTTATATTTATAGAAAATATTTTGCACATCTCGAAGAGGGTATATCCCTAATGTCTATTTATTTTTCATTCCACAAGGAAAATGCATGTCCATTAATCCATTTTGTGAGATGACAATAAGAGGGAATTTTCTTAGAAGTTCATAACATTCTTCATATTTTAACTTTGGAGTTATTTCATAAATTGAAAGTTTAGAAATTTAAATAATAATTTCACCATTGTTATTCTTCCTTGCCCTCATTAGTCATTATCATATGAGCACAAACTTTCAAAGACAATGCCTAATATTATATTTTGTACTTTAAAATGGTGAATTTTATTAATTTGATTTTAGAGTGGATCTTACAACCTTTTATTTCCAAACCAATTAATTTTACTTTGAAGAGAAAGGAGGTTCGGAGTGTTAACAAGTATAATGGAATTTCTTGTATTATACGAAGTGGCATTGATAAAATGATAACAGAGTAAACCAGTGCACATGGATGAATGTCAACTCAGATATTTATCACTGCCACAGAAATTAAAAAAGGGAAATGTTTTGGCAGGCTGAAACATTAAAGGAATTTGTTATACACCGTGTTTGTTTTGTGTAAACAATACCTGCTCTGTAAATAATTGTACATTTGTACATACTGTAAAAATGACGAAAACACATTGTTGTAGCTATTTATGATGTAGATATTTTAAATTATTGGCAGTGATTAAATATGAAGTTATTTAAAACCTGTGTTATGCTAAAATTATACCAAAATACTTAAAAAAATAATTTGTGGTGAAAATGAAACATAAAAGTATGCTGTGTGGCGTATGTCATGAGGAATTTTTAAATTTGTCTGAGCTTGTTCATTAGAACTTGTAGATATGAAAAGTTCTTCCAATGAAAAAAAAGAAATAAGTTTAAAAGTTACAACATAATACATTTTTTATATACCATACATAGTTACATAATATAAACTAATCCTTTTTCATATCAAAGAAACAAAATTTATTGTTTTTAAATTTTTCCTTTGGGATACTTTCATTGCTTCAGAAACCTGTAACGATTGGGAAAGTAATGAAGCAAAAATCAATATTATTACATTTAATAATACTAATAACAATATTGACAAAATTAACATTAATAATAATCATAATTGAATCATGTGTATCATAATATTTTTTATTTCTGTTTGTGTTGTGAAAACAGTCTCTTATTTTATTTTAAAACAACAGGGCTGTAGGATGTTCAATATCTGAATTGTTATGCATGTGCAGTCCGCTCCAGTAGAGTGGATACAGGGGGAGCGGACAGATAAGTACTAGTATGATCGCTGAAACTATATTTGCACTGTGTTTCTTTCTTCTGACACAACTTGTATAGAATCTTATTCCCAGAATTATATAGTGTTGAAGCAGACTTCACTTTTTTGCAAAATTATATTTTGTTGTGTTTCTAATTCTAAGCAGTATACTATAATTAAATTTGCTGAGTTTCCCCATAAAAATGCAAAAGAACAAAAGACAGGACAGCCAAGACAGCAAATTTTAAATCTGCAATATTGGCCCATTTAGGAATCTCTTGACATTAAACTTGTCTAGAGCTACAATTTACTGTATAGTCAGGTAAATACATTCAAATCACTTAGTTTATTCACATTCTAAAAAATTGAAATTAAAACTAAATCAATATTGAATAGCATTTAGCTTGATGTAGCCTACATTTCACTTCAAAATATGTGAATTTGATTAAAATTTATTTAAATTTTCTCTTGTTAACAGAATTCTTGATACATTCATTAAAAGAAGCCTTCATTTTCCCATACAGCAGATTCATAGTACTGTACTGTACCAGTACGGTATTCAATGATTCTTCATTCACACTTTGGAGGTAAGAAATGGAAAATAACTGGTAAGCTATTTGAACAAGTCATTTCTTGACTTCAAGATCAAAAGATATTAATATTGTTCATTACACGATTAGTTTCAGAAAGAATGGCAATATTCTAGCAATGAAAGTCTAACTTTCTACACTAAAACTATGCTATTTGGCACTTTGTACAAAATTAATTAAAGCATTTAAGATTACTGATGGCCAATATTGGAATAACTAGGCCTACTTTGGGGCCTATCACTTAATATATGAGAGCAAAATGTTAGATTGTAGGCCTTTTAGTAAACAATTTGTAAGAAGGGTTCTGGTTTCATTTGTTAGTGGTACTTAAATTGGTGACAGAATTATGTACAGTAACAGTAACTTCCATCAAAATCTAATTTTTTATTTATTATTATTTTTTTAATTCAAGAACTAATACCAGTATCTAATTCATTTTCAAGATTGCACTAATATTTCATGCAAAATAAACATCTAATACAGTTTGAAATATTTTAATTTTGGTATATGTGTAAAGAAATACTGATCTTAGAACAGGAACCTTAATGGCTTTGCGCTACCTGCAGAAACTGTGGAAATATACTTGTTTAGGCCTAACTTACATCTGTAATAGTATTTTACACAGCAATTATTAACCAGACTAATTCCAGTTTCACTTAATTTTATGTTGCTTTCTCATTGAACTTCCAGCATTGTTTTTTAAGTGTTATGAATCTCATTTCAATCAAAACAGCATTTATTAATCTTTAACATAAACTACAAGTGTAGACAAACTATAAACCTATTAACACTGCATAAATAATAACGAATAGAATACAGTTTCAGTAGGAACAATGAACACTAAATCAGTACATTTGAGGAACAAATCAATCAAAATTGCATATAGTATAATAAATACAATTATTTCTACATTGAATAGACCTACTGGTACCATTAGACCAGGCCCAGGAGATACAGCACTGAAAGTGCAAAATGCTCTAACCCTGGATTGGCCCCTTCCTTTACTTGTACCTGCCAGGCATCTAGTCCCAGAATCAACCAGTTTAGTTGCATCTGCCTACAGTAGGACGAGAGTAGTGGGGATGAGGGGGAGGGTAACTTTGTTTACCGGGCCTACATTAGACTGACAACAGTATGGAGTGATAGCTATCATACACCACCTGATAAATGAATAGATTTGACGATAGTCTATTTTCAAATAAATTTGGCCTAATTATCATGTAAGCTACTACTTCAAACATTATTACAAAGCGAACAACATGTCTGATTCATTCTAAAATTTTAAAATAATATATCCTATGTAAGGACTATGTATTACCACTCGTTAATCAAAATTTGTATTAGTAGTTTAAGCTACCATATGCATTACTGGTATTTATTAGGCTATTTTGAATGTAATAAGGCAGGGTCACATTGATGGGGTACACCATGGCAAAGTGGTTAAGGCACTGTGCTACAAATTGGGAGGTCGTGGGTTTGATCCCTGATGAGGTCGTTGAGATTTTTCAATTGGCCTAATCCTTCTGGTGGCACTATGGCTCTGGGGTTGACTCAGCCTCTAACAGAAATAAGTACCAGGAGCAATCCTAGAGGTAAAGGCAAGCCGGTGCATAAGGCTGACAACCTTATCACCTTCACATGCTGAATGTCTAGAATCTAGGGGCCTCATCCTCCTTGAACCCTTAGAACCTCCATGTCCTGTATAGGGAACACTTTACTCTTTAGGGTCACATTGATATCAGTATATTATCACAGTATTTGTAGCTTAGCATTACTGGTATGTCTCTTTGAAGATCAGTATTCTTTTCCACTAGTTATCCACTTGACCAAGAATTCAGTTACTGGTAATCCATTCTCTTTAAAGTAACTTCTTGTTAATCCCCTAACAAAAAATATTCTCTTTACCATCACCTTCTTGTACTTGTATTATGAATTTTTCGTGATTGATAATTCTTTTTTTACTGTACATAGCTGTAGTGTTTTTATAAAGTTGTGTGTTGGATAACTGTCTCCCCCTGTTGTCCTGAGCTACTGTGTGCAATCAAATGTGTGTTGTGTATGTATCATGACAGTCATACTGTTCTCCATACCTACTGTGCAATAATCATATAGACAAATACAAATTTGAAACCTGTTTTCTACTACTTTTATGTTGATATTTTATGGTGAGATTATTTTATGTCAAAAGTTATACTAGTTAACTTAATTACCGGTACAACAGAGATAATAAGAGAGACTATATTGTTTCAGATGTGGTGGATTACCTCCACGGCTTTCATGCCAACCTGTCAAAGATATATGTTATGGAGGCTTCATTACTGTAAATGATGAAACAAAAATAAAATAAATCTACATATCAAAAACATATAAAAGAGCTATTTTAATAATAATGAAAGAATGCATATGATTTCCTTTTCAGCTATGGTATATTAAAGTGATCAGACATCCCAATTTGGCTGGGACAGTTCTGATTTTTGGAGTGAAGTCCCCTTGTACCCATCGGGTTCTGCCGGGACACCTAAATATTCTGACTTTTAGGAAACAAATAGAAATCGTGGTCACTTGAGGTTTGAACATATAATTTTTATTTTTCTAGCAATGTCAGTCATGAATTCAGTTGCTTCTAAACGCATACCATAATTCACCATATTATGAAATGCATTCACTCGCCAACTTCCCAGGGGTTCAAGTTAATACTTGCACTGAAGTTGGTATTATGGGGCTAGATTTTCATAAAAAGTTTTATGCGTTAAGTTCAATAATTTACATTCAGATAGATTTGTTATAAAAATATTTGTAGCATTGTGGAATTCTGTAGGCCTACTTATCTTCCTGGTGCAAATACAGAAGTCTAGCGTAAGTCCCCCCCCCCCCGCCCCCCGCTGAGTAAACTCAAATGAAAGTATACAGCTTCAAAGCAATAGTGACAATGACAGTTAATTTTAAGTACAGTTGTTCATAATTTGATGACTTTTCAATGGGAAGGAAACATCTCCTGCATCAAATTAATTCTTCACAGAAGTACGGGGGCATTCAGAAATTAGTGTTAAAAACTGTGTATAATTACTGACGTAAGCTACAGGGTATTATTATACAGAAACTTTTAATGTGTCTATGTTTTAAAATATGTTTATGTTATATTATCATTTAATGTCTTTTATTCAGTTCATTGTAAGGGTTAATAACCTTGAACAATTACTGTACCGGTATGTTGTTGCATTTTGGGCGGAGAGCAGTTATTTAATTGGTCCCAGCTTCAACTCCAAGAAATATGACCACCTTAGGTACATTGCAAGTATTGCTTACTCCATGAGTCAAGGGCATATTCACTGCTGGATTAACCCTATAAACAAAATGAGCATGTGCTTTGGGCATCAAGGAAAAGGGGACATCAAAGACATTTTTCATAAGATATTATATATATATATATATATATATATATTTTTTTTTTTTTTTTTTTTTTAAGAAAAATGTTGTGAGGTCTGCTCATTTGCAAGTCTTTCTGATTTTCCCACCAAAGTAAGCCCATTCTCTGATTACTGTGACAGAGGTAAAAGTGTGTGAACATTCCAAGGTAATCAAACTCCTTTCTGTTGAACTCTGTAGTTAAAAATTACTATTTAAATTTTTGCTTGTTATTCTGTCATAAATTTATGTCTTCTTGTGCAGAGAAACGAAAGAATACTAGTGTTGCACTCTTTAAACCCTGCATGCTATAGGAACCTCATATACCAAACAGTAGCTGCTTTTTAAAATTTGAAGTTCCCGAAAAGAGGACAGAACTTTGTACTAAAACAGTAGGGGAATCGGTAAGTAATGCAGTGTTGAGTTGAGCAACACTTACTACTGTAGGAGCAATCAGCAGTAGATCATGGTGCATCACTATCTAGCTAGCGAGGGTGTCCAAATGTTACTGGCTAAGTGCTTTCTGCCAAGTCTCCCATCGGGAGCCCCCAGGTGGTGGATAGGGGAACACTCACTAGATACAGTGGGTACCAGGGAAATAAAATACCCGGGGTGGACCAAAACTAGCAGCTGCTACCTTATAGTTCGATATTGGTTTATAAAAGGCTAAAGGAAGACAATTTTGATTAAAAATTACCTGGTCCTCCAAGTTGGGAGTTGATGTGATGGGCCAACTCCCCATTCAGTAACAAAATACCAATCAAATAACATATTTCCTTCTGATTAAACCCTTTTAGGAAAGTGTACTTAAATAATAATAATGCAATAATATACAATCATGAAGACTGGTAACCCAACAGTATAATCGTAAAACCAGATACTCGTAAATGTTTTACATACCTGCTGCAGTAGGATACCGGCCAGTGTCATTCTACAGGAGCTTCGAGTGGAAAGTGTCTCAAATTGGGAAAGTGAATGGTTCCAGTCTACAAAAGGTGCAATGACAAAATCCTTTTTCCCCTCTTTGAAAGTTAGACTGAAATTAAATATACCGCTAAATACCAATACAGCAATATTTCTAAAACTCTAACTAAACTCTGTGGCGCGACATCCCCGAAGGGACAAGGCCTACCACCCGACCGATGCGTCATCTACCTATAGGCAGATGGCAGGATTGGGGGGCATGTGGTCAGCATGCCTACACCCACGGCCTTTAATGGTGGTTTCCATGACCGGAGCCGCTACTTCTCTATCAAGTAGCTCCTCAATTTGAATCACGAGGCTGAGTGCATCCCTACCAGACCTCCCTACCTCAGAAAAATCCGAGGAGGTACCGGGGATCGAACCCGGGCCGACGGATCCATAGTCAGTGACGCTAACCACAAGACCACGCCGGCGGTCGCAATATTTCTAACCGGCCATGGAATACTACCTAGGTAGGCTCTTATTATTACAGGTTCAAAATAAAAGACAATCCTTCCTGCTCGTGTGGAGCCGAAGTGCAAACAGTGGACCACGTACTATTTGATGTTCAAACCTAGAAACTGAGAGATCAAAGTTTATAAGTGATATGCTAAGCAAAAAAAGGAAAATTGACTTTTACAAAAACTAAACTAATGCTTGAACATACGAAAAGTTTCATAGACTTCTTAAATGCCATAAATCTAGAGACAATATAAGAAAAACAGATGTGGATTAGACAAATTGTTACACAAAAAGTAGAGATTAAGCCACCTAGATTATTATTATTATTATTATTATTATTATTATTATTATTATTATTATTATTATTATTATTATTATTATTATTACTACTACTACTACTACTATTACTATTATTACTATTATTATTATTATTATTATTATTATTATTATTATTATTATTATTATTATTATCTTCAAATTACAGAAGAAGGCTTTAAGGATAATCTTTGGTGCTGATTGGAAAGCCCACTGTAAACCTCTTTTCATCTCATCTGGTATTCTCAGCCTACCATCTATATATATTTTACAGTGTTTGTTATATGTTAAGAGTAATTCTGATAACTTTAAAACTTATTCTGATGTACATACCTTTGGCACCAGAAATTGCAATAACATTTTACAGGATCAATGCTTGTTTGCAACAACCAAACATAATTTTAGGTACATGTCAGTGAAAATGTTTAATTCTCTTCCGGTTGCTACTAGAAATTTAACTTTTAAACACTTTAAAGGCTTAGTACTGATGAAACTAAAACAAATCTGCTTATACAAAAATGATGAATTTTTTGAGGTAGCCAAAAACTTTAAATAATCTTTCAGTACCTACTATTTGACCTACACATTGCACTTTTTATTTATTTATTTATTGTTTTGTAGTGTTGTATTGACCCTGTATTTCTTTGTATCTCTTTGTATTTCTCTGTATGTATTTCTAAAATTATTCTTGTACCCTTGTACTATAATAGTTTGTTATATTGTATCCTATACCGCATAACTGCGGTCAAAATGGATTAAATAAATATGAAATAAATATGAAATATTATTATTAGATAATTAGCCAAAAGCCATAGTAAAAAGAGGGAGAGAAAAAAACAGTGAGATCGTAATAAGGGTTTATAATAGAGGGAAAAGCATGTAGTATTCCATTCATTGTAATTAGTCCAGTCACCAGGTACTGAAAATTGGGTTTGCCTGGAAAAAGGTCCGAAGTTAATGATTTTTTAGTATGTTGTATATGGGTATTCTGAGGTGTAGAATCCAAGTTTTCCAATTCGAGAACCTTGTGCTAACTTCAGGGCAGCCGAAAAACCCCGAAATTTTTGGGCTTTTTTCAATGTTTTCTTTATAACTCCTAAACAACGCGTTTTTTCTGAAAATACTCTGTTATAAAAATTAAAGGGCAATAAATTTGCTACAATTTGCACTGTTTAAACGTTTTTTAAGTCTAATACGTACCGAGATATGGATCTTCGAGGTTTCGAGTTATTTTTCAAAATATTGAAAAACTGCAAAAAATGCAGGATTTTCCCTAGTAAATTTCATCTTCCAACATTTCTATATGGATAATAATAGTAGTAATGGTAGGTGAATATAAATTAATAAATTTAACATCATCCCCCTCCCTCCCCCCATCAGGACGTTCTGTTGGGCGATTTCCTTGAAGGCCGTGGAACGGCTTATAGTCCAGTCACAAGGTATTTTTGCCCGGAAAAAGTTCCGAAGTTAATGATTTTTTAATATGTTGTATGTGGATATTCTGTGGTGTAGAATCCAAGTTTTCCAATTCGAGAACCCTGTGCGAACTTCGGGGCAGCCGAAAAACCCTGAAATGTTGGGTTTTTTCAGTGTTTTCCTTATAACTCCTAAACAATGCATAATAGCCTAAAACACTCCATTACAAAAGTTAAAGGGCATGAAATTTCCTATTATTTGAACTGTTTAAATGTTTTAGAAAACCAAATATGTACCGATATATGGTGCTTCAAAGTTTTGAAAAATTCTCATAATATAGAAAAACTGCGAAAATGGAGCATTTTTCCTAGTAACATTCATCTTTAAACATTTCTGTATGAATAACGTTCAATAACCTACACAATAGAAACCCCATTCTTAATGAGATGTTCATTTAAGAATAAAGTACACAATAATCGATACATAAAAAATTATTTTATAAAAATTTATACTACATATGATATGTGGATATATTAACTGAGTAGAAAATATGTAAATTATTACAAACTTCCATTAATATTGATTGATAAAAGCAATGATCTCTTTGCTCCCGATTGGCAAATCGGCATCATCTCTCAGTAATTCCTCCTGAGCAATGATCTTATGGATGATGTCCAAGGCTAGTATATGAAAGGTTGCCTCGTTCCCGTAAGAGCTGTGGGGAGAGTCCTACACTGCTGTGTGACGTCACCCACAGCCCGCGCGAGAATTAAGCAGCTACATACAATGGTAATGATTGGAAGAAATAACACGAAAACACCATCGTTTTACTAACAATAGGCCCCTAATACATGTTTCCGATGTGAAGATAGAATGCATACGACCCTGCATATAAAGAGGATTTAACACAAATTAAAATAAATATTTAATACAGGTACAAATAAGAATAGTACAGCTTTACGAAGTTAGGAAAAAGTTTGTCTGACTGAGAAAAAAAAGTAGTCTAGCAGATATAGCTCAGATTATGCTTGAAAGGTTTTTAATTTTATGATTACTTATTCCAGGTAAATTAGTCTAATTTATGGAAGGAGACTTGAAAAGAATAGACTTTTGCATATTTTGCGATATTCGTCTTGACTTAGAAAAATAAATTTCTCAATTAGATTGTATATTTTCTATATTTATTTATTTATTTTACATGAAATTAAGTTAAATTAAACATCTATAAGATGATCCAATACACTTCTGATTGCAATGTATTTGACACAATTTAATTACAGAGCGTGTAATCGTAGATACTAAACAATTATTAAAACCAAAGAAGAATAGAAGTTTTAAAAGTTAACAGCTTGGAATAATGCTTTCCAGAGACAAAAAACTGGAAGATTTAGCCAAATAAAATGTGCGCACGGAATGACTATTATATTATAAACTGGAAGATGTATATTATTATATTATAAAACTGGAAGATGTAGCCAAATAAAATATGCGCACGGAATAACAATTAATATATTACAAACCAGTCTGTGTACTGTTTGTAGAACATTTTGAAATAAACATTTACAAATGATTCAAAGTGATCACGTCATAAATGTTAACAGGTATATCTTTAAATGTATACCGACCGACAGCATTTAAATGGTCGAACAATCCAAGACTCAATACTGAGTAACTTAGTAATATTTTTCAAGTAAAAATGGATTTTAAGACGCGCTTATAATAAAATAATAATAAAACTTTGAATCAATATAAACACAGCACTTGTGCACAACACTTGAAACTATACTGCTGCCTGTGAACTAGTTTTTTGAAGATTTTTGAAAAGGGAGTGTCGCATCACAATGTATATATATATATATATATATTTACATCTGAAGGGTAAAACCAAATTTCTAACCTTTAACCCATCTTTTAGGGACGAGAATTTTTGAATAGACCATTTTTTGTCAAATATAGTGTAGGTGGTCAGCTCAACAAGGAAGATTTTCTGCCTGTCTGCTGGTGTCTATAAATAAAATGGACAGGCCCTTTAAGTTTCTATTGGAAATGTGAATGAATATAGATTTATTTACAGAAGGGTAAACTTGCCTCTGCGAGACAAAAAAAATCGTAGTATACTTCCCATTTTCTTAGTCATAACCAAACAGAGTTGTAAAAGTACCCCAATAAATTTAAAGAGAGATCCCTTGCCAGAGAAATGTAGGGTTTCTGTGTGTTTTCTTTATTTTGTGATCCACAGTATGTTTTACAGAAACCAGCCGCTTAAATATTTTAATTTGTTTCAAACGTCTCATTATATTTTGTTACAGCTTATTCATTTGGGGTCTGAGCACTCAGAAGTGGTCTCTCTATTAAGCCATAACCCCTGTAAGATCATATGTAGTATATCTTTACAGATACATGTATTATTGTAGTTAAAAATAAGTTTTATTCCCATCATTTCCATTGTGTGTAGCTGTTTAAATCCTGTGCAGGGCTACGGGCCACGTCACATTCCTCGTGCTCAACACGCATGCGCGTCGAACGAGACAACCTTCCATATACTAGCCTTGGATGATGTCCTCCTTTGCAGCCATTTCAGCATTCACTCCTTACAGGATGAAGACCTTGGCAGCAGAAAATGTGTAGTAAGTGACTGCATAAGGTTGTATGGGGTAAGACTACATCACGCACGTTCAAGTCAGTGTGCAAGACCTACGTGGACTAGGTACAGAAACCCTTTGGGTATAATGCCATAGTAGTATTCGATGGATATCTTAGTGACATCGCTTATCAGAGCACTAAAGCAGCTGAACGATATCACCGGGCTTTGCTGCAATCGTCCAGAAAATTTGTATTTTCTTTAACAACGGCCGTTACATTGTCGCAAGAAAAATTTTTGTCCAATGACACGAACAAGAGAAACTTTATTTCAATGCTGATGACTGAAATGGCAGCAAAGGGCATCGAAGTTAAGCAGGCAATAGAAGATGCTGATTTCATGATAGTGAAAACTGCAATATCTAAGGCTTCTGACTTCGATAGTGTTACTATCACAGGTGAAGACATTGATCTCTTAGTATTGCTGACTGCATTAGACTCTTCTCAAAAGAACGTTTATTTCCAAAAGAGTGGGAGAGGTAATACCCCAGTGTTTTGTATTCGCCAGCTTCGTGCAAATACAATACTCAGGATGTTCTTTTCCTTCATGCAGCAAGCGGGTGTGACACTACATCAAACCCATTTGGACAAGGAAAGAAGAAAGTTTTCACTATGTATGAAAAAACCGTTCTCTGTCTGACATCATTAGTGTTTTCAAAGATAACGAAGCAACACCATGCCAAATTTCGGAAGCAGGGGAAAAGTTTCTTGTGATACTGTATGGTGGTAACATGGACACAGATACTGTGGATGATCTTCGGTACCGAATATTTTCCAACTCCGTGTCAAAATCCAAATTCAACCTTGCCAGATTGCCCCCTACACGAGACGCTGCCCGGTACCATTCTTTTCGTATCTATCTGCAAGTGCAGACGTGGCTGGGCTACAAAAAGTTACCGTCAGTTTGGGGCTGGACCTTAACGAATCGAGGGCGATCCCTATAACGACGACCATGGATGCAGCTCCAGAAAAGTTGCTGCACATGATACAATGCAAGTGCATGACAGGGTATAGCACCGGGGCTTGCAGCTGCAAAAAAGCAGGACTCCGATGCTCAACCATCTGCAAGAATTGTGCAGGAAATGCTTGGGAGAATTCGCCTGAAACCGACATCAACGAGGAAGACACAGACATTGAGTATGACGAGGAGGATGACGTCATCGATGAGATCATTGCTCAGGAGGAAGAGGAATCACTGAGAGATGATGCCGACTTGCCATTGGGACCAAAGAGATCAAGGCTTTTATGAATTAATATGAATTACTAATTTGCAATAATTTACATATTTTGTACTTAATATATCCACATGTCATTACATGTATTATACATTTTTATAAAATTCATTTTTATACATAGAGAATTGTGTTCTTTATTCTGAAAAGAACATCTCATTAAGGGTGGGGTTTCTATTGTGTAGGTTATTGGACGTTATTCATATAGCAATATTGAAAGATGAAAGTTACTAGGGAAAATCCTGCATTTTTTGCAGTTTTTCAATATTTTGAAAAATAACTCGAAACCTCGAAGATCCATATCTCGGTACGTATTAGACTTAAAAAACGTTTAAACAGTGCAAATTGTAGCAAATTTATTGCCCTTTAATTTTTATAATAGAGTATTTTCAGATAAAACGCGTTGTTTAGGAGTTATAAGGAAAACATTGAAAAAAGCCCAAAAATTTCGGGGTTTTTCGGCTGCCCTGAAGTTAGCACAAGGTTCTCGAATTGGAAAACTTGGATTCTACTCCTCAGAATACCCATATACAACATACTAAAAAATCATTAACTTCGGACCTTTTTCCAGGCAAAAGTACCTGGTGACTGGACTAAATGGTACGTGCCGACTATTTAAAAAAAAATCTGCGTTTAAAGTTCGCGCTTGCCACACGCAGTGAGCTAATTTCCATTAGTTTAAAACTGTCTCCTCTCCGAGAAGTCATGTACATAGAAATTTACCCACTTGAGAAGATATTTTGTGTGATATGTTGGCAGCATTCTATGGTTTAATTTATTTATGGAATGGAAGGCATGCTTCCAAAACACAAATGGAGGCAGAGTAAACTGTATCCAATAGCAAAATTTTTGGACTTTATTTCATTATAAAGACAATAAGCTGATCACGTTTTAATCGCATATTGAGGAACTAAGATGGGTGTTCCAGCATTCTTCAGGTGGCTCAGCAGAAAATATGCATCTGTAATTGTACCATGTATAGAAGAAAAGGTATGTTGTCCATTTAACCTTAGCTTTTTGACTTGTAAAATTGCGTTCATTTATGTCTTCTCACATATTTTAGGGCAGAGGTATTATCTCTTTAATATTAATTAAATTGTGGTTTGGATTATGATTAAAGAAATAGGGTATTTGTATATTAGCTATATGCCTGTGATAAAGGCGTCGAGAAGGATCAGACACTACCGGTACGGTATTGCGAGAATAGAGGTCTGTAGTAAACTTTGTAGCCTGCTGTACCTATAAATGCTGCTTCCACCTTAAAATTTTAAGATTGATAACGTAAACCCGAAGTAAACCAGGATCGTTTCTTTGTATTAGGTCTTTAATATTGTTGGGTACGCTATTGGCCTACCGATTATTTTTGTGGTAGCTTACATCCGTCCTTACCATGAGGGTTAAGATAAAGAGATTAATTTTATTTGATCATTTGGAACATTGGCATGTTAGAACTTTGGGAAAATTCAAGGCGAAATCCAAACACAGGTGGCCCCTTAAGCTCCACCCACTCGATATTCACATTTGCACGGACTGTGTATTATTCGCACACTTTATCTTGAGCTTCACACTCCATAATGCTAAAAACCGTCCATATAAAGAAGGCCTCGCTCGAAAAAATGAAGATCGCGACCCGTCCCCAGTATTGCCATACCCAAAAACTTCCCGTTGAGGCATTCTTGAGCTACCGTCAAATTTTTTTATTTGTTTACATCATATTATTCTGAAAATGACAGAATAAATCCATGGATATTAGAAGAACAGTACTGGTGTTGTGGAAATGGTCGATATAAGTGACAACGAAGTTAAAAATAAAGATTCTTTAAACCAAGAAGTATCAGAAATCAGCGAAATAATGAACCAAATAAATGAAATGGAAGGAAAAGCAATTTAATGTGTTTCAACCTGAATCTGTCGTTGGAGAAAAGAACAAGTAAAGTTTTATTATTTCGTTGTATGAATTGTGTTGTATTAATTACCTACAAACTTTCGCGAAAGGCATTTAGTTAAATTACATCAATTCAGACATGTGAAAGTGCGTATTCAAGTAGGCCTACATGTACAATGCTACGACTTTTAAACGATTTTCTATATTCTGAAGACCGGGAGAGAAATTGTCTACATAGGCCTAAATATATTACTTTATTCATTTCTCCAGCGATATATTCTACTATAATATCTGAATCAATATAAAATCTTTAGTTAGGTAGCGAGAGTTGGAAGTGCTACAGATTACAGTTAGTTCCATTGTGACCCAGCATAAAACTACACACGTTATATTTTCTGGTAATTGGCAACCCTTCAGAAACAACGTCAATTTCAACTCACCGCCTTCTGCAATAGTCAATCTCTTATACTGCATGCAATATCAGCTCCCCTCACCCCCGCATTTTTTTGGCTCAAGATAAAGTGTGAGCATAATACCAGCTGTCCTTGTATATTGTCGCAAGTCCCTTGTACCCACTGATGTTGTATACTGTCGCAAGTGCCTTGTACCACCTCATTATATTTCCCACGAGGTTTATCAGCCGTCACCAGTCGTCTAGCGATATGACATCACACCTCCAACGTCCAATCACGAGTTTCTACATAATAAGAGGACAGAAGAACCGTTTTTATTGGACTAGAATCTTTCCTTGGTATTGCTCCAAATAGGGCCAGAGGTGAGATCGTAGACTGGATGTCACATGAGCATGGCACTTTTTGGAGTAATCTTACTACTGCTAGGCAAGCTCGGTCTATGATCGAGGGACCTAGTAAGAAGAATGGCAGAATATTGCTAACTCTTAACCGGGTACAACTTAGAGGTGTAGTTGGTCTGCTAACTGGACACAACACCCTAAAGAAGCTCAGTGCAGATCCCACATGTAGGAAATATGAAAGAGAAGATGAGTCTTTTTTGCTACACATTTTCTCTTTGACTCAGATAAACTGAGACCAGATGGTATAATGAGAATGAATCCAAGATCAATCCTGTCCTTCTTGAAGGGGATGGGACTTGGATCTTGCTAAGAGCAAAAATATAGCTCGCATTTATCTGAGTTTATTTCCAAACCAATAGCTCTAGGGCAAATAATTTTGCAAGTGTTATCAGGATAGTAACAGAGTCAATTGTGCCAAGTTTCATCAAAATCTGACGAGGTGGGTGTCAGATAAATTTTTTATCAGGTGACCCAACATGCAGTCAAAACCAGGGTTGCTTAAACAAATTATTTGCAATTGTCTGTCCATTTATGATTACAAAAGAAATTTGCACATTAATTCAGCACAGTGAATAATTTGTTACCGGTAGCAGTGAGGGGTTAACAGAGCATCATTAGGCTACTAGCAATAGCCTATATTGTTGTAAAGTGCTGAAAATGTTCGCTTAGTGGCAGTTCAGTTTAAAATTAGAGTGATATTAGTTTAGCAGTGGCATTCCCGTGTTTGCATGATGATTACGATGATTCTAGCAAATTACTGGTATTAGAGTAAAAATGCTGCCACTTTTTTTTCCCTCCCAATTTTAGGCTGAGGTTTTCAATGTTATAAATATTATAAAGAGTTTGGAACTTAACACAGTGAAGAGAATCAAGTGTGTTAATCAACTCATATTAATAAAATAATGAGGTTTTCAAGTTTCTAAGGATAAACTGTCTTCATATATGAGTTCTGCATATTCTAAACAACATTGGTAATTTGTAATTTGGTAATTTCCCCTTTTATTTAATAATCCATGGGAATCGCTGGGTATGTAGATATACAGGGAGGCCCACTGGACTATGAACCTGCTGCACAGTGTTTCTCTGGTTTGTGATGGCAGCACATGGCGTTTGCAGGTATCGTAGAGTGGCACTGATGGAACCATACAGCAACTTCCTTAACTGTATTTAAAGGCTTTGCTTACCAATGTTACGGAAGAAAGTGCTGAAACTGGTCACCATTGTCCATATGGGTGATTCTTCAAATACGGGAAAATTTGTGTTCCGGAGTGATATTTCTCTTCAAATTCAACTTTAAAAAAAAATTAAAATAAAAGTTTGTTTCTACTACTTCCATACTACAACTAACTTATCACTTTGAAATGTCACTAACTTTAAATTCTGATACTCCAAATCCAAATTTAATTCAATTAAATGTCATCCACATGCCCTGTCCCATACCCCGGTTTTGTATATTCTAATGCATTTTTCCACAAAACAAAATGTTATTTCCTTTTCAACTTTTTTCCTGCCAATGAGTATGAATGTGTGAAGAATATTAACCCCTAAAAAATAAAATGAAATAAGATTGTCACCCCACGTAATGAACATAAAGAATGTCCCAAGGGTTTTTGATCATCCACATGGCTGAAAAGAATAGAATTTTTTCTGCAGAAATAAGAAATTTGTATAACTGGCAACAGTGTTAGAAAGCCAACAGGGCAGCTTGTGGTTGAATTGTAAGGTTGAATTTTGCTTACTTACAAACAGTTTGGGATTAACAAAGGAATTTGCATCATTTTCAAGGAAAGCGTTTTTATTCCCCGTCATTAACATGACTTCTACAGTGTGTCCCACGCAAGAGTTGGCCAATGACGCGGCTTCCTGCGGTGCGGCGGGCACAGCTCCAACTCCCGAGCGATCGGGTGAAATATCTACGCTAATGAAGCCGCGATCGGTGTTATGATTCAGGTTCTCACATTTACAGTTAAAATTACAATGAAAATAAAATCAGGTAAACTGATATAACAAAGTGCCAGTATGCGTTTTTAATCAGTTATAATTGCAGTTATGATATACAGAAAATATATATATATTTTTTTTTAATAGATCGATTCATTAAGCAGGGCTTACGGAAGAACAAAGGTCTAAAGTTTGATTCTTAACCTTAATTCATATTGGTATACACTGATATACTAATTCTTAAAATATGTAAACATTATACAAAATGCATTGACAATGAAAAAGTACAGTAAGCCAATAAGAAGAGGATAGTTCCACCTAGCGGTATGCAGTTTTGTTCTGAGTATAGGCTTATGCAATTTTAACGCAACGCAATAACTTTAAAGCTAGTTTCTGTTCGTGAAATAACATTTATAGGCTTATGTTATTCTTTAGGAATGATGTTGTAGGTCAATGAAAGACAATGAATTCCCAGCTTTTTTAAAGAAAAATGTAATACTTATTTAAGCACATTGACAAAATAGAACACAAGAATGGAATAGGCTCAATTTAACACAATTGATAATAATAAAAAAAAATTTTGCTTTAGGGTGGACTCGAACGTGATATGTCTTGGTTACTAGACAAGCATCTTACCCCAAGACCAAACCACACTGCGAATGTTGAGTGTCCAATCCCAGAGAATACTATCGCGTCGTAGCTCACAGAAAAGAAAAATCACCGTATTTCGAAATTAGGCTATGTTTCAAGCCTGCTAGTTTCCTTGTGTTACATTATTTCATGTATTTCATTCATAGGTAAAATAATATTCTAGATATCCCTGTGGTAAATGCTGATATGTCTCTAGCTGAAGCAAAGGTACCAACGTAAACATATTCTCATAGCTTAATGTTTTTATTTATTAAGAGGTCAGGAATTATTAATCTGACATAGGCTGAAGTAAAATTCAATGCTTTAATTTAATTGTAATCAATTTTAGCAAAATAATTAGTCATTATACAACAGCATTTCATCTATAATCGAACATATGGGAACATTTGAAGGGTACAGGGGAAGAAGGCGGAATGTCAGTAAATCAAAGTTTTGCAGGAAACGATTTTTAAAGTTTGAGTACTCTAAACGCAGACGTATGAAATCAATTATGAATACATTTTCGTTCTACAGTAAGAATAATGTATTTTGTACACGTGGTGTGAATATCAAGTTCTCAAATTATCTCAAACATGTAAAAAAATCGTTAAATACGAAAAAATGTCCAACGGTACAGGGGAAGAAGGCGGAATGTCAATAAATCAAAGCTTTGCAGGATACGATTTTTAAAGTTTGAGTACTCTAAACACTGATGTATGAAATCAATTATGAATACATTTTAATTCTACAGTAAGAATAATGTGTTTTGTACACGTGGTGTGAATATCAAGTTCTGAAATTAACTCAAACGTGTAAAAAAATCGTTAAATGCAATGAAATGCACAAACGTTTTGAGGTAGTAGGTGAAAAGGTATAGTTATGTTTTATGTAGTAATCGCCTACAATTTTACATAACTTTTAAGGTATTAAAAATTGCAATTAAACATTAATTGCCGTACATTAATTATTCCTTATGAGGAATTGACTGACAGAACATCTGATCAGTGTGGAACAAAATTTCGTCAAATGGTTTACATCTGCGTACTTCTCCTTTGAAAGTGGGATAAAATCTAAAACAAAATAAACGCAAAGCAGGTAATGATTAGGTTTATAAAAATTAAAGGAGTAGAAAAAATATTTCCTTAAAATGTTAGGAATTACTGAATTTTTTTGTGCAGTAAAAGGACGAAAAAATATTTCTACACGCAAACAAAAATGGGTTGTGTCATTAGTAAAATAGAAACACTTAGGCGCATAAAATCGAAGGCAATGATTAATTTTTAATACCATTACTAGGGTCCGATTTTTAGATTTTATAAAAAGAAAAGTTATTCCTCAGGTTCGCGAGCGACCCCTGGTGATCCCGTAAGGGAATATTCACAGCGGATTTATTACCGGGGTGCGCCAGTCCCCTACCTACTTAAACCTAAGGAGACACACTCACACCCAGTCCTGAACCCGAGAAAGACATTTTTCTCTACTGAAAAATCCCCGACCCGGCCGGGAATCGAACCCAGGCCGCCCAAATGGCTGGCAGTCACGCTACCAACTCACCCACGGCGACGGACAGGTTTTATAAACCCTGTGTTAATTTTTTAAACATATTAAAATAGTTTAATTCTAGTTTGTTTTACTATTGCCAGACAACACTCACTAATAATGGAATCTGGATAAAACGTAACATTACACCACCTAGAAATTAACGCGCCTAACTGTCACGTCATTTTCCTGTCGGCATTTCCATTTGCGGTCTGGTCGGATTTTATTATTGTTTATTGCGGGTAAATAGTAGTTTGCACTTTTAAACCCAAGCAGATGGCAGACTCTGTTGCCAAATTAATCTAATAACAATAGTAATATAATACGAAATTTCAGCGTTTCTTTGCTCTCGTTTCCGACTGACATTTGGCAACGTTTTGTAAATATACTTCAGCACGCGACTATTGATGAGTATGTCTTTCTTGTATTAAAGAAACAACATTTCATAGCCTGCATCGGTGCGTTTAGAGGACAGTGAGTGCCATTGTCTCCTGACTCGCCGCCTTATTTCGCCGTGACGCATGGACATTCCTCCTTCATCCCCTGTACGGTGAAATTTAAACTGCTATTTTCTCCTTACCGTACACTTTTTTCACCGGTTTCATAAGCAACACTAAAAGAGTGCTCAGTCAGCTACCAGATGGGCTTGATAACTAAATTTCCGATTTTTCTTGACATTCCGCCTTCTTCCCCTGTACCCTTCATTTGTTTTTCATGTAGATGTCAATTGTCCATGGCAACTGAAAGAGGCTTTATACGAGCGTGCTGATTGGTTGGCCGCGAGTCAATCAAAATGCTTCGAATTGAACAAATTATTATTATAAATGTGACTGTTAATTACTCTTTATTTCGGTACTGCTCAACCGATTAGGTCCAAATTCAATAGGCTTATTGCTATTATCGTTATAAATGAGTATATGAAGTTTCATGAAAATCCGATAAAGCGTATTTGAGTTACCACGCCTTTTCTTATATGATACCATAAGAAGGCACTAATTTGGGTATTATTCCGGTACCGGCCAACCGATTTGGTCCACCATCAACAGACGTCTTCTCATAGACATTAAAAATGCGTATACCAAGTTTCATGAAAATCCGATAAAGCGTGTGCGAGTTATGGCACCTTTAAAATATACACTAAATTGGGTTTTACTCCGGTACCGGTGAACCGATTTGGTCCAATTTCAATAGGGTTCTTCCCATTGACATTATAAACGCGTATACCAAGTTTCATCAAAATTAGATAAAGCGTATTTGAGTTAGAGCGCGTACAGACACACGGACGGACAGACATTTTTCGTCCCCCACACAATCTCATAAAGTACCATACTGGCACTTAATAAACACATACCTCATCACAAGAGATGTTGGAATTGTTCTCCTCTTGCATTTTAGGAAATTTTCTTTCACGCTCATAAGTTCAGCTTCCGAGATAAAGTTAATTTCTCTTGTGATATTGTCTTTAAGTTCTTCTAATGTATGGGAAATTGACCTATACACTTTATTTTTCAAGTTTCCCCATAAATAATATTCACATACTGTTAGAAGAACTTAAAGACAATATCACATAGGCCTATCACAAGAGAAAGTAACTCTGTCTCGGAAGCTGAACTTATGCGCGTGAAAGAAAATTTCCTAAAATGGTGTCAGTGTTGTGTGGATGCGAGAGGAGAACATTTCCAACATCTCTTGTGATGAGGTACGTGTTTATTTTCATTGTAATTCCAACTGTAAATGTGAGAAACTGAATCAAAACACCGATCGCGGCTTCATTAGCGTAGATATTTCACCCGATCGCTCGGGAGTTGGAGCTGTGCCCGCCGCGCCGCACGAACCCGCGTCATTGGCCAACTCTTGCGTGGGACACACTGTAGAAAGTAGGCAGAAAGTGAATATTAATTAATTTTGATTAGCCTATGCACTCTGATAAACCTTCCAATTCAAAGTACCTGACTGAAGTTGAGCCTACAGAGGTTTAGAAATGGCTTGCTGAGACCACTAAAACTCCTTTTTGTCATCCACATGTCTGATTTTTGCGTCATCCACATGCCTCATGAAGGGGTATGTGGATGACTCTCAAGTCATGTAGATGATAAATGTAGGGTACTATTGTGTCTGCGGTGTCTGTGACCTGTACTAAAAATCTTAAAACTGATTAAGTGAATTTCTGCTTGATTCCCCCCCCCCCCCAAAAAAACCACAAAAACGCAGTCTAATTAAAATTACATTAATTCCGGAGTATGCACACAAATTTGCAAATTTGGTGCAAAATCAACTGAAGCACACTGAGAAAAATATTAAACCACATAAAGAAAAGCATATTGTTGCCAAAGTTAGCCATTAATGTGGCCTTCTGCCATCCACATATACACGGATGTCATTCACATGGCTTTAAAAAAATTAAAATAAATAAAAATATAAACATTTAAGCTCTGCTGGTGTCATATTATAATCAAGTAACCCCTGAAGTATTTTAGTAATTTTTTTGAGATTTTTTAAACAAAATAAAAAATTTGGATTTTACACACTCCAAATTTTCACGTATTTGAAGAATCACCCATATACTTTGGCACCTCTTTAAGAAACCTTTGTTCACATTGCAAAATGCTGGCAATTTCTTGGCAGATATTTTGTTTTAATTCTCCTAGGGTGTGTGTGCTGATTGTGTTAGCACATACAAATCATACATAAAAACATACACTAGGCCTATGTTATGTTAAATATAAACATAATTTTTACTAAATACAGGACATGATAATAAATTACTTGTAACAGCAGAGCAAAGCCAGTGTGAACTTGCAACAGCTGGACGGTGTAGCAGGTCAGTTCATATAGGCTTATATAAAATAAGGAATTAAATACAAGAAAATACATTTCACGGACAATATTTGAACTTCCCGCAACATTATCGACTACTAAAAAACTACCATTACGCCTAGATTATTACAATGACCATAAAACAAATTACATGACGAGACAGAGGACATTTACACGGACAATTTGATATGCAACACGACCATCTGAATCAAAAGATATTACCGGCAATTACAAATAATTAATCAAACGATTAATTATTAACACGACAACCTAGAAAATGACATCATTCAACGCGTAATCAAGAAAGCTATACAACTACACTTATTACAGACAATAGTGACAAATACTTTATGAATTATTAAACTAAATAGAGGGATACAATGTATTGGAGGCGGTACTCGACTGTCTGGAAAGACTTTTGACGCCACCACTTGGCTTGACATTTGATAAATAGGTTCCTCCCCAAACCTCACTCCACTTTAACGACAAATATTTAAAACCATAGCAGAAGACTTAGCTAATTCCCAATCACAAGAGACAAAGCTACCTGACAGAACCAATGAAAATGTTAGAATATTTTAACACAGAAAGATATTAGCACGAGCAAACGACACGAGAACGGACTGGTGACTTAGACTTCGATGTAACAACTACGCGACTGGATATACCTACTGAGGATGTAAAATGTTAACTTTTATATTGTGAATTAGTGATGGGATAAAGAAAGGTTATATACAGGCTTTTATATTGTGAAGTAGAAACTTGTAACGCCTAAATATGCATATATTTATCTAACTTAAATTCCTGCGGTAAATAACCCAGATGTTAAAAGCGATTAAGAATATTTAAAAGTGACTAGGCGATGACAAGTGAATTGATCGATAGACATTCATTTCAAGTAACTGTTTTCTTCCTCCCGACATATTAAGATAATTACAGACTAAGTGACAAAATTAAGAACAAAATAAACTTACAAATATTATTATTCAAGTACATAACTAATTGACATTATTTTACTACCCAGCATTCCCTAATCTTATATCCTATATTAACTTCGTCGAGCACGGCCCTAGAAAGAACTCTCGCTCTACCCACTGAGAAAGCACTAGCTGGACATTATATTTATTTTATAATAATATAATAATAAAGAAGAAAGGTGCCCACATAAATCGACACCCACATTAACCAACGGTTATAAATTGGTCACCCAACTCTAGGCCAATTCATCGACCCCCTGGTGATCGGTCACAACGGTCAACGAAATACTGCAGAGCAGAACAAAGTGAACATGACCTTGATTTACAGCAGCAGCAGGAAACACATATCCACTCTGCCAGTGGATAAACACTGTGCGGCTGGTTCATAGTTAATTGGATCAGTCTGTATTATGATTCTGGTTTTCCTGGCATATCATATGTAAAAATTCATCTCTGATTTGTGAATGGAGACAATATCAGGCTTTGAAACTTCAGCTAATTGCAGTCTTCTCATTTGACTGCAAACCCGAGAATATAGGCTTACACCTCCTTTAAGAAAATATCCTGGAACATATGAGAAGACAGTTCATCGTTGTGACTAGCTGTTGCCCTTAACTGACTTATGTGGTATGGTATGTCTTTCGTGTGTGAATAACTTATCCGGGAAATGAATTATTCATATCTTTGTATGACCTATGGTGAACCTTTTCATTGCTAATTTATTGTTCACTGCGCAAACTGGTGGTGCTGAAGTAATTTTAAAATTTATCTACAGTGAGTCTCAGGCAAATGGGTGCCGCCGCGCGTTGGGTTCCCCGCAGATGACGCTCCTATCCCCGGTATGCGGCAAAGGAACTCCCCGGCGCCGCGACAAGCAGCACCAATCTGTCTGAGACTCACTGTATAATCATAAATGGACAAACAGTTGCAAATAATCTGTCAGTTTCATCCAAAAAGTGTATTTCTTGAAGTTTAGTTATACCTGTATGCAACCCTGGTGCTGCATGTCATCACAACACTGCAGAGTTAGTTGGTTTGTGTTTCAATGGATGATGCAATAGGTACATTGCCTGAAATATGTAGCTACAGATGACAGCCCAGTTCAGATAATAGGGAACTGATGGTGTCAGGAAATAGACAACAGATGACACTACATGCTGACACATTTGGAATCTCTCTCGAGAATATCTTTCATCTGTTGGCATGCAAAGCAGTGCATCAGATATATTTGTCAGTAGTAAAGCCTGCAGTAATAGGCACTGACGGATATAGCTTCTTAAAAGAGATTATTTCATTATATGCTACTTTTCATTTTTTGTCCCACTCTTTGGCTCGTGTCCATCAAAGGAGCTTGCAGTCAATCTTAAAATCTTCTTGCCTTCTGAGTATCTGCCTTGTCATATGTAAGCTCTCTGCCGGCGTTTCGACTATTTTGCCATGATCTTTATGCAGCAGATACCCAGAAGCCAAGAAGATATTATGGTCAACTCAGGCTGCGGAAGCCTATGATTACATATTACAATCAATCTGTTCACCCCCACATTCATTTCTTAATACAGAAGTCACTCTGATCAGTTTATCACATCATTAACCCTTTACCTGCTACAGCCGTATATATCTATCAGCGCATATCGCTGCTGGCTGTGCTACTGATGCATGTTATCTGACACACCACTTTGCATGCCAATAGACGAAAGATATTCTAGGTGAGAGGGATTCAAAGTGTCAGTGTATAGCGTCATCTGTTGTCTAATTGCTGATCCATCAGTTCCTGTTATCTGAATTGGTCTGCCATCTGTAGCTAAATATTTCAGGCAATGTATTGCACCATCATTGAAACTCAAGTTAATGAGCCATATTGGGATGACATGCTAGTTACCCCATGTAACTCACTCTGAACTTCAAGAAACACTTGCTTTACTCTTGTTTTGAACAAAACGGACAAATTCTTTGCAACTGTTTGTCCATTTTTTTATGCTTGCAAAAGAAATTTGCAAATGAATTCAGCTCCACCAGTTTGCACATTGAACACCGGTAATATGGAACGGTGAAAAGGTTAGAATCAGTTTTATGTTTGCATTAATAGTGTCATGAAGTTGTTTTTCTTGAATGTCATCCATTTTGTGGTGATGTGAAATCAATTTATTAAGTACCATATTTGGTAACACTTATTGGCAACATTTAATACGAGGGTTGTGCAAAAAGTAAGTTTCCCTTATTTTTAGAAAAAAAAACTACAGGAAATATCGAAAAAAATCTTTTATTTTTTGTTTCTTCGACTCAAGAACTATTTTTCTAGTCACAGTTTTTCTCAATGCATTTTTGTAACCGTGGTACAAGCATTTTCATTCCAGCCTCATACTCCGCTTGCGCCACCTCCTTCAGAAATATGTTGACTTCCATCTTGAGTTCGTCATCGTTGTGGAAGTGCTGTCCACCCAGGTGAACTTTCAACTTCGGAAACAGGTAGTAATCACTTGGGGCAAGGTCTGTGAAGTAGGGTGGATGTGGCAGAATTTCCCAATTTAACTTTTCAAGCAGCTCAACTGTCTTTCTCGCTGGGGACCCAATGTGCACACACTTTTGTCATTCCCAAATTCTTTTTTAAGATGTTAGCCACTGACCTGCAACTGATTTTAATGTGGGGAGGTAAGGAAGCAACAATACCATCGAGGGTGAGGCGCCTATCATGTTCAACAGTCTCTGAACCGCACTGCACACCGTCCCCCTCAGTGGCGGTCGAAGGAGGATCGGAGAGCGGTTCATCACAAACATTCTGACGGCCCTCTGCGAAAGCAGAACACCATTTTTTCACCATTTGGACGCTCATCGCACCCGCGCCATACACAGAAACAATTTCTCGGTGGATTTCAGTTGGATTCTTGCCTTTAGCATGGAGAAAACGGATCACAGAACACAATTCGATGGCGGAGTGAGAGAGTAAGGGTGTCTCCATGGTTAAGAAGCTACTGATGCCAAACTAATTGTTGTAAAGAAATGGTAACAGGTTCAGTGTTGCCACTACATATGTAATAAAAATCCCTCAAAATATGAGAGACCCACAAAAATTTTCCCCTGTTTAACAAAACAGGGAAACTTACTTTTTGCACGACCCTCGTACTAATGGTCATCTTTGGCAACTGATGGTAATAAAGATGGCCGCCCACAAATGCTCCATCAATAATTTGAAATAACCCAGTTAGTAGTTAAAATCATGTATAAGTGTTAACAAATATGTAGTTAAAGTTGTTCTTGTATTTGTACGTATTATTTGTATATGCGTATTTGTGAAATTAATTATCCCACATTTGTGGTTTACTGAAGAAAGTAAATAATTAATTATGTATCTGTTTTATTCCACGTGTTTAGCAGAAAGGTTGTGCGGTTCTAACAAGAGTAAAGTAGCCTATTCTTTATTTAAATGTGTACCGATATATTATTTTTATACAGTAAGTAGCCTACATATTTTGAGAACAAAAAAATAAGCATTATATGCAGTGGCGTATCCTGATCTCTGATAAAGGGCGTGCTATGCATTCGTCCTACACAGAAAAATTACTTGATTCCTAAGTTAATTGAGAATATAGATTAACTTTAACTGAAAAGTTAAAAATAGCTTACTTTATTAAAGTAGGCTTATTCTTTCTTTTAAAACATGAAGGATTTGTACTTATAAGATTTGAAGCTTTCACGGCGCTGATTAGTTAAGATGGCTTCTCGGGTTATCAGCCGTGTCAAAATTATTAGGCTCGAGCTTACGGCAATTTTCACACTGTGGCCTTCCTCAGGAATGTGAGACTGAACAATGTTCTGTATATTCTACATTCTTGCCTTTATATATTGTAGAAAGACTTGTTAACTCGGGGAAAGGCCGTACATTTGTCACAATTTGCAATTTATCTTGAAAAGTTTTGGATAAAAATGTATTTATCAGATCTTCCAAAATACAGCTGTGCTCTTTCATAATGTTTTCAGAATGAAATAGGCTACATTAACTAAAAATTAATTTAACACATTTTTAACCACTAAATAAAATAATATTTACAATATTTGCCTTGAAATTATTAAAATTGTAATACACTTAGCTACAACACAATTGCTTGCTAAACTTCAGTAGCACGCAAACTACCGGCAAATCTCCCGCCGCGCTCAGAATAACAGTAAATAATACTGTATTTACAATTATTTACTATTAGAATTCTTAAAATAAAAGACTAAAAATTAATTAAACACTTTTGATAACATTAAATAAAATAATATTTACAATAATTTACTTTGGAACGTCTTAAAATCGCAATATACTTCGCTACAACACAGCTGAGTGTGGAACTTCAGTAGCACGCAAGGCACTCAAGATACTGCCAAATCTCCCCACCGTGCGAAACCTATTCTCTTCTTCACCCCGCGGTCAGGATATCGCCCTTCTTCAAAACTCAAAGCACACAAGTTCTAGCCTCGAGGCAAGTCCACGCCTAACGTACCGCTCAGAAACTCATTCTGATAACGGAATCGTAGCACACGTCTGACAGCCTCGCAGTGAGGCCCATGTTTTCTCATTTCAGCAATGAAAATGACACTGATTTTTCTACAATTTACTGAAAAAATCAAATTTTATGAATGAATATATTCCATCTAGAATTAGGGCGTGCGGCGCACGCATAGCACCAATAGAGTATACGCCCCTGAATGGGTGATTCTTCAAATACGGGAAAATTTGGAGTGTGGAAAATCCAAATTTTTTATTTTGTTTAAAAAATCTCAAAAAAATTACTAAAATACTTCAGGGGTTACTTGATTATAATATGACACCAGCAGAGCTTAAATGTTTATATTCTTATTTATTTTAATTTCTTTATTTTTTTAAAGCCATGTGAATGACATCCGTGTACATATGGATGGCAGAAGGCCACATTAATGACTAACTTTGGCAACAATCTGCTTTTCTTTACGTTATTTAATATTTTTCTCAGCATACTTCAGTTGATTTTGCACCAAATTTGCAAATTTGTGTGCATACTCCGGAATTAATGTAATTTTAACGAGACTGTGTTTTTATGGTTTTGGGGGAGGGGGGAATCAAGCATAAATTCATTTAATCAGTTTTAAGATCTTAAGTACAGGTCACAGACACCGCAAACACAATAGTATCCTACATTTATCATCTACATGACTTGAGAGTCATCCACATACCCCTTCATGAGACATGTGGATGACACAAAAATCAGGCATGTGGATGACAAAAAAGGAGTTTAAGTGGTCTCAGCAAGCCATTCCTAAACCTCTGTAAGCTCAACTTCAGTCAAGTACTTTGAATTGGAAGGTTTATCATAGTGCATAATCAAAATTAATTAATATTCACTTTCTGCCTACTTTCTAGAAGCCATGTTAATGACGGGGAATAAAAACGTTTTCCTTGAAAATGATGCAAAGTCCTTTGTTAATCCAAAACTGTTTGTAATCAAGCAAAATTCAATCTTACAATTCAACCACAAGCTGCCCTGTTGGCTTTCTAACACTGTTGCCAGTTATACAAATTTCTCATTTCTGCAGAAAAAATTCCATTCTTTTCAGCCATGTGGATGACCAAAAACCCTTGGGACATTCTTTATGTTCATTAGGTGAGGTGACAATTTTATTTCATTTTATTTTTTAGGGGTTAATATTCTTCACACATTCATACTCATTGACAGGAAAAAAGTTGAAAAGGAAATAACATTTTGTTTTGTGGAAAAATGCATTAGAATATACAAAACTGAGGTTTGGGACAGGGCATGTGGATGACATTTCATTAAATTAAATTTGATTTTGGAATATCAGAATTTAAAGTTAGTGACATTTCAAAGTGATAGTTGTAGTATGGGAGTAGTAGAAACAAACTTTTATTTTAATTTTTTTTTTAAAGTTTAATTTGAAGGGAAATATCACTCCGGAACACAAATTTTCCCGTATTTGAAGAATCACCCATATTGGGCTGCATGCACACAGGGCAAACTTCAGGAGGTGTATTAGAATCAAGACAAGTGAGTTGCTATGTTAGGTGAGTTGCTATGTTAGGTCTACTTCTATGGATGAAGAAAATTATGATTGTAAATATCTATTATTTTCAGCCAAAAGAAGTAAATGGTGTGAAGATTCCAGTAGATTGTACCAAACCGAATCCAAATGGAGTAGAGTTTGATAATCTGTACCTGGATATGAATGGCATTATCCATCCTTGCACTCATCCAGAAGACAAGTAAGTAGACCTAGTTGATTTTGGCCCATTGCAAAGTGAATGTTGTCCACCATGAGCATGAGAGATTTGAATTTTGAAATAATTAGCCTACAACTCCTCTGCATGCTAAAGTTGAATAGGAAAATTTCATGAATCAAAATGGTTATTCCCTTTATAGAATGATTCACCATAATGTAACTTGGCAATGTATGTTAGGATGTGATTAGGTTCTCACTGTAGAAACTGGTTAAATACTTTATAAAAATATTATTTTGTTATCCAGTTATCTACCTCTTATAGATTAATGCACCTATGCTGGGTTTTCGGTACACCACACATATCATCAAGTCAGCTACCGGCATTGTTAAATGTAGGCCTAACTGCATTAATAACTGCAATGCATTTCAAAAGGTTAAATGCCTGCTTCATTGCTGTGGTAATGGACATCAGTAGGCCTAATATCTGTCTATTTCATGCATATAATTTGTTCATAGATGGCAGTAGTATTTTCTTAGTTACATTGGATGGTTTTAGTGATTTTTCATCGCCAAAATTATTTTTACGGAAATCGGGTAAGTGTAATTGTAATTGAATATTTAATTGCTAGCAACATGCTTGGCAATGTAAGTCCATTTAATTATTTCAACATATAATTTTACAAGAAAATTCCTTCTATTAGTTTGAATCGTTTTTAGTACAGCTTTTCAGTTTTCCTTGGCCTATTACCATTGTGAAGTTTGGCGAAATTGGTATGTCCCTCTTAAATCTGCCAATCTGCAATCTGCAATATTTAGGTCTTCATTTCTTTTCGTATTGCTGATGTCAGTACCTGTTGGTGTTCTGTTTCAATTCCTGTTCCAGTTGCTTCTTTCACCAGTCTGTCTGCCACTTCATTTCAGCATGCCCTTTTACCATCCCACATGTATTATCCTATCCAGTTGTCAAGTTCAAGGAGATCAGGATTTGATTCCTGATCTCCTCTATGAGGAAGCTGTGATTTTATTGGTTCTTGAGAGAGTCTATCAAGTGGAGAAATTCAAATATCTGGGAGCAATAATTACATATACAAATAATGTTAAGTTAGAAGTTAAGTATAGTTTCAAATCAGGAAATTCCTGTCTTTATGCAGTTCAGAAACACTTATCTTCTTGTCTTCTGTCCAGAAATCTGAAAATAAAAAATTATCTTACCGGTTATATTATATAGATTTGAGACATGGTCGCTTACTCTTAGGGAAGAACATAATCTGAGAATGTTCAAAAACAATGTGCTTAGAAAAATATTTGGGCCTAAGAGAGATGAAGATGGGGACTGGAGAAAACTGCATAACGATGAGTTTCATAACGTGTACTCATCACCGAATATAGTAAGGGTAATTAAATCACAAAGGATAAAATGGGCTGGACATGTTCCACACATGGGGGAGGAAAAACATATCTCAAAAATATTGATTTGGAGACCCGAAGGAAAAAGACCACTTGTAAGACCTAGATGTAGGTGAGAGAGCAATATTAAAATAGATTTAAGGGAAGTAGGATTTGCAAGGGATGGTTGGATGGAGTTAGCACAGAATAGGTTTGAATGGTGGGCTCAGGTAAGCACGAATATGTACCTTTGGGTTCCATAAAATAGATAGTATTCCTTTAGCTTGCTTAGGAATTGTCCATTTACATATATAGTAAGTAAGCGAGAGAGTCTGTCGTTATCCTATTGTCTGTGTAGATTACAACTGTTTTACGTTCTGGATCTGTAATTTGATGAATTTGTTTCAATGCCATTAGTAGGCCTATTGCTTCCTGTTCTACTTGAATATTTGATGATCTGTCTTGTAGTTTGAATTTTAATTTGTGTGTGATTTCCCCCTCTCTGATGATGACTATGCTGCTGTCTGTTTTTCTGCCTTCAGTGTAAGCCTCAGTGGAGTATACTGTCGATGTCGTTGATGTCTACTCTGTCAGCTGGGTGCTTCCAGTCTCTTGCTTGCCACCCGAATAAAATACCAAAAACAATAAAAACATTAAGCATTGTGAATTACATAATACAAAAAATAAAAAAAAATAAAAATTATCTGAACTAGTTAAAACTCAAATTGTCAATTATTTAGCACATTATTACTAATTGAACCATACCTATTAATTAGTAACATTATCTGACTGTAAAGCATTACCTGAAAAAAAAAATAATAACGAAAAAAAAAAAATAATAAGGTTTGTTCGCAAAGTAAATCCCTAACTATCACGGACCACGACGCATGTGCACATTGTCACTCTCGCTGCGCGACGTATGCGCACAATGTCATATATTAGCATATTCAAAATGTGCGCATGCGTCGCGGTTCATGACAGTTCATGATTTAGCTTTGCGAACAGACCTATAATAATAATAATAATAATAATAATAATAATAATAATAAAATCACTTAATAAATTGGATTTAACTAATATGTAATTATTGACTTGCTGAAACACAGCACAAGATAAATAAATATATAAATAAATTAAGCAATACAAAATCTTGTAAATAAAAATATATCCTACATAATAATTACAATAATAATAAAATACAATCCAAATTTCTCCAGTCACAACAGCCTTCCTGTGATCGCTTGCGATCTATGCAGGAATCGGGCGGAAGTCGGGAGGGCTGTGAAGATGGGATCCATGGCTGGAGGGCGCGGGCGAAGTGAACGGACGGGCGAGAGCAGGCAGTAACCTCAAAGTGCATGGGGCGAATTCCCGCAGAGGATGTTAAGACAGGCCACATTGTGAGGTAGCGATCCTGAATCCTCTGTACGGAATAGAACCACCGTGGGGTCCTGACTTGGCTATCCGAATCCCGCTTTCGCGTCCTAAGGCCATCCCCTGTTTGATCTTGCCTGAAAGGCTTCAACCCGTCCCGTCACATCCGCATCCTTTATCCTTCCCACTTCCGTGCCATGTTGGCGGGCACACAGTAACTGGGCAACAGTTTACTGAAAACAGCGACCAATCCGACTGGGGAGTGTGGCGATGGAACGTGTGGAAGCGTCCATAGGTCGGGCAGGGTTAAACCGCTCCGACTAGGTCCAGGTGGCCCGTCTCCAACCCAGAACGGTGTTCGGGGGGTCCGTACTCTTGGCAGCCACGGCAGTCGGAGGAAAGTCCCCCAGTGAGCGAGTAGCCGGGATGGGCTGTGTTGGACGGGGGCCTCGGCCCTCCCTCCAGCCGCTTTGGCCTGACTGCTTTTCCGAGCACGGAATCCCTAGGTCAACGAGGACTGGTTGAACTTGGTCAGGGGGCTACCGCCGCCGGGGTGTGCGCGGAGGGGTGTTGCACAACAAGGTCCACAAGTCTTGGGTCGAGCTCTGGCGCTTGGCGAAGCCACGAAGGCCCCTTCGGGGGTAGCTAGTGAGCCTAGAGGCATGCTAAGAGCAGTATCCGCCAGTGGACTGTGCCTCCCTCTCCGTACGCACTCCGGTTGCGCCCCTTTCTGGGTGATATCATAGTCGTCGGTCTTTAACCCATCCCTGGAGGCACTGTGTGCACTGCAGCTCGGACACGGGACGTGTGGATGCGTCGAGCCCATGTGAAGGTGCACACCATGAAGGAGAGTTTGGGGCAGTGCACGTCGTGAGGGTAGCTCCCGCGAAACGCACCACCCCTGCTCGTAACGAGGCCACCTCCTGGGCGATCCTCTCCACCTTGCCTCCTGGTGGAGTTGAGAGACCCTACTGCCTCACAATCCTTACTTCCCGTCTGTCACCATAGTCCTAGTCACGTCCCCTACCCTCTCATGATCCTCGCTTGCGAGGTGATAGAGTGATTATTAACTTAAGCTGCTCGTCACCCCAGTGGGGATTCTGCCGTACACTCAGAAGAGACTGAGTGGGCGATAGACTGCGAGGGTCCTCATATAATTAATTTTGAATTTCTAACTCCTTTGCAGTCTGGCCCTCACTCGCTCTCGTAAATCGCGTGAACTCAGAATTTAAGTCCTACGCATGCCTTATATGCCACCATTTCAAAACCCCAACTCTATAACTTACATATTAGATTCAGTCTCTGCAATCAGTCAACACAGTCACGCGTCCCTTGCCCCTCCGTCTGGCTCCGCCCTGGGTACCCAGCGGTGGTTTACAGCGGACTCATAAGTAACCAAGCTCGAACTGTGCTAAGTCTGCACCACGTAGTAGTCGCACCGTGCCAGTCTCCCCTTTCTTACCAATGCTTCGAGGGGTCGTGGGATTTCGGAGAGCTGCTTGACCACGGCCTGCTTCAGAGGCAACTCATTGCATCGGGGCTTAGTTTTTGACAGGAATGTGGACGGCAGACTGGTCGGTTACTGAGCACGGGCCAGTCTGTCGACATAGCGCCACATACTTATTTTTGTTTTTCCATTATTTTTATTTTTCTCTTCTACTGTCTTCTTTAATTTTGCCCAAAAGGCGTGACCGGTATCGGGGCCTCTATGAACGGTGATGATGCGGCGCTGCTGAGAGCCTCTCAGGGTGCGATAGGCAAATTTCCCATCGACTCAGAGCCGATGGATGATACTCTTTTCGCCACTAACCCCCCAATAATAAAATTATTAGGTAACGGCCCTTTCTTTTCTCTACACTAAAAACCTCTCCCCACATATCTTCCACTTTCGCCCAATTATGGGAATCAACAAAGAAGGGAAATTGTCACTTCCCCTCCTTTATGACGGGTAAACAACGCCATGCGGGTAAGTGAATGCTGCACCCGGGGTAGTTTGGTGTACTCCCCCGCTGGGCCAGCATGGCGCGTTCCCTGTCCACTAAAGTGGGTTTGGCGAAGCACCGACGGAGTTGTGAACCTAGGGCAAATAGATAGGGACGCCGAGGGAAGTAGCTTCGTGCCAGCCGTGGTACAAGGAGTTACGCGTCAACACGGGTCACCAAATTATCCGGTTCGCTCCCTGGGACTTGCACGTAACCTTGGCCTGTGTGTAGACCCGCCGGCTCGAGGGGAACGTTGCCCTAATGGCAGATCGCCCCTTCCGGTTTGCTAGGGCCGAAGCTAGCATCTTGGGAGCCGGCGCCAGGAAGCAGCCGCTCATTGATTAACGACTTTTCGGACTCGACCCCCTTAGTATCTGCGCACTCTCACGGAGTGATCCCCCGGTTGCAGCGTGCGCAAGCCAGGGCATAGATATGCTAACTGCCCCCACAGGAATCTCCCTGGGGCGTGTGCTTCGTGCACCCGGTCCAGGAAGGATGCCCGACACTCGACCATGGACCGTGACTGTCCGACCAGACTCCTTGCCATTCAACGACTGCGTGACATGACGGACTATGGCAGCCCCTAGGCAATCACTAAAAATTTGGCAACTTAACGCGGACAGAGCTCGAGCAGTCACAGACCAGATTCGCATAGAAGCCCAAAAGCACAACGTAGATATCCTCCTCCTTCAAGAACCTTACGCCTATCACGGCAACAAAATAACCGGATTTGGCGTAAAAGACCAGGTCATTATGGGAAACGCCCAAAACGAATATCCATGGACAGGAATAATTTGTTTAAACCCTGACATAGAATGCCTTAAGCAAACCCACCTCTCCGCCCCTCACATAACGTGCGCTAAAATAGCTACCGTAATCGGTGAATTCACACTAGTTAGCGCATATCTCCAACCTGCTGAACCCCCGGACCGGGCACTTAACACACTCAGACAAATCGGAAGGACCCAACCCAATATTGTGGTTGGGATAGATGCAAACGGCAAATCCCCCCTCTGGGGTCCCCCAGTCACTGATCATCATCTCAACAACGGTCCCTTAATGGAGGAACTCATAGCCAAAATGGACTGGTTTGTCCTCAATGAGAACAACCAGGAGCCCACATTCCAGAGTCGACATGGTTCCTCATTTATAGACATATCTCTTATATCGCGAGACATGGTAAGACGACACGTCCAATGGGACATTAAGCCCGAAATCGGAACTAGCTCACACAAAGTTCTCGAAATAACCATAGAAGATACAATAGTCAAGACGTTAAGGACCACTAGACATCTTAACTTCAAGCTTGCAGACTGGCCCAAATACCAAATGGAACTGGAAGCTCAACTTGAGCCTCTCCAGAATCCACTCACCTCCGCGCGGGAAGTAAAGGCCAGGGTCCAACAAGTCACTAAGGCTCTAACCTATGCAGCGAGGAAAAGCGTTCCAATGACCCTACCGGGGAAAAAACCTGTCCGCTGGTGGAATGATAATTTAGACCGACTTCGGCGCGAAACAAATGCAAAAAGGCGAAGGTTCCAAAGAGCAACAATGCGTGATCCCCTAAATAAAGACAGATATTATAACGAGTATTCAAATTCAAGACGGGAATATAAACGCGAAATTTATCTTGCAAGAACAGATAGTTGGCAAAACTTTGTGTCTGAGCAAAGTGTCCTGAATTCATGGGGTCTTGCCTATAAACTACAAACAAATAAACTTCATCCCCGCACTATCATCAACAGCCTCAAATCTCCAGATGGCACATTTGCTGACACATGGGACTCTGTGGCCACCACATTTACAGACACACTGATCCCTGATGACACACACGCAGGCGAAACCATAACACATAGAAGACTACGTAGAACTGCCTCCCAACCTTTTGAAAACAATCAACCAGCCAACCCATTCGACACAGTTGACATCCAAATCACAATCGACCGTACAAAAAACAGAACTGCACCGGGCATCGATGAAATTAACACAGAACTAGTAAAGAAAGGGGGGCCTACTCTTCTTTTTCAACTCCTTGACATCTACAACGCCTGCCTACAACTCGGCATATTCCCGAACGCCTGGAAAACAGGAATTTTAATTATCATTTTAAAGCACACTACTAAAGACCCTACGCTAGCAAAATCATACCGACCCATATGTTTGCTCCCCGTCCTGGGAAAAATCTTTGAGCACCTGCTTCTATTCAAAATTGACGCAATCCTGGAGGCTGCATACTCCCCCCGACAGTTTGGATTCCGACCTGGTAAATGCACTGAAGACGCTGTCTCACTGCTTCAACAAAAAGTTGCCACTTCTAACGCAAAATATGTATTAGCTATCTTCATTGACATTGAAGGTGCATTCGACAATGTCTGGTGGCCACACGCCCTAGAGAGGCTACGACACATAAATTGTCCAGAAAACATCTACGCTGTCTTAAGTGACTACTTTCGAGCCAGACAAATTACACTACGCGACCGCCTTCATTCTCATACGAAAGCCGTAACTAAAGGGTGCCCCCAGGGCTCAGTACTGGGACCCAAGTTATGGAATCTGGTATTTGACGAGGGACTAAGACTAATAGACTTAACTGACGATGCCGAAGTGATTGCCTATGCTGACGATGCTGCCCTGATTATAGAAGGCGAGTCCAGAGCAATACTCGAGGAGAAGTCTAACAGAGCACTCGATATCCTGAACTCTTGGTCATATAAAGCAAAATTAACCATCTCAAGGACTAAAACAAACAGTATGCTACTTAAAGGTAAACTTAACACTCATCCGCCTAGAGTCAGGCTCGACAACACAAACATAAAATACGTCCGTGAAATCCGATATCTGGGCATCACCCTCCAAGAAGGAAACAAGATCACAGCTCATGTTCAGAACATCTCCAACACTGCCAATAACCTAACCCAAGCCCTGGCCAGACTCTCTGGCCAGCAATGGGGTTACACGTTCACCAACTACCATACACTATACTCCTCCATATTCGTGCCAATAATCTCTTATGCCGCTAGCACCTGGGCACCCAGGCTCAATGTCCACCATATCCGGAAACTCAAATCCTCACAAAGACAAGCACTTCTACGCGCTAGTAAAGCTTACAACACGATCTCCAATGACGCACTTCATGTCATCTCAGGAGTTCTCCCGGTTGACCTCCTCCTCCAAGAACGTTCACACAGATTTAGAATACGCAGACGGCTCCCTGTTCACATAGGTAACCTCCACCTGGACATAGAACAATATGACACCAACGACAAAGATCATTTGTACACCTTATTGCACGACGAAATTGTTAACATATGGCAACAAAGATGGACCGTGGAATAGAAGTGCCGGTTGGATGATGGATGCCTGCGGGTAACTTACTTGCAGCCTCTCTCTGGACCCTCAGGATGCTGTAGCTCTGTTGTCGTGATGTGATGCCGTGATGTTCCAATCCCGGCTCGTACCTGTTTGTTCTATTGCCCGACTTAATTTTCTCTTATCTCAGGGACAGCACGTTATAAGGAAAGCGTTCAATGTAAAGTCGTTATAATTGGGTAAGAGCGAAATTTATTCCAATGCAAAACTCTATGCACAATTACAATATGATTACAACATTCGGGATATTAATTTAATCTCTTCAGCAATATGTTACGTCAATACGCGGCTTCTTGTTAATTGATAGTTTACTCAGATTCTACTGGTATATTACAATGATTGCTCTTCCCGGACTTTAACTTCGACTAAGTACCCAGCGACCCTCGACTGGACTTATAAATTCCGAGACTACTACCGGGATGTGGCCTACTGGCCTACAAAAACCACGCGACCGAAACCTCTGGAGCTATCCGCTCTTCTCCCTGTCTCAAAAATCATCACCTCCCAAGAAGCTTCGTACTGACGTCAGACACACAAATTAGTCCCTCATTCTTATTGGTTATTATCTGTTAGTATTATTCCGCTAGTGCGGAAGAATATCGGAAATTAGAACCAAGCCAACACAGATCTCTGAAGGTTTCCAATTCCCGGAACCTTAAACACCCTATTGTCCACCTAGTGTCGGAGCAGAGCTGGTTTATCCCCATCACACAATAAAATCGCCTCTTATCTGATGTTCTTTTGTCTACGTTAAAATTCGAGCACAATACCAATACACAGAATTTGCTCAAGTGATTGACAGCCTGCCTTTGTCTCCTCAGACTGTGTTATTATTACAGTTACTTGCACTTGCTTTTATTCTAAAGTATTAATTTTCCCATTTCTTATAACAAAATTGATTCTAGTTCTCAAACTCTTAATAATTATAGTTTATACTTATCTTTCCCAATGTTTAATTAATTTCTGTATAATATTAATGAAATGAAATGTTTTAATTAATTACTGTAAAATGTTATGGAATATGTCTAAAGGCATATTCCGCCTCAAATGCCTACCTGCGGGAGAGAGATTGCTTGTTGACAAGAATATCTCTATCGTAGGTATGCCCACGAATTAACAATGCCTCCACAAAACTTTAAAGTGACATCACCTTCTTATACATCACTCAAATTAAAATCGTAAAGTATAGCATACTAGTTAACTTCTTAAATCATTAATTTAAACTTCCCCTATTTGTTGTGTTGGAGATTTAACACTGATTTTCCCTGCAACTGATTGTAGGCCTTTGCATTTTCATCTGGCTCTGCCCTTATGCTAACATCTTATTACTAGTTATACACTCTTATTACTATTTATACAAAATATATACAAGTTGGAACATTGTTCACCCAATGCCCTGTTCACCTTTCTTTCCGTTTCATATGTAGGCCTATTTTGCCTTTCTAGGCCTACCACCTCAAATGCCATTCTTGTCACACCCGGGAATTTATTTACAATGATATATACAACTGCACGTACACATAACAGCAAAGGTTCGATGAGTCTGCTTTAAACTGATGGTCGTGGAATAAAAAAAACAAAACACAACATAGAAAAAATGAACTTCGCAAAAACACGACACACGCATAACACTGCAACATTTTTAATGATGTCGCTAACAAGGTTCAATCAGTCAAGCTTGAATTAGCGCACCACTCGACTTATACCACAAGCACGCCACCAACACTATTTCTTTATCTATGACAAGAGAAAGGTTCGTTGAGTCTAAGCTTTAACTCTGTCACAGATCGGACTTCATCTCACTGTTGCTTTTACACATTAACATATGACTCTGAAATTCTGTATACTGGTGGTTGCTTAAACTATTGCTTAACTATTGTACAGTCCTAACGTAGGTTATTCCTGTTCATGGTGTGAATTTACTGGGTGGGTGATTCTTTATATGGTTTGAGTAGTTGTTTATGGTATCTGCCAAAAATTTTACCTGAATTTACGTCTTGAATTTCATAAGTGTGGTCCCCAAATTTCTGAGTTATAAACCCTGGTCCCTTGAATAGAAGCTCGAGACGAGAATAACGTCCCCTTAATAGTGAAGACAGCTTAGTGTCCCTAATCAATACCTTATCATTGATTTGAGGCGACCATTTATGCTTGTAGCGCTTGGCCTTCTCCTTGCGTTTGGCTGCACGTGTTTTGATACGCTCGAATGCGCGTTTGCACATTTCAACATCGAACTCTGGGTACCCTAAGATCTCTCTTGCCTCGTCAGTCAGTCTACCTATTATGTCTGAGTCGTAATCTACAATTTAGTGTATTTCAGTCTGTCAAAAAAAAATCGTCATAAATGTCCTGAGATTATATATATATATATATATATATATATATATTTTTATTATTTTATTTATTTATTCTCTTTTTATATTTATTTTTTTTTCAATTTATTTATGCAGCTCATGGGGTGTGCTAATACTCTCTCATAAATCTCCCCCTAATAATAACTTTCCTTTAAATTACTTCCCTTTAAAATTACACTTGGCCTTTAAATCGTGACATAATTCCACCTTATCGCGTAATATCTCTAACATCTCTGTCCATTAACTCCCTGGCACGCGACACCGGCTCGAACGGGATCTTGGCCTAGATTCATTCTCCGAATCGCCGTGAATATGTCTCAATGACACTATGTGGAGATTACACGCGTCACAGTCCAGTGACCCTTGTGTATAAATATGACCGAATTCAGGCTCAGCACTGTCATATGCACTGACCTCAACCAATTCTTGATCCCCTATACATATGTGTTCCACAAAAAATAACTCGCCATCCATATCTTTTTCTATCTCCAATCTTTTATCTGCAACCCCTGTGTCATTGTAATCTATAAATGGGACTTGTATTTCAACATTATTAACCACTGCAAATAAAGCCTGTCGCTTGAAATCTATTACTGCGTTCCATTCTAAAAAAGCATCTGATCCTAGGATAACATCTGTAGTTAATCCATTAATTACAAGGAACATTATTTCTACCTCAAATCTCCCCATTTTAACTAACAGTAAACATTGTTTTTTCACTCTCTCGCGTCGCTTGCCTACAGCGACTGAAAAAAATACTGCACATACTGGTAGTGACAAAATTCTAATTCCCATTTGTTCCAACCTATAATAAAAATCTAAACTGCACACACTTGAGCTTGACCCGCTGTCTATTAATATATCACATTGCAAGCCGTATATATATGCCTTAATTCTAGGTGGTTCAGCTATTACATCACGTCCAGTCTGTGTCAAAGGAATTTTTTGTAGTGTCAGTAATGTCCCTAACGTCTTTCTGAGCTGTCATATAGTTGGTAGACCCATTTCTGTCAGTAGTATTCATACGACTGAGGCAATCGAGAATCTCAGGGTCCACAAGAATCTCGTGACTTAGTTTTCCGACGGCTGGTTCCCGCCGTTGCCTTGTGGCGAAGCCGACCTACTCCTATCATTATTCGGCTGAAAACTCCGGGCTTCCGGATTCATATTTCCGCCTCTAGTATCATTATCAGACCTACCTGTCGCCTGATTGTTGCAATTATTATTGTTATTTCGCCAGTTACATTGTCTATTATATGGCCTCCTATAGAAATTGGCTCTCCAATACCCGTTTCTATATCCCCTATTTCGCAACCAATGCGGAGCATTTCTGTTATAGTTATTTCTATAGCCCTGATTGTTCCCATTGTTACTGTTACTAGGCCTATTATCGACCGTGAACATGTTAATTTGCCTATTGTTATTATTATTTCCCCTTTGGAAATTAGGCCTATTCTGAAATCCCCTGTTATTTTGTCCGTTCTGTCCCCTGTTATACTGGAAACTATTCTGGTAGTTATTTTGGCCTGATCTGCCCCCATTATTGCCCTGATAGGCCTGATTATTTTGGCTGGAGTGAGGCGCAGCCGGTGCCTCCTGCCCACGAGATACATAATTAGGCCTAAAACCTTGTGAATTATTGTTCTGTTTGTTGCTACTATTCCCTACATGAAAGCTATTATTTTTGCCCCCATCCTGAGTGTAAGGTGAAGTTGCCGTAGCCTCAAATTTCGTAAGCAAGTCTACCATTTCCCCAAAATCCTTAGGCCTAGCCACTATCAAATTATTTCTTATATGGTCCTCATAATGGCTTGCAGCAATACTCAAGACCTCGGAATCTTTAAGAGGAGGGTCTAACATTCTCCCTTTCTGAGCTATGCGTAAAAAATGATCAATCATCGTCACGCCCCCTTGTGGATTATATTTCCCCGTAGTAAGTTCGCTTCGAATTTTGTTTTTCTCGTTGTCATTCCAGTAGCGATGCATGAAGAATTTCTTAAATGTGTCATAATCTACCTGTTCCCCTAGTGTTAATTTTAGCCACTGAGATGACCTACCCTTCAAGCTTTTCTTCACCATTAACATTTTAAGTTCTGGAGGAATTGACTTTAATTTGAAATAATTATCCAGTTCAGTAAGATAGTACTGAGGATTCATATTTTCGTCCTCATTGAAAATTGGAAATGGGATCTCGTTTAACAAGTGAACAGGAATGCCCTGTACAGTTGCATTCACATTTTGAGTAATACCATTACTGCTAACATTATTACTATCATGCGTAGCGATACTGCTATGCCGGACTGGAGTTGACATTCTTTCAAGTTCAATAGCATTTTCAGTTACAACCATGGTACTTGTAGAAGCTAAATTTACATTATTAACTCTATTCTCCTCCGGGATAACATTATCACTGCTCGAAGTGCCACTCATGCTGTTCTGGCAAATCGTGTCTATCTGTCTATCATTCTGTTCCAGTTCCCTAATTTTATTTTGAACTAAATCCATTTGTGAAGTTAAATTATCAACCCTGTCATTCACTGATTTGCTAGAAGTCTCTACCACTAATTTAACCTGATTCAAAGTTGCTTCTAGGCTACTCTTTACTGCAGTATTTTGTTCAGTTAAAGTATTCTGTATTTTCTCTTGCTCACGCCTAAGCTCGGTTTGAACATTAGTTGTGATTTCGGTAAATTTATTATTAACTTCAGTCTGCAGTCCCCTTACACTATCTTCAAAATGATTTACTTTCTCCTGCATGTGCTTAAAACCTTCTTCCATTTTCTGTTCTAAGGTCCCTATAGAATTTAATTTGTTATGTACATTTTGCACTTTCTGTTCTAGGGTCCCTATAGAATTTAGTTTATCATTTACAGATTTTAATTCTCCCTGCAAGTTTTCTTTCATCCTCTGTTCTAAGTCCCCCACAGAATTCAATTTACTATTTACAGATTTAAATTCTTCCTGAAAATTTTCCTTCAATTTCTGTTCTAATTTACTATTTACAGATTTTAATTCTTCCTGCAAGTTTTCTTTCATTTTCTGTTCTAACTCCCCTACAGAATTTAATTTATCCTCTACTGTGTTAAATTTATTGTTTATCTGTGACATGAAACTGTGGAGTAGGGATTTTATATCCCCCGTGTCATTTTGAACTGCCTGGCTTGTTGACGGACTAGGCCTAATTTCTTCCACCTCCATAGCTGTATCTGGCTGACTTTCGTCCTGAATTTCAGTACCCTGGACATTTATTTGGTCGGAAGGACCCTCCAATACTACATTCTCATTAACATTTACAGTTGTTGGCTCTACATCGCCCTGTACCTCCATTTCCTGGTTCTCCATGCTATCTCCAATAATTTTATATCTTAACTTCATTGAGCTAATTTACACTTAGTTTCCCTCTGCACAAAAATATACCCTGCTATGCTAACACATCTTAGCTATAGTATACATGTAAAACAATACCCTCAAAACAAAATATATATACACAAATATGAAATGTTTGTACTTTACAATTTGGTGTGATGATCGATGAGTTGCTGGTCCGTGTGGCGGTGACTGAAGTCCCACTCGCCGCTGTCTGCTGCCGCCGATCCTCGGTAGTGAAGTCTCGTTGCCTCCCGTGCTGTATTTTCATTAATGTCCTATGCCATTAATGCTCGACACCCTCAAACGTTGGAAGCGCCATTTGGAATAGAAGTGCCGGTTGGATGATGGATGCCTGCGGGTAACTTACTTGCAGCCTCTCTCTGGACCCTCAGGATGCTGTAGCTCTGTTGTCGTGATGTGATGCCGTGATGTTCCAATCCCGGCTCGTACCTGTTTGTTCTATTGCCCGACTTAATTTTCTCTTATCTCAGGGACAGCACGTTATAAGGAAAGCGTTCAATGTAAAGTCGTTATAATTGGGTAAGAGCGAAATTTATTCCAATGCAAAACTCTATGCACAATTACAATATGATTACAACATTCGGGATATTAATTTAATCTCTTCAGCAATATGTTACGTCAATACGCGGCTTCTTGTTAATTGATAGTTTACTCAGATTCTACTGGTATATTACAATGATTGCTCTTCCCGGACTTTAACTTCGACTAAGTACCCAGCGACCCTCGACTGGACTTATAAATTCCGAGACTACTACCGGGATGTGGCCTACTGGCCTACAAAAACCACGCGACCGAAACCTCTGGAGCTATCCGCTCTTCTCCCTGTCTCAAAAATCATCACCTCCCAAGAAGCTTCGTACTGACGTCAGACACACAAATTAGTCCCTCATTCTTATTGGTTATTATCTGTTAGTATTATTCCGCTAGTGCGGAAGAATATCGGAAATTAGAACCAAGCCAACACAGATCTCTGAAGGTTTCCAATTCCCGGAACCTTAAACACCCTATTGTCCACCTAGTGTCGGAGCAGAGCTGGTTTATCCCCATCACACAATAAAATCGCCTCTTATCTGATGTTCTTTTGTCTACGTTAAAATTCGAGCACAATACCAATACACAGAATTTGCTCAAGTGATTGACAGCCTGCCTTTGTCTCCTCAGACTGTGTTATTATTACAGTTACTTGCACTTGCTTTTATTCTAAAGTATTAATTTTCCCATTTCTTATAACAAAATTGATTCTAGTTCTCAAACTCTTAATAATTATAGTTTATACTTATCTTTCCCAATGTTTAATTAATTTCTGTATAATATTAATGAAATGAAATGTTTTAATTAATTACTGTAAAATGTTATGGAATATGTCTAAAGGCATATTCCGCCTCAACCGAATCCCCAAATGGGAAGATCACGAGGGACTTCTTCCCTAGTGTCTCCGCACGTCTAAAAATGCCATGGATCAAACCTGACCATTATGTCACTCAAATTTTAAGTGGACACGGAAACTTCGCTGCAAACCTCATTAGGTTCAATCTTGCAGAGGACGACCTTTGCGCCTGCGAAGATAGCGAACAAGACACAATGTATCACATGCTATATACCTGTCCACGCTACATAGAACCCAGACTCCTTCTTCATGAAGCAGCTAGAGCCGTAGACGAAGTCTGGGCTCCTGACCTACAGTTCTGGACTCGTAAACACGCCTTCACAGCTCTCAAAATTTTCGCCAAACAAGCACTCCTGGAAAAACAAGAAAACTAAACCCGCACTGGTGGAGGGACACCCTAATGGGTAACCTATCACCCCAGCCCGAGCAAGGTTTTTGAGGGGTTTCCCTTGCTCATCGGCAAATGCCGAGCTGGTTAAAATCCTCTCACACATATTAACACTCAGCTCACACCTCTTAGCACATCACAAACGAAGGACATAAAACACTCCAAGCATAAAAGCAGGATAACTGCAACAATCACTAAACACAGTTACACAGCCCAAATACCACCAACATCCCATCCGGATGAAGCACCAAGGGCACTTACAGGAACAAAACAGCACAAATGGTTACCAAAATTTGGTTTGACCCGAGATCCTGGCTTCATTGCTTGGTACTCGGGGGGCAAGGGAGGGCACAAAAAAAAAAAAAGTCTCTTGCTTGTCAAATGCCGAGCTGGTTAAAAATCCTCTCACACATATTAACACTCAGCTCACACCTCTTAGCACATCACAAACAAAGGACATAAAACACTCCAAGCATAAAAGCAGGATAACTGCAACAATCACTAAACACAGTTACACAGCCCAAATACCACCAACATCCCATCCGGATGAAGCACCAAGGGCACTTACAGGAACATAACAGCACAAATGGTTACCAAAATTTGGTTTGACCCGAGGTTCTGGCTTCATTGCTTGGTACTCGGGGGGTAAGGGAGGGCACACACAAAAAAAAAAGTCTCTTGCTTGTATTGGTTTGCCGTATTCCTCCGAGTGATCTTGTAGATTTTGGTGGTCTCTTGAATGACTTTATCCAGAAGCAGTGAGCCTGCAAGAACACATGATACTTCATTTGAGAGAGTGGAAAACGCTTTGACGTTTTATATATTTATTAGTCTCTGGACTCTCATTACTTCTCATATGGTTGGCATTATGATGTAAAAAGTCAAGATCTTTCTCAGTTCAATTGTCTGGAATGATTATTTACAGCAGGCTAGGAAGAGCTAGAGAATATGACACCCCCCCCCCCCCCAAGGAAATTCTGCCGAACGTACAAGTCGAAACTTTTTCTTGGCCGTTTTCTTTAAAGGAACGGATGTTTTACAAGATGACATGAACTCAATTCAGAATAATATCAAGATTAACATAGCTTGGCATTTGAGTACATATTGTGGATATTAGTTAATGTCAATTTATAGTTTTATGAAAACAACATAAATACATTGAAAAATAGGATATGATACTGGAAATAAAGATAGGAAATCAGAAAAGAGAGAAAACTGGTTCCTTGCCTGTTGCCCTTGTGTTTATAGCTGTATTTAATTTGCAATCATTATTAATCAGTAACAGAGTTGGTGCAATATAATGAATATAAATTAGGATCATATAAGAAGCACCTTTTTAATGACTTAGCCCATATGTGTTTCTTCTGATTTTGACCAATAACATATAAGAATTAGTCTGAAATCAGCTATTCACAGATCTGATTCACTTAGTGTTCATCGAAATTGCTTTATTACATCCTACAAAAGAGATTAAGACACATCCTATTTTCTTTATATTCTAATCAGTTTGGAGACTGTGACTTATGCATTCATCATGCATTGCAGTATCTTAAGATTTATTCTGGAAATAAAGTAAATATTACATTTATATCTGTACTGGAATCAGCATTATAATATTTTAAGGGAATTGTATTCCATAGTTCAGCAACGTTGGCATTTAATAATTGTATTCATCTCCTGTAAACATTATGAAGATATAAACTCAACAGCATGAATGTACACTGGTCAAACACGAGTGGCTATTCAGAGGTGGGAGGTGGGAACTATCAAACCCCTACTTTTTGACATAGACTCGTCCACAGCTGAGCATCTTACATCTGATCCTACGACCTTAAAATCCTTCAAGAAATAGTATTTACAAGTGTGAATCACCAGGAACTAAAACAGTAATATAATAGTTCTGTGTAAAATACCTTCAGTATTAGATTTCAGTATAAATATTTAAATAAATAGATGTTTATCAACGGCTCGTGTTTTAACAGAAAACAGCCACATTGAATATATGTCAAAAATGCCTTCTAAAGTACTGTGTCAGTTTAAAATTCTATTCAAATAATTCTTTTTCAATACAGTTTGTTAATGATTTATTTCATATTACTGGTTAAATAGTCACTATTAATGCAAATTGTGACTTGGAACTCTCCTAGTTAAATCCTCTCATGAAGATTTTCGAGTCTCTCATCACAGGGCTCATAACAGGTAATTTTTTCAACTGAAAATCACCTTTTTTAGCATATCACTAAAGGTTGTCTTTTTTTCAAGAAAATTAACTTAGTCACGATTGGACTTTTGAGTTTCTGAAGATAGAAACCCTTATATAATTTCAAGGTTTACAGAAAAATGTAAAAAATCCTAGAGTATTGATATGCTCTGATTGAGTAAGTTTCTTGAAGTTCAAACCTATAAAGAAGACACAGTTAATGGCATCTCATAAGTAGGCTACCAGTCTATAAGTAAGCTTCTGAAAAATCCTACAACAAAAGCTAAGATAAGTTTTGTAATATCATAATACGTAGTGCTAAAGTTTTTACAGCTATTAGGGGCACACTTCAAAAGATCGAGCTCCTTTTACATATTATGCATTTTAAACTAGAGAAATTGGAATTAAAGACAACAACAATTTCTTATTTTCACAAGTGTGCCCAGCAGGCAAGGGATATTCTGAAAAAATTTTCAGAGAAGCAACAAATTTTTATAAGGAAGGGTGTTCAAGTTCATTATTTTGCTGCCTATACATTTATCCATTTTATTTTGCTGCCTATATACATATTGTGAATACTACTTCCATCTCAAAGGCTGTTTTGAAGTATTTGACTTGTCTTGATCGTGGCAATATCAAGTCAATTAACAATTCCATGTACATCTCTAATTTGGGAAATCTCCTGCTAATTGATGTTGATCCTGTTTTACTACTTGATGAATGGAAATCGCTTCAGTTAGAAGTAAATATATCACCACTAAAAAAAATCCCTTTAGGCAGGCCTACAGGCTGAGGTAGATTTCAAAGTGCTTTTGGTTTAATTTATTATCGCTGCGCAAACCCGCAGTAATAAGAACTGAATTCGGTAAAGAGGAAGAGCCTACAATCATTTGTTTTGACAACAAGAATAGGATATAATATTCTGGGAGGCCGTGCGCAAGATCAGCAATGAATAAAATTAGCAAAGCCGCTAAACAAGACAAAATTATATTATAATAATTCTTTTAAGTGTTATTCTTTTCAAACATTAAAATCTCGCGTCATATGAGAGCTATCACGAAACTAGTTATTGATTTGTAGAGTACTCATCAAGAGCTTTTCAACGATACCCCACAAGACGTAGTTTAAAAAATTTCGAATTTCCATCCCCTCACCCCCACCCCCACTCGTACCCTCCAAAACCCCCGAATGGTTGGTGTCACTGTGAACTCCATAGGGAGTACTCTAATTTATTCAAACAAAGTTTCCCTCTATACTTCATAGGGGCCGAGATATAAATGTTTTAAAATTTCAACCCCCTCCCCCGACCACCCCCTTGGGCCAATTTTGCCCATTAACGAACTTGTCCGAACTATTGGGCCTAGAAATGACATAATAAAATTTGGTTCAAATATCTTCAAAATTACGGCCGCTATCGTGTAAAGATATATATAAATATATATATTATATATATAAATATCACAAAAATTTTTTTTGAACGGGCGGTGGTTTCGTACTTAGTGGAGCATGAAACGTAAAGATATGAAAGAATTTTTCGAAAATCATGAAGTGGTATCCATTGCAATAGGTAGATTTTTCTTCGAAATCTACCTAAAAATCAACAAATCAACCACTAGAACAGTACAGCAAACTGTCAGTAATAGTTTTCAATATCCGATATTTTGACATCAATATTTCATTTCTGATAATATTAATTGAAGAAAAAATGTTAGAAGGGAGTGTGAGAGAGGGTTTTAAACACACACTTTTATGACATAGGCCTATTTATTTATTTATTATTTATTAAAATAGGCAATATCTAATGAAATTAAGACATTTGTCTAACATATTGAATTGCTGGCTATCAACATTAATTACACTTATTTTCAACATTTCTGGTCATCACTTTGAGTTTTGCTGTCAGTTAACTTACCCTCAGAAGTAACAAGCAATGATACCAAACCATTTCCTAAATCACTTTAGAGTACAAATTTGCATTAAACGATAGTAACTTTGTTTCTAGAGCATTCCGAAACGATGCATGCACACAATGACAGTTTCCATACTTCGCACAGCAAAACTGTCAATGTGTGCATGCATGAACTTTGTGTTAACAATATCTGAATTATCTAGGAACAAACCTATTATCATGTGATAGATTCACGACTGCACAGCAGGAGCCAATTTATCTGATGAAACTCATTAACTCGAGTTAGATTTATTAAGACTATTCCATAAATAAAAATGTAACAGATTGAACAAATAATAATTACTTTCTTACTTTTTTATATAAAACAAAACTAACAACTGCGAGATCATGGCATACTAAGAATCAACCATACATGAATCGATTTGAATTACCATGTTGTAACCAATGCTACCAATGGTACATATAACCTAATTCAGGTAAGCTAATAGCAGAACAGAATAAAATCACACAAACTGGCTTGCACCTAATTGAAATTGTGTTTTTAACCAATGTACATTTGTATTATTTTAATTTCCATCAAGTTATGTTGTATAAAATAACGGGTTTCCATTCTGCTGAATGGTAGCATGTGCATATTAATCACCACATGTTGATGCCTTACGTGTCCAGTAACAAGCTGATTTTTTTTCAGATAAAATTGCACCTTTGTGATCCGAGGAAGGATATTTTAAGATAAACGATCATGATCGGTCTATATCAGAGGAATTACTATACATTATTGGTCAATATCAAACACGCGTCATATGAGTGGATTAGTCTTAGTAAATTCTTGATATCATAGAATTACAATATTTTCTTACCAATACAATATACTGTTACCAATATTAGTAACCGATATCCCACCCTTACCTGGTACATCCTACTTAGTCTAAGTAAGGACACAGCAAGCTCATCAAAACGATGATTCTTCTGTCTATAATTCTGTGCCACCCTAACAGCCAATCCAACAAGAAATTTAACAAATGGTTTGGGTAAACTGATGTTAACCAATTAAAAATTCATAAAGAACAAACAAAAAAGAATTTATTGTCAGTGGATAAAAACACACATTAACTATCCAAATATACCCCTGTCTAACTGCAACGACATCTACGAGCAAGAGGAGGTGTTAAATATACCACAACCTTCTTCTAATATTTCAGTCGTCTGATGAAGGCCTGGGGGTTCAGGCTGAAACGTTGCGATAGTTAATGTGTGTGTTTTTATCCACTGACAAATTCTTTTTTGTTTGTTCTTTATGAATACTTAATACAACTTCAGTGGAAAATATGGACCAACGAGTGTTGAATATGATGTTAACCAGCTGAATTACAGCACTGAGTAGGCCTACATGTAAAATTCTATTGATATTTCAATTTAAATCCTATTTTAATTTTTCAGACCTGCTCCCAAGGATGAAGATGAGATGATGGTTGCAATTTTCGAATGTATTGATAGGCTGTTCAGAATTGTTCGTCCTCGCAAACTCCTTTACATGGCCATTGATGGTGTTGTAAGTAATTATCAATATATACATGTTAACTTCTAAAAAGTGTAGTCTTTTGCTTTCTGTCTCATTTAAAGTTTAATTTAACCTTTTTAGGCTCCACGGGCAAAGATGAATCAACAGCGGTCTCGGCGTTTTCGTGCCTCTAAAGAGACCGTTGAGAAAATTCAAGAAATTGCACGTCTTCGTAGTGAATTGGCAGCCAAAGGATGCCATTTGCCACCAGAAAAACCCAAGGAAAGCCACTTCGATAGCAACTGTATCACCCCTGTAAGTTGAGATTTAAACGTCTTTATTGAGTGTGTGAGAGTACTGTGACCCTTTTTTGCGTATTTAAAATACTTAATTGTATAGTCTTCTGAATAATTTAGCTTGTTAAAGTGTTTTAGAAAGGTATAAAAGAATCTGAAAAATAAGTTCACTCTCAACTGGAAATGTTGCAGTTTATAATCTGTTTGCCTTCTTTCATTTACACATTAGCCATGTAAATCTTTATTTGAAAAGACCCAAACAGTATTGAGCATTTATCATTTGATTATCTATCATCTGTGTTAGAGTAAGCCTAATGGTAATATGCACCAAAAACTCCCATTTAGTATTTCTTAATGGGACACTTGTGCCGCCCCTTTTATAAGATGCACAGTACCCTGGGCCCATAGATAGTTAGGATTCTCCAAGTTTTCAAAATTAGTTGTCTACAACTGAGCTTGTAATTATTATCAAACATAAAATATCTTTTTGTAGACCTGGAATCACACATGACGGAGGAGAGAAAGGACTTTATTGGGGTTGACGATAAATGTAATTTCAGTATTCAGACAATTTATTACATAAATAGGATATGTGCCATGTAAATAGAACATACGTTAAAAGAAATTACTACAGTGAGTCCCACGCAAGAGTTGGCAAATGACACGGGTTTCTGCATCACGGCTGGCACAGCTCCAACTCCCGAGCAATCGGGTGAAATATCTACGCTAATAATGCCGTGGTCGGTGTAATGATTCAGGTTCTCACATTTACAGTTAAAATTACAATGAAAATAACCACGTACCTTATAACAAGAGATGTTGGAAATGTTCTCCTCTTGCATCCACACAATACTGGCACCTTTTTAGGAAATTTTCTTTCACGCGCATAAGTTCAGCTTCCGAGACAGAGTTACTTTCTCTTGTGATAGGCCTATGTGATATTGTCTTTAAGTTCTTCTAACAGTATGTAAGTATTATTTATGGGGAAACTTGAAAAATAAAGTGTATAGGTCAATTTGCCATACATAAGAAGAACGTAAAGACAATATCACAAAAGAAATTAACTCTATCTCGAAAGCTGAACTTATGCGCGTGAAAGAAAATTTCCTAAAAAAGTGCCAGTATTGTGTGGATGCAAGAGGAGAACATTTCCAACATCTTGTGATAAGGTATGAGGTTATTTTCACTGTAATTTTAACTGTAAATGTGAGAACCTGAATCATTACACCGACTGCGGCATTATTTGTATTGATATTTCACCCGATCGCTCGGGAGTTGGAGCTGTGCCAGCCACGATGCAGAAACCCGCGTCATTGGCCAACTCTTAAGTGGGACTCACTGTAGAATAAATTGTGTTTGCTTTAAGAGTTTCAACATTATTATTATTAAATGGGGCTCCAAAAATTGTAGGCCTAATGTGCAGATCATTATATTGTGAGGCTGATAAATTAGACTGAAATTCCCAAGCTTTTCCGCAAGCAGAATAGTTGCATGCACCAGCTTAAAAAACTTAAACCAACCCTGAACTGCTTTTGACTGGATTTTAACCCACCCAAGAAAATATATTCATAAACCCCAAACAGTGGACAGATTTTCAAAAGCCAAAACCAGAATTCCAAATCCCTCGAAAGAATATTAAAAAAACAAAACACGAAACCAGAACAGAATTTTGATCTCCGGAAACAGGAGAGCACTGAATTTAAATTTACAGAACAGAAAGCTTGAATAAGAACAATATGTATATAGCTCACCTGGAAAACCAAATCTCTTCGGCAACTGCCCACTGAACAAAATACTTAATTACACAACATGCTGGTAGCTCGCAACAAGACGACCAGTTGTCCGTTCAACCGTCTCAATCTCGGCATGTGATCAGGATCTCATCTCACAGCGGAAAGCAGAAACAGAATGCTCAAAGCTAACGGGAAACACCCCCTAAGCTAGACACAAACAGTGGCGCTAGTCTCGCCGGAAAATAACTGCATGCCATCTTATCTAAGAGAGAAACTTGCACGCGGAAAACAATTATGCAAATTACTGCACATTAGGCTCATGAACCTTATTCACAGTTCATTTCTCCCCCCCCTCCCCCCCAAAAGAAAGGTTGCAGACCTTTAGGGGCACTCCTAGAAACACAATCATTAATTACAATAAATACAATCAAATGGTGACCGCAGAACTGACAAAAAGTTTCTCAATTAGTAGCTGTCCAATCTTGAGTGTCTTTGCTTGAACCATATTTTCGTTTAACATAACCTTCCCCACCCGAGCAGAGGTGAGCAAGAATAATTGAGAACCAACACTTTTAGAACAATATTTGAAACATTTCCTTATTTTGAGAGCAAGATAATTTTCTTTTCACTACACTGGAACACATAGCTTGATCGAGGGCGGAGCAGAGACTGTCGTGGTGAGAACACAGTTGCTTTTTGCACGCTGATACCAGGAACTGCAGAATACCATACTCAAGACGAAACCAGTCACTCGAAGACGCAGCACAGGAACAAAGGAGCTAACAGATGATGCACCATCGCCAGGCATGGCCACTACCAGACAGGCTACCAATACAGCCAGGAAGGATAATTAGTCCCTCCTGCAGGCTATCGTTTCAGACTGCGATGATTATAGGATTGCTTGATATGAAGGTTGGCGGCTGGACAGAAACCACAGACTCCATATGACTTGTGTCATTTCACACAGCAGCTCCAGATAATAACAGCTGATAAGGACGAAGAAGTAACTGGGAATCACAGACAGGAATCAATTAGACAGGTAACAAAATGGATAGAACATGTAAGGATTGCAAGTGTTGACTGAAGGAAAACAGCAAAACAGGATTTAACACCAAGGTGAAGGTTACAGCTGATGGATAATGTAAGTGCGAAGATCCAACTTCCATCTTGCCCAACATGCTCTTCTTCTATTCCCCAGCAGCATGTGGCACTGAGTCAACCAAGCTTCGGCACTTCTGCTTCCTGCATATACACATACAGGTTAAAGATTTCTGTCTAGTTTTAGTAATCAGCCAACCAGTTCATAATATGTACAATACAATACAAGGCCGCAACAATCACAGAATGCTTCCATCAGCAAAATCAGTTTTCAGGCTGCAACAGGCTTAGCATAGTCCACCAGCAACTCAATTTTCAGGCTGCTACAAGCTTAACATAGTCCAACAGCAATTTGATTTGTAGGCTGCTAACAGGCTTAGCATAGTCCAACAGCAATTTAAATTGCAGGCTGCTAACAGGCTTAAGATAGTCCAACAGCAACTCAGTTTGCAAGCTGCTACAAGTTTAGCCTAATCTGCTGACATCCACCATCAAGGATGCTCCACCGTCCCTCACTTGGCATGCTCCACCGTCCCTCACTTGGCATGCTCCACCGTCCCTCACTTGGCATGCTCCCATAGAAGGAGATAGCTGCTCTCAACCAGGTTCTCAAGATTCCAGGAATACCACATCCGGACGTCTCCAGAGGGATCCCAAGGCTTGCTCCAAGACAACAATGATCAGCGTTTAAGGCACCAGAATGGTGGCGAAAGAAGCGACAGCTCTGCGAGAGCAGCTATGTGAGGCCAACATGACTGACCTCAGCAGCGCCAAACATGACTAGATTATATAAAAAACAACGAAAAAAGCTAATTTCAGAACTGAAAGTCACATGGGCTTATGCCACCGTTTCAAATGTATGCATACCGGTAATAGCCGGAGTACTTCCAGTAGATTTATTGCTAAAAGAACACGTGGCTAGATACGACATTAGAAGACATTAGAACCAATCGAATTAGGTACTCTAATATAGGACCAGAGGACTATGTACAATTAGAAAAAGAAACCTTATATAGGACAGTCCGATCACACCTCTTAGACAAGTGATAAGTTCAGCAGGTCGAGGCAACAACTGGGAGATTTGCTAAGGATTACTTTCCAGATGTAAGAATTCACGTTAAGATAACATGGATGAAACCAGATTACTATGTCACTCAGTTTTTAACAGGACACAATAATTTCACAGCAAATCTTGCTTGATTTCAATTAGTAGACGAGGAACTCTGCTGCTGCGAAAATTCAGAACCAGATGCTATGTACCACATGCTCTACACATGTCCAAGATATGCTGAAACCAGGCAAGGGCTTAAGGAAGCATCAAACATGAGTAATGAAAGAGGGGCTCTGGAGCTCAACTTCTGGACTTGAAAAGAAAATTTCCATAAATTCAAAGAGTTTGCTAGATTAACCTTACTAGAAAAAGACAAACAAGGTAATGATGAGTAAATTATAGGGCAACTCTGTTAAGTATCAGAGACCCTTTAGTTAGGAGGCCCAGGATCGGTCCTAGAAGCAACCAATCTGAATGAGGTTTTCAACAGGGGTTTTCCCTCACTCATAGATGAATGCCAGATTGGAGATACCCCTGTATTTTCGTTATGAGGAATCACTAAATTTAGAAATTCACTTCACTACACTAACAGTAGATATAAGGAAAAACAGCAAAAATGAAAAGAATAAGATTCCACAAGGAAAGATGGGTACAGTTAGCTCTAACTAAGTCATAAACGACATACCCACATTTCCCAGAAGGCGGAAGCTAGAGAGTAAATAGGGATGTTTAACTTTCTGCAAAGATGACCGGAGCTATGGCCCATTGGCAAAGGTTGCTCCGGGGAAGAAGGGCAGGCACCCAAAAAAAAAAAATAGATGATCCAGGATTTAACACTTTCACTGCTAGAGCCATATATATCTGTCAGCGCACATCACTACTGGCCGTGCTATTGATGCATATTCTGATGCACCACTTTGCATGCCAACTGACGAAAGATGTTTTCAGTGAGAAGGATTCCAAGTGAGTCAGTTGTTTAGTGTCATACCGTCATGCAGGTGACCACCATTGCATGTAACCATTGTAAGTTAATTTTTTTTCTCTCTTTGATGTTTAGGGTACACCATTTATGGCTCGACTGTCAGCCTGCTTACATTATTATGTCCATGATAGAATGAACCATGATCCTGCCTGGCAAGGAATTAAAGTGATTCTGTCAGATGCTAATGTTCCTGGGGAAGGAGAGCATAAAATTATGGATTATATTCGCAAACAGAGAGGTAAGTCAAATATTATGCTTTTATATCCTGATTCTATGAGACAGTATCATAATATTTATACCCACACCTAGCTCGGGGTTACCTTGGGGACTAACGTAAAAGAAAATATGTAAACAGATTCTACGTGGGGGAAGGTTTCTACAGAGACGTGGCAACGGCATAAGTATAGTCAGGATGAGATGGATTCATCATAGTGACCAAAAATGTTATCTTCCACCTTATGTTCTGAATTAAAGAAGTACATATTATGCCAGGGGTGTTGCATAATAGCTTAAAATTTTATTATAATATTAATTGAGTGATCTGTATATGTATTGTTTACAATTGAAGAGTCCACTGCAAGATTGATAGATGTCAGAAAATGAATTTATTAAAGTAAAGACTCATTACTGCTACAACAGGCACTTCAGTGAAGCCACTAGAATAAATCAAAATAAAATGATTCTACTGCAAATAGTACAAAATATAAAACATAAAAATGCTGAATGTCACACCTCATTTGGAAGAATGACAAAATATGTCAACTCAAACTGTTTAATTAGTAAACCTCACTTCATCTATACTTATGAATATGCTATTTAAAAAATCTAGAAGGTAAAGAAAAAAGGATTCTGATCCTGTAGGTCTACTTATGTTATCTCAATATCACTCGTGTTATGTTTTCAATACACACAAAAATATTCACAAAGCAGTAAGAGCATAATAATGCAACAATGAACTTCATTCAGGTCCTGAATTGCTGAAAGTTATAGCTGAATTTGTGTTCTGATATCACAGATGCACAGAAACAAAATACTACCATCATTCTTGCCGTGTATACTAAAGACACCCAGCATTCTTGTAGTGTATATCAAATATTTTACACACAGCTCTTTGATTATCAGTGATGTTGCATTGATTAATAACCATGTGTTTTACAGCAAAAAATGCATATGATCCCCTTCCTTATCTCCAATTTGGAAAAAAGTGACATCCATCATTCTTGCAGTGGACTCTTCAAAAACATCTTTAGGCCTCAGAATCTAAACCTAACCATATTAATTTTAGATGTAAGATATACAGGCAGGGGGGAAAAAAGCGGACCGAATCTTGTAGCTGATTTCAGAGCCTTGGTCACACCAGTGTCCATGCGTATTCCTTAGACCTGTGTAGTTGGACATACGTAAATAAATGTAAGAGATGTAACGGAAACATTTGTTTTCACAAGCAATGCAAATTATGTGAACTTATTTCTCAATTCAAGCAATTTATTGGCTGTAGTCTCCTTGTCAATCACTTGTTTGATAACAGACTCTCAAGGAACGTTAGTTGTTAAGCGATTCCGTAGCACAATGACAGCGCATTCGGTTGGTAAGTAACACATTCTCGGTTCGAATCCTGCCAAGGAAGGAAATTTTTTGTTTCCTTAATGCACATTGTTTTCCCACTACTTTTCGATTGCTGCAATATTTAACTACTTAATTAACGGATTATTCCCAGAAAAGAATTCTACTAGCTTATTTTCTAATGGGTTTTGAAATAGGCTAAGTCAACAGTCGACACTAGAACAAATTTCAATACATTCCCTGCTATCCTATGAATGCCGCTAGGCATGCGCAGTGGCTCATATCGGCAACTTAGATATCTTAAGAATATTATAGGAGAAAAATTCCTCCGGCACCGGGACTTGAACCCAGGACCTTTGGCTATTCGCGCCAATGAGCCAAAGGTCCTGGGTTCAAGTCCCGGTGCCGGAGGAATTTTTCTCCTATAATATTCTCATGTAGTGTCCAACAGAGACAATAATCTGTGGCTCATGAATGCTTATATATCTGTTAGATATCTTAGTCGGTCCACTTTTTTTTTCCCCCCCTACCTGTACATATGTAGATGTATGCATGAAGCCACAGAATATTGTTTCTGTTGAACATTATACATGAGAATATTTTAAGAGAAAAATTCCTCGGATAATGGGATTCGAATCCATGACTTTTGAGTTTCTGTGCCGATACTCTGCAAAAATATCCTGATATTAGTAAGAATTACTAACATCAACAGTTTTGTCTGGACAAGGAATGTCAGCATTGAGAACATGCTGATTGAAGCACTACTATTTTGATTTACTGTTGATTTTTGTTTTAATTATGCAAATTGAGTGGTCACACTTCTGTAACAGCCACACATACTAATAATCATATCAGAACCAACCTCTCAATATCTAAAAACATTAGTTTCAAAATGTGGAAACGATAAGTAGTGGTTATCTAAAAAGAACTAATGAATCAAATTCAACAAGTAACACCCATGTCACCCATGTTCCCAGCATGCAGGCTACTCAGGTGAGCTGTTGCTTCCTATGCAACACTACAAACACTTCTTCACCCACTTACAATAAAAATGAGCAGCTAATTTTTTGCATGTATCCATCTGTAATAAAGACCTATTGATGTGCAAAATTTGAAAGTAGGTTTCAACATGACAACCCAGACAGTTCCGTTGTTAGTATAGGCAAAGGAGGCGTCATTGTTTTGGACTGTCAAGAATTGTGGCCATGGGAATTGAAATGCTAGTCACATGCCCCCAGTCTGGCATCTAACATTAAAATCAGTGCATGGTGATAGATAAAATAGTGTGTAATTAATCTTGTTTGAAATGTTTCAGCACAACCTGATCATGATCCAAACACTCAGCATTGTCTTTGTGGAGCTGATGCTGATTTAATCATGTTGGGACTGGCTACTCATGAACCTAATTTCACCATTATCAGGGAGGAGTTTAAACCAAACAAACCAAGGCCATGTGACATTTGTGGCCAAGTTGGTAAGTCAAAATTAAATAATTATAGTCTCTTAAACTGATTTTTAAAACTTCAGAGATATTGATGTTAATTATAAAATCTGAAACAAAATTTTTACTTAAGTGTTTATAAATGTTTAATAGTTAAAGTCACAAATGGATTTGAAGTTAATAATATTCAATTGGAGACATGGAATTTCATAGTTATTTCTTGCATGTTTTGAATAATGTTACGAACGAATGAATTTATCTGTAGATCAGATAATTAGTGCTATAGATTCAAAGGCTTCCACAACTGGAGTCATAACTGTCTCAGTTGTAATGTTGGTTCACCAACAATTGATGTGGTACCACTGGACAGCCGAGATAATTAGTGCTATATCATACCTCTTCGTAAGTATTCAACATTTCAGGCGTGGAAACCAGCTTCAGCTTTAGAAATGAAACAGTTTTTGCAATTTTAAATAAATCCAGTCATCAAAATATATTTTAACAAAAATTCTGTTAAAAAGAAAATGTTTTCTAAAATGTGCAAAAAACTATTTTGAAAATACAATGCAAATCATAGCAAATAGCAAATTATACTAGCAAATTATACTAGGCTATCACCTAAAGAACAAATTATAGTGTGAGAATAATAACAATTGAAAGCAGAGACGATAGTGTATATTGGTATATTTGACTGGACATTTAAAAATAACTAGGTTATTATTAAAATTTCTATGTATGAACTGGAGTGAATATTTTAAAATGCTGTATTTACCCATGTAATAGACTCACTTTTATTCCAGATTTTTATTTTTAAAAAAAATTAGGGTGTGTCTTTTATGCGAGCAAAAAATTTTAGTGAAAGAAATTCATATTAATAGATGTGCTAGCTAATGACTGATACCGTAAGTATCGATATAGTGGCCGCGACTAATTTATTTAATGATTCTGTTCCACATATGACGATCGATAGCTAACAGTTGCATAAACAGATGAGAAACACAGTCTGCAAATTTGATAACTTTCAGTGTAAAACTGTTTCTTTGTGAAAAATCACAAATTTTACTAAAAATGCAGAAATTATTAATCTTTCAGCAAAATTGTAAGATTATTGATGAAAGTATGTTAATACCATCAGCAGTATGAAGATGCCAACTTTAAAAGTGGCAACTGCAATTCAGTCTTTCAAGGCAAACTGTGGGAAAAATGATTGAGAGTTTCAATCAGTATCATGACCAATTGATATATACTGAAAATGAGAGTTCTTTTGCATTTTTCAAATTAAAACCAAATAAATAAGTGAAATTGCTGACAAAATCAAATAAACATAGCTAAAAATTTACCAAAATAATTATAAAATAGATTGATGAAATCTGTCAAAAACTTTTCCCAAAGTAGGTATCTCTAATTAAAATGCATATTGCACAAGTGTAAGAAGTGTGGACGGCACTCACTTGGTAGGTTCCAGCAGTACAAATATGCTTGTACGGAGATGTCTTACCTTTTAATCTTCATTTTACTTTTGATAGATATTAACTTAGCATCGACACACATGGCTTGATAGAAAAATAACAACAAATAAAAACAATCAAGAGGACATGCACATTTAAAGTGTCTAGTGATCTGTAATTATTCAGGTTTATAATCGTAGCTTAAAGACAAAATGTAACTTCACATCACTTGTTCTTTTATTTGTGTTTTCTTGGAGTATGCAGTTCTTATACGAGGGCTGGTCAATAAGTAAGGTCTCTACACTTCAGCCCAAGCTCACAACATTGGGTGAGAGATTTGGCGCCACTGCCATGTTTCGTTATCTCCCCTCTTTCAAACGAGCCATTGCTGCTGAACCTTTTAGAATTGGTTTATTTTACCTGGTGGAATTAAGGCCATTAGGCCTTCTCTTCCATTCAACCAGGATTAATACAAATGAACTTTACAATATTACGATAGAACAAGTATATTACAAGTACAATACAAAGTTACAGATACACAAAAACATGATTACACTATTATTATTTAAGGCTTAAGAACTAGTTCTCTAGAGATAATACAATAAACAGAACAAAAAACAATATGTTAAATAGTTTGCTACTTACTAAGATTTAAACTATTACTAAGAAATATAATGTGAAAGCAAAATTAAAAGTTAAAAATTAAAAGTTGTGGATAATTGTAAACACTTACAGTATTTAGATATGTGATGATTTATTGTTATTAGCCTAATGTGAAACCAAGTCCCTAACTATGTCATCATTGGTCAGCTTACGTAAGAATTGACAGTTCCTACAGTTCTCAGGTAAAGCATTCCAAGATCGAGATATGGAGACGACAAAGGAGCAAGAGTAATGGGTTGTTTTATGACGAGGGATACTTAGAATAGAGTTTCTTTGTGAGTGAGTACTGAGATCATGATGAGAAGATAACCGTTGAAAACGTTCATACAAATAAGTTGTTGTAGAGGTCTTAAGGACGTTGAATAGTAGAGTGATGGAATGTGTCAGTCGTCGTTCGTTTAGTCTAGCCCAGGACAGTATTTCAAAAGAGGGGGTGATATGTTCATATTTACGGATGTTGCAAATGTAACGAACGCATAGATTATGAACCCGTTGCAGACGTTGTCCCAAGTCGGTGGTTAAGTCTGTATATAGTATGTCGCAGTAATCAAAATGGGGCATGATTAATGTTTGCACCAGGATTTTTTTTAGTTTGAAGGGGAGGAAATTCTTGAGTCGCTTTAACGAGTGTAATGTAGAGAAGAATTTTCGGCATATCTCAGTAGTTTGTATTTTCCAACTAAGATTTTTGTCCATAATGATGCCAAGGTTTCTTACTTGATGTACAAAAGGGACAATTGATGCGTTTACCGTTTAGTGTCCGAGATAGAGCTGGATCTCCCGATTTCCGTCCCCGCCAAGTGCGGCCTACGGTTTCTTACTGCAAAAAATTTCCGCTGATTGAAATTCTCAGACAGCTTTGCAAAGTTTATGGAGAGGGATGTATGAACATAAAAAAAGTGCGTAAATGGGTTCATGAGTTTAAACAGGGTAGGACAAATATTCATGATGAAGAGCGAAGTGGGAGACCAACAACAGGCGTCACAGATGAGATGGTGGCAAAAGTCGATGAATTGGTGCGACAAGATCGACGCGTCACTACTCGTGAACTTTGTTTATTGCTTCCTGACATTTCTAAAGGTTCCATACAAACCATTTTGAGTGAGAAATTAATGTTCCATAAGGTTTATGTGAGGTGGGTTCGCGGAATCCGCACTTGGCAGGGACAGAAATTGGGAGATCCATTTCAAACAGCTCTATCTCAGACACTAAAAGGTTCAGCGACTGCAGCAATGGGTCATTTAAAAGAGGGGAGATAATGGGACATGGCAGTGGTGCCAAATCTCTCGTCCGATGTTGTGAGCTTTGGCTAGAGCGTTGGAGACCTTACTTATTGACCAACCCTCGTATTTAAACATGACTCTTAATCTTTGTAATAGTGAATTACTGGTAAGTCATGCATTTCAATTAATTGACAACAAATATCTTCTTCCATTTTATTTTATTTTATTTTGTGGAGGATTTTATTTGAAGTTTTACACCAATTTCATTTGTAGCCCTTAGTCTTCCATTCATTGTATGTGTGATAGTAAGTCACAAGCATCGACCACTTCATTGTAATCAATATAAGAAAATAAACGTTTTCCATGGTATAAATAACATTGAATTAACTTGTGCAGTCATAATGACTAGTGAAGCTTACCTCCTTTTATTCTTTTGCTAATGAGGATTAAATAAGGATCCCATCACTCAGAAAAAATTGCACATATTGAAGCACTAAGTGATGATTATTTTTTTACGTTTGTTATTTCCTGTATAATTTTGATAAAGACAGTTTTTGTGATTGTATCAAGGTAAGATTTGATGGATCTGGTTTGTCTTACAAATTCTACATCAAGTTATGCATAATGAAACTCGGTGTACATGAACATGTAATCCTGACCATTGGTATGTCAATAATGCCTCACTGAGAAAATATTGCACACAAGGAATGTTGTTGTTATAATATGCATTTCATTTTGAAATCATTCGATGGTAAAATATTATAAAAAGTAATAACATTCATTGCTGGTAGAAACTATGTGGTCATCTGACCATGTTCTGCCACCTTAACTGTGACTGAGAAGTTTAAATATAAGTTAATTGAAAAAACATAAAGAGTTAGAAATTATAAAATAATAGGATAGGTAGGATATCTTGGTATTATGAAAAATCTTAATTTTGTCACTTTGAGAAGATAGAAGTAAAAACACTGATACAAATTATAATGCAGTTTTTAAAGGTTATTGAACATATGATTTATGTGTGATTAATTTAAAAAGTTAATTCGTGTTATACCAGACAAAGCAATTATTTCTAGCAGCCTATAAGGTCAGTTATAGAATGTGCTTTTACAGATGTTATTTGTTTGTTTTCTTTCCTTAGGTCATGAAATGAAAGACTGTGTTGGAATAGCAAAAGAAATGACTGGTGAAAATGATGAGGTACCACCTACATTTTCTGCGGAAGTTGAATTTATATTTGTGCGACTTAACATCCTTCGTGAATATCTAGAGAAGGAGCTTGAAATGCCAAACCTTCCATTCAAGTATGACTTTGAGCGAGCTATAGATGATTGGGTCTTCATGTGTTTCTTTGTGGGAAATGATTTCCTGCCTCATTTACCCTCACTGGAAATCAGAGAGGGAGCCATTGACAGACTTGTCAATTTATACAAGAAAACTGTGTACAAGACAGGGGTAAGATATTTTGAAATCTATGCTTATCTGTAGGAAAATATCTGTAAATTTGATGTAACAAATAATTCTTGTTTTTGTTGTTTCATATCATGGACAAAAAACATTGGATTCCCCTAGATTAGAAATAGAATAGTGGCAGGTGTTGTGTAGACTCTGCACCATCTATGTGTTTTATTAAAGAAAATAAGAGAAATAGGTGCATTTTTTTCCCCATTACCACCACAACCCGGTTGGGATTTATGGTATTCCCAATGGTTTGGAAGAAATGTAGCCCCATTTCTTCAGCTGGGACATCTTTTAGACAAGACATTGTTATTTCAAATAAATTTATTTACAAACTTTTATTATATTTAAAATTTACTATTTTACGTTAAATACTCCCCGAGTAAGCTACTGCTTGTGGCTGAATGCGTTGTTAATAGAAACACATTTAAACATTTGTTATGAAATCTTTGTTGATTTCAGAATTTTTAACTTAAATATTTTTAAGATTCTGTTTGACAAGTTAATTGGGTATCTTATGAATAATAATCTTATATGGGCCAGAATTAGTGCTGTGTATTAGACCTGTTTCAGTATTATGTCTAGGTTCAAAATGTGGGCAAGATAGTATGTGTCTTTGTGTAGGAAAACCATGATCATTGGTCTCGTAGTTTTTGTAATTTTTGTGATAATATTTTAACAAGGCATACTTTTAAATTTGTTTTATTCTCATTTTATTAAATTCCTTGTTTATAAAGAGAAAATAATAATAATTGTGTACCTGACCTTACAAAGGGGCTAACCGCCAAATTTAAAAAAAATGATATTTTACTATACAATGGTGATACATGGCATCCTGCATTGCCCTACAAAAGCGCTAAGTGAAATTCATAATAGTGTGGTTGCATAGTTGCTCGAGAGAGAGCACCGCAGGTAAGGACCAATCCTATTTCTTTACAAGGATTGTTGATCATCTCAGAAACTTAATTTTGGCACTTATCCCCTTTGTAAGGTAAGGTACACAATTATAGCTGCCCAGTGGTGTAATTACGGGTGATTCGGTGCAAGCCAGTTCGTGTGCTTTTATTCTGTTCTGCTGTTAGCTTACCTGAATGAAGTTAACTATGCACCATTGGTAGCGCTGATTATACCAGGGTAGCTTGAATCGATACATGGATGGTTGATTCACAGTATGCCGTGATCTCACAACTGTTAGTTTTGTTTTTATACAACAAAGCACGAAAGTAATTATTATTTATATAATCCATTACATTTTATTTATGGAATAGTCTTAATAAATCCAACTCGAGTTGACGAGTTGCATCAGATAAATTCGCTCCTGCTGCTCAGTCGCGAATCTATCGATAAACTCGTCAACTCTCTTGGGATTACCTATTATAAAATCTCTTCTTTGCAAGCATGTATAAGATAAATCACCGTGATTGTCGACTTGCAAGGCATTGCTAAATGTTATTAGTCAATAGAAAAAAAGGTATATGAATGTAGTAGTCACACTTAAGTTCAGTGTTTGTCATTTCCTTATCCATTTTAGCAACTGTTCAAAGTGACTTTCGACTTGTAATGCTTCATATTTATGAACTAGCCTATGTGCACATTTCTCTCTTTTTATATTTTATTGGAAAGGAAGAAGGGAATAACTTGTCCCTCAACAAGCAAAGTAAGTTGTATTAACCTTAAACTCTTGAATAAAATTACTCAAATGAAAAATCCAATACCACATCATGTCAGAAGTGGAACCTTCTGCTTTGTTTTCTTAAGGCAATAACAGCTGTATTGAAGAATTTAATATTTTCAAATGTTATGTTAATTTTATTTTTATTGAAAAGTACCTATTTTGAGTACTTAGTATATATTTAGTGTTACATTGGAGTATGGATATGTATATTTGTTATTTTCTCACTAATTTTGTTAGATTTATAATTTATATTGCTAATATTTAAACAAGAAAATTCTGAATCCTATGTTTGATTACACAGGGTTAAATGCTGTTGTGTATAAAATTGTTTCAGGGTTTCTTAACAGACAGTGGAAATGTGAACCTAGATAGAGTTCAGCTTATCATGGCAGACTTAGGTGATGTTGAAGATGAAATATTCAAGAAGAGACAACAAAATGAAATTGCATTCAAAGAAAGGGAAAAGAACAAAAAGAGACGTGAGAAGATGATGCGTGAATGGCAGCCTGCTTGGGTTCCAAAAGGACAGTTTGCCCCTAAGGTGAGTGAGTACCGGTATCTATTGAAATATAATAATATTTAGTTTAAACAACAATATTTTGGTGAATTGTTTTGTTAATTACACAATTTCCCTCATAGCTTAGAGCATCTGATCAAAGTCAGATCTCATGTCCAGTACAGAAAGGAGTGACATAATTTTCTGGTGTTTGGAGTTGTACTCTTTATTAAAGCTTTCACAAAGCTGTCATAGTTTAAAGGGAAATTAAAAACAAGGTTCATTAAAAACGATGTAATAATGGAACTTTTATACAGTGAAGCAATATGCATATCTGCAAAAAATGTAAGTAAAAAGTAAAGTGTTTAAATGTCAACCACCTCATTTAATTAACAAGATTTGTTAACTTTGAACAGGGTTATGACTAAAGCCCAGATTTTCATGCACTATCAAACTTAAAAATCTGCATGCATTCATGCACTATCGTATCTCCAATATGCACAATGAAGGGCGAAACATGCACTATCAAAAATCCGCACTGTACTGCAATATATTTCAATTTATCTTAAAAACAATATTCAATGAGTTTTTCCAAATTCTCCTCACTTAAACTCGAGTGTTTATCAGTTAGGACATTCTTGAACGCAGAAAAGGATCTATCTATTTCACAAGAAGTAATATATTTCAATTTATCTTAAAAACAATATACAACAACGAGTTTTTCCAAATTCTCCTCACTTGAACTCGTGTGTTTATCAGTTAGGACATTCTTGAACGCAGAAAAGGATCTATCTATTTCACAAGAAGTAACAGGTGCATAGGCCTACTTAAGGGAAGAAATTTGACTAAGGTGAGATCGAATTCCATGTCTTTTACATTTTCTCCACATAATACGTCTTTCACGTTTTCAGAAGTTTAAGATCAGGGTTTGAACTAAGTACCTTCTTAAGTTTTTCCCTGACTGTCACACCCGTTTCTCCACAACACGATTCTAAAAATATATTCAAAGTCTTCAACAATGGCTAGTGACTGACAAATTCAAGCAGTGAACATTCTGTTTAACAGTTTTCTTTCAAAGGAAGGTGGTGGGGGTCGGCGAGTCGGCATTTTCTTTTGTAGCCTTGTGTATTATATTACTGTTTATTTAGGGTAAACAGTAGCTTGCACTCTCAAATTCATGCAGGTGGCAGACTCTGTTGCCAAGTCAATCAAAATATTATAACAATGGTAATGCAATACAACATTTTTACGTTTCTTTGAAAAGTCAAGATTTTAGGGAGGCTATTCAAAATATGCACAGTTATGCATGGTAACTTGATATTATGCACTAAAACCAGAAAATGAGGGTTTATATGCATTAAAAACGTCTGAATATGCTACATTAAGCCCAAAAAATCCAAAACATGCATTATGCATGAATTTTGCCGTAAAAAGCCGAAATATGCAAACATGCACGGAAAAAATATGTTTATTTGGAATCCATAAGTCATGTAATGTGTAACTACAAAGATTGAGAAGTGTAACCAAAGTATATAAAAACATGCATTTGCATGGAAATCCGGCCTCTAGTTATGACCCAGCTTCACTATTAATAAGTCATTTCATACACAGGCAATATCATCTGTGATCAACTGAGGTAACTGCTGAGCTTGTTAAAAGACTAGTAGATGTTTCTGCTGACTGTATCAATCTAGCAATGGATCTCAAAATTTACCACATTATTTCAGTTTTTGGAATAAAAACTTTTTCCAAACAGTTTTTCTTTGGGGGGGGGGGGCTGCACAGGGAGAATTTTCATAAAGAAAGAAAAAATAAAAATACAGTTTCAGTGTTATCTGGATTCATTAAATTTGGAAGGCAAGATCACACTCATTCTCTTAGTGGGTAAACAAATGCCTTCGAAACAAGTAATTTTTGAGATGTGAACGCCATCGATCAAGTAATCAAGAACATTTTAATTGAACTGACAAATGAGCTGTTTAGAAAAATATATATCACAGGTTTGAATAAAAAATTACTGCACAACAATCTGACAGCTTAGCCACAAGGCTATTACAGCACTTCATGGGAATTTCCCACAGCAATGTCTTGTATTATATGGAGGGAAGAGGGGGTAAGGAAGGCTTCCCCATGGTATTTACACAATGACATTGCTAATTGTAAACATCATGAATAGAGCATCTAATAACATAAATTTAAATGAAAATATTAGTAATTCTTTGCAAGGTGAGTAGGGTTGAAAAAAGCGTCCATATTGGTCCTAAATTCCACTGTTTCTCATACACTTAAAAGACATATTTAAAATTATTACTAAATCAGTGGATAAAAGTTTAAAAAGTTAAAACACACGATGTTTCAACTCTGCCCTTGAATCTTCTTCAGGTGACACATCATTCTATACTGCTCAGAAGGAAGATTGAGTTTCATCATATAGCTAACCACCATTTCTATTAACAGGATATAGCAGAAGGTTGCCTATAAGAGTAGGCCTATCTTTTATTATTGCTTGTATGAAAACAGCTCTTAAAGAAATTTTCTTCTTGTGTACTTTTGAAGTTCATTTGTTTTAATAACTGATTTCAGAGGATTAGAAAACTATTACATGAGCTGACTTATACACAGCACTTCTTTTATTCAGTTTTGCAAAGAGCAAATTTTCAGCTACAGGAATCTGAGAGATTATTTTTTTGGGATACAGTCTTATAGTCTGTGATTTATCTTCATTGAGTTACATATTCTGCTATGTACATAAGTAATAGCGTTAAAATAACTAACATTATACATGCATAACGAATTATATTTTCAGTGCATCTAACAAATAAAAATATAAAGCACCACCTTCTTCATTTTAAAACAGATCTTGTTAAAAATAAAAACATTTTCAAATACCGGTACCTCTAGCCTTAACAACTGGAGAAACTATGAAAAAAACCAAGTAAAATTGGCAGGCCACAGTATTTGACCCAGGACCTCTCAACTGTGAGTCCAAGATGGTACTAACTTTGGAACACATTTTACAAATCATGTCATTCAGACATACATATGACTGATTTAGCTGGCAACTGTGATTTACATCATCTCTATGCTGATCTAATATATTTTTTTGCCATCCCTTCTTAGGCCTGATCATTTGTTCATTGTTTATAGTTCTGTATATAGTAGGGATGGGTCCTTGATACTTTCGATACGTCGATACTCTTGTTACATGCATGGTATCGGCATCGAGCGATGCTTCAGAAAACTCGCTCAGTACTTTTTTGATACCGTACTTTGGCAATTCTGCAATTTAAGGATATGCGGTATCTCTTTCTGCTTTTAGTAAACTACTAAATATAGTAAAAACTTCTATTTCTCCTTGAAATGGAGAAAACCACTCTGTGATTTTTGTCTAGTCATAAATAAAGACTTTCCTTCTTTTAAAATCCAAACAGAAGAGATTATTAATTGATTCATTTCCTGTCAAACGTTTAGTTTTAATGTAGAGTTTAAAAATAATTATAGGCTACTAATGATAATAAATGTTCTCTCATTAAATATGCACACTTAATTAATTTTGCTGGTATTACACAGTTCACTCAACTTTTAATTTTTAATGTATCTATTTATTGAAACTGAAAATGTTGACGGTATCGAGGAAAATATCATGTATTAGTATCGAGTATCGAGAAAATCTGGTATCAACCCATCCCTAGTATATAGGAAAGTGTTTAGGCTGCAAGATTGAATCTGTTCACTTATTGTATTTGCCCTGGTTGGTGGTATTATCATATGTGATTAATGAATCATCTATCAGCTTGCCCTGATCAACTGATACCCTAGCATTGGTGAAAGACAAGTTGAAACCTCATCGACATAATATAGAATGCTCTCCATATTATATATCTATAGATAGATTATAGATTAGGCTATTGCATAATGTATAATGTTTTGTACAAAAGAAATGTCCTTGGCATAAAGCTCTGACACAGTTCATATTATTTGCACATTGTAATGTTCTCATTTTCAGCCATTGGGACAATCTGTAAGCCCCATACAGAATGCAAGACAAGAGGCATACAACATGAGAAAAGAGGGCATGCATTATGCCACTCAGATGGAGCAGAGATTGCAAGGAGCTAATTCATCACAGGCTTTGAATTCCATGATGAGACCAGAGGTAAATGCAACATTTAAAATTTATATAACCAATGGTATTAAAATACATGTTATGTACCGCTGAGCTTGATCAATAAAATAAAACATACTTGTTGAATTGCTGGTATTAAGTCTATTTTATTTTATATAACAGTACCAATAACTCTGTTTACTCGAAGTAATTCTCTCCTTTGTGTCCAGCATGCTGTTGATAAATACAGTTTAATTTCCTTTCTCTATATTGTGCTTGTCTTCGTTTACATTTTTATTCTTTTTCTCATTACCTTGTTCTGTTACCTTGTTATTAAAGTTCATTTCTGAGTGAGGAGAATCGGAGTGAATGTGCTTCTCCATTTCAATTACTTTTCCTCATTGTAGTCATAAACATGTTTTACTCAATTACAAGGTGTTATATCTTTTACTAGTGATTACCGTTCACATTTTATGTTAATGCTATCAATATTTAGGTGAAATTTGACAACATACTAATATAACAAAACAAAACAAAAAATATGGAGGCTGTGCCTTGAGGCTCAGATGCAGGATCTAGGCGTGGATTGTTATGTGTTTAAACTGTGACACTTAAAAAAAAAAAATTACTGTATTGCTAAATTCTGAAATGTTCTGTATGCTGGTATGTTGACTATGAAGTTTAGTGTTAATTTCAACTCCCTATAAAATTATTGTGTTATAGGTATATCTTTACTATACTAACTTCAGTACAATTTAATGTACGTCACTTGTTTGCATAATAATTTGTAAACTTGTTTCCATGCACATTAGTTGTCATGTTATAAGCATTTAAAATCCTCCACAGTTTTATAATGTTCTATGTTTGGAGTATGCACCTGTTCCAGGAACCAATTTTAAAAGTGTGTCCATGACAAAATTATGCTTTAAATAAATGAACTGAGCAACTTTTGAAACATAATGCCTCAAGTGCTTTTCAACTGATCTCTAAGACCAGACGGTGATTTTTCCAGAGAAGTTGAAAATCACGTGTTATGACTATTTCCCGAATAAAACAAACTAATATAACTAATAAAGTTATAAATAAGACCCATAAAATTGGTAATAGTTCAGATATTTATAATAAATTATATATTTTTACGTCCCTGCAGCTGTGTAATTTCACATGAATTTATAATACAGTACTGTAAAGTAACAAATTCCTTAGTTTTTGCTGCACACGTGGTTTATAATTGTCTGATCAGTAAGAAATATGAGATAATTGCCGAGTTGTAATTGTTTCTTGCTCATAAATATAGAACATGCAAGTGGTTTAGTCATAATATTTTATGTTATACCCTACATTATTCAGACTTCAACGAGATGTGGATTGAAAGGCTGAAAGTTACTAAATGTATTAAATATTACTTGCCAGTTATATGAATTTTACAAATATGTGTAAAAATAAGTATGGTAGTATGTGTTCTGAAATATATGACTTCTTACTTTGTTTAGGGAGGGGGAGGAACAAAGAGAAAATCTGACCAAATAGAGGATGAAGAAGAGGAAGAACAAACTCATGATGAAGTAAGACTGTGGGAGGATGGTTTCAAAGACAGATACTATGAATCCAAATTTGATGTGTGTAAAGACAACATTGAATTCAGATATAAAGTTGCAATGGAGTACTGCATAGGTCTCTGTTGGGTTCTCAAATACTATTACCAGGTAAGGAATCTTGGCTGTAAAATCTAGTCACTTTTTTGCTTTTATCATCATGCATTGGTAGGATAATCCTGTTTTTTGTTTTCATTGCAGGGATGTGCATCATGGAAATGGTATTTTCCATATCATTATGCTCCATTTGCTTCAGATTTTATGAACATTGGAAAACTGTCAACAGAATTTGAGAAAGGAACACAACCAGTATGTATAATTTTAGCTACTAGTGCAATTGAAATGGAACACTTTTTTTTTATTTATTTTTTTATTTTTTATTTATTTATTTTTTAATCTGCATATTGAGACTCTCCCCTCCCCTTTTTTTAATGTAACAGTAATGGTCAGGGGCAGCCAATGATCATGTGTTACTGTGCTACAGCACACTGTAAAAATTACATCTATTCTCTTCGAATGCAAGCTGTTATGCGAACAAAATGGACAAAACTATATTTTATAAGTGCTCCCTAGAAACTATAGAAACTATAGTGTCGAGTGCTGAATTGGCTTCAGCCACAACAATCTCTTTTAGAGAGAAGGCATGTTTTACTGTGAAATTCAACTGCACGTGCTCTGTTGGCTTCTCCTACCTGCAACTCTGAATATGCTACAAATCAAGTAGCTTCTCAGGTTGTAGGCTGATGTGGTGTCGTCGTTAGATGAATCTGCGGCTATAATGTTTTTAATGCACTTTTTTTTTTTTTTTTTCATGTTTGTTATTCGGGATCAGTGATCCATGAGGTAGAGTCGTAAATTTGCAAGCATTGGACTGTTGTATAACTAAATACCTTTAAATCCGCAAGCTTTGAGATTTGAATATAAATTTGTATACACGAATCTAACAAAAACATAACTTGAGTAAAATCCATGGTGGGAAATATACCGTAAGTCCATTAGTTATATTTTCAGCAGAACCTTTCTTAACATATCTTGACTTTAAGAAAATGTGCAGAACTGGCTAAGCAAGGGGGGGGGGGGGGAAGAAAAAGAAAGAAAAGAAAAGGAAAAAGAAAAGAATGTTTATCGATTTTTCTTATAGAGACAATGAAGTAGGCCTACTGATATTAAGTTTTGTTATATTTAGAAGGTCAACATTGTCAAATTCTTTTAATTTAAATAGTCTATATAAATAATATTTGTACCATTCTTCATTATATAAGTAGGGTTAAAAATATTTTCTTTACTTTAAATGTAGGCCTATGAAATGGTATATACAGCACACCCTCATTTTAAGCCTTGTGCCATGACTGCTAATGGATGCTGTAAAAGGGGTTCATAATAATACTTTGCATTGATTTTTGTTTCATGGCCAGTTTGAATGGAGCAAAAACAAAATTTCACAATTCTTATGTTTACTCCCTTATTTTGTAATACTGTAGTGCTGTTCAGCTATCTGCTTCTTCTGTTAATGCGCTCAAAAGTTCACAATTTCTTAATCTTTTATTTTATTTTTTTATTGCATCCTACAGTTTTTAGGTTGCCTCTTGGATATATCTTAACAGCTATTACAGATATGTTTTATGATAAACATAAAAGGACCTTAATGTAGGCTTATCATATGTACATGATTAGCCTGGACAGTCCTCGATTTCTTATGCAGTCCAGGGTGATATCCAGGATTGCAGAACATTCATGGTTTGGGGAATTATGACAGTATTATTCATTAACACTTCCATAGTTAACTCTGGAATTATTAGGTATAGTCAAAGAACATTGAGAACTTGTCATTGAATATCTGTGTGCATTATTTAAGAACTTACAAATTGATTGTCAAGTTTGTTTCCCTGAGATGGGGAATATTTCTAGTGTCAACTGTCAAAGTACTGCTTAATATAAAACTTAATTCAGAGCATTCTTGCAATAAATTTTATGATTTGATAAAAACTGACAAAATATTTCTTAGAAAACAGTAAATTTTATGATGTAATAACTGATAAAATATTTCTTAGAAAAGTTATTTTTATAATATCACTTATTTCTTACATCTCTACTCATTTTATGTAGGCAGTATTTTCATCTCATTATCAGAAAGTATCCTTGTCAAGTATAGGTACTAAAAGAATTATACAAATAAATGTATTAACTCCAGATTAATCACCGGAACTTTCAGAAGCAAGAGTACATCATGTACTTATTATTAAGTGACCACATGTGTGTGGTCTTGTGGTTAGCATCACTGGCTATGGATCCACGTGTCCAGGTTCGATACCTGGTACCTTGATTTTTGTGAAGTAAGGTGGTCTAGTATGGGGTGCTTGTGATTCAAACTAAGGAGTTAATTGATTAAGAAGTAGTGGCTCCAATCATAGAAACCATCATTAATGGCATGGGTTGGCATGCTGAGCACATGCTTCCCAGTCCTTTCATTTGATTATGACAGATGACACAGCGAATGGATGATAGGCATAGTTCCTTTAGGGATACAGCACCATGAAATTTAGCTTTTAGTTTAAGTGGAAGGTGGATTGTGAAAGTTTCCTGGGTTGGAAGCAAGAGAATATGGTAAGCCTACTTTAATAGTGCCTTAATAAAATAACTTAACACTTAACAGATCATACAGAAAATCAAAACAAAAATCATGTAAGGGTCAATAAATAATTACATAAAATGGCTACAGAACCTTTCAAGCCTGATAGAATTATATTGGTCCTGTAATTATACTAACCTTTCTCACCTCCTAGCATAGTATTTATACTCAATTTCTTCTTATCATATCCCTTCCCCTTCTATTTTAACTTTATTCTTATGTTTTTCATCATAGTAATCTGCATCAATAGAAACAAAAACAGCAAACCTTCGCTGAAAGAAGTTGATAGTACAGTGGAACCTTGGAAAACTAAATGTGGCTAACTTCCAGAAAATTCGGAATATCCGGGAATACTCTTGATATACCAAATGAAGTACAGTATTGACTTTGGATACTCTACTACCCGTGTGCGATTTCTTGAGCGCTCGGCTCCCTAGTCCTCATTCGGAAGGTTTCGTTCAACTTCGTAGGTTAAGCTGACAACATTGAAACACCAAGTATGCTATACACCCTGACATCTAGTGGCTTCAATACTAAGCTTTCATTCTGTCTCAGGATTCTTATTTATTTATTGACATTATCTTTTCTGACGCAGCGAGTTATGGGGAAAAATACAATCTTTCAAACTGCTGATTTCACAAACACTTCATTGTACATCCAACACTTTCCTCACCTCCTTAAGAATTCCGTATGTGCTAATTTCTGACGATCCCGTGAACTCTGATGTCAATTTCATGGACTGAAAGTTGAGCGAACTTTTCACAATTTGTATTAAATACGTTTAAAATTAGGCCTATAGCTTTCTCCACTTTTAGATGCCTTACCTCTCTTACGTTTTAAAACATGAAATGGTGAAGCATGTTCTGCTAAGACTTCTCTTTATGCTTAAAATTAGTCATCCAGTGTAAAAATATTGAGCCTATATTATGCATAATATTCTTATTTGATGCCTTATTTGATAACCAAAGGCTTATGACGTGTAATTAATTGTTGCGCAATACCGTCACCACGTTATATTATTGGACTGCATTAAAATCGTTGTATATTAAAGTCACTACATAAAATACCATATGCGCAATTCTGCTGAAACATTATTTCTTTGGTTGACAACACTGCAGAAAGACTGGCAGAATAGCTATGTTTTGTTCCCCCCGACCCTCACTTCCCCGTAAATCCAGCGCTCAAGAAGTGGTGTGCGGGTAGTATGAAAGAGTAGGGTGCTGTATTTTTACTTAAACCCTTACTAAAATGTTTCCTTAAGTTAGAAATAAACATTAGCTTTGTTATTCTTCCTTCAATTTTAATAAAAGAATTTTGTTTGATTTATCCGAAATTTTGGATTAATGAGGTTTCGATTTCTGAGGTTCCACTGTATCTATATGTGCTCTTAAACTGTCATGTATTAACAAGACACTGAATAAGTACTTTTTTCCCCTTTAGATTTCAAGGTATTCGTATATTAGACTGGCTAGGATACTGCTAATAAAGTAAAGTCGATAAAATAGGTTGTTAGTATTATTTCATTACTGCCTTCTTCTTTATTTTTAGGCATGACTATTGCAAAAGGTGATAATCATTAGTGAATTCTTGTTAAAAAATTGTTAGTTGATTATGAAGATTCTATTATTCTAATTGCTTCTTTTCAGTTCCGTCCTCTGGAGCAACTTATGGGAGTATTTCCTGCTGCCAGCAGTTCTCATGTTCCTGCCCCATGGGCGAGTCTTATGAGTGACCCAGTAAGTGAATTAATTATCTAGAAGTGATTTTATGGTTTGAATAGGAAGAAGATTCTGTGCTCTAAATCCATTTTAACAACAATAAATTGAATAAAATTATTTGATAAAATATGCAGGTATGCAAGTAACTGAGGATGGGGGCGATTCTCCTTGATACATGTATTACCAAGAAGTTGGTAAATGAAGCATAAGAGTCATAGTTCAACTCATATTGTAATTTTTTATGTGTATGCAATTTTATCTTTCGTATTATTATATTAAAGATACGTGATTATTTTCACAAGCTTGCAGGCGGGTGGGAAAGACTGATTTTTTAGCAGAAAAATGTTACATTGTATGTAAACAGTAGTTTTCCAGGAATTAAATATTGAATAAGCATTAGGCTATCTAGAAGGGCAGGAAAGAATACCGGCAATGAAGTTCTTATCTGAAGGAACAAGTTAGCCCTAGCAATATCAAGGTATTTTTTTGTTACATACGCTACCAATAAAAGGGAGGATGGCTTTAAGGACCACAAATAACATTTCACTAAATTTTTCTTCTTCAAATTTGTATGTTTTGTTGTTGTTTTCTAATAACTTTAATAAGTTTAGAAGTTAGTGTTAAGTCATTAAGTATTACATGGAAATTACAATAATATGTATTATAATTGCTTAAAATATTGATACAATTTTTGTGTATCAAGTTAAAGATCTCTAAAACATAAATACCATGAAAAATTGCAGGATAGGTGTTAATACGAGGGTTGGTCAATAAGTATGGTCTCCAACACTCTAGCCCAAGCTCACAACGTCGGACGAGAGATTTGGCACCACTGCCATGTCCCACTATCTCTCCTCTTTCAAACGAGCCATTGCTGAAGCCGCTGAACCTTTAAGTGTCCGAGATAGAGCTGTTTGAAATGAATCTCCCGATTTCCGTCTCAGCCAAGTATTAAGTAAGGTCTTCAACACTCAAGCCCAAGATCACAACGTCCGACGAGAGAGTTGGTGCCACTGCCATGTCCCATTACCTCCCCTCTTTCAAATGAGCCATTGCTGCAGCCGCTGAACCTTTTGTTGTCTGAAATAGAGATGTTTGAAATGGATCTCCCGGTTTCTGTCCCCGCCAAGTGCGCCCTCCGCGACCACACCTTGCACAAACCTTATGGAACATCAATTTGTCACTCAAAATGGTCTGTATGGAACCTTTAGTAATGTCAGGAAGCAATAAACAAAGTTCATGGGTAGTTACGCGTCGATCTTGTCGCACCAATTCATCGACTTTTGCCACCATCTCATCTGTGACAGCCGTTGTTGGTCTCCCACTTGTTCTTCATCATGAATATTTGTCTGGCCCTGTTTAAACTCACGAACCCATTTACGCACATTTTTTATGTCCATACATCCCTCTCCATAAACTTCGCAAAGCTGTCTGTGAATTTCAATCGGCGGAACATTTTTGCAGTAAGAAACCGTATGACTTCGCGTAGGCGCACTTGGCGGGGATGGAAATCGGGAGATCCATTTCAAACAGCTCTATCTCGGACACTAAAAGGTTCAGGGGCTTCAGCAATGGCTTGTTTGAAAGAGGAGGGATAGTGGAACATGGGAGTGGTGCCAAATCTCTCGTCCGACATTGTGAGCTTGGGCTAGAGCGTTGGAGACCTTACTTATTGACCAACCCTCGTACCATTGGTGATTATAGAAATAGTGCTTGAAAATGTTTTACAACAATACAGTATGAAATTTAAATGCGTTTTGATTTTAATCAGAACAAAAATTGTTTGGTTCCTTAATATGCCTCTGAGACCCACAATTTAATCATTTTTACTTCCTCTGCCTGTACCATGGGTACTATAGATAGAGAAGTATTGTTTTCAACCCTCAAATTCGAAGTTGAGCTTTTAACATAAATACACGTTTTGAGGTTTCCTGAATAAAAAAAACACTCTTTTGTAAACATGTCTGTGTGTGTCTGTGAACAGCCTAGGTCCAGAACGGAAAATCATATGAAAACAAAATTTTGTATTTGGGTTAGGTACCTTCTAGGGTTGTGACACGAAGATTGGTGATTACTTTATCTTATTTTTAAGGGGACTTTACATGAAGAAAATTTTGTTTGCACTGTTTTCTCGAAAACAGCTCTTACAGTTTTGTTTAAATTTTACACATGAGGTGCTTACACTAAGCGCTAAAACTTTTATTTGAAACAGATTTTCAAAAAAAATTATCTGAAGGGTAGTTATAAGCCACCCACTCTGAATATGTGCTGTTTGCAATATGGCCTCTTGTTCTATATCTGAATGTGAAGTGAGAAAAATGTATTGGCCATGCATAAAGTAAAGAAAGTTACAAGAGTATGTTAATCAGATTATATTTGGGTTGTGTGTCCTTTGGGGATGCGATGTAATGTGATAATGACATCTTAATTTTTACAACCAATTTACATGAAGAAAATAATTTTATTGTACTAAGAGGCTAACTTTTATTTGAGCAGAGGAAGCTATGTGAATTTCACATCAGATTTTTTTATTTTACTGAAAATATTTTAAATCTATTTCCATATTTTGTAAACAGAATATCTTACTAACTCTTTTCAAGTTTGCATTCCAGTATTTATAATAAATAAACAAAAATCAAAAGTTCTAGGCCTTTGATTGCCCCCCCCCCCTCTTGACATTGCTAGATTAACAGAAAATAGCCAAACAAGAGAAAGAGCACTTTTGTGTTTAAAGTAGATGCATAATCAAGACTAAGATAATCAGTAGGTATCCCAGTAGGTTGAGGTAATTGGTGAGCATTTCTTTGTTGATCCAGGAAGGCGGAACAGAAAAACACTTAAAGAACTCAAAAGAACTGTGGCATCTATAGCAGTTAATTCTCCATGCGGTGAATTGATCGGATGATAATTTATTCCTTTGTTGAATGTTAGTGTGACGAATAGTTTTCAGCTTATAGGACCCCTTCCCAAAAATGGTTGTTGTGAAGTTTTAACTCACAAGGGATAATGAGTGAGTGGTATAGCCACATACAGATAAAGAAACATCAGAAATGGTTTTGCATTTTCCTTTTCATTTTTTCAAGTATTATATTCCCAAATGAACAAATATATTTTTCTTTATACTGTGTAATGTATTAAAGATTTATGTTTGTTTTATGTTTTAGGAATCTCCTATCATAGATTTTTATCCTGAAGATTTTAAAATTGACTTAAATGGGAAGAAGTTTGCTTGGCAAGGTGTAGCACTTCTACCATTTGTAGATGAGAAAAGGCTTTTTAAAGCATTGGAACCCTATTACAGTGCCTTAACAGCTGCTGAAAGTAAGTTTATTATATCTCTACTTATATTCTTAGTTTTGATAATTCACATCTTCTCATTATTTAACGAGAACTTTTTATACCTGGCACTTGTTACTTTTAAAAAGGATAAAATACCGTATATACTTTAGTGGAGAAGAGGACTCTGGGAAGGTTATGATTGACAAGTGTACCTATCTAGGAGGTTCAAAGGACCAGAACATTAATATGGAGACTGTTATAATTTTAGCAGAATGCTCGTTTGTATAAAACGTCTCCAAATTTAACACAATTTTTCAAGAAAAACAAAATTGAAAGTAAAAGAATTGTCAGTACAATGCCATCAGGAAGTAGCTCCACACCTCTTGTGCAAGCAAAAATCCTCTAAGGAAGGAATTCATTTGGTAATGCTAGCATATAGTTACAGGGTAAGTCAGTAAGTATCCTCGCTCTCTTTTTTAAATGTATTGCAACAACAATCCAAAACTTTCAGTTACCTCTTCTTTTCAACATAGTCCCCTTACTTCTCAGTGCACTTGATCCATCATTGCACAAGCTTCCTAATGCCCTCAGAGAAAAAGTTTTTCGGCTGAGTAGCAAGCCACATACGCACCGCTTCCTTCATATGATTGCATATGGGTCCTTGCATATGGTTTGCCACTTCATCGACAGTCACTCTTCGGTTTGTCTGAATCATGATATGCACTTGCTCAATGTTGGCATCACTAATGAGTGAGGAGGGGCAACCTGTTCTTTCCTTGTCCTTCACACTTTTCCGACCTTTTTTTAACTTTTCAATCCATTTGTACATGTCTCGCATGATAAAGCATTGCCTCTATATTGTGCGGAAAGTCTTTGATGAATTCGGCTCCTGGTATACCTTCAGATGACAAAAAACGGACCACTGCACACTGTTTTTCTTTGGTCCAAACGCTGAGCAGTGCAGCCATGTTTAATGTGCAACAGCACAACACTCAGTGGAGTCATAACGGTAAAATATTCCACAAAAAGAGACAAATGAACCAACATGTCGACATGCGCAAGCACTAAGCAGTACAGCCAACCTACAAAAGATTAAACAACAATTGCAGCTACTTATTGACTTACCGTTGTTGAATGTCCTTCTGCACACAGAACAGACACCCTCCTTACTTCCTGCTGGGGTCAGCCTGGGTGGCGCTGTCAGTATTATGCTTGATTGTGTGCTAAAGTTGCAGGTTCTGCCCTGGGCCAGGTCGATGACATTTATTTGTGCATAAATGTCTCAGGTCGAGTGTGTAGATTTACAGGCATGTAAATGAACTATTGTGAATCCAAAAATAAGGTTTTCAGAAACATCTCTATGTCTGCATCTCTGAGTGTGTGTTTTTTTCCATGTGTTTGTTTCTGTGTGTATGTGTGTGAATGAGCAGCATAGTTCAAAAATGAAAGATTGTATAAACAAATTATTTTGCATTGGATATTTTCTGGGGAAGATCGACATTGGCTTTCTCTTTATTTTACTACCACTTTTTTTTTATAAAAATTCTCATCATTTGCACCAACTCAGTGATGCATAGCAAACAATACTGTACACTTTTAATTAAGTGGAGGGAAAGGAAATAGACAAGCTGCTTTATCATGTAGCTCCTCAGTTTGTATCACGAGGCTGAGTGTCCACTGTTCCAAACCTCAGAAAAATTTAATAAGATACCGGGAATCAAACCCAGACCTGTCTGAACCCAGAATCAAACCCAGATTGGATCCATGGTCAGCTACGCTAGCCACTAGACCATGCAGGTTGTCACTTCTGCTGATGGCTATCCATTATTTCTAAATTTATTAAATCTGAAATTACAAGTAAAATAGATCTCTTTTACACTTAAAAAATTGGATTGTTTTAACCATCTGTAACATTTCTCACTCTCCATAGTCTTCTATTCCAAATTTGTTCTGTTTTATTACTAGACATGCAAAGCTCTTTAAAACATGTAAGGATAATAATAGATTATTCTTTTTCTGCGATCCAGTAAATTATGGAAAAAATTACTTCTTACATATGATGTTCTAATTTTACAGAAAAACGTAATGTACGAGGGGATGACCGATTGTATGTTACATTGAAGAACTCTGGTTACAATTTTGTCAAGGGACTGTATGAGCAAAAAATTGATTTTGCTGCAGAAGTTGATATAAGCATTGACGGAATGCGAGGCACTGTACTGCTCTCAGAAGAATGTATTATTCAAGGAGGGTGAGTATTCTCTTTTTCAATGATTTGAGAGGTGTGATTAATGATTTGCTGAACGAGACTTATCAATATACAGTATAAGAATACCTTAGATAGCCCTTATTTACTTATTACATTTACCTGAATTTAAGCCACACTATTTTTCCTAGATTAAGGCTGATAAATATTTTAATGTGAAAAACTAAGAAGAGCTGTTTGTCAGATGACAAATTTTTACTGGAGAGGCTAAAAACATGGCCATTTTTTTGTTTTTTGTGTTTTTTTATTCAGGAAAAATAACATGGGAGCTGACAAAAGCCTCAGAAAGTGTCTCTTTGGTTCTTTTCTTTGTTTTTAACAGTTATGAGTTAATTAAAATTAACAAGTTGAACAGTCAAAGAGCTTACTGAGTGATCATCCGATCAGTCACTTACTTGAACCTCATTTTTTCTCAAAATACCACTTTCCATATGCAATATTGAAGCAGTTGAAACAGTTATTTTTTAAGATATTTATATGGTTTTGGTATCAAATTGTTAGGAATGTTGTGCTTTATAACTAGAGTTGATGACTTGTGGTGAATAAAAACTCAGGATTTCGTCAAATAAAATGCAAAATTTCTACATATATTTCGGTATTTAAAAATTGAATTTCGTCATAAAAATGATAAAAAAAAATTGAAAATCAGCTTTTAAATCTAACTGCATTTTTTCCGTACACTGATAGTATATCAAGCAACATCCAGGAGTGATATGACAATGTCTTGAATTCATATGAAATAAAAATGAAACAGCTTACCTGATTTACTTGAGGTGCTTGTATTTTAGTTTAAATAAAATAAACTCCTTACTTTACATTGTAGTTACGGCAGTTAAAAAAATGCACAAATTCATCCTAAAATATTTTATTTGTCAACATGTAGAACTTAAAAAATAGAAGTACGAATAAAGTTAAAATAATCACTCGTCGTCATCATCACCATCATCGATGGAAAACAATCTATGTTTCTCACCGACATTGATGTTTTTGAAGTGAAACTTCTTTAGCCGCGGTAGGGGTAAATCGAGATCTTGCTTTACGTTAAAAATCATCACGAAATTAGTGTTACGCTCAAAATCATCACAAAATTAGTGAGGTGTGATGGAACGGTCTGCACAGAAAACAATCAACTCAATGATTAGGCTTATCCAAAATTTAAAAAATCCAAAAATTCAAAATTAAAATATCCAATATCCAAAATTTAAAAAAACCTAAAAATAAAAAATTACAAAATTAAAAAATGTAAAATCCAAAATTTAAAAATTTAAAAAATCCAAAATTAAAGAATTAAAAAATCCGAAATTAAAGAATTGAAAATTCTAAATTTAAAAATCCCAAATTCTAAAATTAAAAGATAAAAAATTGAAAAAATCTAACATCCAAAATCAAGAAAGTCCAAAAACCCAATATTTAAAAAGTTCTACAATCCAAAATTGAAAAAATACAGTAATCCAAAATTGAAAAAATCAAAAAATTAAAACAAATTTCACTTCTGTCGCGTGGCGTTCCACGCACACTTTTTTTTTAATATTCACAGTTTTTTGCATTAATTTTCATCGGACATTCTGGACGTATTGACAAAATTCCCAAAAACATCGATAGTTTTCATGGAAATATTTCAGTTTATTTATGAATGTTGCCTAATTTTCTGAAACCATGCTTTTTTTAATTTTAAATATACATCGATGTTTTCCGTCAAAATACATCGATATTATCGTCACATCGATGGTTACCGCCGATTTTAACATCGAAAGTGAATATCAATGTTTTAACAATCGATGTTCATCCCTACATCCGTCTCTTTCACGCGGGATTCGGCGGGAAGCATGACGTTACAGGTTGTAGCCTCCAACACCCACTTCGTTAAACGCGAGATTGTTGAAATACGTAACTTACAGGTTGTTTTAATTCATTATTAAATTTTTATTATATTCTGCTATTATATAAAGACTGGAAGAATAGATCGGCCGTGTGTTTACTTGTTTCGGCCGTGAATTACGCCGCCGACCCCCGTTGGTACCAGAAACTCCTTCCTCCACCCTCATCCTCTAAAGTCCCTTCTTCAGTTGACCTTGATATCTTCGCGTTTCCTATAAAGGCGACGACTCACGTTTTCATCAACGGCTCACATTAATTTTTAATTAAAATATTTTCCGTGGAAAAAAAAATACAATATATTCAAATATGACTTGATTTAAAGTAGATCTTTAACATTTGCCCGTATTTCGCGTAAAAATGGGATAAAACCTTAAAAACCGGGTATTTCGCGAAAAGCATCACATTTCGCGAAACTTCGCGAATGAATAAACACATATTTTGAATTAAAAAACACGACAAACGAATTTATTACAGTAATTTGAACTTCTATTACTAATTTCGTGTTTTGGGGATTAACGAAATGTGACTATCCCTATTTATAACATTATCACAAAAAGTCAATTTCAAAAAAGTCTACATATCTGTCTGTAACTCAAAATCATGGACGAGTGCTCCCTTAGGCAATTATGGTAAAAAAAATGCTAACAACATAGATGGTTCCGTTCCTTCCAGAAATTGATAATCATGATTTCCAGCCTAAACCACTTATTGATTTTCTTAAGGATTTTCTTGAGTCCATGTAGTCTGTTGATTTCAATCTACAATTTATTCCAATTAAAGCATTGAAACAAAATTTGTTTGCAATATTAGAAAATGTGTAAAATGCATATGCAGTTGGGACTATGAGTTTTTGTTTAGTTTGGAAAAGTGTTTTGTTAACTTAAAATGAACATGAGCTCAAAATGTGAAGTCTTCAAACACGACATGTATAGGGTTTCCACCTGTCCTGGTATTATCCAGTAATCGTTTTCCTTATTCAGGAAGATTTTGTTATCTTTCCGGGTTGACAAAAATTAGTAATTAGTGAACAGGATTTTTAAGATGTGTGCCTTGAAGTAGGTAACATAGCTAAGGGATTACTTAACTGAAGAATGTTAAAAATAAATTCAAAGTGTTTACATCTATAAGCTGTGATATTCACCAATGCAGTAAATACATATCTTACAGTATAAATTGAAGGATGAGTATGTTACCAATGCAGGATTTTATCACTGATAAAATATTTTGTTTCAGATCCATGATGTCTCCAGTTACAGGACTTCCATTTCTGAGGGACAATGAAGTTTTCTGGTAAGAAATTGTGTATCTTGAAGTTTTTTACTATCTTAACATTTTTTCTCTGTTAAGGGCATTTTTATAGACTTCTGTTTCCCATGATTTGTTTTTTTCCAGTAAAATACTCTTGTACTCTCTCAGATTAGTTAGTTTTGTGAATTATTTTTTCTGAGTAACATTACTTATTGCTGTTCTTGGAAAAAGTGACATTTTACAAAATGTCTATTTCCTCGATAAGCTTCTTTAATGACAGGTGGAGACGGCATCACGTAACGATGGGCATGTAAGAAATTAGATGCCCTTCGCAGCTGAGATTTATAAAAAAACCATGTGAAGAACAAAGTTTAAGTTGGTTTATTCTAAATAATAAAATTTCATTAAAGCCTGATGGGCAAAACATTAACAATAAATTTCATTCTTTAAAAATATGTCACTATTTACAGATATTAGGCCTGATGACCAATATCACAGAAGAAATTAATATTAAAACTTCTGTTTTAATTTAAAACTAACAAAATATTGTTAAAACACAATAAAACTTTACAAACTTCTAAAATTATCTCGGCCAAAATAATTACTTTATAATTGTTTCAGTGACACAAAAATACAAATGGCCGGTCAGTTACAAATTAATGAAATATTTACCTTTCATCCAGCTTCCAACTTGGTGCCACCTATATTCTACAAGGCACGTGTATGTAAATAATAACCCTACCAACAAAATATAAAAATCCCAACCATTACGGACTTTGAGTTGGATACAATAATTATTTAATATAGTTTAAGGATCTCACTGACATCTTGAAGTCAGACAGCACACCGGATGAAATCAACAAAGGGGAGAAGCCCCAAACAAATTATAAGTTCATAGCATATTAACTAAAAGAAAAGGTATCACGAATATCACAGAAATAAATAGAAGGATCCGTCCCTCTTGAAAATAAAACAAACAATTAGCTACAGCTAAGGATGACTACAATGAAAACAGATACACGTACCTGAACAAAGCTGAGCACACAACGATCCCTGCGAGGATCGCCATGTTGGATTTGTTGCCTATCATGGCAGCACCAGTGTTGCAAGCCGGAGAAGAGAATCAAAATGAGTGAGTGAGTGAGGCCAGGGCCTATGTGACCTGGACTTATATAGAGGCGTCCTCCCACTCTTCCTAGTCGATACCACCTCATTGCCAATCAGATGTGTTGTTATATCAAATGAAAACAAAACACTAACCAAAATCTATATTCGCGTATAAGATTTACGGACACATAGCGGCGCAGAGGAGCGTGATATATTCAAAATTTCTGGAATCAAGCCACTTTCTGTCTCTACAAAGCAGCAATAGTCAGTCACTTACATTCTATAAAATATAAACTTATTAAATCCAACACCACCTTGATTACACCCGAAGATGTTCATCTCCATAACACAAGACATGTCAGTCATCTTTTTGTATCTCATAGCGAATCCACTACGTATGGCCTAAATGGAATATTACCTCATGCTATAAAATTGTATAACATGTTACCTGAATGTGTCCAGTTCCAATAGAAATTTTAAACCAAAATCATTATATTTTTTAGCTGTGTATTTTAGTCAGTAGGATAGTTATAATATATTTCCGGAAGTCGTACAAAAAAATGATTATTTCAAAATTGGTTAGTATATTTCAAATTTTTTTGTGGTTTGTAGTATGTTTGTCACTAGTGAATTTGTTATAGCCATAAGATAATTGTAGTATGTTTTATAATTGTAAGATAATTGTAGTATGTTTTAGAACCAATGTATTTATGTCACCCCTCGAATGAGCTTTGCTCTTTGGGGTTGTACTATATTAGATATATTAAATTAAATTAAATAATCGTATTTTGGTGCAAGTCAGACATATTTCACTTTGCCATATAACAAAAAAGAGAAAGTATCTCACAGACAACTAGGTGCTGCCATCTTGCAGGTTTTGTGTGACTTGTGAATTGCATTTCATGTCACAAATATTTACTAGGTTCTATTTTGAGAATATTTTATTTCCTGGGAACTCCCGTATTTTTAGGCTCATTTTTTATCATCCCGGCTCCCATATTGATCTTCAGTACTCTCATCTTTTAATAATCATTCTTTGTCATTAATATCTCAATATTGTATGTACATCCATACCTAAAATGTAAAAAGAAGGATGCAGCAGTAAAAATATTTACAGTGTAGTCACTTCTATCATTACAAACATATTTCCATTATTTTCATTACATAAAATATACCTTACTCTTATTGTTTCCTTTAATATCTTTTTTGTTTTGAGTCTAAAGGTGTGATTTTTTTTTTAATTACAGTATTAAATTCAGAGATCCAAAGTATGATGCCTCCTTTATATTTCCTGCAAAGCGATTGAAGGGTGCAAGGTAAGATAATTTTCTATTGTCTTAATTCTTTAATTACTTTACTTAATGATAATTCTGGGACCATTTATCTTATGGTATGTAATATATTTGGAAAAATTATCATGAACATTATCTACTTCATATTGAGTTCTTTGAAGAATGTTTATTGAGACAATAAATCAAGAAATTTGGAAATAAGTTCTTTATACAATTTTTAATTAAACAGTAAAACAGCACTTTTTTATATTAACCATAAATGCAGGTGATACCTATTAATGTAACAAAATTAATTGGTTATGCATATATATTTATTTAGCATCTGATTATTTTTAGGGAGCCACCGAGAGTTCTGAAGCCAGGAGATTTAACTCCTCAGCAGAATAGATCATGGCGACCGCAGATTGGTATGGCACCAGCAACACAGAGGGCTTCCCTTGGAGATGCTGGTCACAGGATGCTGGGGTAAGTGAACAGCTTTTTTTCCATTATAGTACTGCTATGCAAATCACATTTATTTCATCCCCCATACCATCCTCAACATTGCTTTCATTCATAATGTTGAAAAAAATGTTTCATTCACATCCTAAAAAGTAAGGGTGTGGTGAAAATGAAGGGTTGAAGTGTTGACTCTGGGTAGTTAGTACAGTTGGAAATGTGTGCAACAACTCCATCTTAGGTGTGCAGAGGGTGGTAGAAAGAGATCTACTTTTTCTTAGCCAACGAAAACATTTGGTGCATGATTTTGTGTATTTAGAGGAAATATTTAAGTTTTATCTCACAGTTATGCTGCTTAGTGTGTTTTTGTGTACAATGGAAATCCAAAAAAGTGCGGTATTATGCAGAAAGCCATATGAAATGATGTTTAAACTGTTTTATCATAAGTTATGAGAGATTGCGAGTGGGGTTTATTAAGAGTAGTCCATGAATAAAATGTAATGGTTTATGTAAATAATAATTATTTTGAACTTTAAAATGAAATCAGTTTCCTGTTAGCTGTGAGATCATGGCATACTAAATTATTAATGAATCAAATTAGTAGGCCTATTAGATTCAACCAGTAATGCATACGAGAAATTGTTAACTTAATCCAGTTAAATTTACATCTGAATACAATAAAAGCACAGGAACTGGTTTGCACAGAATCAGAATTGTGTTTTTAATCAATACCCATTTATATTACAGTGGAACCTCGTTAGCACGTTCCTCATTACGACGTTTTCCCGCATAGTACGTAGATTTTTGGAAGTCCCGATCTGAATAATTACATGTTTAAATGTTTCTTTAATACGTTTTGGTTTCATGCTTAGTACGCTCGTATTAGGCTCGCCAACCACATGTTGCCAAACACAAACCTTGTTTGCACATCCGCTCGGGTGTTCTCGATGCCAGAATTCTTGTACTCTCTGGTGTCCAAATCTCAACCTTTGCTCTATGGGACCAAATGTCAGCCATTTTGATCCTTTGCAGTTGCTTCTCATTGGTCAGTTTGACTTCGCGCGGATATTCCGGCATCAGCTGTTAGTCGCCATTTTTATCGTGATAATTTTATGTTTTCTAGGTAGTGAAATGTGTTTTAAATTTCGTACGGTACACGTGGTGTAGAGAAGAAAATATTAGAATCTTCAAGAAATGTAGGCCAAAAAAGCAGATTGTGCTTCTCACGTGGGTATTGGATCGCATTTCATTAGCAATTTGTGGCTGTGAACATGACTGACTATGAACATTTTGTCCTGTGTGAAATTTTGCACAATAAATTACACTTCCAGTTATTTTATGTTTGTTAATATATTGTGGAATGCAACTTGTTTCATGTGTGATCTTTCAGAATAATGTGGATGCTTTTTGTGAATTTCATCTAGTTTTTCATTAAAAATGGCTCTCATGCATTCAATTTCAGCAAGTTTTGTTTAATTTTTTTCAAATCAAATTATTAGGCCTACATATTCATTTGTGTAATATAAATCTCTGGTAACTAATGGCGGGATTGGCGTAGAAGCTCCTGTGTGTCTATGTGAGTAATTCTGAGCCATTTGGATGCACTTTAGCGTATACTGAGCAACTTAGAAAACATATCTACATAGTCCCTTCTGTTTTTTTTTTTTAATTTTCAGTAGTACGTTTTCCTGTTTAAGACATCTATTTTTTTCGGTCCCTAGAAAAACGTGTTAACGGGGTTCCACTGTATTTTAATTTCCTTACCAATTATGTTGTATAAAAAATAAAATAAGCTTTATTTTGTTCACTGGTAGCATGTGACGTATTTATCACTGCATATTGGTGCCTTATGTTTCCAGTAATAAAGTAACATTTTATCAAATAAAACTGAATCCATTTGTTCCCAGTAAGCATATTGTAAGGTAAACGGTCATGTTCGTTTGATATCCGAGTCATTGCTAATTGTTATTGGTCAGTATCAAATATGCACCGTATGAATGGAGTAATCAAAACAATATTATTTAAAGTACATCTGTCACTAACACTTCTCACTACCCAAAGAAATCTAGAATATCTTTTAGTGACAATTGTTTACGTTTTTGTGACATTTTTAATATGATTTCACTTCCGAACACTCAACTTCACAAACTAAGAATGTACGAACTACTTATGTCTCACAGCTAACAACTGTGCTGCTAGGAGATTGTGACTGAAATGAATGTAACAGTAAAAATGCACGATAATGATTGTTGCAAAGAATTCTGTTAGAATTCAGTTTAATTTACAACTTTCATTTTCTTTCACTCTGTCCGTTATTTGGAAGTTTTAATTGTTGATGGGGGATACATTTCAGTGTGTGCATCCGTTTTTGAGAATGTCCACTATTTGGAAGAATTTTATCGTAAGGGTCAATGTTATTTTGTAGGGGAATTTAAAAATGTCCGCTATTGAGAGAAGTCCACTATTGTGAAGTGTCCGTTAAGGGAAGTTTTACTGTATATTCATTTTATTAGTTTATCTGATTTTGTTATTCGCAAATTCATTCCAGGCACCACACATCAAAAGCTGGTATAGGAATCTACAGCAATGTTCCTCCTGCTGCTGGACTTGGTGGTTATGGTCTACAGGCCTTAAATCAGATCTCTGGATACATGCAGCCATCTTATCATCAACGACAACACCATTCACAACAGTCAGACTGGTCAAGGGGTGAGTACATTATTTATTTGTTATTCATGTAATACAGCTCACGCCCGCCTGGTCTTTCGGTCGTAACCTATCAACCGAGCCCACTCCCACAAGTCGGGTTGCATACGCATTTCACCGGTCTTAGGGCGCCAACCTGTTTGCACAGATAATATTTATACTTCAGACCAGTTTCTCTTGCAAGAGTAGTAATGGACTTCCCTGGCTAATTCTGCTCAGCGGTAGTGACACTCTCTCTCCATGGGAAATTTGAATTACAGAAACTGCAAACTGGGCGAAATGTGTAACCCAATGTCTCTGAATAATTGCTATTTATGATCAATTGTCTCTAATTTGAATATCTTAGGCTTGAATGATAACTAATGTTTATTTGCACAGATGAAGAAAGGTAATTATTACAATGATAGCTCTTTTTGGACTTGTAAAAATATCTTATGTAGCCTACGCACTTTATATCTGACGTGAAATACTAACTTTGCAGTACGACATGATTTATTCCTTATAACACTCAACCCTTTATCAGGCAAAATAATATTCTCCAAATGTATATTTAATAATGCGCTACTATATAATTTGTCAATTTTATTATTTACAAAGACTTTATACTTGTTGCCTTTCCTCTATTTAATATGGCGCGGAGCTACACTCTGATCACGTCTCTACTCTCTCAAATCCGATCTTCAATAAGGTACAAATACATGTGTATTTGGAAAAGAGATGGAAAATTCTGTTCTAATTGTATTCTCATTGGCTAACTTCACCCTAATGAAATACTATTCGTTAGCTTGAATATGTAATGTAGGCTAGTCCCTAGCAAGATTTCCGTTGAGAAGCGTTATTCTCTGTAAAACACATATGTCAAAGTTGACATACAGTGATATTCCTCTTACATTTCCCTCGGGTTTAGAGGAGAGGGAAGTATTCCAGAACAGCCATGATGACTGTTGCGGCTCTTGGCTTAAAAGCAGGGCATGTTGCATATACCATTTCATAAGCCTACATTTAAAATAAAGAGAATACCTTTAAGCCTACTTACATAATGAAGACGGTATAAGTATTATTTATATAGCCTATTAAAATTAAAGGAACCGACAGTGTTGACCTAAATACAATACAACTTAATATCGGTTAGTCAATTGACTAGTCATAGTCGATGAATTGATTCATTATCTCTTTAAGAAAAACTGATAAACATTATTTTTTCTTGCTTAGCCTGTAATGAAAGTACAGTTCTACACTTTTTCCCAAAGCCAAGATATATTAAAAAAGGTAATGTTGAACATAATATTTAGACTTACGGTACATTCCCAACCACAGTTTTTATTTAAGGTACCATTATGTTTTCGTTAGATTCGTCTCTACAGATTCATATTTAAATCTCGAAGTTCGCAAATCCAAATGCATTTAGTTATGCATAACCTCATTTTGTAAGAAGAAAGTGATGTGTAAACTGTCTAGAAGAATGGGGCTGGATATGAACGATTTTGTTTCTGCTAGGTTATGTTAGCATGTGGCTGACCAAAACACAGTTTCATTTACATTCCTACAGATGTGATAAGTGTTAAATCTTTAGTTTTAAATTTATCACTTGACAAGCAAACTTAGATTTACCTTTGGTAATCCAGACGGCCGTTTCGCACTACTTTAGTGCATCATCAGCGGTTTTCGAACTGCTACTGGTGGGTGCCTGTGTTGTACGCCTAGGTGGTGTGGGTGTTGCGTTGGTCTTGAAGTGGGAGTGGGAGTGGGAGTATGTTCGAAAACCGCTGATGATGCACTAAGGTAGTGCGAAACGGCCGTCCGGATTACCAAAGGTAAATCTAAGTTTGCTTGTCAAGTGATAAATTTTTTGTTAAAGCAATCAAGAATGGACACTCAAACATACAGTTAAATCTTTGTTAAGATTTCAGTTAATGGACAGGATGAACAGAACTAGCACAGCGTGCAGGTGAGATATCAATTAAGGGAAGAGAAGTGAAGCCTTGGTTGCTCACTCTAAAAATATCGACAGCCCTTTCTGCTGTTAAATTGACATACATAAAAACATTGGCGTGACATCACATTAGAGAAGTCTACACTGCACAGGATTCGATCATGCTTTACAGAATCTAGTTAAGGAAATCGATAGCTAGTTAGTTAATCAATAGTATTCATATTACCTATGTCCAATGGCCTAGAATGCCAAGTTCAAAATCTATGTAAAATGAAATTATTGCATTTGAAAATAACATTATACAATAGACAGAAAGCAAGTTGTTTGCTGCAGCATGTCAGCACATTAAAAGAATCCGCCCCTGCATGAAGAGATGGTAGAGAAAGGTTGAGGAAAAGGTTATATATTAAAATAATGTCATTGCTAGAGACACAATTTTTTCGCATGGCATGATGGAACGAAATAATTCAAATTTTTATTTAATAAAGGTAGGCTAATTATCCATGTCAGTTCTTAATAATGTTGAAAGTAGACTATTTGAATCGCGAAATAATGTAAAATTAAACGTTATAGCAAAAACTTGCAAAAATATTTGACTTTCTTCCTGTTTTACAAAATTATTTTTTTAGATTGAAAAATGGGTTTTATCTTGAATTTATATGTTATTTTGTTGTATTAATTTCAAACTAACTCAACTAGTCAATGCTGCATTTTCCCTGTACAAGATTCACTTCTTTACTGTTAAAATAGATCTTAAAAATTAGGTGCAGCTTATATAACAAAGGTACAGATTTATGTCCCATCCACCCAAATCCTTGCACGCTAACTTTTGCCTTCAAGACGTTTTTCACTTGCATTACTTTTGATATTCCAACAACTGGTTGAGCTACATACACAACAGTGTGCATTACATTCTTGCATACTACGGGCTGTCCATAGGGGAATCCCGCTGAAGCAATCTCACCCCTAAATAATCATCACTTACTGCATTCATTATACAAGCGTATGTATTCCGTGTTTCTCTTTAGTTAATAATACACAGTGATGTTTGTGTACCATAATCTTTTACTTTCAATTTTATTTCCTGAAAATTGTGTTAAATTTTGGGGTGGGTGTATTCATGTCCATGGTCTAATATCCTGAAAGCAGAAAATACTGTACATACATGAACTTGATTCTTTATCGAGACATGCCAAAAACTGTCAGTCTGCATTTTTGCATAGGGGATGGAAGTAAGTAGGAATGCTGTAATGTCCTCTAGAAGAAATCTCTTCCCCATACCTGCTTAAATAAGTCAGAATAATAAAAGAGAGCATTCATAAGGAACATATGATATGAACCCAATTTTTCTAAGAAATAAAATGATTTCGGTAGATATTTCCTGATGTAAGTTATGTAAGTAAGATATGAACCCAATTCAGTTTTATCTGACTTCACCATAGTTCGAAGATATGAATGCAAAGAAAAATACTATTTTTTAAAGCTGCAGTACAAAGTTTATATGAAAAAATTATATTCATTGAACGAATATAATAACAAAATTAACTTCTTAATTGGTTTGAAACTATTAAAGGAATAATAGTATATATTATGCATTCTGTAAACGTTTGTTAATGGAATCTACAAAAATTAGCTTGTAACAGGATTAAAATGACTCGCCACCATGACTATGATGTGCTGTAGCTATGCAACTCCTGAATAACTTGGCTTCGCAACATCACTCACAATGTTGGACCTTAAGCACAGAGCTCATAGCTGAATAATTTGTGAGCTTTTCAAGATTTGGTTATGAAATTTAAATGACAGTTTAAAGAAGTGTGCAGCGGTCACTGGGTACGGGGATAGATACGGGAGGATTTGTTGTGTGAAAGTACTTACTTCGAGTTCCCGTCACTGTTGTAGTTGTATGACGCATGACGCACCACTTCCCTTGACTACTCTGCTCATCGGAGAAACATGAATCATCTCAGGGTTTTGTGATTGATGAATACTTACTTATTTCAAATAATAACACCTTAATATGCACTTTAATATTGTATTTATTTAGACTTTTATAGCGTTTTGAGAGTTAAGGCTTGTTGAACGTGTGAATACCAAACACCACTGTATGTTGCCTTCATGTTCAATACTTACGTGATATCTTTATCACTTTGTGTCACAATTTATAATAATACTCACACAGCGTTAATATTTAAGGTGTTTTAAGAAGTATGTGTGTGATTTCTGTGGGAATCGTAACCAGCAAGGCATAGTTCGCGATTACTGGTTTGATGCCTCTGCTCATGACCAGAGCGAGAGAAGAATTGGCTTGTTGTAACGTATTCTCCTCGCGGGAATGCAATGCTTGCATCCTATTGGCTTTAAGTATTATGTTTTACTATCTTATTGGTTAAACTAAATTGCGCTCTTGGCATATGAAATATTTACATTACCTTTTAAATATTTCCGTTTATAAATTGAATTTTAAGTTGTATTTCGAATTTACGCTAATATAATAATAATGATAATTTCCAATGACATTCTAATACCGAAATATGTTTAATTATAATTTAAGTACTTTTGTAAAAATTTGCAATTGCTAATTATTTAATGAAAATAATATGGGTGCTTCAAGTGTTTATCTCCCAAGGCATCATAGAAGAAAATTAAAGATAAAGATTGGTCCACTTTCCCAGTAATGCAGTGTAATTCGTTGTGAGTTTTTATATTTATTCTAGGCAAAAATTTATAAAAATTATTTCAGTTCTATAATATGTAAATCTCTTTTTAAAATGATATACATTTTATTTTACTGCATGTTCTTTTGAGAATATTTCATATTATCATCTCCATTTAACGCCCTGCACATTTCATCGATCATCATTGCTAAACCACCAATTGTGTTACTTTTATACATGACCATCTCACTTCCACAATTTAAAAATTCACATACTAGAGTGTGCTAGAAATCTAGATTCTCAATATGATAACCTTTTAAATGTTGCATGGAATGACCCGTGTGTGCATCGTATTCATGTTCATTTACGTAGGTTTCCATCACTATTATTTATTTATATTAATGAAATATATCGATAGCCTCTGTAATTTGATTGATTATGTCAAATCCCAGTATTATGCAATTTCCCAATCCAGCTGTGCACACTGCAAGCAATTGTCTGGAGATTGCAGATTGACTGCATTACCATGAAATGTGAACTCCATAGAGCCCACTGTTGACTCTACTTGACGATTGCTTATATACTTTTACAAATACAACTTTGGGGTTAATGTGAATCGCTGATTTCTGACAATAAGATAGGATGACCAGAAATGAGATTGTCCTTTTTTGATTGACTGGTCCCGTTGTCCTGACAAAACTTTAACGGGATGCTAAGTGTCTTCTTCTTCTTTTAATTTTTTTTAGAATAAATTTTACAGTGACTGTAGTGATGATGAAGTTTAATATTAAGAATTGTTCGGTTTGAATTAAAATCAAATTATTAAATAGTATAGTTATAACATTTACCTTATAAACTCTGTTTTCTTGGTAATCTGCACGATGCACCTGAGTGTCCTATTTTTTCATCTTTTAACTATGGTCACCATAGTGTAAGGTTTTGTATGTAAGTGAACATTATAAACAAACAATGTGTTTTAACATAAACTGAGTATGCTCTGTCAGAAGTCTGTAAAAAAAAGTTCTATCGAGCGATACTTTCTTCATTTCTGTAAGCTTTGTATTAGTTGAGAAAGGGGATATTGACAACAGAAATAATAAATATAGTTAATAGGGTAAAGCACAGAAAATATGCATGTTTATTTAACCACTTACCAATACCAGGCTAGAGAACGTAAACTTTCATGTTAAGTGAAATGGTAAAAATTGAATCATTGAGGTGGCAATTAGGGGCGTGCCGAAATTATTTCTCGCCTAGGGCGCCAAAATACTTAAGAGCCCGGCCCTGCATTCAATTTCATTTGGATTGTGCATCCTTCGGGGATGCTACATGAAGCGTCGTAACGGTATGGTATCTCAGGCTCTACTATGAGACGTAAACTTACCCATGTTATACCGAAACTCTGGCGAAACCATATGATTTAGAATTGTGACGATTATAATTTAGTTTTCGTGATTTTTTCGAAAACCACGTGAATGATTTTGTTTAAACTTTCTGAATCAATTTATAAGCCTAATATGCGTAATATATTACAATATATGGCATACTAGGTAATTGAACCAGCTGCCTGTAGACCCAGGATTGCTCTGGTTTCTGGTACTCGATTCGTTCCCAGGAGGGGGTCGTACCCTTTTGCGTCCCAAAGCGAGTGGTCGCTTCATCAAAACAGCCCTCGTGCGTCCGGTGCAATTTGACGTAAACAACCCTCGTGCGTCCCGTCTTTCTTTTATAACACGATCTAGTGAAAAGTAGCATGAATTCCGCCATATTTCTCTCTCCCTATGATGAAGAAACTCGGGATTGGACGTTAGAGGTGTGACGTCACGTCACCAGAGCACCTAGAATTCTGGGTAAACAGGTTCAAAACACGGCAAACCTCACGGGAGATGTAATGTGGCACATTTACGAAACGGGAGGATTCAAAATGCCCTACTAAATTAACACCACTGTTCACAACCTAACAGAACCTGTCACTAACACTAATATTACAGTTCCTAACCTAACTGCCACTAAACTGGAATTTCGGGATGATTCAGAAGAATGCCTTACTAAATTAATATCACTGTTCATAACCTAACAGAACCTGTCACCAACACTAATATTGCCTGTTTTCCATGGGACGCATTTTAGCCATTGCTCTAGAGAGACCCGGGACGCAAAAGGGTAATTGGATCTGAAGATATATGGACGCAAAAGTCCTAGTTTAGTGGTTTTGGGACGCAAAAGTCCAGACCCCCCCAGGAGGAATAGGCATTCGAAAACTCCCATGACATGTGGTCTCGAACCCGCGACCCTCCCGTTGTGTATGCATTTCGTGTACATTAAAATTTCCGTTAGGTATTTTATTCTATGTTTTAAGCGTGTTAATTTCCTCCAGCGAAATTGCAACCTAAACTTTTGTACATTTTTTTTATGAACAGGGATTGAATGCTGCTGCGAAATCCGCGTTTAGGTTTTATTGTTGCATTGGCAAAGGAATTGGATTCATTACAGCTGTGTGAGCAGGTATTTTCAAAGCATTCCAGTTGGTTTTAATTACGTATGACTGACGATGACGTTCTCATTAAAAGCTTGCCTGTTATTTGGTGCGTGGCGTACACGTGCCGTTACCATGGAAACTGTGCGCAATAATAATTGGCATTTGATTGTTGATACAGCACAATAACATGACGTACAGCATAAAAGCATTTCTTGGTTTATTTATCCGCATGGCCCCTACATCGCCATGTCATGCTGTCTATATTCTGCCGCTTCATTTACACATTTTAAAATTCCATGAATAACTTTGTTATGTAACTTCTGTATTATTATTATTATTATTATTATTATTATTATTATTATTATTATTATTATTATTATTATTAAGTGCCAGTATGGTACTTTATGAGATTGTATGTAGGACGGGAAAATGTCTGTCTGTCTGTCCGTCCGTGTATCTGTAGGCGCGATATCTCAAATACGCTTTATCGGATTTCATGAAACTTGGTATACACATTTATAACGTCCATGGGAAGAACCCTATTGATATTGGACGAAATCGGTTGACCGGTACCGAAGTAATGCCCAATTTACTGCCTATTTTTATGGTAATGTATCAGAAAGGCTTTATAACTCAAATACGCTTTATCGGATTTTCATGAAACTTGGTATAAACATTTATAACGTCCATGGCATTTTGGACCAATTCATTTTGGACCAAATCGGTTGACCGGCACCGGAGTAATGCCCAATTTAGTGCCTATTTTAATATTAATGTATTAGAAAGGCGCGATAACTCAAATAGGCGTACGCTTTATCTGTTTTTCATGAAACTCGGTATACGCATTTATATCGTCCATGGGAAGAAGCCTATTGATATTGGACCAAATCGGTTGACCGGTACCGGAGTAATACCCGATTTAGTGCCTATTTTATGGTAATTTATTAGAAAGAATTTATCAAATGCAAATCAGTTATCATGACAACATATTGTTTTAGAATCTCCATATGCGGCTTTGGAAGTTGCAGTACAGTTAGCTATGACAAATAACACTATTCATTTACATACGCTTTTCAAACTAGACCGTTAAACTGAGCGAGGTGGCCGAGATGGTAATGTCTTGGACTCGCATTCTGGAGGTCATTGGTTCAAATCCCGAAGCCGACCAATTCGACATTTTTTTCCTGTGAGTTTGCGATTGTCATTATATCACAAATCTGTAGACTATAGTTCTGCTGATGCTGGATGTTTTTAATCTGATTTTTTTTTAAACTAGACCTTTATTCTTCCACAAGCTCTACTAAAATAATTAATCTGGAGCTTAGCTTGGAAATCAATTTTTAAAACACTTATTTTCTGCATATCTTAATTGCAGTTATAACTGATTAAACAAAAGCATTCTAGTACTTTGTTATATCAGTTTACCTGATTTATTATTATTATTATTATTATTATTATTATTATTATTATTATTATTACACTATTAACTCTTACCAGGTTGCGCAACTTTTTGTAATGGAAGAGATTGCGCGCGATGCTTTTGACCGCTTCGTTTGGACTGTCGTTCTTGCTTATAATTTTATACAAGTCCTATTTTAAAATATGATAATCATTGTTTTTAGTTTTTGAAACATTATTTAAGGGGAAAATCTACGCGAAAGAGGTAAAAATGACGTTTCTACGACAGTTCGTGGAACTGTATTTCACATCTTGATTGTAGCGTAGAAAATTAAATTAAACGAAATTCAACTATGCTTACAATATTTGTTTGTTTGTTTGTTTTTTCACTTGCATTTACTTACAAACTACCGATCTATTCTTTTATTTTACTTTCGTAATTGAAGCTTAGTTATTATCCGTGAAAGAACAGTAGGCTATGTTTATTCATATTGCAAAACCACTTTTTCTCAATGCGTGATTTATTTTATCGGGGAAAGCAGTTTCAAGTCTTCAGAAATGAATTGAAACTTAATGGCCATTTCCACCGCAGCGCGACTCCTTAAGAGTTAATTTGTTGTTATTATCATCATTGTTGTTATTATTATTATTATTATTATTAATATTTCCCCCTTGTATTACTGGGATCGAAAAAGCCAAAATTGGCATAAAATAATTTATTCACGCTGGATATAGAATTTTTACCTACATCATTGGCCTCAACGTTGACTTTCGCCCGAGGCCCCAAAAATCGAGGGATGCCCCACATGTAGATACCCTACACTTGTAAGATCGATAATGTTTGCTGGCTTGAATCGATTTCCATTTGACGCCTAATCTGAACTGTCTCGTTCTAAGAGCAGTGCTGAAATTGTATTTTTTTTCTAATGGGAATGCATAATTATATATGCAGGTACTTATTAATTTTTATTTTTATGATACCAAGCATTGATTACCTTTTGAATCACATATAAATTAACAACCAATGCAACTAACTTCATCACGTACGCATTGAATCTAGGGAAACTGCGCAGGCAAGGCAACTGTCGCGACAAGAACAGATCATGATCCTAGTAATGGTTCCTTATTAAAAAAATTGTTGCCAAAATATGTACTTTTTTTCCTCCCTGCGTTTATGCCGGAGAGATTTTTACTTTGGCTGGGAGCCGTTCCGTTCCATTCCGGCCCAACTTCAGCACTGTATAAGAGTAAATACGTAAATATTGTTCATTTTTGTTCTTTGTAGAGTTTTAAGGTCAGGGGCGTTTGTTCCTCTCACGCAGCGGGCCCGGGTTCGATTTCTGGTCGGGACAAGTTACCTAGGTGAGGTTTTTCCGGGGTTTTCCCTCACCTGTGAGACAACTGTCAGGTAACTTTAGGCTCTTGTGGTCCCCGAATATCATCTGGCCGTCATTATCACCTTCATCCCCATCCTCGCCTTGTTCTGAGTGAGTGTGTGTGTGAATGGTGTGTCTCGTCCTGTGTGTTCATGTTGTCTCGGAGGTGGCCCCGACATTAGGCTGATCACTCATCCGGGGAGGCCCTCCATGTCCTTGTCTGATCAAAAAAGTATGTATGTGATCCAAAGATAATCTCTCTCCCGACAGGTCGCGGCCCTGTAAGGCCCGGGCGGCTTGGATCGTTTAAATCCTAAAAGGGAGAGGTAAAACTACGACAAAGAAAGACAGAGTTTTAAGGTTGTCTAATTTGCATTTTATTCGTGCAATAGTGATATTTATTATTATTCTTGGTTTCTCCTTTTTCCGGTAAGATGGAACTCAACTTTATCCTTCATCGTGTTAAGCTGAAGTAAAGAATGTACAGGAAGGAAGCACAATGTTTGGTGATCAATAAAGATGGTTTGAGCTCATCACTACTGCAGCAGTAGTAGTGGCATGGGGGTGAGCTTTGCCTTTACACGCTTTGTTCGGCAGTAATTAGGGGAGGCGAGGCTGGCCATTGTCGGCCCGTCACATCTTGTCATCGCCTGCTGTTTGGCTAATTTCTCCTTTTACTTGTCCCCATCCCCCTTCGCGCCAGCCTTTCCCTCAACCACCAGATGAGGAATTGCTGTGTTGTCACTGGGCTGCACCAATAACATCAGTTAATAGACCAAGAAAATAAACATCTACTCTATTTAACATTTTATTAACTCACCAAGAGGTTCCTCACAGGCTGTGTGTATATATTATATATGAGTCCAAAATAAATGTCTAAAATATACGTATTGCAAACCTTTTTAACTGTTACCCTAAATTTGAATCATATTCAACTATGTTAGTATTTCAATATCACTGAATTATCACACAAACTTAATTGTCATGCATTGTTGTTTTTATACAAATTACTTAAGAACGAAATAGATTATATTAATATTCTCGAAGAAATATCTTTTTATGTTCCACGTTATAGATCTTATAAATTGAATAATCTTTTTTGCACGACGTAACTAATTAGTAGTACTTACGAATATTGTTGCCGTGGATCGTAACTTGACATTCCCACACGTAATCTAGTTGCTATGAAAACTAAATAAATCTCATTCCTGTAAAAATGACAAAAAGCACTAGTGCCGTAAGTAAAACCATCTTAATACAAGCCTTTGTCGAAGGCCGGAACCAAGGCTTTAACAGGACAAATATTCAGTCCCCATAACCAACACATGCGAATCACTTTCTGAAATATAACATCTATCTTCAATAATGTATATTTATATATAATATTTTCAGCTGATATCTCAATTAATATAATTAAATTAATATACATAATCATCGTGCAAAAAATAGCATGCAATATTCATTCCGTAAGCGCATAACGGATCTCGGAAATCGAAAAAACTCGGCGCTTATTCCAAAAGCAAACACTGACTCCCATAATAATTCTCCTCTTTATAATGTGCTCCGTCTAAACAATCAATTGAACAAATGGACAATATAGATATATTTATTACTAACAATAAGGGGTTTAAAAATATCCGGTCAAATATTTGAAAACTTTACAATAGTAATAATTAAAAAGTGGTAGTTAAAATATGCTGCTTTCATTTTCTTTATTTATGTCTTTCGTTTCCTCCAAAACTATTGTATTATATTACTTATGTTTTGATCTGTTCCCTTCATTGTGTAATTTTCATATTGTAGTGTGTTTCTTGTTTTTTCTTTTTTCTGTATTTTTTTAGTTGTATTAGTTTACATATTTAATTTAGTATTAAATTAAACATATAATATTAGTGTTGTAAAACTCGTATAGTTAGTGTAAGATAGTATTGTAATTGGGGAATGAGCCTGTTATATTCTCAACAAAATATATAATACATAATAAATTATGTATAATAAATTATGTATAATAAATCGAGGGGGAACGCGGGTATACGCCGTACCCTAACTGTATTCCGGAAGAGGTACGGTGTTGGCCTACCCCCTTCGCCAATTCCTTGATTGCACACCATTTATCTCCATTAATGTTTATTAATGTTAGTGGGCCACCATTAGGAATATGGAATCCTAGGGATTAAGTTAAATAAACAGCAGTACTAGTAGCAGTTTGTTGTTACACAGTTCAGACTTCGTGTTTACAGTGACTGTTCCATTCATACGGCGCGTGTTTGATATTGATCAATGACGGTTAGCAATTCGCGGATATAGACAGTCACGATAGTTTATCTTGTAATATGCTTCCTAGGGTCGCAAGGATGCAAGTTTATCTGATAAAACGTCCACTCGATACTAGAAACGAAATGCATTAAAGTGCAGCGATTAATACGTCACATACTGCCAGTGTACAGAATGAAAACACATTATTTTATACAACATAACTTATTTATAAATTGAAATATTATAAATATGTATTGATTAAAAATACAATTTCGATTAGATGCAAGCCATTCGTGTGCTTTTATTGCATTCTGATATTAGCAATCTACGACGATGCTCTTTATCTTGTGGTATGCACTATTGGTAGCATTGGTAACTCGAATCGATTCGAATCTCCATTCATTTGATTTTGTAGGCCTATGCCGTGATCTTATAGTTGACAGAATGTTGACAACAAAGTAAGAAAAGAATTATTATTTACAAAATCCGTTACATTTTATTCGTGGAATAGCCTTAATAAATTCTACTCGAGATTACCTGAGATAAAATTATACAAGTTAACAATTTGATTGGAAATATTTACAAACTTAAAAAAAAATAATAGCACACATAGGCTACATGCATATGTTACGTACATGGGCGTACGGTGGGGGAGGGTTCATGGGGTGGAACCCCCCCCCCCCAAAAAAAAAAGTATCTGCTATTTTTTAGGACCAGTGCATATGCGACCGAAGTCTTACGAAGACAAGTGTATAGGACCGTAACAAGTGTAAGGACGTAAACTACAATGAAGTGCACAATGACCCAGACTAATGTAAGTGGACAAAGACCAGGAATTGCATAAAAGCCCAAGAGCACAAATATCCCTCATGTGGAATAGCTCACCACATGTAGATGTATTCGAGCTTACCCTCTTCGAGGAGGTCATTGCCCTTAACGGGACATTTAGGCTAATCATTTCATTTCAATTGATTTAAGATTCAAATTTCAAAATGGGATGGTGTTGGTAATTCTTCAGCATAACAATACACATACTTAATCTCAATAAGAAAATTTTATGAAATATCTTCTACTGTAGAGGAACGCATAGGCCTATTGTTATTTAATAATTTATTAATACTGGTGGGTTTTTAATTTTATACTTCATATAACAGTGACGATTATTGATAAATAAAATTTACTTCAGAATTTCTTATAAATGATTCACTGGCCTGGATATCTATTTGGTGTGATCCGTTGGATCTCAGGAGTCCAATGGATATCAGTTCAATTCCTGCAAAAATTTTAATACGTAAGAATCAATTTTAGGAATGGATTTACCTCCAGAAACCAGCACAATGAGTAGCTAAACGAGTACTAAGTTACGATAATTTCTCAAAATAAAGGTTTTATTTATAGACTTTATCTAAAACAAGAAATGAACATACTGTATACCTAAACAAAACAAAAACAGTTTCAAAGACTATGTTGCATAGTGTACTAATGATCACAAGACAAATGTTTAGTTACTAAAAATAGCGTATTAAGTTCCAATGTGTGCAAGGACATGGGGCTGAGACAACATTATATATTCAACCCCCTCCAAACAGAATTTCACCGTACGCCCATGGTTACATACATACCTAAGTACATACCCTCAAGCGCAATATAAATTTCCTATATTGTATTTAAACAATTGCCTAAAATTTTAGATTTTTTAAAATTAAATCTCTGATTTCTGTGCCGTGATAAAGGTGGGAGAGAGTTAAATATTTTTAGCACAAATAATGAGATCATTCGAAGAGTTGAGAAGTGTGCTTAGAAAGTATTATCTGTAGGAGTGCTATAGCCAAAATTTATTTTGAAAAGGCTTCTGTGTGAATAGACAGAAAATGCAGTTTGGAAATTGATAATGCACGTAAGATCGAGTTTCTTGTGATCTTTGAATAACGGCTTGCAGGAATCCAAGGACTTGGTTTTAAAAATTTTGCAATTATTCGCTTTTGAAGCACAGTAAAAATCCGACTCACCTACTAAAGCACGTATTAGCTGACTACCTGTAGGCATACCCATAAGCCTGACATTGAACCCCTTCCGCTGAAGAAAAAGGAATAGGCCTAAATCAAGATTTTCCCTAACTTCGTAAAGCTGTACCACTTTTATTAATCATTTTATAAATTGTTTATTTTATGTTAAATTGTTAGTCATTTTATGTCAAATTGTTAGTCATTTTATGTCGAATTAGCTTAGAAAATGTTAAATATATTATTCCTTTTTTCACATTTTAATATAATTTTATAACATAAAAACGTACACTAGTTAAATACTGTATAATTATTATGAATATTTCGTTACAAATAAAATAAACAAAGAAATCCGAAATTGAACATTTCAGAATGATAACCGATATAATATTCCATGTAGGCCTACATGAGAATAAATATGTAATAGGCCTACCATAAAGAGAACTTAACAGACAATGATTTACTTAAATATTTTTGCTTTCATTCTCTTTATATGTAGGATCGTATGTTGTCTATATTTAGGAAAATATATATATACTAGCTGAAAAGGCCCGGCGTCGCCCGGGCTTTGTATTTTTTAATTTGAAATTAACTTATGAAGGACTTTATGTATGTAGAACTTGAAATGAAGAAAAAGATTTATCACACTCAAACTATTCCATCAGAAAACGCTGGATATAAATTTTTATGGCTCATAGAGGATGTGGAATGCTGCATTCCGTTGCTTCTACACATCATGCTTGGGAGGGGTTGAAATAAGAAGAAACACAAATTACATAAGATTGTACTGACTTGACGGAAAATAATATTACTCATTCTCATGTTACTATACAATCGTTTCGGAGCTGAAATAAAAGAGAAATGCAGTATCACTTTCATACTTTCCTCCCCTAGAACCCGAGACATAATATACTGCGAGTCAAAATGTTCCATCCCATGCTTAGGGCCTATGATAAACATCCCTATTTCTCAACTAATACAAAGCCTACAGGTATGGATAACTTATCAGCGGAAAGGATTATTTACAGACTTTTGATATAGCATACTCACACACTTAAGTTGTCCCTCTTATTCTACATCAAAATGTGAAGTGAGTAAATATTTCTTATGTCGAGGGTAGAGAAAGTTACGTGACTACATCACACTGTGCTTTATTTTCGTGGATTTCATTTTCAGTAATTATTTTCGCAAATTTTCTCGTATTACATTAAATTCCAGCATTAGGCTATATACTTGCCAAGGCCCTATGTAATCATAGTAAACAATTCATTGTTGCCATGTGAACTAAACAGCATTTCTTTTTTTTTCAGTATAAAATTCTCAGAAATTATATAATTTTCAAGGGAAGGACTGATTTATTTCAATTTTAATGTTGACCGCGTAACTTCCCGGGCTTAACTGGGTATGTGTGCAAAATTTCGTACAAATTGGTGAAGAAATGTGGATTTGTATAAGGAACAAACATACATACATACCCACAAACACACATTCGACTTTATATATTAGATTATTGTAGATGGTGCGTTCTTTTTACTTGTTCGCAGCATCTGTTTCCCAGTTTCAGTATTCTAAGTTTACAGTCAGTATTCTAAGTCCTGTAATCATTTCCGAGAAGTGTTGACTGCACACCACTGATGAACTTGACTTGTTAATTTTAAAATTTGTTCGTGAAATGGCTTTAAGCCACTTTAATCGTAGTTCATTGTCTACTGGAAATTCTTGATAACTGACTCCAGTTGTTCTTCCTTTCCTATTTTTGCAAAATGGTATGTAACTATAGACCACCTGAAAAGAATCAGATTAGACTTAGGCTCATGGTACTCGAAAAAGACATCGGTCGGAATTAACATTCATGTATTCACGTCAACTCAGAGCATGCCACGCTTGTGGTCTATATTTTACATTTTCTTCATCGAAGTGTGAAATTCTAGAGCACATATTTCAGATGATTCTTGTTACGACCCATGTTTTACGGAAGATTTCGTGAAAGTTTTATCAATGACGTATTCACGGTTGATGTTTAGCCCACTTATAGTTCTACTTTAGGATTTAAACGCTCCAAATTTAAATTTAGTTATTAATTGCTTTAATGCAACGCAATCTTATAATATCTTATCTTGCCACGATTTAAATAAGCCAGCTCGTCAAATGATTAAATTCAATAAGTCTAGGCCTACATCTTTTAGTTTTTATGCAAATCAATAACACGAAGTCGAATCTACATGTCCAAAATCGAAAATTATATAGGCCTGTTTTGTGTATGGACGGTCCAGGTCTATCTTATTACTTCTATTTTTGTTTTAAATCGTTAAAAATCAGTCTGTCTAGTCTAGCAAATGTGGTTCTATTGCCAATTTAGACTTAAGTTCGTAAATCATTAATATGAGAAAATAGCATTGTTTTTAAATGCGTTTTGTCCATGATGCTTCAGTTGTTCTTCACATGGGAATAGAATCTTGAAGGAAATAAGGCGAAGGGAGGTCTACTTCCTTTGATCTTGTTAATGAAGTTGCTTGATGAAGCGCGATCACCGATTAGCCATTTGATGTCCAGAAACTCCAGCCCTCACTGCAGGTGACATATTTGTTTTCCTGACAGAGAAAATTTCTCCAGCAAGTTAGATGTTTGAGAGAAAGCCTCTGTCCAGAGAATTAGGGAAATCTAAGTGTTATTTTTTCTAGTTTGGTCTATGGATTTTAGCCCGAATAATTGTTACTTTGCTTTTCGTATTATGGTAATAATTTAATGCAGGTTTTTTGAAGTTGGGTATTTTCGGGGTAGGGTAATAATTTAAATATGTGATATGAGCACATACGATCCACATTGGCCCGTGTGCTATCTAATGTTAATAATGTTGTATTTATTTATTTTACGAACAATTAAGTACCGTACTTAATATTAGCAATTATAATAAGCTTATATCGACAATAAAATACTGCAGCAAAAGTACTAATCAGTAGATATATTTTGTTGTTTATCTCTGTGGGACTAGCGTATTATATGATAAATTTCTTACGTTTTTAAAATTCGCATTTTCTCCCTTCTCTTCATATAACTTAATCATTCGTGGATAATACCTATTCATTTATTGATTGTCAGCGTAGCATAACTAAATGCAGCGTAACAATATAGACTCCGGAACAAACATTCTGTCGTTATTTAGGCATAATTTAAAGCTTGTTCAATTCAACCGTGCATCTGACGATTGCAATCAATGCATTCTTTTTCTTTGAGAGGCATAAACCGCAGTATATGAAATATTATTTGAATGAAAGTATGTCTGGCCACGTGTAAAGCCCGAAGTTGGTGCAAGTTAAGGGAGTCCCTCACAATCTTTAGTTGAATCTTTTATTCTTATTGAGGGAGGAGATCGGGGCCCCCCTGCTATGCCAAGGAAGAAGACCACTTGAGAAACTCGCGCAATAATACTGGGAAGCAGAAAGAATCGAGGGTGATGTGAAACTAGCAAGGGAGGGTCTGAATTTCCTCTACCTATTGTCGTCACAATTTTGTGTCTTTAACGAAGGGAAGGAATCCCCTTTCCTAGTGTAATTATTAATTTTTAAAAAGTGCTTTGGCCAACAATTAAACATCAACAGAGTGTTCCTGTTAATGATTCGTACTGAACTATATTATTGAGTAAAGCCATTAACAAACGTATGACGTTAGGTTGGAACTTCATGGGTCGCTACCAGATTTAACATTTCTAAGCGATCCAACTATTATCCGTGACCAATTTATGATTATCTTAGGATTGCAGGATCGTAAGAATTAGAATTAGGAGAATTGGTTTCCATTTTCCCTAAGTTATGCGTTTTTATTAATGTTTCTTTGGCATGGCATAAAAGGAATTAAAGCTGGGAGAGTTCTTTAAGAGAATTTGTTCATAGGCTTATCTTCAGCGACTATAAGAAGTTTGGAACATTCCGCTTCTAGAGCTCAGAAAGAAAACCAGTGCACATATAGTTTACTTTTTGACACGCATTTCTTATTTCTTCCCTCCCTAGACCTTGTTACTCTGATTAAAAAGGTATAGAATTCCATTGAATACATTATTTTTTTAATCATTTTTGAAGTGAAACTTCTTTAGCCGCGGTAGGGGTAAATCGAGAGCTTGTGCAACGCTGAAAATCGTCAAGAAATTAGTGTTACGCTCAAAATCGTTACGAAATTAGTGAGGCGTGACGGAACGGACTGCACAGAAAACAATCAACTCAATGATTAGACTTAGGCCTATACCATATTTTAAAAATCCAAAAATTAAAAAATCCAAAATCCAAAATTTAAAAAATCTAAAAATCCAAAATTAAAAAATCGAAAATTAAAGGATCCAAAATTTTAAAAAATCCAAAAATTAACAAATTAAAAAATTCAAAGATCCAAAATTAAAAAGTCCAAAAATCCAAAATAAAAATCCAAATATCCAAAATTTAAAAAAATATAAAAATTAAAAAAAAATCCAGAATTAAAAAAAATACAAAATTTAAAAATGCAAAATCGACAACAAAACAATCCAAAAACTAAAAAATTCAAATATCTGAAATTTAAAAAATCCAAAATTTCATAATTAAAAAATGAAAAGATCAAAAATTTAAAAAATCCAAAATTTAAAAAGTCCAAAAACCCAACAATCCTAAATTTAAAAAGTCCAAAAACCCAACAATCCTAAATTTAAAAAATCCAATAATCCAAAATTTAAAAAATCCAGAAATTAAATCAAGTTTCACTTCTGTCGCGTGGCGTTCCACGCACACTTTTTTTTATTTCTATAGAAATCTATTGACGTAATTGCTTTGACGGTTTAATTTTAGCAGTGTTTCCATTGGTCGGTATCTTGGTGTAGCTTCACGAAGAGTAACGAGGCTTGAGTACCGGACATTACTCGAAACTGACGCGTGAACTTAATCTGTTATATCCTGTGAAATTAGTTGCAATTTATTTGTAGTGCCTGGTTTTTTTATAAACTTCACCAATAAAGAGACTTCAATGACGATGAAAATTGTCGCCATGCTGGCTAGTAATACGACTTCTAGCGACCTTCGCTCTTCGTGTTTCGCCAATTCTCACCCGATCTCATCCATTTTTTAAGTTGAGCACATAGAAAGAAAATTAATTACTTATAAAATGTCTTACGTTCTCTCTGAATTGTTAACACTTGCACGCGAAGCATTCATAAACTAAGCCATTAATAATTAATGAAACAGCTAAAATTCCTGCTTTAGAGTACATTCCACGACATGAAAGCGCCCCCTGGGAAAACTATATCAGAATCGATTATGCAGTTCCAAAGAACGTGTGAACACATAATACGTATTGTTTCTCAGCTGTTTATTGACATGAATAAGATGTGAATTTTATTTTATCAATTCAGTGTAATTTTCAGAAATTATATAATGTTTCAAGGGAAGGAATGGTTTGTTTGGATTATTATTATCAGCGATATTTCAAGAGATAAAAACCATCAATATTTTACAGCTGTTGCCCCCGGCTTCGCCCGCCATTATTCATTGACTCCAGGATTTTTAAGAAAATTACACTGGTAGTTTATTAAAAATGTTTGTGGTTCAGAGCTATGAAAATTGTAAGTAAAAATAAAATTAGAATATTTGTTCATTGTGTTCATTTCACTTAGGCCTTATATAATAAAGAAACGGTTTTCCTTCCCAATTTTGTAGTCGTCATGAAAGTTTAGACTGCGAAAGACGAACATCGCCGAGTATACCCGATGTCTCACGAAGCGGGCGAGCAAGCACGCTATTTAGGGCCGTTGAATTGTATAAGTTTAGATTAGATAGATTAAGCGCACACAGGTGATTTTTGTCACGCAATGGTTTTATCACTATCACAAGTCAATACTTGGATTCGCTAACGAAATGTGATTGTAACCGGTGACTTTCATTGTTCTGAAACAGTCACATAATTAAGATTAAAGACTTTGCAAAATGTTTTCGCTACTGTGACCTGAAATCGAAAAAAGTTTGGAAAACAATCATTATGTTCATAAAAATAGCGATAGATTATTACAAGAACAAATCGTCGCTTTACTGCTAGGAGGTCGTATGTCGAGTTTTCACTGAAAATGAGTTTATGTGCTCATTCACTTCAAACATGTGCAAAATATCTTTTATCAAAAGGTTGTATGTTGAAAACCACTCTCGCTTAATGTAGATGTGTATTCGATACGGTTGTATGTTAAGTTATGTTTTATTTTCTCGCTTACAATAACACAAATAGCGACGTCTTTAATTAATTTCTGTGGTTTTAATTATTCCTTACATACTTAAATGTAATTTGAGGTTCGGATTCTCTTATATTACCCATGATTAGGGTTCGGATCTTTATGACCTAAAAAGTGGAAAATATGACCTTAAAAATGACTAAATATGACCCAAAAATCCTAAATATGACCTCATAAAATAACGTATTTTCCACAAAAAAATTTCCAATTTAATACGTTTAATGACACTAAATTATTACATCGCATTAATTCAATCAGATAATAACTTTTTTACAGTTTTACTTGTAAAGAATTTGTAATCTATTAATGTTTCTAGATACCACTGCAAATGTGAATTGAAAATATTTTTAAAACATGTCAATTGAAAGTTGTTAACAACAGTAAAACCAAAATATTCGTGACTCTTTTTCGGAAAAAAATTAAGTCGACAATTTAGTGCACATAGGCCTACTGCATAATTGTGCTCTTTTACCGAATTTATAATTGAAATATGACATTCAATTACAGATATGACCGAAATATGACCGAGACCATGAAAATGACCAAAATATGACTTTACATGCAAAATAAAAACGGTTCGATTAGTAAAACAAATGTGTAATTCATGTTTAATTTATGTTTGCGGCGAGAATAGAAATCAGGATAAAAATATGACATGTCATGAACATCCGAACCCTACCCATGATAATAATAAGCGCGTATGACATAAATTTAAGTTACAAGTTCAGTGCTTGTTCTTGTGTACAGTGTTTTATTGTGGGAGGGCGCTTTTGTAAATGCTTCCATACGCCCCACTAAGTGGAAAATTACTTCATATTAATATCATATATAGTCCTTTAATATCCAGGTAGAAAGCAGGTAGAATAGAGGTTTTGCCATTGTATTGTGTTTTGTCACAAGGCCTTTATTATTATACACGCCTTATTACCTCCATCCTCCTTCAGTTTGACATCTCCCCCGCTACTACCTTTCTTCAACAGAATCTTGTAAAGAAATTATGACAAGCAAACCACAGAATCATTCCACCTTCATTCCCTTTATTCTGCCTTACATTAATCCATTTTTTATCGTGAAAAACTTGGTCTCCAGGAATATAGGTATTGTCCTTGAACGAACGTATTATGGGTGCAGAAGGAACATTGCAAAACATGTTTTGGCATTAAAAGTATTTCTACGTAAGTTTGTAATGTTTTACTTTCTGTTTTCATTTAATAAACTGGTCTCATGCAGTAGGCTACTCTAATGCTAATCTGTTATTCCTTATGAACAGGCTTTAAAACTTAGTGCCCGAACCCACAGAGGGAGATGATTCCGGTTACCAACAACCTGAGTATAGGGGGTGGGGGCGATTGCGTAGGCTGATAAGACAGTCATTGATGGTAGTACTGAGAAGTCAATACGCTCGTAGTACGGTGCCTCTCAAATTGGTCAACAGTGTACCTTGTCATTATGCGTGTTTATAAATGTATAATACGTGTTCGGAATACCGAAAGTAAAGTGTTCTAAAACGCAAACATATATTGAAACATTTGGGAGGGACTATTACACACAAACAGGAAAACGTAACGTTTTGCATGCTTGTAATGTGAGTTTAGAGAATGAGAAGTTATTTTGTGGTCTTTCTATACCTGTAATCCGCTTTGTTTACCATCACGTGAACTAGCATATGGTAGCTACCGCATACGCCGAGCAAAGTCTGTACAGTACAGTTGCTGTTAACATATTCGATCGGGCACTAAGTTTTAAAGCCTACTTATGAATATGGTGATCTAGATTACAATTCCTTATAAATGTTCTGATTAAGGCTTTACGAACTGGGCTATTAGGCTTACCCACAATAGACAAAACTATGTAGACCAATGTTCATGGTATTTTACTTGTCAGGTTTGTGAAAGGAATCTTCTTGAGTCATTCTCATTGCCAGGAAAATAATGCAGCCTGTGTGTGCTAAAATGTGTAAATAATATAGGCCTATTGCGATATTCTTGTGGAAATATGTTTTAACAGAATCGTGGAAAAGCTAGAAATATCGAGAAGAATTTAGATGTATTTGACTGAAAAAACCTTAATATTGATTGATGAATTACTGTAAAAACAATGAAAAAAATAGGCCGAAAATTGGGACCAGTCTGATGCTTGTTAGAATGTCACTTCCGTTGACTTTGTTGTCTGCAAAATCAATTTCAACTGTTGTGATATCTTCATCCTCAAATCTCCCCTTACTTCAGGAATATTATACAGTAATATATTGTAATAAAAAATGTATTAAATTAGTAAGTTTTGTTTTTAAAACTGGCTTCGCGGGCCGCAAGAAAAAGTAGGCCTATCGAGGGCTACAATTTGGAAACACCTGAGCTGGATCACATTATATAGTGCATAAATTCTTATTCGCCATATAGTCTTTAATTGACAGAACATTTAAGAACAATACACGTAAAATGAGAACATCGTACACGTTAGAAGTAATACAAGTCCTTGAAGCGAACATAAGCAGTATATTATTGTTTTATTTATTGTAAAATTGGGAACAATAATTAGAAAAGTTCATCTTACTGATCAGAGATGGCAGCTTCTCCTCTGTCTTATAGATTTATTCCCTTTTTTTCCATTACTGTTTCGATTTCACAATAAATAAAACAATAAGATATTGCGAAATTAGGGATAGGCCCTACTGCGAAATTAGGCATGTTTCGCTTAGGCCCTATATCATTTACCAGGCCACATGTGTGAACAGTATACAAGAGTCGTTACATGTATAGGCCTATTATACATATATCTAAATATTATGTTTTCATTTGATTTATTTTGATAAGCTTATGCATAATTGATTCCATAAAATTTGTAATCATAGTAGGCTTACTGTTGGTCTATGTAGCTACACTTTTGTCCATCTAGTATTTTTGTAGGCTAAATAATGTGGTATCGTGGATGATTTATGCTAGTTCATACTCACTTCCTCCCATGGACTACTAACTTGTTCAAGTCTATTAGTAGGGTCAAGGATGTAGCTTTCAGAAGGATCCTTTTTTCCTATATGAGCATGTCGATGTGGCTTTTGCTTCCATTTGTTGCCTACCTTGATGCACCTTGAACCATAAAACTTTTCTCAGTATTTATACGTTATGTCCTGGTTTGCACATTTTCTTTTCTTTTTCCTTTTTTCTCTCGTTTTTATTGTTATTGCCTTTTCTGTTTTAAACCAAGAAATGACTCTTGCCTTTTGTTTCTTATTCTCTCATTTTGCGTACTTTTTGCTTTTTAAAATCCGTTCTTTTTGGATTGTAAGAAGCATGAAATTCTTGATTTATCCCCTCCTCTCTGCGACAGGACAGAATTTCACATCACTTATACAGCGCTGGAGAGAGGGATAGGGTAGATGGTCTCTGTTTGATCTGGTAGCTTGGTAAGGTAGTATGCATCTACTTTAAGTGGATGGGCATTGTTCTGCGGGAAGCACTTCAAATCTTGACTTTACTGCTGCTACACTGATGGATGCTGCATGCGCGACTCCAAAACCACATTTAAGCTCCGTTTTTTCCTTCATTCTTATTTTTCTTTTCTTTTCCTCTTCTTACTAACTATTATTCTCGCTTCCCATGGTAGGGTTACTTCTGTGTGTGTATGTTTTGTACTGTCATTTCGCTTTCAGTCCATACAAAATTCACTTCTAATCGCAATGTGAACTATTGGTTTCTTCCTGTCAGCGTTGATACGCATTGTACAGGAACGTTATTCCTGGTTATGTATGTTAATACAAATATTAAGCTCTACACTCCTCGTTGGGCTCTACAGTTTTGTATAAAAAGGTTACGAAACCCGTATAAAAATAACCAATGCAATAATGCTTACCGAAAATATTATTTATTACTAGACCAGGGATTTTAAGGCAAATGCCTATTTTGTTCCTTATGAAATAACATGAAAATTTTTAAATATGTGGATGTTTCATGATAAATCACTTACATTTATATAGTTTTATAGTGCCCTAAAATGCCTATTTGGACCTTTAGAGCCTATTTTACTATTTTAGTGCCTAAAATGCCTATTTTGTACATTTAAAATAAAATTCAACTTCTTTAATTTTTACAATCTTATAATGGACATCCCTCGAAACTAAGCGGAACAGAAACTTGAATATTCCAAACAATTGTCCCTAAAGGAATGCTGACTGACGAGGGAGGGGGAGGATTAAGGAGGAAGGACTACTGTGCCAAGTCACCAGTGAAAGAACATCTGTTTAAGTGAATATAGTTTGTGATGCCTAATTTTGCAGTTAATTCTGTTAAGAATAGGTATACCACTTATCTTGCAGTAAAAAAAAATCCATGTTACAGTTTAAGTGTATATTGTAATATTTTAAAGTCTGTTTTCTATCCATTTGCCCATTTTTAAAGCATATTTTAAGTGCCTATTTTCCCTCTTTTAGAAGCCTATTTACTTGTTTTAAAAGCCTATTTTAGGTGCCTAAAACTAATTTTTTTAGAGCCTAAAATCCCAGATCTATTTATTACCAAACACCTTAAGCAAAGTAATGTGTTACATAGGGTTTCAATTAATGCCATTGGAATGTATTTTAAATTTGAGCTTAGACCTGCTCTAAGGAAACAAAATTAACAGTTTTTGCATATGCAAATGGCAAACTTAATACACTCACCGGCAAAGAAAACCGATCACTTAAAGAAATTTTTAAAAATTAAGTTTAAATAAAAATGATGTAGTAGGTCTATTGCTTGAAATAAAATTACTGCAATTGTATAGTCTACGTTTTTAAGATTAAAATGTAATGACACATTTCACACTTAATTCCCCATTTTTCCTCTTGCACCGTGGTGAATGGTGAGCCTAACGTTGCAGGGGCATAACGGAGGCTGCATCCATCATCAATTAGAGCAACAGCTTTGGCAAAGTCTTCAGGACTGAGTGGCATTAATTTCAACTAAACTTACTGACAGAATCACTGCGATGCGAAGGGAGACAGTTTCCGTTCAGTTTAGAAGGAAATGACGCAATACAACAATGAAACACCTAGCAATATGTACGAAAAGTTAGTGCTTATAATCATATTGGAATCACCGTATTGCTATGTTTTTTTTGTTTTGTTTGGTGATAAAGTGAAGATATGAAGAAAGCAGATATGCTGTATCTATAGCTAATGATCCATTAAAAATAATAATTCATCCTCACCAACAACAATGTATAAACATCCAATCAAAATTATGTTTAATCTTAAAAGTACAACAAATTTTACAGTGATCGGTTTTTTTGCCGGTCACTGTTACTTGTACTTATTGTACTTGTACTTATTCATTAATGCAGATTCAGTACGTGCAATGAACGACTGTTTCCAAGATTTCTAGAAATATTATAAATCTAACATGATTTATTGTTGTAGTAAAAATTACTGAAGAAAATATGCCTTCATAAAGTTATTTGATCTTTGGTTTTGTACGAGGGTTGGAAGTTTAATAGTGGCAACACATTTATAAAATCAAGGTGAATTACAGGAAGTTCAAATCGTTTTTGTTGGATGTTGATTGGATATCCAGCATACTCCAGAGCAAATAGGAGCTTCTATCTCTACGAAGAAATTGAGTTGGCTCTAACAACCGGTCTAAAATGAATTTTATATGTGACAGAAAGCCATTGATTAAAAATAATTCAATACCTTACAAATATTCTTGATCCACAATAATATCCAATAACATAATGAACTGTTTCAAGATTGCTGAAAAATTTTACTCATTAAGATGAATGATTGGCTGTAACGGATTATTGAACCTCCGCTGGAAAGAAGTGAAGAACAAGTGACAGACTTTGACCCATCTTGCTCCTTTTCGGTATGAAATCATTGTGAATCAAGAATAATTTTAAGGTATTGAATTATTTTTAATCATTGGATTTCTGGTTGTTAGAGCCAGTTCAATTTCTTCTGGTTACTGTGAAGGCATTCGAAATGACAGAAGGCTCCTATTTGCTCTGAAGTATGCTGGCTATCCTACCAACAAAAGCTACTTGAACTTCCTGTAATTCACCTTGATTTTATAGATTTTTACCACTATTAAACTTCCAATCCTCGTAGTTATCTAACGACGGAAGTTTACTTAGACATATGACCGTCGGCGATGTGCCGGAATTTTGTCCCGCAGGAGTTCTTTTAAAAGCCTGTAAGTCTATAGATAGGCCTATGAGCCTGACAACAAGCACACGTAGATGCCATCAACCTGGGCCGGAATCGAACCCGCGAACTTGAGAACTGAAAGCCAGCGCCATATTGCGTCCGCTACCCAGGCCGACTATTTTATTGGTTTAGGTGGATTTCCGCTGGCAATAGTTTGATTTGTTTCTTGTTTAGCGGAAACAAACCGTACTTATTTTGATGTCTTCTTTGTTTTTAGTACAGGCTTTATGTTTGTAATTGCAGAACTGATGTCTTCTTTCTGAATGCCTTTAAGTCGCGAAAATAACCCTAGTATAGGCCTAATTTTGTAAGTAGATACATAAATAAATATTAAAAAAGCTTGTTTCTGCTTCCCCATTGCTATGTATCGGAAAACTTAAAAACAACTAAACTTATTCTGCTTGTGGTCTTGAATATACAGCTGTCTGTTTTAAACATTTGCTCATGCTCGAAGCGAAGTATTCTTAAATCTCTTGTAAAACATGAATGCCGAAATTAAGTTACGCGATATATAAAGCATCAATGAGCAACTGAGTGTACGGTTAGCTCTCTTTACTTCAATGGTACTTTTAATTTGATTATAATAGTCTCTTCATTGAAAACAGGATCACCATATAAACATCTTATAGAACACGATAGCCTGTTGTAACAGTGACAAGGATGACAAGCTGTAAGTAGCAAGCTATTTCCAGAGGGGGCGAGTAGTAAAACAACATTGTCACTGTCACTGTTTTCTAAAGGTTATGTTTATCTTTTCAAACGCAATATTCATGAGTTTACATACATTCTGATGAAGTTACTTTTAAGTAGCACTTGGGATATGTGTAAAATGTTTATGGTAATGTTTATTCCAGCATCCAGCTACACTGCAATTTGCGTTACATTGATTTACAAAAATCTGAGATTCAGAAATATGATGATGACGATACTTACTTATTTACTTATCAATGGCAGTAGCCAATCCCTAAGCAAGCTAAAGGAATATTATCTATTTTATGGAACCCTGACGTTCACTCCCCGCTTCAATTACTTTCTCACTTGTGTTGTTTAAAATCAGATTACCATTATATGAGCTGTCAGATCACGGGATACTAATAGAATGAACAAACCAGATACTGCGAGCAGCATAGGCGTAACCAGGCCGACCATATGGGGGGGGGGGGGTTATAACATCCGCGGGGTCTGGGGGGTATGGAATACCCCCCAGAGAGAACGGGGTCCGGGGGTCCTCCCCCGAAAAATTTTAAAAATTAAGATGCAAAATAACGAGTTTTAAGCTTCCGGGGGTTCAAAAATTAAGACGCAAAATAACGAGTTTTAACCTTCCCACGCTTTATACTTGTATTAAGTAATTTATGGGCAGACTTAAAAAAATTATACAATTTTCCTTTTTTTAATCAATGGGGGGTTCAAGCCCCCAAACCCCCCCCCCCCTCGGTACGCCTATGGCGAGCAGTGGGACTGAGAAATAGTTAACCTAATTAAAGTAAGCTAAAATTAAAACATGCTAAGAACCTAAGAACTGACTTGCACCGATTCGAAATTGGGTTTTTAATCAGTGCACATTTAAATTGTTTCAATTTACAAATAAGTTATGTTGTATAAAATAATGTGTTTTTATCCTGTTTAGTGGCAGCAGTTTACAGTATTTGGTGTTGGTTCTCAAATTGCAACCATTGCATTGTTATAAACTAGGAGGTGCCCGTGGCTTCGCCACGATAATTCTTTTAAAAATTAAAAATTAAGAGTATAATAATTATATAAGCATTATATGTATTAACACTTGCACGCGAATCATTCATAAACTAAGCCATTAATAATTAATGAAACAGCTAAAATTCCTGCTTTAGAGTACATTCCACGACATGAAAGCGCCCCCTGGGAAAACTATATCAGAATCGATTATGCAGTTCCAAAGAACCTGTAAACACATAATACGTATTGTTTCTCAGCTGTTTATTGACATGAATATTTGTTCATTGTGTTCATTTCACTTAGGCCTTATATAATAAAGAAACGGTTTTCCTTCCTAATTTTGTCATGAAAGTTTAGACTGCGAGAGACGAACATCGCCGAGTATACCCGATGTCTCACGAAGCGGGCGAGCAAGCACGCTATTTAGGGCCGTTGAATTGTATAAGAGTAGATAGTGTTATAACCAGGGCTCGGATTCTAATGACATGTAATCTTTTTATGATGCTGCATAGACATTGCCAACTTGTAGGTAAATCCTAATCATGGCCTCTAGATTATAGAAATGCATTTTTACTGGGACATTTTTTGTAATTTTATGCAATTTACACTTTTAGGGCATTTATTTCAATTTTACGTCATTATTTTGTAATTTTCGTGTCATTCGCTTCTTTATTTAGTCATTTTCATGCATTTACATTGAGTATATTAATTGTTTTGTCTTTCCCCCCATACGGGTAATGTTTAAAAAACTTACTAGGTTAGTATAGGCCTAATGTAACAAATTGTAGGATCTACTTTTATAACAATTTTCTTACTTTTCTTCTCAAATGCGCCAATTAAGAACAAAGTACAAAGTTTTTAGACCTACGACATCCTTTCTGCATTTACAGTTTTTATATTTATGTAACTTACAAATTAGTCTATAACTTCGAGTGTACAATAATTTTTTTTTATAAAATATCAATTTTTAAGTAATTCTTTATAATTATTAAGCCATTTTCTTTAAAATTTACTGTCATTTTATAGGTCATTTTTCAAACAACTTTAGGTCATCAGAATCCGGGCCCTGGTTATAACACAGCAGTGTTATAAATATATCGAGAATGCTACACGAAGGAAGGGCATGTTTAGTTATTTAACGTGTCAGTGAAAACCACGTGTTCTGCAGTTAGCGCTCATGTGATTTCTTTTGTAGCTCATGGTGATCGAGATGACTGTACAAGACACATTGATTCGAAGAAACATAAAACATATATATTACTAATATATTTTGGATTTGAATTTTTGGAAAAGCCGGTTTGGGGTGAGGGCTATACTATATGGTAGTATTACGGATAATCCACCTGAAATCTTGGCACCTTTGCGAATGCTAAAGACTTTAGTAAGTATTAACTATGCAGATGTTCTAAAAGTAACTTCGCATGCTTCTTAATGCTCGTAAGCCAAATTAAAGTCCTGTTGTTAAGCATAAGACCAGCCTGTTATTTAAAAGAGTACTTTATTTACAAGCGTTTGGTGACTGCATTGTACCTTGGTATTACTTCAAGTGTCAACAGGAAATTATATTTTTATGTATAGTGCAGTTCGTTTCATTAGCAGTCCTTTAGTTTGTGTGTGTTTTGTACTTCGCAAATCTAACATGGTAATGGAAAACATCTTACGTGTGTCCTCATTAACATGCAGTATGTGGTAACTTAACGTATTTGCCTGATGTATAGTTCACGGTTTTAAGATTCGCATTGGCAGAAAAAAATTGCATTGCAGTCTAAGTTTGGGTGTGCAGAAACGGTATAGTAATAAAACAGATGGTATTAAAGGAATGAGAGATTGTTAAATTATCATAAACAAAACTTAAAGTGTGCATATATGTTTGGAAGTAAAATCCACAATTGTTGAACAAATTTTCTTTTATATATATAAGTACAGAAAGCTATTTAACATAAAACAATAAAAACAAATTTTAGATTTTAAAAATTCCAAAGAGAAAAAAATGGTAAGATTTTTAAAACGCTGTATCATACACAAAAATGGAGGTATTAATACCAATTTTAGACAGAACAGTTCCGTTATAATACTATGTTATCTCCCTCTGGCTTGAGTCTGAATGCATTTTTTTTACAAAAAATAAGAAATACATTTTTTTTAAATCATAAACTTCTTAAAATTATGAGTTGCAAATAATGTGAGGCACAGAACATTGCCCTCTTCATAAGCTTGGATTTGGTATAAAACGAAGTTTCTATCACAATTTCAAAGGCAGAATTTTTTATGTGGAATGTTGAGAATTGCACAAATTTTTATTTTGAGAAAATGCAAGAAGTTTGAGTATACACATACTAGTTTTATATTGTAATTTAGCTCAAAGATGCTTGATTTTGGACATTGCGAATTTCGTAAACTTCAATCACATATAAAGAACAGAATACCTCACTCAAATTATTGAATGCTGAATAATAATTTAGGCCTAATGTTATGGAGCACGGAAATTTAAAAATTGGGAAAATTAGCATAATAAAAACGATCATGTCCGACCCTATTTAAACATGGTTTCCAACATGTTAGGGTCATAAATTATACACCTTTGAAAACTAGAAGGATGGTACTTCAATATGGAATCGAAAAGTAAAACTCCAAAATCTGGCCATAAATAGATAGGCTAAAAACAGTAGGTGTCTAATGAACGCTCACAAACAGGAATCGTTTGGAAGTAATTTTACTATTAGATTATTTATTGTCAAAACAGCGACTTCCTTCAGTTATGAGTTGGTATAACTGGTACAGGTATTCCTTCTCTGTTATGTTATTATGAACAGCAAACATTGTTTAACAGAACTCTCTCTGTCTCATTTTCAGTTTCATTTTAAGGGCTAATCTCGTTAAGGTAAAACAAAAAGTGCTAGCACGTTATAAAGGTGGAGTATATCACTAGATGTCACTGTCGCTCTCTTCCCTTTCCCACATATTAATAACTGATTATCCATTTCATTCGTAATTTTAATAAACGCATTGGCTCAGCTCATATTCCTTCTAAAACCATGCGGACTGTAACAGGTATATGCCAAGTATCATAGCAATCAGCTGTCGAGTTCAGTTTATCGTGCTCAAAGGAACGAACAAATATTTCAGATTTTGTTCCATTCGTTTCAGACAATGCATTGAAATATAGTGACCGTTGTAATATATATATAATTGTTAAGTACTTTATGAGATTGTGTAGGGGACGGGAAAATGTCTGTCCGCCTGTCTGTCTGTACGCGCTATAACTCAAATACGCTTTATCGAATTTTCATAAAACATGGTATATGCATTTATGACGTCCATGGGAAGAAGCCTATTGATATTGGACAAAATCGGTTGACCGGTACCGAAGTAATGCCCAATTTAGTGCCTATTTAATGGTAGGCCTAGTACCTGGGTATATTAGAAAGAATTTATCAAATGCAAACTAGTTCTCATGGCATCATATTGTTTCACAGTGCGTTCGTATAGGCTACGGCTATGGAACGTGCATCCCCTCCCGGGTTCAGGACTGGGTGTTTGTCAGTAGGTTAAGTCTTAGGTTAAGATAATGCACATTGTGCGCGATTCCTTAATTATTAATACAGATAGCTTTGACAAATAACACTACCCACATATTCGTACATAGGCCTATATGCTATCAGACTTTAAATCTTTGTTTTTCCGTAAGCCCTGCTTAATGAATCGGTCTGGAGCTTAACTCGGAAATCGATTACAAAAATAACTTATTTTCTGCATATCATAATTTCAATTATCACTGATTAAACAAAAGCATTCTGGTACTTATTTCATAAGTTTACCCTATTTTATTTTATTTATTTCATAAGCCTGAGAATAGGCTATTCTAATAGGGATTATTTATATAGCTTTCTTAGTCCGACTTTACTCCGACTTATTCCTAAACAGACCTGAACCATTACAAGACATCAGGGCCGGAGTAGAAAGAAATATATTATTTCTTAGACATTCTTGAAATATTTGGAGTGGCAGTGTTATTTTGAAATCGAATTGGCCCGCGATTGTGAGTGAAGTTCTTATTCGTAGTAGGAAGACTTGGAGGGCCGTAGAGGGGTGGTGGAAAATATCGATTATGAGATGAGTCTTGTCGGTGCTAATGAATTTTGTGTGGATCGGTCGGAACGTGCTCAAGTTCCGCGCGTGGTGGCGACTTGTGGACGTGCCTAACGACGCTGCGCCACCGTCGTCTAATTGTGACGTCGCTGCCGCTGTCGCCGTTAAAACAATAGCATCACAGCGTGCATAGTGACTGCTGCTGTGACTTAATGAGTGTTCTGCTGTCTCCTGTACTTCTGTACTTGCTTTATTCTAATTAAAGTCTGCAGGGCAAAGATGAAGGTGGTCCCTTACGAGATGTAACTTCCGGAGGCCTACGTTTTTATTGACCTTTCCATCTCTAAGTAATGAAGGCAAAAATGAAAGAATAAAATTTCAATATTCGATTTTTTTAAAATCTTATTCACTTTCTTATAAATTTGATTTACTAGAATTTTATTACCACGATGGGTGCCCTATAATGAATATATCTGAACTTGGCATTGTTCATTTTCTCCATTGGAATAGTTGCATACAGTAGGCTATATCGGTTAGATCAAGTAATTATTTATTGTCATCATTATTATTATTATTATTCTGCTATTATTGTTAATTATATTATTATTATTATCATTATTATTGCTATTGTTATTTTGCAGAAATGGTGAGCCTAAGGTTTTCGTGCTTATTACTCGTAAATTTTACAGAAATGCTATATGTTACCTATTAATTTTATGAAAAAATGTATTTAAAAAAAATGTATTTTCTATTTTCTCTACAACTTGACTGTGCTAAGTTTCCATGTATCCCCCAATGTAATGGGGATAGCCTAGAAAAATTGAAAATGGATTGGAGTAAAGTGCCCTCTAAGTCCTTTTTGCAGAAAAACGGATATAGCCATTTTATTAGTCATAGATAAGAGTTTCCATTCTAAATTTTTAGTTAAATCGTTAGAGCCAATTTTTTAACAAAAAAAATTCATACAAAGTCCCCTTAATATTTGAGTTATAAATATCAAATTCTGGGCGGTTCTATAAAATTTTGAAAAAGTCCTTAATTCAAAAAATGAAGTAAATTCAATGAACTGTTTACCCGATGTGCTTGTCCACGGACAGACGGACGTACGGACAGACGTCATTCCAAAAACACTTTTTTTCGGTTTTTAGGCATCGTGAAACATCTGTTATCTCGATTTCGAATTTTTTTCACGATCTCAGTACTTTCTCAACACTACGTAAGTTATATGCGAGAAAGTAAAAAAAAAAAAATCACAGGCATAATTATACGCTCATTTTGTAACACACATTCGTTTTTACGAAATCAATGGATAACCCTCTCATGTGTCCCTATTTATAAGCATTTGAAGTATTTTATAGGCATAGGCTGTTATCGTTCCAAACTACAGTGTGATCCGTTTGAGATGTCAGAAAAGTAAAACGTTATATTTAAGAGGTGAACGTATAGCCTATAGCTCTGTGCAATTTGCTGTAATGTAAGTGGAAAGGATAGGAGTTAACAATGAGTGATGTTTCAGACTTCTGCCACATGGCTTGGCGGCGCTATTGTGCATAGAAGACAAAATGGTGGTCACGCCACAACAGCGCGCTTAGTGTTTAGTATGGTATGCGAAGTTTTCTAACACAAACACAGCGGGCTTTCCGACATCAGTACAACTGCCCCTTCGCATTGAGACATTGTTAACTGGTATCACATGTTCTTGGAAGATGGACTCAAAATGCCTCATACAGGCGGGAGGTTACGTGATAGGACTTGACTCTTCCAGATTTTTTTGTGTGGGGGTACATCAAGTCAATTGTGTACACACAAAGACCACAGAATGTAGCTGACCTACGACAGATGATTACAGCGACCTTTCAGCAAATCACTCCAGAAATGCTCCGCGCCACGTGGCGGAACCTGTCCGTGAGGTATGATCTGTGCCACATTCTCAATGGCGGTCATGTTGAGTGCTAATGTGCTGGAATACAAAACTTACAGGTTTCCTACACCTGTTTGTACCATTAACAATTAATAAATTTAAATAGTTTCTTGTACACAATGCTTTACTTTTCTGACATCTCTAACGGATCACCCTGTAGTCTAATATATAAAATCGAAAGTGTGTATGTATGTTTGTTCCTTATACAAATCTACATTTCTTTACCAATTTACACGACATTTTGCACACATACCCAGTTAAGCCCGGGAAGTATAGCTGTCAACATTAAAATTGAAACAAATCAGTCCTTCCCTTGAAAATTATATAATTTCTGAGAATATTATGCAAAAAAATGAAATCCCATTCAGTTGTCAAGACAACAGTGTATTGTTTACACAGTTCACATGGGGCTCTGGACACTACATAATAATTTATTGGACTTTAACGAATTCTGATGCTAACGTTTTGTGAAAATAATTCTTGAATAAAATCCACGAGAATAAAGCACATTGTAATGCAGTCACATAACTTTCTCTACCCTCGACACAAGAAATATTTTCTCACTTCACATTTTGATGTAGAATAAGAGGTCGTATTGCTGGGATAACTTAAGTGTGTGAGTATGCTATATCAGAAGTAGGTAAACAATCCTTTCCGCTTATACGTTATCCATAGCTGTATGCTTTGTATTAGTTGAGAAATAGGGATGTTTATCATAGACCCTAAGCATGGGATGGAACATTTTGAGTCCTATGCTCGCAGTATTTTATGTCCCGGGTTTTAGGGGAGGAAAGTATGAAAGTGATACTGCATTTCTCTTATTTCAGAACCGAAACGGTTGTATGGTAACATGAGAATGAGAAATAAAATTTTCCGTCAAGTCAATACAATCTTATGTAATTTATGTTTCTTCTTATTTCAAATCCTCCCAAGCATGATGTGTAGAAGCAACGGAATGCAGCTTTCGACATCCTCTATGAGCCATAAAAAGCTATATCTAGCGTTTTCTGATGGAATAGTTTGAGTGTGATAAATCTTTTTCTTCATTTCAAGTTTTACATACATATTATATAAGCACCTAGAGTTTCAAAATCGAAAGTCCTCCAAAAGTTAATTTCAAATTACAAAATACAAAGCCCGGGCGACGCCGGGCCTTTTCAGCTAGTATAATATAGTGATAAATGTGATTTGTATTTGCTATAGGAATGATTTCTTGTTAATGAAAGCTTCGGAACATTTTTCTACGTCCATACGATCTCATGGTGGCTGGGAATCATGAATCATGCTGATGAACGCAGCCTATTTCAAAAGAATATTCCTGTAGCCTATGAACAACCTCTAAAGACAGCATTATTCTAAACATCTTTAACCTGAAAAATAGGCACATCGATGGCTTAGTGCCCACATGTGTTTTGTACAATTCTCTAGTTTTTAATAAATCCATTTTGATACCTAATTATTACGAATGTGCACCTAGGAAAACCACTTACAACGTTATGGCCCTGCATAAAGTACAGTAGTCCTATAACAAGCTCTTTTTTTTTCACTTGTCACATTTGTATAGAATATGGATATGCCTCAAGAACTTCCAAATTCCTACTTAACTCCAAAATTGTACTTAACACAAATGCGCACTAAGCCATCGATATTGATATTTTCATTGCTCATACAACTACAAGTAATCATAGGCTAATTGGAGCCTGTAAAGGTTGTAAAGTAATCAAATCTCTCACTTTCTAATTTGCTCGAAAACTGTCAACTTTATGGATGGACAGAAATCAAGGTCTTTCACGCAGTCATGTTATACAATGAGTCTATTTTTTTGAGGGAACCCAATGCAGAAATTTCCAATTTCTGTTATCCATCACTTGATTTTTTTTTTTTTTTTTTTTTTTTTTCCACCAAGAATCCTACCACGCTTGATATGATTTTGGGTTTTAATTTTAATTATGATTTTGAAACATGTGTTTCTGTAAACGATTCTGGTCGGAAGAACCGAAAATCCGAAGCATACAAATATTACTGTATCCTCCATTAAATAAAATCGTCTTAGTTAAATGGATGAAATACGTAATAAAGTCAGTATCTTACAAACTGTTAGGATAATAAAGTCAGTATCTTACAAACTGTTAGGATTTCGTTATGATTTTTTTTTAAAATCTCATTTCCACAGCCCTATTCAAAAGTTTTAAAGAAATTGCTTAAGTGCTTCACAGAGAGGCCCATTTTGAACAAAGCATGCAAAAAATATTTGATAGAAAACTTGCAAACTATAAAGACTTGGTTTAATTATATGATTTTTTCATCTTAATCGCATATCCCTCTTTGGAAATATAAATGAAATTGCATATTCAAATGCATTATTCAGAGATGTATCATCATGGAATTAGTTTGTAGGCCTATCTACAAAACTATTTAATTTCAGTCCTCTTTGAGAACTAAATTGAAAAATATTCAAATGTAACTCATCGGAAGTAAAGTGGTATAACTTAAGTTAAAAATTCAATTCGGTTTTCTGTAGGCCTACTTATAGGCTACTATATTTTAATAGTAGGCTTATTTGGTGAAATGCGTTCATAGGCAAAGTTTTAAAATTTTAATTGGCAGTCTGGACCAGCACTTTTTGTTGAAATGTAAAACCCTTTTTCTTGTTAAATAAAATGAAATATCATTGAATCTCTGAGCAGCTCATAAAATTAATTAAATTTTGTGTTGTAAGATCACGTATGTAAAAAATATAAGGACAGCTTTGAAGAAGAAAATAATTTTTTTTTGGGGGGGGGGGGGAGGTTGCAGAATAATGATGAACCTAGAGCAACTAATTTGTTTCTTGTAAATAGTGAGTTGTGACGGATCCTGAGTGAGTGGTATCTGTCCCCCAAAAGCAAGCTAAGAGAAGAGCTCTTGTGCTGCTTGCAGGTATACATCAGAGGGCACAGCTGCTGTAGCACTCTTCAGCATCCCGCAAGTAGGCTCATAATAACGCGACCCACTTCTCTTCTACACACCGCAGAAATAATTACAAGTTAATTACTAACTTTCTACATACCACCATACAAAAACCAACTCTAAACACTTAAACCTATGTTATGTTACTGTTTTCTGAATTCAAGTGAAAACAAAGCCATAAATTGCTATTTTTGGTTTAGCTTGAAATTTCAGTTCACGACAAAATAAATGAATTTAAAAAATATTTTGTACGCTGTAACAACGGAGATACATCTTGTTTGTCTTGGAATGAGAATACGTGTATTTCCTGAAATTCGTGTAGGGTGCGCGCCGTGAATAGAATTCTCTCTAGTTACATTACTTTTTTTTTTAGCAGAGAGTTTAATTATTTAAAGTAGCTTTATGTTTCGTTCACATATGGGTTAAGGAGGCACTCCATTTTTGAGCTTTTTTATTTGGTTTAAGTTTCAGTACTAAAAACTGCTTAGCTTTGGAGCATTTCTGAACATTTGATTTTTTCCGTGAGAGGTTGTTAACCTCGCGCTAAACTCCCAAGCTAGAGGAACACCTCGTGTCGTCTGCCCGCGACCTCTTATTCAATATATTCCCAGTTACCCTTCATATTTGGAGGCCGTAGGCCTATCTTATCTGCAACCTGGTCTCGTGTAAGCGCGGAAATGAACCTCCGGGTTCCTTAAATTATACAATTTTCATTTAACTTACTTAGGAATTGTTTATTGCCATGGAGTAAGTAGCAGTAAGTTAAGTAAGAACTAAGCTTTGGAGCTTACTTCCTACCTCTCACGTTTTCGGTAGGCCTATGCAGTGATTCGGTTTGAATCTTATTCCTTGCAGCTTCTATATTGTATTTTGGTTTAATTACCGGTACCTCACTGTGCTTTAAGGTTACCAATCATCAAAGAATGTTTTGTCTCCCTCACCTAATTGAAAGAAAGGAGTTTGAATTTCAAATCAGGATAACTTAAGCTATAAACGAGAAGTGTAGAGGATAATTATAGCATATCGTGGCGATTGCAGCCTCTGTTATCATAAATACTCGTATTGCGGTCAGATTGCGCCTTTCATTGGATCGTCAGCTTGACGATCAGTTGCATTTGCCCATCAGACCAGCGTTGTCAGAGTAATAGACAAGTGAGATAGCTAGACTAGACTGAGATGTTGACCCCAATTCACTGTGAAGTTCAAAGTAGTTTCTGGTTTTCTTTTATTTAATGAATTCTCTACTTGGCAACCTAGGTTCGAGTAGGGTACAATAATGTGCTGTGCAATTTTCATATCAAAATTAATTATCAAAAGTGGTTCCGACATGCTGCAAGTACGACGGTTAAATATTCGTTTAGATAACAGACATGTATGAGACAAATAATACAATCTTAGCTAAACTATTTATATCATGTAAGTTTGATCCTGTGATAGCGGCAGCTGTCGTACAGCTCCACACATGAGAACGCATGTCATCACCGTGATAATGGGCAGCTTGTTTATTCTCTGCATAACTCACTTCCTCTCTATATTCAACAATGAATGGATCCTTTGTGTTTTGTTTGCTAATTGATGTATAATGATAACGATTAGCAAGCCACACCCTGGTAATGGCGCATCCTAATTGCCATTAACCAATCACGTTTTGTGCAAGTTTTCCGTGAACTCTCTGTGAGTTCTCCCCTTTGTTTTGAACAGGATCAAACTAGCCTGAGATATATTATAGCCGCACTGTTCAAATCTATATAGGCCTAGTACTGCTCAATCCGACTGCAGTCGTCAAAATCATAAAATTTTCTCGTAATTGCAGTGATTGTTAATGGGCTGCTGTCGCTTCCCATAATAACGTTGGAACGTTTGTGAACCTAGTCTGGATACAACTTTTTTTATTATCGCGTCATTATCAGAGTTACATTTTGTTTACGTGTTCTAGGTCCATCATTATCAGGTGCGTGGAGATGATAGTCAAGCCTGACGGGCGAAGATGATTTGATGTGGCAGGAGTGACATTAGAATGATACTGCTGAACACGTGTCACCATTGGCGTTACCAGCACGAGTTCGGAAATGTCGCAATGTTGCACAGTAGAGAATTGTGTCACCGGATTTATCAAAATCCTTACCTACCAAAAAATACATCCTTTTAGATATTTCTGATTAAACAAAATCCATTTTTGTTGATCAACTTAAAGTACAGTGGAGTCCCGCTATTCCGAACTAATTGGGATCGAACACTTCGGGTTAGCGGGAATTCGGAATAGGCGGATTTCGTGAATAATATCAACGTATTGACTTGGCAAGGCGTAAATTAAGTGCGGGGACAACTGCTAATGTCAGCTCTATAAAGCGTTGATCGGCTCGTTGAACAGAAAAAAATCACTGACTTCACTTCTTAAGGTGTGTGAATTAGTTATTTTTTATTTTTAGCAGTGATTAAAAATGATTCTACAGAACTGAATAAATGGAGCCGACATGTGCTTTAAGTAACCAGCTTTCATTCCAGTTCGGAATAGGCGGATTTTCGGAATAGCGGGACTCTACTGTAATACAGTTTGCCGACGATGTTCATACTTTGGGCTCCAGATCCCCAGGACCTCTCTTAAATACGGTCTTGTAAGGAACTATTAGTATAATATTAAAGCGACGTTTCACTTCATTAATTTTCAATCTACTAAATTGTTACATTCACTTTGTTATTTAAAAAACGTTTGCATTGTAATTTGTTGAACTATCTCCTATTTTTACTTCCTCTGCCCATACCATAGATACTATAGGTAGAGGAACTATTGTTTTCAACCCCCAAATTCGAAGTTGCGTTTTTGACATAAATACACGTTTTGAGGCCCCCTGAATAAAAAAAATATATTTTTTTTGGAAACATGTCTGTGTGTGTCTGTGTGGATGTCTGTGAACAGGCTAGCTGCAAAACGGAAAATCGTATGAAAACAAAATTTCGTATTTTGGTCAGGTACCTTCTGAAGATGTGAGTTCGAGATTGGAGGGAAGTTTTTCTTATTTGTAAGGGGACTTTATGTGAAGAAAATTTTCGCTATTTTCGCTATTTTCTCGAAAACGGCTCTAACGATTTCCTTTAAATTTTGCCCATGTGTTGCTTATACTGAGGCTAAAACTTTCATTTGAAACTTTTTTTTCGAAAAAGTTCTCTGAAGGGTAGTTACAAGCTACCCACTGTTCATCCACTGTTTGTAGAAAGTTTGTCTTGCGTGGTGAACAACTGAATACGCGCTCTTTCACGGCCTCTTATCTCTATATAGGCTTTGTCCTGACTGACTGACTGAATGACTGACTGACTGACAGGGAATCAACGTACAGCCTAAACTATAATAGGTAGAGACTTGGAATTTTGACAGTACCTTCGTTTCATAATGTAGGTGCTCACTAAGAACGGATTTTGAATTTTTTTATTTCAAATGCCAAAAATCAAATGTTTTTGAGAATACTTAATCCCTTTTTACACAGAATTATCGAATCCAAATCACATTTGACATTAAAGCATATTGTTGCCAGTGGGTCTCAGATGGGTTTGGAAAAAATGAGACTAGAATTTGACAAATTAGAGAACTATCAATATCCACGAAAATAATGCAGTCACATAACTTTCTTTACCCTGGATATAGAGAAAACAATACGAGGTATGGTAATATATATATTATTGTATCGCAGGTTTTTTTAGAGAGAAGTATGAAAGGGATATTGCATTTCTGTTTAATTCCATCCCCAAAACGGTTTTATGGTAACATGAGAGTCAGAAATAAAATATTCCGCAAAGACAATAGAATTTTATGTTACTGGAAGTTATGTTTCTTCTTATTTGAACCCCTACCCGGCTTGCTGTGTACAAGCGATGGGATACAAAATTCGGTATAGGAAAATTTCCATGCTTGAGAAAATTTTATTGTGATCACAGGTATCGATATAATTCATTAAAATACGTAATGTTCAGGTACTGTGGGCCATGCGATATCATTGTTGCATGTTAGCCTATACACAGCGTAGCGTGAAATAAACATCCTATTCGGAATGTATACTCAAAGGATTACATTTTATTTATTCATTTGTTGCGTTACACAAAACAATTATGGAACAGAAAAGAGCTGCAGAGGATTGGCCGTCTCCAGATTCAAGATCATGTGAGGTTAAAAAGCGACGTGCGAAGTATAGTAGTGCAATATGCAAACAGCAATTAAAATCGGCTAAGAAAACATTTTTGGGAAAAAATCCCAATGCGCATCAGATTGCCAATACTAATTGTCAGAAAAAAATTATGCAATTCCTACAATTTATGTAAAAACGATGTCAATGTTAATAAATATGTTTTAATTATTTTTCTGTTAAATAAATTATTTAAACAAAACATCCCGCAGTTGAGTAAATAATCGCGGGCGAAGCCGCGGGCACCTGCTAGTTCTATATAAGTGAGAAAGATGTATTGTTGGTCATGCATAGAGTAAAGAAGTACCGTATCTGACGGAAATATTCGATAAATTTCGAAAAATTTTCTTAACGGTGGAAAGTTCAATAAACGTCTGCAGTCACTTTTTTTTATTTTCTTATATAGCCTGCGTTTTTAGTTGCATCATTCAAAGAAGAGGCTATCAGGTATTTATAGCATAATTAGCGTAAAATTGTCTGAAGGATAGTTATACGCCATCCTCTCTGAATACGCGCTCTTTGCAATACGGCATCTTGTAATGGAAAATCGTACGAAAACAAAATTTTGTATTTGGGTTAGGTACCTGTGAACATGCAATATAACACTTCCCCGAGTGATATAAATGGTACAAAATAAGTTGCACAAACTTTCTCGCATATACGAGTTAAAAGTTAGCACAGAGAAACGTAGGCCCATATGCGAGAAAGTAAAAATTACGAAATAGAGAAATGCAGAAACGGCAGATAGGAAACATAAATCTCAGCGCATAGCTTATAATGCGTTTTAATCGTAGGCCTAATCGCTTTAATATGGGATAAAAATAAAATGTATACAGGAATTCAATCCAATTAATATGTTTTGTCTGCAGATAACAACATTTTATTCTATCTTATTAAAGAAATCTGAAAATTCATATTCTTTATTCATACCTCGTAGATGAAGTCTCGCATTCTTTACATGATAATGGCTTGCTTTCGTTTAATCAACTGCGGAAAATACATGAAATAATACTGATATGTATATTTTTGTAATCGATCTCTGAGCTAAGCTCCAGATCGTTTTATAATTGTAGCGTAAGTCCGCCGCCGTGGGTGGGTCTTCGGTGGTCCGAGTTGGGGAATTTTCAGTAATGAAAACTCTCTTTCTCGCGTTCAGGACTAGGTGTTCAGGGTTAAGTATTAGATCTCGGTGTCACAAATGTTCTTTAAATTTGTTTCGCATGCTTTACTATGTGGATAGTATTATACATAATTTAGACTGTCAGATTTTATTTGAGGTATCTATCCTTCAGGGATTGCGATGTGAAGTGATAACGACTTCTTCGTTTCTACAACCAATTTTCTGAAGAGAATGTAATACGTATTATTGTACTAAGATGCTAATTTTGGCGAAAGCCAAATACAAGGTGCACTTTAAGCTCCGCCCACTCGATATTCACATTTTGTTTCTCAGCGAAGCAGAGTGACAAACTATCCTTGTATTTTGTCGCCGACCGTACCAAATATTACAAATGCGAGAGTGCACCTTGTACTAAATATTAAAACTGCGAGAGTGCCCCTTGTAGCAAATATTAAAAATTCTAGAGTGCCCCTTGTACCGAATATTAAGAATGCGAGAGTAAGTGCCTTGTACGCACAGGTTTTCTTTGTACCCAACGGTTTGTCAGCCTGTTCATCCTCGAAGAATTCGCTAGATCGAGGTATAAAAGGAACTGCTTCACTGAGGGTGGGTTGGGCGGGATATGTCTCATTCGAAGGTGCATCTTATATTTGTTTTTTCCCCTAACTTTTATTTGGGCAGAGAAGTTATGTGACTTTCACATAAGATTTTTTGTAATTTATAATGCAATTCAGATAACAAGAGAACGTAAAGTATTAAAATTACTTAAATATTAGAGCATACTTCATTAGTTCTGGAGCATATTTTACAAATTTTAGAGCGTATTTGCGTGCATATTTTCCGGACGTTAGTCATAGTATAGCCCCTAAGCCAAGGGAACAACATTTTTTTTTTTATGTTTTTCCCTATTTATTTATTTATTTAACCTGGCGGAGTTAAGGTCATAAGGCCTTCTCTACCACTCAGCCAGGGCAAACACATGAAATACATAATAATAATAATGATTAATAATAAATTAAAAAAGAACTGATATACATGAATACAAGAAACGTACATTAAATACAAAGAAAAAATTCGAACATAAGTTAAGCTTGTTGAACATTTCAGAACTGTAAGGCTTAGTATTTTAGATAAATGGGAGGAAGTTTGTTGATAGTTGACTGTGCCCCATTCCATGACTGCTATATATATGCTGGCAGGCCTATAATTATGTTCACCGCTATGTGAATGCGCACTTGAGCACGTCATATAGCCCCCACCCTCTCTCTGATTCGCACAAACAGTAGTAGATTTATACTCCTGCTGCAAAGGCTTGTATATAATCGTGCATATGTATTCTACATGGTAATTAAAACTCGCATAAGTGCCTGTCAAGCAAATACATACGACAATTAAATTTGTAAGCTTTACTGAACTTAGGGTTGTACTACTGTAGTATAATCACATAAAATCATTGCATGCTCCCTGCCATCGATGATGTTTTTTTTTTAGTTCATCCATCGCACTGTTAAATGGTTAGATCAGGTATTGATAAATTGATATAATATTCTGTATAGAATTTCATTATTAAAAACTATGTGTGTGAAATGTAATTTATTGTGTAATTCACTGCCTTTGGGGAAAATTATACAGTTCACGAATTATTCCCGGTTATGATTTTAAAATTGTCTCAAGCAAAGGAGTCCATTTCAGTTGGACACACTTCTAGTTTTGAGCGACGTACCTGAATTTATACATGAATTTGAAATCGATGCAGAACATTTCAGTAGAATATCTGGATTCCGTGAATGACAAAATAATATTTGAATAAAACAAATTATATTTAAATAAATCAATCATTCCATTAATTTTATGTATCTACTTTTATACCATTCTTGAAGCGACGCATTTATACTTCAGTAGCAGTGAAACAGTTAAGTAACCCACAAATTATGTGTCGATGTATTTCATTATTAAAATAGTTAGGCTTTCATTATTACTATTATCATTAATGACTGCCAATCAATTATTAAACACATCAAAAATGTCCCCTGTTAGACTATTATTTTGGTTTGTACATTATAACATCCTCCATGTCCACCGCTGTGGCGTAGGGGACGCGTTCGCTCTTCTCACGCAGCAGGCCCGGGTTCGAATCCTGGTCGGGACAAGTTACCTAGGTGAGGTTTTTCTGGGCTTTTTCCTCGCCTGTGAGACAAATGTCGGGTAACTGTAGACCCTTGTGGTCCCCAGATATCATCTGGCCGTCATTATCATCTTCAACCTATCCTCGCCTTCTTTGGAGTGTATCTCGTCCTATGTGTTCGTGTTGTCTCGGAGGTGGCCCCGGCATTGGGCTGATCACTCATCCGGGAAGGCCCTCCATGTCCTTGTCTGTTCAAAAAAGTATGTATATGATCCATAGATAATCCCTCTCCCGACAGGTCGCGGCCCTGTAAGACCCGGGCGGCTTGGGTCGCTTAACTACTAAAAGATAAAACTAAGACAAAGAAAGAACATACTCCATTTGTTTTAATGGAATTGGTTATATTCATGTAGTTGCTATAAAACACAGCTCACCAATCTGCTGTTCATGGTTAAAAATACTTCAGTGTGCAATTATTTAAGGCAAGAAATATACTTATAATATTAAGATTATATTTACATACTACGTATCGTTATTAATTTTAAAACATCCGTAGGCTTAAGTACATGACTGAAAAGTTTATACGCAGAGTTAAGCATTCACTAGGTCTCCTGAACTTAATGTATTTTTTATTAGTTACAGTTTAATGTTTAGTTTTTAGTCGTCAAGATTGCTTAATTAACATCCACCATTTTTTAAAGTTATATTTATGAAGTTAATATAAGGTGGAAATTATTGTGGATTCCTTGTTACGCTCCTTTTTTTTATATATGTATGTATATTAAGAGTTGTGTGAAGAAATACATTACAGTGAACTTGTCGAAATTGGAATATGCTTGATTTTAGGTGATATGTGCTTTTAGTAGGCTACGGAAGGTATGGTTACCGGAAAACTTAAAGAGAGAATTGTGTTCCAGCACTAAAACTCTGAGCGTGAATATCTAAAAACGATTACATTTATACATTGTGCATGTATACATATATATGTTATGCCCGCTGTATAAGTTTGAGATCGGAATAGGATTTTATAATAAGGGGAGAGATGGATGGATGCTGGGTGAAATACAAGGGACGAAGGGATGAATATAATAGCTGAGAACAACCCCATGTATGAAGAGAGGGGGAATATCCCCTAGAACTAGATCCTTGTTAACATCCTTCTTTTTATGTACCCTTATCCTGTCGATATTTCTGTAGTACCCTCTAATACTTCTCCTGCCCTTTTTGTTCTTCAAGTGAAATGAACTAAAGTGAAGGAAAAATAAGAAACAGTTGTTTAAATGTAAAACATCTTGTACTTACTTGTGGGAGTGTTTTATGAGTACTTGCGACCAGCAGGTCAGAGTTCAATTAATGTTGCAATCTTAGCTTTCTTGAATCTCGTACGAATTAATAAAGAAACTACACATCTTATAGAGCTGAACTTTTGAATAAACATAGTTATTTTTACCTGGAAATAACGTAGATCTAGGCCTAAAGCTGTTTCAAAATGTTTCACCATTTCAAAAATATGACTGTTTTAAAGGCTTGCGGCAAGAACGGGATTATGTTTCTTTCCGATATTCAACTTCACTGTTAGAGTTCGGAGACCACTTGCGGTATTCAAAATTACCCTTTGTACAAAAAAAAGGTTCATGGTATTTTTCGATAGTTTATCTCATGGCTATCGTTCCGTTATAATTATGCTACTTCCGTTACTTGCCGATATTGAGCATTACTAAGGTCAAATTGATTGTTTTTTTTGTTTTTCCACAAGCAAAACAGAACTTGGCTTAGGCCTAACGCTAACAACCGTTTAATAAACCTACTGTTTTACCCGTACGAAATATTACTGATCGCATTATCTCGAAATATTATTGTTATTAATATTCATAAATATTGCCATTAATCTTTCATGGTGTACATGGGCGAAGTTCCTAATACATTGTACAGTTGTTTATTTATTTACTTGTTATTTTTATAGTGTTGCAAAGTAGGCTAATACAATATCATCTTCATTGCATGTTTTACATAGTATGGGTAGGCCTCTAAAGGTTAGTTATCATTAGAGACGAGACTTTCATGCAAATGCATGTTTTTATGAGAACTTAGGACATAGCTCAAACTGAGTACTTACCCATGTCATTACTTTCCGGTTCCAAATATCCTTATTTTTTCCTTGCATGTTTGCATGTTTTGACCTTTTTGGAGGAAAAAACATGCACAAAGCATATTTAGGGTATTTTTGGCTAAATCATGCATATAATATACATTATATTCAGTTTAAATGCATGTTTTAATGGGATTTCAAAAAAGTGACATCGTGGCAAAGTTTCCCTAAGATGTGCGAAAAGGAGGAAGGAATTTGACCTTGCCTTTGTCCACCCTTAGCTATTTCCGGCCCGCACTTGGGGTGCATTGTACTTTGTCAGAGCTCGGGAAACCTGCAGTGTCTTTACAGTGTGTGCAGTGGTTAATGTGGTTGTCTGTTCTGTGATTTTACTATGCCTCCAATTAAATGTTCAAAAAGCGAACTCCTTGCACAGTGGATTAAGGGTAAGGTTTTTATTAGATCAGATGGGAAAGTCGTCTTCTGCGACTGTTGCAGTAAAGAGGTAAGCACTTTTATTTGGTTTCCGAATATTTTCTATGGCAGTTCTTTTGTTTTGTAAAACAATACTAAAAACCAGGGTCATAAATGCGAACCCGGACTACGGATTCCTTTGCTCATTAAAGAAGGTTCTTTGTGATGAAAACGTGGATGAAGAATTTGACATGACACTTTCACAAATGTGTTCACTGAAGTTTGCACCCATAACATCGTGTGATGTAGAAAGATCATTCTCTGTCTACAAAAACATATTGACTGACAAGCGCAGGAACCTTACAGAAAGCAATTTAGAAATGCTGTTGGTTGTCAACTGTGCCAAAAAAGTGAAGTAAAGTAAGGAAATTGGGCCATAAATGTTAGTGCATATTTTAGTGTATTTCTCCCTTGATAGTGCATGTTTCATGGTTTGATAATGCATGAATGCATGCATATTTCGCAATTTTATAGTGCATGAAAGTCTCGTCTCTAGTTATCATAGTCACGAATGAAAAGCCCGCCTGCATAGTTTACTGGTTATGCTGATGACTACGGAACCGCAATTCCTTGCACGATCTCCGGTACTTCCTCTTATGGGGTTCACTCAGCCTCATGAGGACAACTGAGGAGCTATTTGATAAAGGCTGCGGACAAGAAAGTCATGACATCGGCCGTCTCTGCCTGCCAACGAAGTCAAAAGGCGGATGTGTATGACGAATGATAGAACCGTCCCCACCACCTGTTAATGAATGAAAAAGTCTGAAAAATAAAACCATGAATCCTTTTACTTTGGCTAGTAGTATTAAACATCCCTGTTTGTTCAGCTCTATAACAATTGCAACGAAAATAAATGGAAATTTATATCTATAAACCTAGATTGCTTCTTTAAAATGTTTATTCTGTGAAAGTACGAAAGGCAGAGATTATTACTGTTTTTGTACGTAATAAAGTCTTGAAAACTATATTTATTTTATTGCAATTCCAATAACTATGTGTATGGTAGATTTCTGTAAAAGTGACCCGAACTTTTTAAAATGGCAGTGATCCGAACTTAGCAGTTGCACTCCAATTACTAAATAATTACTAATACTTAGCATTTTTCTTTGGGCGAAGTGTGAAGGCTTCGCAAAGGTTTGCAAGTAATTTTTCTTAGTATTCTCTATTTAAATTCAATATGCTTTCAGATCTATCCTAATGCAACTGTTGTATCTTTCATTAATTTAATTGATTACTGTTTTAAATTTTGGGATTCAAACAAAGCCTTCAGTTGATTTTCTTACGAACTTTTGTGTCAGTTCGTGATATTTTGATTTCAGTGGGTCTAAATGAAATGATTTTAATTTATTTTCCTCTATATTACTAACCATAAGCACTGTATCGTCATTGATGGAAAAATATTTCTAATTACTACGGTTACTGCTCTGGTAGCTTTATTGTGAAATAACCGTAACAAAGATAAAGAAGAACCAAAGGTTACTTAGAAAATGAATACTTGATACATTTCTGAATAGTTGAGAGATATATTTATGTATATAAGTATACATATATTTATATTTATATGTATATTTATGTAATCTGCTTATTTTAATTAAGCCTGTATTCTTTTCGGAGATCACAATTAATGTTTTGATCTTAAAAAATGTATCATATGTTACTTGACTGTTTTTGTTTCGTATCTTTTTTTAATGTTACATTATACTGTAAGTTTTATAGTTGTCTTGTTTATAAGCCTAGATAATGTTTACTTTGCCACATTTACTAGTAACCTATATGACAAACTCAGCATTTGGGGAATGCTCGTGGCAATGAAGTTTGATCAGTCCACTAGAGGAAAGAAAAGGTCTCACAATTGTGGGCGATGTTTACTCAAATTTCTAATACGATAGCCGGGCCAGAAGCTAAAATTATAATCCGAACCAAAAAAGGCCTTTCGCGTGCTTCAGTTAACTTCAATTATTATCAGAAATGATAGTAGTGGTGTAAAGTAAATTGCTTGAGTATAACATTTGTTTGTAGTAGACGAGTATCTTTAATTCACCTGTTTTTCTTCTATAAATGTTTGTATTGCTTGATTGATTTAATTGCAATAGAGTTTGAAGAGGCAGATACTGGGATTACAGATTGACCACAGAAGTGTTGTGCTTCGTGTAAAATCCAGTTCCTTGTCGGAAAGGATGAGTTAACACTTGCGTGTTGGACAATATGGTCCTGAGTGCAAATCTTCACCTTATAAGAGCTCTAGGAAAGCACTTAGAGTACTTCGTTCTCCATATAGAGTAAAGTCTATGTACAGGCACAGTAGAAAGTTTAAAGCTACGTTGTCCTGAAAATAGAAGTAGCAGAAATCTTAAACAGTCGTTTCTAGTAACCTTGATATTAATTTTACTTTTGCTACCCGATTTTACTGTAAAAAATAAAATGAATTATTGTGAAAACTGGATTACACATGTGTATTGAAGTAAGAGAAAAGAAAAGTAAAAGTCAATAATGTTGTTGGCAGACTGTATAGCGGCAGGCTGAGCACACAAGTTTTCCCATAAATTCTAAATGAGGCAATAGAATGGAGTACCATTGAAGGAAATGAAAAGAGACAGCGCTTGTGCTGCTGCTGTTGGTTGTGGGTGATGCAGATTAGATCTTCCTTCTTCACTCCTTATGCAGAGATCAAGTGAACTTTCTCCTTCTCAGCCAGTTGTTTCTCTCCTCAACTTATTTAACCCTTTCTCAATATGGAAATTCTCTTGCATCCAAACAGATAATTATTCATTTCTTGTAATGTAACATTTACATTTAAAGTTTAAGCTTAAGAGAGGGTAGAATTTACTCTTTCGCATAATGCCAATTCCTCTTAGATTAGACTAACTTATTATTGCAAAAAATATATTTTGAGTTTGATTACGGTGAATTCATCAGTCATTCTAGTCCCACATACGCTGAAGCCCGCGGCGGGGACCGTAAGTGGAATCGTGAGATGGAAATCACATCCCGCCAATGGCATTTCTAAGCAAATTAATGAATTCCTTTCCGGAGAAGTGGAGTGATTAGCCTACAGTGTTTCTTTGGAAAATACTGTTGGATGGTCTTAAAAATAGATTTTATGTATCACGTACGCAAAAATAACGCTTTAGCGGATGAATCTAGTATTGTTGGAAATACTGGATGAGTCTACTCAAGTTTTTGCGTAGCCTACGTGGCGCATACAATAACGGGATGCACTCAGCCTCGTGATTCAAATTGAGAAGCTATTTGATAGAGAAGTAGCGGCTCCGGTCATGAAAACCAACATTAACGGCCGTGGGTGTAGGCATGCTGACCACATGCCCTCATTCCTGCCATCTGCCTATGGTAGATGATGCAGCGGTCGGGTGATAGGCCTTGTCCCTCCAGGGATGTAGCGCCACGGAGGAGGTGCATACAATATTTTTTTTAGTAAACGTTCTCTAAATTATATGAAATGAAAAACCCGTAAATGGTATAGTCTGTCATTTGTTGACGCCATATTCGCACAGCCGCCTGAATCTTAAGTTATGAACCAAAAACGAAATGCGGATGTATATGGCAGTACAGGTTTCTCATTAATAATATAGCTATGTTAGCTTAGGCCTATATTTGTTATATTATTAGATATTTTAAAAAAACCTAGTAAAGTTTCTGATTAACGTAAAGAAACAATGTTGCATTATATTTGTTGTTTTATGGTCAAGTATTTTGTTTCAAACACTGTCTGGATTTTTCAATTGCCATGACGACTTTATCAGCTTAGGCTGGTAAAAATTACTGAGTTCATGGGAATTCTGAAATATAAACAAAACAGTTTTTTAAAAAATGAAAATTTTCTTTCAGTTATATATCCCGTATATTTTATGGGATTCTTAGATCCTTTTTTTCACTTCTTTCTCCCGGTGAACATTGGGGACAGCTGCTCCTTTCCCTCCCCCTGGATCGCGACTCTACACCTGACACAAATTTTCAAATCTGAGCTATACGTATTTTGTCCACGATTTCATTCTGGATGCAAATGCCAGTGATAATTTTGCTGGCATCTGATATCATCGTTTGATAAATGTTTTGTTGTATCACAGCTACGATAATGCTGTTAATAAATTAAACTTCTTCTCCCCCTTGCTGTTGGCAAGCAATAAGTGTTAGATGATTGCTATTCATCACATGCTTAAAAGAAAACCAGTAGAAATAATATGTATGAGCAATCGTCGCTTTGAGGAAAACAGGTTGAAAGTCATCATTTTCTACAATCTGTGCGTAAGATGGGTTTTGTGATATAAGTGAGTATGTATTTCATCTCCATCAATCTGCTCTCGAGTTGCAGAGAACACTTCACCTCTGCGCAGATTCCTATTTCTTTCTCCTCAAATGAATTTCCTCTCCTTCGGAAAATATTGACTCTCGCTGCCTTGTGGAAACCAGTTCATTACCTGAGTTTCCATTCCTACAATTTGCATTAGGATTTCCCAAGGGCACAATTTTTTTTTTTTTGCTGAGCTATAACTATTTTGAAACTGGATTCAAGCATATTGGGATATAAGCAACACGAGCATTAGTTTTAGACTTAGATTCGTTCATAGGTTATCACCAGGGCCCGGATTCTAATGACATGTCATCTTTTTATTGATGCTGCGTAGACATTGCCAACTTGTAGATAAATCCTAATCATAGTCTCTAGATTATAGAAATACATTTTTATTGGGTCATTTTTTGTCATTTTATGCAATTTTATATTTTTAGGGCATTTATTTCAATTTTACATAATTATTTTGTCATTTTCGTGTCATTTGCTTCCTTATTTAGTCATTTTCATGCATTTACATTGAGTGTATTAACTTTTTTCGTCAATAGCGGTTCTCTCTTTGAAGTGTTGTTTGTTTATTGCAAGAAGGAAAAGTGTTGTCATGTCTCAGTCGGAAATGAGAATCAAAGAAACGCCAAAATTTTGTATTATATTACTATTGTAATTAGATTGATTTAGCACCTGCTTGGATTTAAAAGTGCAAACTACTGTTTACCCTGAATAAACAATAATATAATCCGGCAGACCGCAAAAGGAAATGCCGAAGTTTGACTCGCCAGTGCCTCAGTGCCAGTATAAATTTCCGCGAGAAAAGAACATTCACACCATTACATTTATTTACAGTTTTTACAATTATGTAAAAATTAGTATAAAACTAACAATAATAATAATAAAATAATCATTTCTTGTAAATAAAATAGTTTTTATGTATTTTTTTTAATTATTGTCATTTCCTTTAAAATTTAGGGTCATTTTATACGTCATCTTTCAAACAATTTTAGGTCATCAGAATCCGGGCCCTCACGTATTGAAATAAATTAACTTACTTTCAAAATTCCCGTAGTATTCAAATGCAAAGACCATAGCGAGTAATTAGCCTAAGGGAAAATTATGGTGTAACTAAGGATTTTCATAATAGTTCAAATTAATAATATCCAGAAAAAAGATTGCCCGAGCTGCGTGGGCCGCATGAACGTACGTACAAGGGGGGAGGTAAAACTCAGGTAAAGAAGAAGGAAGAAAAAAAATTAACCCTAATACCCCATTGCAATAGCTACGACATGTTTTGAGGTGTGCCTCTGTTGTTGCAATTTAAATTAAGGAATCTGGAAATTTGAGACTTGTAATACTGTAAGCCTAACACATATAACGACAGGAAACTAAACTTTTTGAAACTTGGTCCTACGATTTAATAAACTAAAAAGAATGTAAAATAAACAAATTAGCAGAAGTTTATCCTCTACGTTTCAGTGCAAAATCATTACTCGCTGTACAACAGAAAGATATATTAGCCTAACTACATTAATTGCCTAATAATATCTTTAACTTTAAAATAGAGAGGAGTTGGTAATGCAGCAAACTCCGAAATTATCGCTTTTTTATTTGTAGTCTACGTCTAGCCTAATAGGCTGTTTTCCCATACCAAAAATCCAAACTTTATATTACAGTCAAATTTAGGTCTGTACGAAATCCGACATTACATTCTCTTTAGGCTATATTAACCTAGGCCTAATCTTACTTAATCGAAACTTACATTATCTGATCTTACCTAACCTGAAAATGTGCATAAGTTATTTCTTCTTTGTTTTACAATATTTATATTGCGATACAAGAGTACTAAATGCATTATTGGAGAATTGACGAAAAGTTTGAAAGATAAGCCAAAGGCGTATCTTATTTTCGGAATTCTCCAATGCACTTTACGCATGTGCAACGAACACTGTTTTTTTTTTTTCGAATAATACAAATATTACTTAGTACATAGGAATAACATAATCAGTAACAGCTGGTTCCAGATGGTGTCAAGTTGCAAGGCTACCAACCTTAAAAAGTAAAGACTGTTTTAATCTTGGTGGCGATCGATTACTTTCGCGCAGGCATAACTATTTGCATCATACTTAGCTGCTGGATTATTTAAATCGCAAGTAGATACTAAGAGAAAGAAAATTAATAAAGACACAGGTCAGATTGAAATGATAACATTCAGCTAGCAAATACCATTAGGCCTATGCCCCATGCGTGCAGAAATACGAATATATATATATATATAAAGTTGGCTTGATATAATGACGGGCTTGGCTGTAAAGAAGGCAAAAGAAGCAGAAAGATTAGGATGGTGACACAGATTGGCGAATTTTGGGAATGTGATTCAGTTGTCTAAACCTCATTCAAAGACATATTATTCGGAATGCAAAGCTTAAAGCCTGAGTAGTAGTTGAGATACGTTAGGTTCTGGTTTGTCCATTCAACTTATCCTCGGAGCATTGGCATTTCCTGTGACCCATGATTTAGCAAAGCTCATTTTTCAACATACTACTCAATAAAAGGGAATTTATTTGAAAAAGGTTTTAAATGAAAAGTTTAGGTTTTAGTGTAATATATAAATGTCCAGTTAAGCAGTTCTTGTACAAAACTTAAACAAAAGCTTTAGATCCGTTTTCGTGAAATACGGTACGTAAAAAAAAGTTCTTCGTGTACTGTGGTGAAAGTAAGATAAAATCAACTCCATGTTTCAGTCATTCTAAAATCCCATAAGACACTTACCCAAATAATTAAAAATCTCCTTGTACGATTTTCGTTTTCAAGTTTCGCTGTTCAAAACTTATGGCTATATTAATGGTGAATATTTAATATCAAATAGTTCCTCTAGTTTAGTACCTATGGTAAGAGTAGATAAAGTAAAAAAGAATTCGGTGTTGCTTCTGGAAAGGAGACTGTTTTACAGTGCTGGAACAGGGAATAACCTAACATCCTAATTGTAGCATATGAGTTCTTGTAGTTCTTCCATTCAGCTTATTCTCGGAGCATTGGCAATTTTTTCTTATGGCAAATCTCATTTTTAAACAGTAGACAGTAAAAGGGAGCCGGCACTTATTCAGATTTCAAAATAGCTGATATTGGTATCAGTAATTATGTTTTTGCAAAAATTTATTATTGCTATTGTAATTTCGTTTACAAAAAAAATTACGAGAACTGTAAAAATATATTAATTGAAGGGGCTAGTTCCATAAGGGCGTAAGGCACAACAGCAAAGTTGTGAGAAATCTTAATGTTTCTAAGCAATGTTACCACTTACAAGCACAGGTCTTTTCTTATGACTGAGCAGAGGTTTAAGGCACAAGTATAAATTGTTCACTGAGTATTTAAGATATATGAGGAGAAGGCATAAATGTTAAAAGCTCAGAATTCAAGATGTGCCTTACGCCCTTATGGAACTAGCCCCTTCGTATAATGTAGGCCTGTTTGGTAATTTTAAACTCTTCGCTAAATTGTATTTTATTATGTTAATAAATATTCAGATGTATTACAGGTAGGCCTATATTAAAACTAATATTTCTTTTAACAAAAACCGTATTTTATTGTCTTCTACTTTACAATGAGATTCTAAAACTCAATCTAACATGGTTTCATTGTCTCAATAAATAAAGTAAAAATAAAATCTGCATTATTATGTCCTGTTGTCTAGGTCACTAAACCAGGACGTAATCTCCTATGATATTTCATGTTTCAATTTTTTTTTTTTTTTTTTAAGTTTATTTTACAAATGTCGCCCTGGGAAAGTGCCGAGTCTGTCCATTTACGAGTATAAATCAAGGCCAAGAAAGAGAGATCAGTAAATATTTTAAATTAATCAGTTATTGGCTCAAAGTTTACGAAAAACACTTCCGAATGGAAAGGAAAGCTGGAGGTTAATAATCTCAGATTACTTTGATATTAATGTTACAAATTAGAATAAAAGTAGAATATAATTTGCTTATATTATTTCAGGATACTAATAATCCCTTGATATACGAGTAAAAGAACTCCAGTTTAGTGGGCTTAAAAAATGATATTTTGTCAGTGTAGGCCTACATGGCTTCGTGTGCACTCACACGCATATTTGTGTCAGTAGACTTAAGTATGACTACTTTATGAAAAATACATTTTTCAGTGGATACATAATAGGTATCCGTGAATCATTAATTGAAAATAAATTAATCCTTCATGGTAAGAAACAATTTATTCTCTATAAGTTTTGTGTCTGATTCTATCTTCCGTCCAAAAAAATACTGCTGTCGAAACTCTGTGAGCTGAATGACGAAATCTGGGATTAATTCTGATAGACGAAATGTGTTTTCTTAACGAACTGCATATCAACACCCACATGAAAGAGATGGTAATCTGTTAAATACAAAATGATGGATTACAGCAGTGGACCAGAATATGAACATTATCCCCGCAGAGTACACAGCACAATTGTACAAAAAGGATTTCACTGAGCGGAAAATCCCCAATTTAGTGCACACCGTGTAGTGGCATATAATATTATGAAATCGTGGGAAATCGCTCAAGCGCAGCGTTTGTTGCTTACAGAATAATCTGATTGCTTGATAAAGAGCGAGGATAATAGAAAAAAAGACCTACCATTTTTGTACAAACCTCCGACACCCCTGTTGGAAACTATTACTTCAGCTGGATCTTTTGATATGAACAACTGAATCGGAAAACTGCATACTTGGAGTAACACTGAAGAATACGTCCTCCGCTAGAATGACCACGAAACGTATACAGCATACGGCACTTGGGGGATGTACACACAATTAGTTCTGCAAATTACGGTGGAGATATGTCAATACTGTTAAAACAGAAAAACATCTCTATTTACAGGGACCTGATCTGTTTTCAAAAGAGATATTTAGAAGCCATATAGTAATCCGATCGGCCCGTAATGCTTATTGGATAAGTCGTAAAGCCATATCGCTTTGCCCACGATCCTAAGCCCACGTTCTAGAACTACTGTGGCTGTTTTCATACTCGGAAAACAGGACGGGATTATTAACTAAGTTATTCCTTCTTGTGAATAAACTCATTATTTAGGAGAGGCGTCTGATTTCAAATGCACTCTTATCCATGTTGAGTAATTATAAGTACATTGAATAAATAGTTATTTTATGATATTTTAGAAATTACAGGGGATTGTTTAGTTTGGAGGAAATGTATCATAACATCAAATCACAACATTTTTTTTTATTCTAAATATTATTGTTTATTGTTAATTTAAAGAAAACTTGTGGATTAGTGTCTTTATGAAACCAACTTTCGAATTTGCAACATTTTGGAATCAAACATCTAGGATAAGAATCATACTGAAAATAATGGTCAAATGATGATTTTTACAAACATTAATTCTGGTACCTCAGAACAACATACAAAGTTTATATTTCAGGCAAAATAAATTTCAATAAGATAATTTGAGGTATAGTATAAATTTAAGGTACGGTCTCGGTTTTATTTTCAAAATTTAATTTATTTTTTCGAATGTGAAAATTGCCCTTTTCGTTGATGTTATTCAGCTCTAATTCCTGGAGTTCATTTTCCTCATTGGCTTGCTGCTGATGAACGTCTGAAGGTCGGGTAACTCACTCCATTTTTCTCCGAAATGTTTACTCAAGAGTTTCTTAACATCATTTTTCTTTTCCATCACAAAGTTCTTGCATGGAAGTTCTGGTGGATTCCTCGTGTTTCTGACGCCTTTTCCTCTCCTTATAATCTCATTAAAGAAACCAATTTCGGTTCTTTAGCTTCATACTGCCTTCACAAGGACTCAATCAAATTTTGTTTCTTTTCAAACAATTATCTTTGTGAGACCAAATTTGAAATAACATTGTCAACTCGGTCGTATGACTTCTGCTACAGTAGACTTCCAGTTTTGGATCTTTAATCCTCATCATATTGCAAAACTCTTCCATGTTTTGAAAAAAATATATGTATATATCCTTATACTCTTCTGCCTTTGTTATTCCCTCTCTTTCTTCAGATCCTTTTCTGTTCTGCTATGAATAAATGTCCTACCATGGGATATATTATGTTGTTGATATAGTATGTTGATATTATGTTGATAAGTTTCTTACTTGTCATGATATCGGAGAAACTAGCTGCTAGTGCAGCATTTCTATAATTGTGATATTTTTATTTTGTTCAAGACATCCGCCTGCATGCAATTGAATGGTATGAGTATCCTCTTCTACTTCTAACTTATTCAAACAGTCATTCACCATCGAAGTTGTTTTATTAGAACCTTTACTCCCTTCACGTTCAAGTCATTAATATATAAAAATATTGTGTGCATTTTGAGCTGTGGAAAGTTCTTTACACACGGTAAAATTTTACTGGTAGATTTGCCTGGATCAGTATGCTGCTTGTTCAGGAAGCCTTCTTTGGGCAAGACAAGGTTCTTCTCACAGTAAAATGATATTTTCAAAATAGCCTCTTCTTTCTTCAACATTTCATAAAATGCATTTGTTCTTAACTCGTGAACTCTTAATGTGGAAATGATGTCCACCTTCGCATGACAAGTAGCACCTTCTAACATTGATTACAAGCTTATAATCAATACACAGAGAACATGCATCTGCTCACATCAGGGTAAGCTTACTTCTGGAATGAAAAATAAAAACAACATGGCTACTATACATGGGGTAAGTGGCATTTCGCAACTAAACTTACAACTTGGATAAGAATGTGATTGTAAGTAAATGATTGCGGGTTAAGGTTTTTTTTGGAAATAACACGAAAATTTTCATTACATTTACACAGGGAAAAGAATAGATTTGACACGTAACTACAGCAAAGAAGGCAAATAAATACCAACCGTATATGAAGCTATGTGAAACTTAAGTTTAAGATTTTGAAATAAGAGTGCTTTGGAAACTAAACGTCTCGTACATGTTTTCAAGTACTTATAAAGTATTTCGGAATCGAATAGCAAAAAAAAAAAAAAAAAAAAAAAATTAAAGGGCGTAGTAAACGTAAATATAAACCCTGTTAATTTTCATCCCTTTTAAATTAGTTTCTGTTTGTCTCTTGGTATGCTCCGCCAGTGTAGAATGATAGGGAAAAAGCGAATATGTCAAAATTCTAAAGTTTCAGGAATGACAAAAAACAATTTATTTCCACAGCATTGTTACACTATTTAGTTCAGTCCACCAGATATTTTTACTCAGTATCTTATACTATGCAAAAATATCTGGGTGGACTGCAAGGCTGGTATACCAGCCTTGGGTGGACTGATCTAAATATTGTAAAAATGCTGTGAAAATAAGTCGTTATTTGTCCCGCCTAAAACTTTGGTATTTTGACTTATTCGCTTTTTCCCTATCACTCTTTATTATTGCTTCATGATTTCAAGACCAACCAATGTATGATTTGTTATTATGAAAAGACAAATAAACAACAATAATCCTTAAAAATTAAGAATAATTATTAGTTTAATAATCACATTGCTTTGTGTAATTTTCGTTGGTTATGAATTTCATATTTTTCATATTAAAAAAATGGGTAATTCCTTCGTTGATAGAATCCACACCTTTACTGAACATATGTTGGTTCGAGGTAGCAATGTTTTAATTTTTACTTAATTACTTAATCATTAAATATGACCACAAGTTGGTTGAAATGTATTGGATTTCTAACATTCACGTTTTGTATTGACCAAGACGGAGTTACCGCATTTTAAACTCATAGAAGATGTCAATATGGCTCTATTTTATCAACATTATAACATGGGTATTTCGACTCACGGTTTGCTAAACACGGGTTTATTTGTAGTGCATTGTATCAAAGCGACCAATTGTGTTTATGGATAGTAAGCTGTCATGAGCTTCCCTTATATAGGGCGTCACCTCTTCTTAATAACAATGTTTGCCGACGCCTCGCTTGCCTCCGGGCAGCACGGGGCCCCGATTACGGGGTCACAATGTGTGGATTAACACCCCATTTCTAAGCTCCACGCCACATCCACTTTATGCATATACAACATTAATAGCTCACGTGTCAATACCTAACAGCCTCCACTTAGCTGGTGACAGGCTACCTCGCAATATGGAAACTATAGTCTAATAATAGAGCAATATAAGCAGCAATATTTGACGGCTGTAGTGTATTTATTGATACAGTCATCATTCCATTTGCTAATGAAACCATGTATTATTCTACTGCCTATATTAGATCTACTGAACGAGGTGGTCGACTAAGCTGAGAATGAGGATTTTTCGGGGTTTTCCCACTTGTATAGATGATTCTTTCCAGCTATGTCGAATATTCTTGTCCATTTTCCTATGGGTTTTTATTATTCTAGGACACCTTGAGTCGAGTCGGTCCCTGGGGTCTGACTAGTGTTAGTCACACCACAAGGGCACTGGTGTGAAAGCCCTTCAGAGAAGAAGCTAACGGCCAATAACGAAAAAAATATCGGTTACAAATTCTTTCAAAAATTGAACCTTGAACAATATTCATTTCAGGCCATCCAAAATAAACATTGTTATCTTGTACAACCTCACTACAATGTTGCAGCCATTGCATTTTGGACTGAAATTCGGAAAAATACTAAACCTGCAAAACGTCTGTTTGCTTGTACTATTTTCCACATAGTCCCCTCCCAGTTCAATGCACTTACGCCATTGGATATGAAGAGCTTCGATACCGCATGAGAAAAATTATTTTGGTTGACGCTGTAGCCATTCCTGCACCATCGATTGGACGTCTTCATCAGATTTCAACTTCTGCCCTCCAACCCCCTTCGCTTTGCCACCATCAGGTTTCCAGATCTTTGGTCGACCATCTAAGTTTAAATTAATAGTAAAACTATGTGAATGTGTAAAGTAAATGTGCCCGTACAGTATTTTTATTATTATTGAAACTAGCCTGAATGAGTCTATTATCGAAATATTGTCCTTTGAAGGTGTGACTCTTGAATATTCATGTACAAAGAACCAACATACCTTCAGATGGTAGCCTATACTTTCCCATGCTTCTGTGCTTCTGTCTGAGCTGTGTCAGATCTAAAAAAAATATATACAGAAAACTTTACAGTATAGTAATAATAATAATAATAATAATAATAATAATAATAATAATAATAATAATAATAATGTTTTATTTTGCCTGGAGAGTTAAGGCCATAGGGCCTTATCTTCCGCTCAAAAAGGATAAATACAAAATACATTAAAGGAATACCTACAAAAAAACCAATACAATAGATACCATACATAATAATAACATAATGCTGGCAATAGAATAATAATACGACATGCCTATATTAAAAACATAAGACAAAAATTTAAAATTACATATAATTGGGTGTGTGTGTATAATTACAATATAATAATATAATATACACTAAAATTGAGACCTAAAACTAAGAAATTAACAAGTATACAGTATACAGAAAACTTTACTGAGTGCTGTCAAGGTTTTTTTAACTTCAGTGCATTGAAAGGAATGTAGTCATTATGAGTATAACTGATTTTAAATTCACGGTTTAAGTGGGATACTCTAATATTTAAAAGATGTCCCTTCCCTCCTATTTGAACAGTTCATCGAGCCTTCTCAACAGTAGAGACAAGAGTAGCAATAAGTGCCACCGCTTTGTTATTTCTATGACACGCATAATGCCTTACTAGAAAGGAAACAAATTGGGCCCAGTGGGCAAAGACCTTTTGTTCCGGACTTCTCTGTTTCATTTACAAAGTGAATGAAATTCCAAACGAACACTATACCAAGTGTTTTCATTGTAATTGTTTCCTCCATAAAGGAATAAGTAAAGTTTTTTTTTTTCATTAATTAAGAATTTATGGAATTGTTAGTTGAAACAGCAAAATGTAGCCCTTACAAAAGCCCTTGGTACTTAAAACAGACTGGACGTTTTAGTATGTTATCCTTCCACTCCAATTACCCATTCGTTTAGAAGTAGATGTAAATGAATTTATTATTTTGTTCGTCTCCACAGCATCACGATATTTTTGAGAGGAATTATTTTGGGAGCGTGAATCGTCATGAAGCTTATTTTGTCTAAAGACGTCAAGTTACGAAGGCATTAGTTGAACGTGAGAAGGCCAGTGAATTTGGTCCAAAGGCTCTAATTTAAACTTGGAGTTCTTAACGTGGATTAGTAACTAGAATTTTGGATTTACTTTTTAAGTAGGCCGTTTTTCAAGGGACTCGTGTTTATTAGGCTATCCCTCCTGGAAAACTTATGTGCCCGGGATGCCCGAGAACCTGAAAAATCCATCGATTTCAGTCTGTAGGGTAGGAATATGGGACTAGATGATGATTATGAATTCGCCTTAATAAAACTCAAAATAATTATATTGATTTGAAGTAATATTTTATGTATTAAGAATTTCCCATTATGCGAAACAAAACATTCTACACTTTCTAAGCTTAAACATTTGTTTATTACGTTCGGTCGTTCTTTTTTAGATATATATATATATATATATAAAATTGCACACTTTTATACCTAAACTCTATTTTTACCGCAGACGATGGTCATGTTCTCTTAATACAAATATTAAAATCACTGTAATTATTTTGGTTATAATTTTCCATGTTAATCTTCACACCCTTCACTGTTTAAATTATTCCTTGTCAGTATTGAATATATTATTCAATCAAATTCGTCATAATGTTCAAATTACTATTTAACTTTCTTAAAACTATTGTAAGTCAGAGCTTGAGCTTAATATTCTTCCGCAATCGTTAACCGATAAGAAAAAAATACTGTATAGTTTTAAAACGAACACATTTTTGCAAGCTCCTCACTCTGGAAATAATATATTGTACCATCTCAAGTTCAAAACTTTTTAAAAATAGTAACAAAAAATTTCGTAATTTTTGCCCAAAATGCCATGATTGCAACATTGTACTGAGGTTGTGTACAACAGCAATAGGCCTATTTATTTTGGCAGCTATAAAATTAATATGGCTGAAGGCTTGTTTTTTTTTTTTTTTTTTAATAAATTTAACTGCTATTTTTGAACCACCTCAGAGTGTAAAATAATATTTGCTTAATATCTAGGCTCATTGCTCGTATTAAACTTAGATTTTAATTTAGATCGTACATAATAGTACCTAATCATCCATAATACGAGGTGCGTCCATAAAGTAAGTTTCCCTGGGCCGTTTACAGAAACAAAACACAATTTCTTGGACATATTCCAAAAGATACAGTAAGTATTCAGCTATTATTCAACATATTTGCCACCGGAATTGAAACATTTGCCATACCGTGGAACAAACTTTTGAATACCTGTGTCGTACAAGTCTGCCGACAGGGATTTGAACCACTGTGTGACATTCATCTCCTTCTCTCTGCCATTCTCTGTCATTCCCTGTCATTTCTTGAGGTGTAGGAATTGATGGAAATCACTGGGAGCGAGGTCCGAGCTGCAGGGTGGATGTTTAAACACCTCCTAGCAAGTCTCCTGCAGAAGTTCGGCTGGAAGGTATTTAAACATTCACCCTAAAGCCCGAACCTCGCTCCCAGTGATTTCCATCTTTTCCTACACCTCACGAAATGACAAAGAATGACAGAGAGGCGAAGGTGGTTGTCACACGGTGGTTCAAATCCCAGGTGGCACACTTCTAAGACACAGGTATTCAAAAGTTGGTGCCACGGTGTGTTTGAATTCCGGTGGCGAATATGTTGAAATATAGCTGAATACTTGCTGTGTCTGTTGCAATGAATATTTCCAAGAAATTTTGTTTTGTTTCTGTAAACGGCCCCAGGGAAACTTACTTTATGGACGCGCCTCGTAATTCTCTAGGTCCTATAGGCCCAAGTGCGACAAGTTACCTATGTCGTTAAGCCTATGTCGTCTACAATGAATATGTTTGTCAGAATAAAGGGAAATAATAAGTTGAATGAAATACTGATTTTTTCTTAAGGGAATTTTCCGTAAGTTATGTAACACAAGATTAGAACCATTGTAGGCCTATATGGCACATAACAGAATGAAGTTCATTTGAAGTGTAGAATGAATGGAAGTATAGCACAGCTAGAACGCGTTTATAAATGGTTACTTTTGTTCGACCATGCTATAATACGCTTGCCACATGTGATGTAACATTATCTTAATTATATGCTGTGAATTACTGCCGTTCATTAATGTATTGTAGTTATTCCAACACTCGAGTTTCAACTAGCTTTATTCGACCGACATCGATTATGTCGTACGAGGAACAGTCTTAAAACGTTTGTCGTTTGATAGTTTGCAACCACGAACTTTCTAGATTTGTCACAATAGATTACTATTATTATAGAGTTATCCTTCAAGTTCCCTTTCATCTAATTATTCAGTAGGCCTAAATTACGAAAAAAGGTACCCGGGAGACCGTGTTATAAAGAAATACGGTAGAAACTACATATGCACAGTTACTCTACATATACATGCATATATTGGCCTATTTTTTTCTCTCTCAAAATAAAGCGATGATACAGTGCAGTTATAAATGGCCAGTCGGCTTCAAGGGTTTCGGTGTTTCTTTGTGTTAATTGATCTGACTAAATCGGTCTTTGCTTCCGCTTTTCAAAACAAAAGCAACGTTGCAATATTCACTCATTGTTATCAACGACCTCGGTTCTTCCTTCCCTTTATTCAATTCACACGTGTTATTGTTTACTGTAACTTGATCTTGCAACCGCGCATTTCACTCCACGAGGAGTTGACGAGTAGCTGTCAAAATCGCCACAGGACATTCTTAGATTTTGATTGGCTGGGGTAGGCCTAACTAGCTGATTGGTGCGGTAAAAACAAAGAACATGGGTTGAGCTGTCGGCAAACTTTTCCTCCTAACGAAAGGAAGCGCCTGGCCATGCAATGAATAACTGCACTATACCATCATATGTTGTAGGCCTATGTCACGGGAGAGTGGGGCATCTCTAGTACTGTAGATGGACACGTCATTCGGTAGCATTGTGATATATTGTTATACAAATAGAGGCGATGTTAATTTAGTTGAGTTTAGAATGGTTATGACAAGATGTGAACAGCATTCTTTCGTCAAAATAGTCACTTTCCGAGGGAGAAATGCTAAAGAATACCACAGGGAGCTGATGGAAGCTTTCGGGAATAATGCCCATCCGTACCCAACTTTAAGGGACCGTGGATTGGGTACGTGTGCTTTCATGCTTCAAACTACCGCAATACATTAGAGTGGCACGATGCAGTCGCGTGTGGATGTTTAAGGGTGTCTGTTTCCTTTACTATCCTACACAGGGCCGTAGAAAGGTCCTTCTGCGCCCTTGGCGAGTCTGACAAATCTGCGCCCTCCAATACTGGGGGGTCTGAATAATTTTTAAATTTCTGTAAAATTGTTTATTATTTTAATATAAAAATGCTGTTATTATCAAAGAAAACCTAAACTCCAATTTGAAAATGAACTAAGTGTTGGACTTTCAAGGTACTAAAACCTTATTTTCAGACGATTGAACTACTTAAAAGATAATTATTTCATAAAATCTAGAATTTTTATTGCTTGATAAATTGCACCAGTCTAAAAAAGGTGGTATTTTTCATGGTTAATTTTGCGCCCTCTTTATACCTGCGCCCTTGGCGGGGGATCATCTCGCCACCGTCTAGCTACGGCCCTGATCCTACATCTAGTAGCTATAATCTGCATCTTACATTTCATACCCTGTCCTTTCATTTGTATATTTCAAGATTTTAAAATGGTCCCACATTTTCTAAAGAGAAAATAATTCCCTTGACTTAAGCTCCATAATTGTAAAATTTTTCATGAAAGCCCATCACAATTTGAGAATTTTCTTACTAGAAGAATAATTATGAATTTGTCAGGGTATAGTTTGCATTTTTCGTATGAATAACAGCCTGCTGTTTGATATCAATATGAGATAATGAATGCTGATTGTGTTCGTGGCTTTTGTTATTTCGCTTTGTAACGACCCCTCTTTTGTATTCATAGTGTCCGAGTCTGTATGATTTTTTAGAACTGCATTATTGAATGAGGAAAGTTTACGGCGAAGTGGATGATGTAGAGGTGATTGTTAGGTGTCTCAGAGAGAGCACGGGACGCTGCTCACGTAAGTGCTTGCAGCTGTAAGCCTACTTACCTCTCTGTCTCTCTCTCTCTCTGTTAATAGCAACATTAACTAGCTGCTGTAAACATGGCGCAAAATTATTGCCGCCGACTTTACTTGTTTATGTGTCTCTTGAGGAATGTTAACTATCCTTCCAATGCAATAGTTGGTTATGTTACGTTAGAGCTCATCCATATCACTTGTTTGACACAGTGTGAAATGCATATTCAACTAAACAAAATTTCACGTCAGTTACTTATAACTAGGGACCGGATTCTTAGGTTTTTACCTATTTTTTTCCTTACTCCCAAAACAAAAAGCGCTCATACACTTTTTCGAATCATATCCATAGGATTCACCCACATTAATTCTATGGCACCTAAAAATACCTAAATGGGGTATAAAAACCTAAATACACCTAAACGGGATATAAAACCTAAAATATCCAATTTAGGCCACTTTTTTTGTCTTTTATTGTTTGTCAGTTGAGAAATCGATATTTTGCGGAGAGACAATAATTTTTGTCGGGTTGAAACTAATACCACCAGCTTTTCGTTCAACCCATTGTCGTCTAGGATGGACATGCAGAGAGGAAGTGTAAGAGTACTGGCGTATTCCTTTTAAAATATTCGTATGAACAACCATTGTTGCCGTGTATGAACAAGGATATAGGTTTCTGTGTTTTAAAGCCCTAAACAACCATTGTTGCCGTGTATGAACAAGGATATAGATTTCTGTGTTTTAAAGCCCTTGTTTGCATTTATTTCTCCCCTGTTATTCATACTTAGTGGTCACACTGTGAGCTTTAAGAAGACATGTTAATTATGCCGAAACAAATGAAATCGAGTTTATTACGGCAGTGGATTGGCGACGACCTGAATTTCACTACAGATGGCAAAGTAATATTTTGTCAAGCCTGCCAGAAACACGCAAGTATTATTTACCTTTCTAGAAAAGGGGGAAGTTTTCGTCCCTAGTTGATCTGTTGTGCGGTTAGCATGCGTAACAACCGAAGAAAGGAAAATAATTAATCAGTTTCACATTAACCACATCCAACCATAAAGTATTTTACTCACTAAATTAGAAGCATCGGGTTCGAATCCTGAGAATGGTAGTGTCTAGATATAGTATTAACTATTAACTAAGAGATAACAGGAAGAACTTCACTGTTGAGAATCTTGAAAGATATTTAGTGATATACTGGAACCAGGAAATGCGAGACAATCTTATTTTCACTGCTTCTTTTGATTGTACTGTATATGCTTTCTTTCTTCAATTGTATAATATTGTTCTAAAGCAAGTTTACACAAATTTAACTCAATTTTGTTAAGTTAAACTTTACAAGTATTATGTATTGAATCCTATGTAGCACATTCAAATTCATTAAACCGATTATTCTACCCAAAAACTATATTTTGGACAAAAAACCTAAAAAAAACTATTTCACCTAATGGAAAACCTAAAACAGTGTTTTTAAAAACCTAAAAATCCGGTCCCTACTTATAACTGTAAAAAAACCTCATGTGAAACTCACATAACTTCCTCTGCCCAAATAAAAGTTTTTCTCTTTGTATAATATATTATGTATGACATTCTCTTCATGTAGATTGGGGTAAAATTAGAGAATTTCGTTACCACGCATCGCATCCCCGAAGGATACATAATCCAAATAAAATCTGATTAATTCACTCTGATTAATGTAACTTTCTTTACTCTAAGCATGGTCAATACATCTTGATCACTTCACATTCTGATATGGCCATTATTGAGAAGAGCGCGTATTTAGTTGTTTCAACCTGATGCAAGGCTTTATTGTTCATTAGGCAAGACTCAGTTTCTACAAATAGTGGATGATAGTGGTGATGCCAAATGTGCCATTAGTTTTGCCCTATCAACTTTAGTTTTGTGAGATAAGGTATTACCATTATGCATATTATCCCATTTTACGTTTGATATAAATAAAAATTGCCTATTTTTAGCTTCTAAATCATGTGCAGAAAGAAGCAACACACTAACATTACATTAACATTACAATAACAATAGGCTATTATATGGGGTCTTTCAAAAAATTGATATTATCACATATTGTACGGTCGTTTATGACTTATGAGCTGTCAATTTGAGGGCCAAAAAATAATCCAGCTTTTAGTTTTTCTGTACTTCGTAAAATTTTCGTCCTACGTGTCCAAAGTATGGTCAAGAACCTTCACTAGCTATATTATGAAGCAAGATTTTGTTTCGCTAGACTAAGAGTTCACGAATAAAATTTATATAAAAGTAGAGCTGATAGAGAAAAACTGTTTATATATTTGGAATAAGCACGCTAAGTATAGCCAATATCCGGTAAAACATCTGAGACACCAAACAAGAAGTTATTTTTCGTTGGGCTGTGAAATGATTGTAAAAGATGTTGATGATGGTGGTGGTAATAAACATCCCCAGATCATATGGCTTGGTATACTGCTATAGTAGTAGTCCTATTGCTTTTTCGGCAATACGTGAACCTTATTGGTTTTATTAAACTCTTCAGCGCGTTAGTAAGGATATTAAGCCATCACAGCATCCGAATAACTTGAGCTTAAAGTAATAAATCTAGTTCAACGCTCCTGTGTGAGTGAGCGTGGTACAGTAATAAGATTTTAATTACACTTACCGCCTTGTGTAATACACCATAGCCATTATACGCTCCGTAAATAATCCCATTTTCTTAGTGCAGACTGCAGTTTTAATAATAGGCGAGATCTGCATCCCTCTTAGTTTGGATTGCATTTTATGAATCTGTTAACGATGCTATCATAAAAGCAAACTGTTTCGGCAGTGGAATTGTAACGGAAGGCAACTTTCCTTTTTGTTCCTTGGAATGAATGGTAAGATGAAGGGGCTCACGTTTTCATAGCCATTAAGGAAATGTTTACGAGAGTGAACCTTCATTTGATGTTCCTTCATTTGTTTTATTGAAACATTCTTTTTCGTCGTCAGATTCTTCATGCGGATCTGGCGAGAGCATTATAATATTAAACAGCTATTTATTCAATTAATGACTGTACATTTTTAAAGATTTATCTTGTGCGCAGCCGTTACAATATGAAACGAAGAAACTTCCTTACTCCAACCATGCAAAGTCGCGATTATAGCAAAGAATTAGGGATGGGTCTTCGATACTTTCGATGCCTCGATACTCTCGATACTTGCATGGTATCGGCATCGAACGATACTTCAGAAAACTCGCTCGATACTTTTTCGATACTTTTGTAATTCTGCAATTAAGTGAGAATGCTAGTATTTTTTTAACTAAAACTTGTAAGTGGACTGTATAAAAAATTATTTTAGACTTAATGTAGAGTTTAAAAATAATTATAGGCTACTAATGATATTAAATTTTATCTCATTAAATTTGCACACTTAATTAATTTAGTTAGTATTACACATTTCTCTCAAATTTTAATTTTTAATGTATCTATTTATTGAAACTGGAAGTGTTGAAGGTATCGAGTATCGAAGTATCGAGTATCGAGGAAAAAATCATGTATCGGTATCGAGTATCGAGAAAATCTGGTATCGACCCATCCCTACAAAGAATCACAACATTCTGCCCGGGAAAAGGTAATCTGCGCCACTTCTACCTTTTCCCACGACCTACACGATGTAAACTGCGTCACCGACACATGTAAACTGCGCCACCGACATTTAAATGGCGAAACCGTCATACTAACGCACTAACATTTTCCTTCCCACTTCTCCAGATTTAGGACTGGCTATGAAATTGCATAGGTGTGGTAGCTTTGTCATTTTAAAAAATGTTAAAAACAATACCCTAATTTATTTTTCATGAACGCTTCGTCACTTATAAAATTGTTAAAAACACTACCCTAATTTTTTTGCATGAGCACTTTGTTCTCATATGACGCCTTCTTAATAAAATCATTGTATCGGGATATTTCATTGTTTATAAGTTATATTGTTCTCTCCACTTGAGTAGACGAGAATTATTGTCATTTATTTTAGCTGTTCTTCTTACAGGTATCCCTTGTTCAATACTTCTCCGTTTTAGGCTATGTAGGCACTTGTTTGGAACTGGAGAAGTTCATCTACATAACTCCGTGGCGCAGTTTACATGTCTCATTTTTATTCTATTTCAAATTCGGTGTCAACCGTGGCGCAGATTACATACACCCTTCTGGTTTAAACCCTCAATTCATGCACAACTAATGTCCTAAAAGAATGCTTTTATGCTCGTTTGTGTTATCGTTATTATTGTTATTATTATTATTTTGAAGATATGGTGTAGCCTGTGTGTGACTGAAGCATTGTGATACAAAATGATAAGTCGCGGGTTAAATCCGCGATGAGGCGATTGGGATTTTTCCGTTGACCAATCGTTATGACGTCACTATCGTCATGGGATTGAGTAGGTCTGTCAGGAACAGTTCTGGGGGTAAAAGTGTCCGGTGCATTAGGCTGACAACTTAACCAAGATTGTTGAATCTTACTGAATCTTACCTCCTCTCTTGCTTAGCCTATCATTGCTCTAAAAATCCGCCACTGTCAACCTATATGGGCTCGAAGGGCTTCCTAGGTCTTTAATAAGGAGTTCCTTGCTTAACTTAGCCTTCTATTAAATAGCCCTGACGATAAGCTTCAATTGATAGAATTCATTAGGCTATATGATAAAAGATTAAAAAAGAAAGATGATAATAATAATAGTCTACTCTGATTGGTCGGATTGGTCAAATGTTCAATAATGACAAAAATTGATGCGGTATACATGACAGATTTAATTTATTAAACACACCATGTAGCCTAAATATAAAATATGTATCACTCTTGTTTGTGTCCTGTCGTAAGTGTAGGCAAAGTCTTTTTAGAATAAATTCCTATAAGGTAAACCTGTAGGCCTACGATTGCTAATACCATACATTCTCAATATAGGTCTATGTTATATATTTTTTTATAGTAGGACTATATGATGGATACTATAGGTAGAGTAATTATTGTATTCAAACTGAAATTAGATGCTGAGTATCTGTCAGAAATACATACAGTAATTTAAAGATCCCAGAATACAAAAATAGGCCTACTTTTCTAGTGCAAGTGAGGAACCAATTAGCAGGAAAACAAAACGTCGTACCAAAGGGAAATCTTATATTCCAGTTAGACGTCTTCCTAAGATTTTACTTAAGCCATGTCTTCGATTTTATTTACCCAACAAAACGTTACCTGAATTCATTTTTTAAACATTTTCTCGATAATGCCTGAAGGAAATTTTGTGCATAACCGATGAAATTGTGAACTACAATTTATTTATGTTGTTTTGTAGAGATTGTTTAAAATGCAGTTACAAGCTAGTCTTCTTTTCCAAAATACTGAATGCCAAATTATCGCTTCACGGACAGTTGGATCACTTGAGGGGATGCAGTAGATGCGCACTTTTGCTAGGCAGCTGTTTATCGCAGCCTATGTAACAGAATCTCTAATGCAATTTTTCTGCACAATTTATGTGTAAACAGTCTGGTGTTGTTTGTTTCACATCTCTTTCCTTTTAAGTTTCTTGATAGCTTCGAAAGAATAAAGATAAGTTTTTATGGTGTTTGATAAACACTTTGAAGTTGTCGTAAGCCCAATCTGATTTGGTGGGTCGGTAGATAGATGTAGCTGAAGATGGTGGTGGAGGCTCTTGAGCGGCCCATTGCTGCTACTAGATGGCCACTCACAGACTCCTTTCCTCGCTTCAGTATATATCCTCTCCATACACCAGTAGAACACTCACGGGCAGAGTGTACTTGTAGTATAAGGCTATGAGTAGTACCTACTAAATGTTTTAAGTAACACTCTGAGGTCCACTTGGGAACGAGCCCATCTTGTGAGTCGCTCCGCTGAACATCGTCACCTCTCTTGATCAAATCGTTTTTTCAACAAACTGAGCTAAAAACATGGACTACAATAAATTCTACTCGTAAAATCAATGTGCATTGTTTTCAGTGCTTTCATCTTTGCTTCTTAATCCTCTTTCCATTCTTCCTAAGAATATTACAGACACACTCCCATCCGTTTCTCGTCTACAGTTGTCTTCACTTTTGTGTTTAGCCTGTCTTTTATTGTTTTGAGATTTAATTAATTATTTCATCAATAAAGTATTATTTTAGAAGTATATTACTTACACAAAGAGAGAAATTAATTCGAAATAAAAAACACCACAACGACTCACTAGTACAACACAAAACGCCGAGCCTAATGCTTAGGGACCGTATTTTTTGGTAATGGGGATAAGCACGAAATTTTACAAACAGCTAACCTTAGCTGTATTTAGTTTTCTATACGCGTAATATACCAATATTAAGCAAACTGAATTCACGAAATATCGCGAAATTTGTTCGATTGTGCGAAATGACTAAATAAGAGCGAAATACGCCCCTTGTGTAGGCCCATGTAAATTGAGAAATATGTACAAAAATGTGATTCAAAATCGCATTATTTTCCTTCATTTTTATAGCATGCTTCCTTTTCTGCTATTTTTAGGGCTGCCGAGAAGTTATCGATAATTTTATTGTGATCGATTACAGAAATCGTATTGGAGTACACGTTTAGTTTAAGCCTACAGAATTTTCAGTTAAAGGTAGAGTCATAGGCCTCAATTAAATTATTGTACATATTTCAATGAAAGTGTGAGAGAATGTAATTATGATTCCTCGATTAACATGGTGTTAAGTGCACATACATTCGTATTGTTTGTTCGGTTTTTATAGAATAGCCACTCTTTCCAAATCTAACTGGATGAAATAACTGTCGGTGGCTTTATAACCTACTGTACGTCGGTTTATTGCTAAACTTCTTGGTGTAGGCTACCGTCAGAAACTACTTGCTGTAGCTAAAATCTCAATTTTACTTTCCAACTATTCAAATATCCCTAATTTATAAACCTGTTAACCGCCTACAAAATAAGATCTCTCATCGTGCTTCTAAAAAATGGACTACACATGAAAGATTAATGTATTTAATGTTAACATGATGCATAATTACGATCATTTATAATATATAAAGCTTAATGATACCATAAATAAAAATTAATTTTGTGGCCTTGATGTTATACTAAATTTAATGCATTCTCTCGTCAGGTGCTTGGTCTTGGTCTTTCGATCTGAAGTGAGTAAATTAATTTTGTTGTACGTTTAATTGTTCTTTATTTGTTAATGTTGCTATAGATATAAAAGTTGTGAAAAATCGTCCATCAAACAACATGAAATGAGAATCGACATATCCTCATATTCGCCGTACAGTACCGACCACCAGTACCGACTAACTCTGATTTTGTAGATAAATAGCCACAATCCTTTATTTTTCACTTTTCAGAGCGAAATGTTCAAATATATGGGGAAGATAAAATGAAAGTGGACTGGGAATAACATGAAGACGGTGTTAAGTGAACTATTTTTTAAGATACTGAGAGTAAGGCAGGCAGCTGAGGCATTTTGTGAGCTTCGTAGTACAATTGACTGGGACTGATTATTTATCCGTAGATCTATTCCTGGATTTGTTGTGTCCGTAGATTAAACAACTCAGAAGAGCAGACATGGAAAAGCCGTTAGTTTGCATAAACGATTCAGATATATTCAAAAAGAAAACCGAGTGAGTTTAGCGGATGAAAATGAATAGGATAAAAAGAACACCCAAACGAAAGAGGAAATTTAATTTTTAACGAAAATGATAACACAATGCTAGAAAACACTAATGTCTTATTTGTTTAAATTCGTTCGAAAAAGGTTGGGTGCAGTTTATCGAGTGCATGGAATTGCTACATGTTGACATGTGAATGATATAATTTGTCTTCTTAATTGACTGTTGATTTTATAATAATGCACTGTAGCATGCCTTGTGTTGATTTCCATGCTAAACTGGTCACGTCAGATTTGTAAATTTGCACTGACCGGTACTGTACGACGATTTTCATACAGCAAGAATACTCATTTTTTTGGATTGTTAAATAAACATCATTTCAGAAAATATCCCAGTTAAAACGTGTCCTGATATTCTTAAAGCATTCATTAACCTAGCAGATTAGTGAGCCTATTCTACTCATACGCCGCGTGTTTGAAATTGACCACTAACGTTTAGCATTTCCTCGGATATAGACCAATCACGATCGTTTATCTTATAATATTCTTCCTTGGATCACAATAATGCAGTTTTATCTGATAAAACGTCAGCTCGTTATTGGACATGTAAGGCATCAACGTGCGGTGATTAACATGTCACATGTTGCCATTGAGCAGAATTAAAACACATTGTTTAATACAGAATAACTTATTTGAAAATTGAAATAATATAAATGTCCATTCATTAAAACACGATTTCGATCGGTGCAAGCCAGTTTGTGTGCCTTTATAGCGTTTTGATGTAAGCAACTACCACGACGCCCTCAATCTTGTGATGCGCACTTTTGGTATCATTGGGAACTCTGTTCGACTCATCGAATTATTTATATAGCCCTATTATAATTATAGGCTTATCTAGCAGTTGTGATCTATGTACTTTTTTAAATCAAAGCTTGTCAACAATAGTGTTACCAGCCTTGAGTTTTATTACTTTTTATTCATACGAGAGCCATTTATTTTTCCTCGACTAGAATGTTTAGTGAGCGAAAAATCTTACACGGCGTAACTCTAATAGTAAAATCCCAATCTCTCTCTCTCTCTCTCTCTCAACTCACTATCTCTCTCTCTCTCTCTCACTCTCCCTCGTCCTCTCTGTTACACATTCTGTTAAGCTTGTCCGTTCTTTAGGCGTTATTATGCTATTAGTTAAAACCTATTTCAATCGAAATTAACATTCTGCATGCCATTGACTACAGAATACTGTGCACTAAAAGACGCGTTGATATTCCTAACTAATTTTGTTTTTACTAATCGGATGAATTACTTCCAGTTTAAATGGAAATTCCTGGAGGTGTATTGAGATTTTTGTACTGTTGGATAATTTAATAGATTAAACTGACGGATTAGCTTACAAAAAAAATTGTTGGTGGTGCGAGTGTATGCGCGCGCACCAGGATTGAGTTCGCTGTGGTATTCGTGGAAATAAGTTCGATCTAAATCCGATCGTTCCTCCATTTTCAGAGGATTGGATCGAAAATTCCTCCGGTCTGAATCCACGTTACCATGACGATCTCGATACAGGGAACGCATGATAGAGACAGTCATATGTAGTAGCTCAAAGTCGTCATTAAATTACCATACAGAACAATGCACACTTTGTGCTCAAAATCAGCATGGACGTTGACTGTTGTAACCTCCTGTTACATAGGCTACGTAGGGAAAATATACTATAATTTTAGTGATAACCAGGCCCCGGATTCTGATGACCCAAAATTGTTTGAAAAATGACCTATAAAATGACCCGAAATTTTAAAGAAATTGACTTCATAATTATAAAAAATGCCCTAAAAACTGATATTTTATTCATAAAAAATTATTATTGTACACACAAAATTATAGACTAATTTGTACATAATTGTAAAAACTGTAAATAACTGTAATGTTGTGAATGTTCTTTTCTCAAGGAAATTTATACTGGCACTGAGGCAATGGCGAGTCAAAATTCGCCATTTCCTTTTGTGGTCTGCCGGATTATATTGTTGTTTATTGAGGGTAAACAGTAGTTTGCACTCTCAAATCCAAGCAGGTGGCTAGCGACGAAAAAAAGTTAACACACTCAATGTAAATACATGAAAATGACTAAATAAGGAAGCAAATGACACGAAAATGACAAAATAATGACGTAAAATTGAAATAAATACCCTAAAAATAAAAATTACATAAAATGGCAAAAAATGACCTAATAAAAATGTATTTTTATAATCTAGAGGCCATGATTAGGATTTATCTACAAGTTGGCAATGTCTATGCAGCATCAATAAAAAGATGACGTCATTAGAATCCGGGCCCTGGTGATAACCATTTAACATATCACCTATCAGCTAATAAAATAATGTGTTTATCTTGCTTTAATCACCTCTGATTTTTTTTTTTCGAAATAGAAAATCCTAGACGTAGAAGGAAAAATGTTTTTATACTAGTTTTTTTTTTAGTTTTGAGTGACGAAGATACTTTTATGAGTAATCTAATTTTCATGCAGGTTGGGCCCTAGGTCATTAAAATACTTAAAAAACTCAGCATATTCTATATTTGAGAGATGAGATGAGACGGAAATAGCTCAAAGAGATGCCCTGCATAATTGTAACACATTCTCATCGAAGCAATGTACTTAAAAGCAAAACAATCTTTTACTGTCGTAACGTGTTGAAGTTTCGTTTTCTATTGAATACCGGAATATTTGGATTTTATAGTTCCGCTAATTTTTCTTAACCCCACAAGTGAATTGTAGCCTAATGGATGGTAATGATCGAATTAAGATAGAAATGTTTGCAATTAATTATGTATGTTCCTTATCTAATACTGCATTCTCTTTAGCCCTCAGTTAGCCCTCTATTGCAGCCCTACCGAAACCTCATGATATGATATAGTGATTTTTATATTCGGTAATTTTAAGGTTATTTTACGTATCCATTTGAGAGTCCTTGTAATAGAATGTATTCAGAGTTAAGAATCTGAAAGACAAATGGAAACTAGTCATAGACATATGTGCAGTTACACCCATTTAGCGTAGCCGTACTAACTTAGTGAAACCAAACTAAACGTATTGAAAATGGATAGTATATCCTATATAGATAAAAGCTATGCAGCGCACAAGCACAGTTAGTAGGATTCTCAATCTGTAATAAAGCATCCATCACAGCATCCCTGCACTTATCAGGTCCTTCTACAGCTGGTCCAGCCGTCAGACGAGAGCGGCTCAACAACTTGACTGGATCCCAGGCACCACTTTTATACAATAATTTCACTCTCAACTTCACCTTCCCGAGAGTAGTACTCTCTGCTTGATTACTTGATTGATGATCTCCTCACCCCTACCACTAGCAACTCTTTAAGTATATTTGTAGGCTATCACCTCTCTTTTGACATCAACACCTTCGCTTTTGGAAAAGGGTTCCATGAAAGTATTCGCAAAAAAAAAAAAAACAGGATATGGAACAGTTCAATTTAAAGAGTCTGGTAGATGGTGTATGAGAGCTGTACCGAGTGGCTCGTCTCGATTTACATTTAGAAGTTGTTTTAAAAAAGATCACCTCTTTCACGTAATTGGTTTTGAAGTATCCATTACACAGCCATACCTTTTCCTGGTACTGCGTCTAAAGGTTTTTAAACCTCTCGCTTTTATCTCTCATTGCACTCATATTCTCTCTTTTTAATGCAGTGAATGGTATTTTGAATGATTTTTCCTTTTTTTCTGATCATTGAAAAAGTCTTTAGTACGAGTATATTATGTAGGTGAATAATGTGTAATATAAAACCTCCATTAAGCGACGTAATGCTAAATTCTCCATTTCGGATTTCTAAAACTTAATACCGATTTTAGAATGATGGATCGTATATAATTGCACGTGAAGGGGCTGATAGATATTGCCAAATATAACTCACAATAAGCAGTTATAGGCCTATTTTTAATATATTCCTTAAATTAAATTTTCTTCTTTCATTTTATAGAAATTCTACCTCATTGTACTGTAGTAGGCCTACTTCCTTTCAGACTCGTAGTAGGCATACCAGACTAATGCCCGGTTTCTACAAACTTGTGAATTACCTATGGCTAAATTACCCATGGACAAATTAGTTCCATTTAACCTACAATGGTATAATGAGCAAGGCCTTGGAGTTGTACAGTTAATTTAATTCAGAAGGCTTTGATTCTCATTGTTATTGATCCTATGAAAGGTTAAATTTTATCCAGCCATCCATGAAAGGACAAATTAACCCAAAGATTTACCCTTGGACAGATCTAGCCCGAGTTTGTAGGAACATTTTTTCTGTCATTTTCATATTTACCTAGAGGACATTTATCTAGAAACTCGCCACAAGTGTAAGTGATTGCTATCTTTAAATTATTTGTGTTTGTGTGGTGTTATTCTTGTGTAAATTGTGTAAATTCTGTGCATTAGATAATTTACCCATAGGTAATTCGCGAGTTTATAGAAACCGGCCATGAGCCATGTAACTATTGGTGTTCATTTGTTTTTCTGTGAATTTCAACTGATAATTAATCAATGACGTAAAATGTGTATGCTACAGGACATTAAAGTCATTACATTTTCGTGCTCGTAAGTCAATAATGAAGCGAAATAGGATTAAAATTTTCATTAAATTGACTTAATGCCTTCTTAGTGATCGATAAAAACCCGATTCTTAATCATTCATCTACAGCTATATCATAATTTAATGTTTCCATAATCTGCAAAATTAACAGACTAACAAAATGACTGGCCGCCACTGCATTCATAACTCCAATGTTAACAACGAAGTTCCTTTGTTTTGCTTTTTTTTTTTCAAATGTTAGAACTCAGTGGCGGCCATGCCTTGGAAGATTTTATGTTGTAACAGGAAAAATTGAATCCATAGAACAAAAATCTCCTAATAAAAGTTGCTTGCCTATGTTCCCTCCATATACAGGTAAAATATTTCGGTGTTATTCATTAACACTCTGTATGTAAAAATTTCACAACATTCACTGGCAATATTATTAATAGGCCTATAAATGTAGACTAAAGATTCACTGACATCTTGGTTATAGGTTTAAAGCAGCCGTATGGATTATAAATGAATTAATTTCAATCTGAAAATAATTTATCAGGAATTACATTAGGCCTGTTACTTGCACATACGTGAGGAGCGTTTAAATTGAAAAGTTCTCACATTAAAATATAATGCAAATATAGGTAGCCGTACATTTCGATAGAAAGTACAATTTTATATCAGCAGCTGCGTTTAATTATTCAACGGCTAGATTTTTTAAAATCTTTTATTTATCACTGACACCGTTATAAAGAAATGAATCAAACATTGCGGGCTAACAATATCAAAGCGGTCGACTATTTGATATACGTTATGTTGGGGATAAAGCGGGCCATGCATTCTTATTGTAGCACTATTAGGCTATATAAGTACGGTATCAAGTGCTGTGAAGTGAACAAATAATAATCTTCTTCTCTATAGCCTATATAAAAGCTAAAACCCACTGACTCACTGATCAAACTATCTAAAAAAATTATACAGCCTAGGAACGTGAAACTTGGTACACGTATTGTTCATAGGCTCTAGATGCGCACTAGGAAAGGATTTCAAAATATTTAGCCTCTAAGGGTCAAAATAGGGTTGTAAATTTATGTAATTTCTGAATTCACCAAAAGGAATTCATACTGCATGTAGCCTACACAATCCCCATGACAACATTATTTTTCTCAGATAGGTGTCTTTGCATGACACTGATTTCATGTATGCCAAATAGGTATAAATTGATGAGAAAGGCTATCGATAGAATTCTATCGATTGTTCTCTTAAAATATTTCAGGAAGCTAATTCTTTCCTTTGTCAAGTTGTCATAATTATTGTGTTTTTATTTAGTCTATAGGCACCCTCATAGCTGAGTGGTTAGACCTCTCACCTTTTACCGCTGGAATCGGGATCGAATCTCAGTGGGCCCGTGTGGAATTTGTGATAGAAAAAATGTGGTCGGTGCAGGTTTTCTCATGTGCTCTTGTTTCCCCTGCCATAATGTCATTCCAGCGTTGCTCCATTCAACATAATGCGACCATTTGGCTGCAATAAAGCAATTACTTAGTCTATATATTTTTTTATTTACTAACCATTTTATTTTACCGAAGACCCAAAGAACATAACTTCTCATTCTAAGGAATAGTTTAAACCTAGTGCAGATTTTGATTTTTGTTCTACCATTCTACCCAATAAGCTTATTACGTATGACATAACGGTATCGTAATAATATTCGTTTCGGAACTGATTTTCATTGTGACATCGATGTGGTATCGATTATTATCGAACATGGAACGATTTGAGACCTTGAGAGTAGCAGCTGAAAATTGCGTAATAAGTAGCTTGTATTTAAAATAAAATCAATTCTATTCGTGTTGATTTTAATATCATACTAAAATGACTTCATTTCTTGTCAAAATCCATTGGATTCAAGAAAACGACCAAAATGAAACTTCGATTTGACCGACGCCATGAGCTGCCATCTGTCCTAGAAGGTAAGAACTACGACAACCATCTGATGCGGAAGGCATCGTGGGATTGTGGCCGTTTGTTTGAATGAATCCAAAATCTCAAATTTTAATTATTTAGGTTAATTATAGTAGAACAAAAACAGTCTATGCAACTTGCCTATGATGGTAATTAAGATAACTTATTCGTATTATTATGAAACTAGCTTTGTTCATTTATTAACATACTCGTATGTTAATAAATGTCATTGTGGGCTTGTTGCATAATGTACTATTTTTATATGCATATAATTATTATGTGAGCTTAGGCTGTTCATATTATGCTAGCCTAGGCCTAGACCATTAAACAGAAACCTCTTTCAGTACTAATTCCAGGTTGGTGGAACTTAAACCTTGTACGTAAAGTTTAGTAATGAGAAGGAAATAAATTAGGTGGGCATTCCTAATGATATCTTGGTGTGTAGTGGGCTTGAGGCATTCTACATCACTATATCCATCATCACCTCTGCCTCTGCAAATCAGGGGCATGGAGCGAAGCGGCGCGGTGCGGCCGGAACCCCGGGGCCCGTAGCAGCAGCCCCCTAGCCCCTAGCATGGTCCACAAGTGCACTTGACCCGCTGCCACTCAACTCAAGAGCTCGGCCTCACGATTTGTCCACCGGCTACGGTTGTCATGGTAACGGGGGAACGCCTGGAGTGCTCCAGAGCGTTGCCTAGCAACTACACAGCAGCATCCCAAATGTTGCGAGGAACGAACAAACGAGTGCTGGAATAAGGGAAAGGGATAGGGTGGTAGCGTGGTATGGGAAGCCGCGATGGTAAGAGGCGTCTCGCCACAGGAGGGATGAGGATCTGAAGCTCTAGACTAGAGGCTCAAAAAAAAAAAAACTAGTAGCAGCAAAGGTACGCTCGTGCTAGCAGGGCTTAAAAATTAATCTGGTTCGTTTCCGAAATGTAACTTTATAATTCGTACATGTTTGTGGGATTTACATCACTTGAACGATATGCGGATGTAGCACATTTTCAAGTGGAGTTGGTCCTTATTCTGTTTCCCAAGAATAAAATCCGCCAACTCAGTTTTAATGTTTCTCAAATATGCTTCAAGAGGCAGGTTAATGAGAGCGGATTTAACTGCGGGACTCTACAATAAATTCATATTCTGCATTGATCTTGTGCATTATTCGGTAATCCTTCCTATCCGTACTATCTCGCATCCGTTTTATATCGTTATCATTTATTATTAGTGTTTTTCAGAATATCCTAGATTATAGCAGTCCTGTATGATGCTGTAGGCCTATGTATGCAGAAATTTTGTTATTTTAACCTCGTGCAATTGCACTCTTTAATCAATACAGAACAGAAAATTTACTTTTTGTGATAGACTAATATCAATATTCCAGTAAGAAGTCTTTATCCCGAATATTATTGTTATGCTTAATCGTTAGTTTGCTGCCTTTCCTATCTATTTTCAGCGTTTCCTTTCCCTCTTTCATATTTCCTCTTCACTATTTTTATTTTATTCATGTGCAAATTTAATTTCCTTATTCATTTCCTCGTTTAGCCTCTCTTCTCTTAACATGACCTACTTAGAGAGAACTTTATAATGAAGCAAATACATTTTTATCACATCCGTAAAAGCAATCAAATCTGTATAGAGGTAATAGCTAGTGATGAGCAAATGCAAGACCAAGACCAAGACCAAGGCGGTCTTGGTCTTGGTCTTGGTATTGCACTCTCAGTCTTGGTCTTGGTCTTGCATAGGTAACCCTGGTCTTGGTCTTGGTCTCGGTCTTGCATCAGTAGTCTTGGTCTTGGTCTCGGTCTTGCATACTCGGTCTTGGTCTTGTTGCAAGAGTCTTGCAGTTTTCTTTTACGCATCTTACTGTGATCATTGGCGTTTACATGATTTAAAGTTGCACCGATTACATGTGTGTTATTGCTTGCGAAAGTAACGAAAGCTAATTGCTTTTAGTTCCTTTGACCATGTAAACAGTAATGTGACGTCATGCTGTTTGCCGAAACGTCCATGGTGATATAGGCTAGAACAGTAAACTTTGAGTGTTCCTTTAAATATTCTCTGTTATCCTATTGCAGAACTTTAAACTCAAAATCCAAGAGATGCTATACACTATTTGAGAGTGTAAAATTATGAATATTATATTGTAAAATTTCAAATTGAAAGGCTGCGGAGACAAGAAGTAAAATTAACAGGATGTGTATGAAATGTTTTAAAGATTTCCGCATAGGAGAGAGGTTCTATATGACATGTTTAAAACTGTATAATATAGTAACAAAACATAACGGCATTGAAGCAGATGCTTTAGAAATGTGCAAACTATAGGAAATCACACAATGTCCATTCGAAACCCAAACCATAGGCTGCAATAAATAATATTTCTCTTTGCATATACCCTAGTTCTAATTTATAACACATTGTGAACAGATCATTTCTGCACTTTAAAGATTTCCGCTACCCCCCATAAATTACTTTCTACTTGCTTTCAAGTTTCGGGCCTTCAACTAATTGGGTCATAATTAATCATAACTATTCTTCATGCAAGCAAATATTTCTAGACCAGCCATTTTCTACTTTTAGTATCTTTTCCCATTCCGTATGCATCCTTAATATAAATCAGCAGCAATAACTAAAACATCGCCACTGTTGTGTCAATAACAAAATTGTAGTAGTAAAAAAGATTTTCAGTGGATGTCCTACCTATCATTAGCAAAACGTAGGCCTGTATAGCTACATTACAATCAGATACGTAACTGTAAAGTAATAACTAGCAAATAACCGTCAAATAAGTTCCTGTTTTAATTAATCTACGGTTTAATTGTGTTTAATTGAATAATTATGAAGAATGCCGGGTGTATAACCTGATTTTTTTAGACTTCACTTTATTTTGAAATTTTCTGCAAGGAGAATGGAATGAGCTGAATAGCTGTGTTATATTTTGTTCAAGTAGACAGGAAAGATTCTAAATGTGAGAGTAGGCTATGAATATTAATGTTAGGTGTAAAAAAGGTTGTCATCGTTAATGAAATAGGGTACTGAACATGTTAATAGGCGTTTTAAGTTACGGGGATACTGTTTAAAGTTTCAAATCCTCAGTCATAGGCCGCCCCATGGCTGAGTGGTTAGACCGCTCGCCCTCCACCGCATACACAACGAAGCTTTATAAAAAAAAATCAAGTAGCAAGACTGCAAGAGTCTTGCAGCTTGGTCTTGTTCTTGCCAGAGTCTTGCAGGGTTGGTCTTGGTCTTGGTCTCGGTCTTGCTTGGTCGGTCTTGGTCTTGGTCTTGCTAACGCTGATGCGGTCTTGGTCTTGGTCTCGGTCTTGCATTTTCTGCAAGACCAAGACCAAGACTGCAAGACCAAGACTGGTCTCGCTCATCACTAGTAATAGCCTATTGAATGTTGTGTAGGCTAATAAAGAAATCCGAAGTGTAACGTATTAAGCACTGTTTATTCCAGACGTTCTCTATACACCAAAAAATACAATAATAATGCTAATAATAATGATAAAAATAATAATATGCACTGTGTAAATTTTCCAACAGATATAGTAATTAAATTTAACCATGTAAGATGCTGTAATTAAAATTTAAAGCATAAGCATATTGCTTAAGATTAAGATGGAGAGATGTTTTCGCTTGCTCTTGGTAAACTATAATTCTAAGCCTTCCTCTTAGTCTTTACCTTCGACAAGGCTTATAATGCTGTTAATAATAATAAAAACAATAATAACATTATGGATATACAAGCATTCATGAACCACAGATGATAGTCTCTGTTGGACATTACATGAGAATATTATAGGAGAAAAATTCCTCCGACACTGGGACTTGAACCCAGGACCTTTGGCTATTCGCGCCAATGCTCTACCAACTGAGCTAAGCCGGAGTTCAATTCACAGCGCCAGATGGAACCTCTCTCCTATGGCGCGAATAGCCAAAGGCCCTGTGTTAAAGTTCCAGTGTTGGAGGAATTTTTCTCCTATAATATTCTCAAATAATAACATTGTTTAGCCTATTAAATTGAATTATTTTTAAAATGTCAATTTACCAGAACATCTAGTAAGTTCATTTTCAAATTTCCACCACTGGCTTACTATAGGCTACCGAAATGATACTGTAAATCCGATGTGTAATTTCTGTAACAGTTTTATTTAAAATGTGATATCTAAGCAAGCTGTTCCTCGTAAATTATCAGGAAAATGTATCAGTCGAAGATAAAAGAAGCACTTTTAACGGTAGATGATATAACTAAAAGAAGAAAATTATGCCAATCAGTGGTGTAAAATTATATCATTCCAGGGTTACCAACTGTGGTTTCAATCACACGGAAAATACTCTTTTAATTAAATAAAATTTGTATAGATTATAAAATAGACTTAGTTTGATAAAAAATTAAGCATGTTAAAATTCATCACCCCCTTTTAATGTTAAATTTCTCACGATAGTCCCTAAAAATAGTCACTTGGTGGCTGAAAAGTGTTGACCAGTCCGTCCATATGTTGGCAGCTGCACCTGAAAATCAGTGACCTATGTCTGAGCACATGCTTTCTAGGTGGCAGGACAACTGGAGTTCCCAAAATGGCTGCACGATTCGCAATAAGATTATTTCACAAATATTAACGGCCGTTTAAAAAATACTGCATAGTAAACTGATTTTATTTTGCTCGTAGGATTGCTACTTGACTTTACGGGCTCGTATCGCTAACATAGGCCTACCTATACTCTCAAAATAAAATTTCACTCTATCACTTATTTCGTAAATAACTATTATGTGTATCATCAATACCGTAATAGGCCTAATGTTTTCTGACTATGCTATTTTCATGGTATATAACCTCATTAATCTTCTTCCAAATAACTTATATGCTAAACACATTGTATTGAAATATAATTAATGTCAGTATCGTCTACTGTAGATACTAAGCTTAATTTTATATAGCAGCACGTGTTTTAATTTCTAAATATGACATAATTTTACTGGCTTATGTAGAAGCCTATAGTCTAATATGTGTGTATTATATTTTGTACGATTTTGTGTTATAGCCTATTGGGTGTTACTTCTTATATAGCTCGTGAAAACAAAGATTCGTTTTTAAAATTAAGGTAATGTATTGTGTAGGTATTCTATTTCACGGCGAAAAAAATGTTAAATTTCGGTGTGCAAAAATTGAGTCAATCTTGGTGTTATTTCACTTAAAAGCTTACAATTTCGATGTTATTTCCCATTAAAATCAAATAGATTTTCTGATTTATTGCTAATTTCTGCAAACAATATGAAATCTTCTTGTATTTTAGGCCTTTCATTTTGTAAACGTTAACAGATGTTACCAGTTTACTATTAACACTTTCCTGTAGTGTAGATTAACTGGCTTAGCATAGTCTCTAAGATCTACATACATCGAGGGTGCATTGAGGATATAAATACCGGGCTAATTTTATGTTGAAAAAAATATATAAAATAAATTTAGCCTACCTGCCAACTCAATCTTTATGTGGTTTAGTGAATACTACAAATTCGTGCTAGCTAAAATTTAGCTAGATTCATGATGTTCTATGATTATTTTGAAAACGATTTTCCTGTACGTAATGCATCTACTCAGCCACAGTACACGCAAAATTAAGACACGAATGATATCGTATTTTGCAAATACTGTCACTATTACATTATCGTTAACTTCATTTTAACAGCCTATATAATATATATGGGTACGCCGTAGCGTAGTGGTTGAGGCGCTGCGCTACAAACCGGAAGGTCGCGGGTTCGATCCCCGATGAGGTCGTTGGAGTTTTTCAATTGGCCTAATCCTTCTGGTGGCACTATGGCCCTGGGGTCGACTCAGCCTCCAACAGAAATGAGTACCAGGAGCAATCCTGGGGGTAAAGGCGGCCGGTGCGTAAGGCTGACAACCTTACCACCTTCATGTGCCGATGTCTAAAAATCTGGGAGCCTCAACCTCCTGGAACCCTCTGGGCCTCCATGGCCTATAATAGGGAACACTTTACTTTTTTTATATAATATATATATATATATATATATATATAGTACTGTGTATATTACTCGGGTATTATTATACACTATACAGATAAACTGACAAACAAAGATCATTTGAAATCATAACAGTAACCTTAGTTTTCTGAATATTGAATGTCCTCAAGACCCAATCACTTTCGCACTTTCTTGACAAAAGCAAAGAGAAAGCAGGAATTTAGCTAGGCCTAAGTAATTATAATCACATAAATGCTTAAAAACACATGTCGATTTCACAGAATGCACTGACAATTAATGACGTTCGTAATGTGATTCACTGAACATATAAGTTATTTATGACACAGGCTCAGCGAAATCACATTCAAGCTTTGAACAATCCGTCAGCGAATACATTAATACAGGCACATGTAAGAGGTGTTTAAAATGAAATACCAGTATAGGCTACTCACATTGAAGTTCTGTGTAGATTTATCAATAATTTTATTTCTAAACTTGACCATAATCGCTAGTATTTATCTTTTGTTTCATTGTTTATTGCTCATTGAATGAATGAATGAATGAATGAATGGGGTATTGGGTCTAGATATCAAAACGAAACTGTCTGTTGTACTGTAAAATATAACATTTCAGTTTTAATATATTAGCCAAAACACTTATTATAACTCAACGGTATGCTACGTGCCACATAAATGTCATCGACCGGACCAGGATTGAACCCGCTACCTTGAGCACAGAGTGCCAGCCCCATTCAAACTGTGCTACCCAGGCCGATTCTATCGGTGTATAGGCTAGCTGAGTCTGTCTGTCTCAAGCATCTTCACCACGGCAATTGACAAACTAGATATTCTGGCATTGTTTGAACCGGCCGTATTACATTATTTTGATTTTGATGTTTTGGGGAAAGTATTTCGTTAAAAATCAGCTCTGAAAAGTAAAATATATGTATCCAACAATAGAAAAATAGAAAGATTTTTCTGGATTCATCCGAAATGTGGTTTGTGATACAAGTTTCTGAAGTGAATTTATGTATGTATTTATTTATTTATTGGAATGAGGGAGTTGAAACAAAATAGTTGAGGATCGTACCCTAAATCATACTCTACAGTTTTTTCTATGATAGCACTAAATTTACTGTAGACCTAAATATTACCCTCTTTCAATATCGATAAATTATAAGTTAACTACTTCATGTCCATCTGAATCTTCGATCAGTTTTTGCATCTATTTTTCGAGAAGTAAAATTAATAGCATTGCTTAAAGAGATTCATTGATTTCATTAGACACTTGTGTTTTAGAAGTTCATCTTAAGCACTAACAACAGTTGGGCAAATGTCATCTTTACTTATTGTGATATAGGCCTAAAATGTTTATATAAGTTACCCATCATTTCAGAAAGTTTTTTTTTAAATTTATTTCCTTTTTTGAAGAAAAGCTAATCCAATAATAATAACCCATATGCAGACAGGCGTAGAATGTACTCGTAAAAACAAAATATATATCTTTACGTATATGGGCTTGATTGTGTTACAGCAAACATATTGTTCTGTGAATATCATCTTATGTTAAATCGTATGAAATGATCTTCTTATAAGGTGACATTCCTGGTATAATATTCGGTTCGAAAATAGTCTGGCTTTAAAACGTGGAAAATGATTTCATTATTGTCTGTGGAAAGTTTTATGAGAGTGGGCGAGAGAACGAGGAGGTATTATACACATATGAGCGGTTCAAATTGAGAAGTTATTAAACTGTCAAGAAAGTTCGTGTATATTGTAGTTCTCTCTTTGCAATTCAAACCAGACGCCAACCGAGACAATTCAGCTTGTGACCTGATGGCTAGGAAACTAGTACAGTGTAAGGACCGTGCAATTTAATCCCAGTTTCGTTGATTTACACAACTAGAAATTTTTATTCATGATTCCATTTTATTATGCCTATATTTATAGTGTAAGTGCAAGTCCGACGTAGAGAAGCCTATCCTTGCAGATTTTAAATAACAGGACTTGACTCCATGACGGATATTTGACTAAATTTCAGTGCGGCCACGTTGATTCTTGACTCATGTTAAAAGTTAAAACTTAACAGTAGGCTACAATCAATACAATTTTAATAGTGTAATTATAGGCTAATGATTTAGCTTTCTTAAAACGTATGTTTTTAGAGTTAATGAATCCACCTATGAATATTTTAACTTCTATTCTGGTAACTTGGAGTTATTATTTTATTTAATTTTTTAAGTTTACGAAATGTGCCATTTCATCCTTATCAAAAGCGTAATTTTTATCAGTATGTAGGATTGGCGTTTTGTGTTGGTTATTTTACCTTGCTTTCATTTCACCTCAGGATCACTTCCCAGACCATGAATTTCTATTCGATATATGTTCCCTATGGACCCCTCTAAATGATCCGTAAGTTTTGACATAACCTTTCGGTACATAAAATTTAAAGGAATAGTTCATGGTTTTCGATATGTGTTAACGATCGGTATGATGCCTACATAAATGTAGGCTATTGCCTCATCATTATGTAGAGAGCATTTATGTAGCCTGTTTCAGTTATGTTGCAAATTGTAATGAACGTTAACATCAAACTTCAAACAGAGGACTGGTAATTGTAAACTGCACAGAAACAAAAGAAGATGTTCATTCTGTTAAAACTTACTGAAGTGAAACTTCTTTAGCCGCGGTAGGAGTAAATCGAGAGCTAACCCAAACTTGCGTTACGGACAAAATCATCACGAAATTGTTAAGCTCAAAATCGTCACACGAAATTAGTGGGGTGTGACGGAACGGACTCCACAGAAAACAATCAACTCAATGATTATGCTTATCCGAAAATACATAATTTAAAAAATCTAAAAAACCAGAAATCCAAAATTAAAAATTACAAAAAAAATTACGGGAGCGCTCGGGGGAAAGGTATCAGGCATTAAGTGGGGGGGGGGGCTATTACTGCTTCGAGCTAGTCGCGTGGTGAGTCCTTCACCATTATAAAAAATCCAAAATTTAAAAAATCAGAGTCCAGAATTTAAAAAATCAAAAAATCTAAAATTAGAAAATCGAAAATCTAAAATTTAAAAAATCTAAAAATTAAAAATTAAAAAATCCAACATCCAAAATTAAAACGTCCAAAAAATAAATAATTCGAAGATCCAAAAATTAAAAAATCTGTAGGCTAGTGTGCCTAACAGGGTTGCAATAGGATTTTCGGAGGACCACTGGATTATAATCCAGAAAATATTTAAGTTTAGAATTGCAGAAATGTTTGAAGGAAGCAGGAAGAATGGAGAGAGAATTGCTTCTTTATTCTTCTTATTCTTAGCTGTAGTTGTCAATAATTATGATCTGTTATCTTTGCTAAGTAGATTTCAGGATAATTTCAAGGTTGATTTATTATTATAACATAATATGGTTTGTTTCCACAACAACAATTAAAATAACTTTATTTTTGTTTCAACAGTTACAATATAATAATTGAGCTGTATTGGCTCAGAATACTACTGCAGTATACTTTATCTGCAAGTAGGAAAAGAGAAGCTGCAAATATTTGCCAAAACTTCTTAACTTTATGAAAGCGGAATTACTTCTGTAAAAACCACTAATATGCTAGACCAATCCTTGGTCTTTGTGTAATATTAAAGTTTATTCAAACTACTACGGCAGCATATTGGGCTTGCACGTAGAGAAAAGGAGGAGCTGCAAAGATGCCAAAACTCCCTAGCATTATACAATCAGTTTTACATTATAATGACACAAAGATGCTAAGCCTACTTGGCTTTTGTGTAATATAACATGGTTAGGTTTGTGTTACTTAACTTGGTTTGCGACTATCTGATGAGAATGTGACTGCATTTAGCCGGACTGAAGTTAAGGGATGTACAGTTATTGTAGATGAAGTTCTGCGTTGCTGTGGATCATCCTGAACGGTGGCCAATAGCGAGTACTTCCAATGGCTGCAAGCTACGCTCCACGCAGTTCTAGTGATGTTTCAAATATCCACCTCCTGGTAGATTAAGTCGTGGTTATCATTGCTGGTTCCATGCTGAGTAGTGTAGAACTGTACTATTATATATTCAGACTTGTGGTCTGTTGCTAAATTGGGGCTGTGCCCTTACGAAGCGACGATCGGTGAGAGAGTGAAAGAAAGTCTAACGGCCAAAATGCGTTCACATAATCATCTTACAAAGAGTCGAGTTCTAGAATCCCATGGAAGGCTCTTCTAGAAGTGTCTAGTAGCTTCCATCCAGAACTAGGGTACATTTACAGAGAATGACATGCTGTAACTATTCTGTAACATAAAAAATTAATATGTGAGCATTTACATTATAATTGCAATGTATAATTACAGAGAAATTTAATAATTTCAATGCGGTGAATAATCGATTTATTCATAAAGCTGCATCTAATCGATGGCACTAATCGATAGGACGGCTTTAAGTAAGCTAATGTATTCTGTCTGTAGCGCCAAGTGAATGTTAATGAGCTGGCACTCGACTTATCGATATTAGTTCGATGTCTGCAATGCAGCTTTCTATTGCTAATTGACATTAATTAGTAATTCTGCTGATAATAGCTAATATTAACAAGAATAGATGTGCAAAATTATTCTTTAGTTCATTATAGTACAGAATATAACATATGTTTTCTTTTTCTAAGCATATATAAATAGGTACAAGTGTGCCAAGAATTCTGGCTACTGATAATTGGCATCAGTGCCATCTAGTGATTTGTATTAATACTTCATTACTAGTAATTGCTATAAAGGTATAAAAATAGGCTCTAAGCTGTACGAGCTTACATACTGGGGGGGGGGCCCCAAGAAAATAGAAAAATTTACTGAGCAGGCAGTGGACACAGCTTAGATATAGGCCTTTTTAGTATAGAATTGGCCGTTTTGACTGTTGCTACTCTAACTTTACCATTTGGACCAGGATGCACTTCTATAATCCTAGCCAGTGGCCAGTTCATAGGAGGAACATTGTCCACCATTAATATGACTAATTGTTTAGTTTTCAGATTTTGAGTTTCTGTGTTCCACTTCTGTCTCTGTTGCAAAGTATTTAAATACTCTTTGACCCATCTGGCCCAAATGCATTGTGACTGTTGCTCTAACAATTGATAGCGTGACAGCCTGGACAGGTTTATAGACTGTAAGTCTGGGTGGGGGATAGAATTTAAAGGAGCACCAATGAGGAAGTGACCAGGGGTTAATGCCATGTAGTCTTGAGAGTCGCTGCTCATCGGTGTCAGTGGTCTACTGTTGATGATGGCTTCTATTCTGCATAGAAGTGTGCTGGCTTCTTCATAGCTGTAGATAGTGTCTTTCATCACCTTGTATAGAATAGTTTTCATGCTGCGGTTAGATCTTTCTACAAGTCCTGCCATGTGGCTTGCCCTTGGTGGCAGAAAATGGAATTGTATATTTAGATTTGCTGTAAAGTTCATTATATCTGTGTTAGCTTGCTCCGTCTGGAATTGTTCATAGAGTTCACTCAGCTCTCGTGAGGCTCCTATGAAGTTTCTGCCATTATCCAGGTATAGGTGGGAAGGTAGTCCCCTTCTAGAAACGAATCTTTGCAAGGATGCAATGAATGCTGCTGAAGTGGCTGCTGTTACCAATTCAATGTGCACTGCTTTGGTACATAAACATATGTGCATACAGATGTAAGCTTTATATACTGTTTTGCCTCTCCCATGATCCTTCAAAGAGATAGGACCTACAAAATCTATGGCTGTGGTGTCGAAAGCTCGGTTGGGAGTAACTCTGGCTTGGGGCAAAGTTCCCATGATTTGCTGTGCTTTGACAGGGCTGTGTCTAAAGCATGTGAGGCATCCTTTTAAAGCTGATTTTACAGTTTGAACTCCATGGATGGGCCAGTACTGTTGTCTTAATGTGTACAGTATGCCTTGAGGGCCTTCATGTAAGTTTTTTAAGTGTGTGTCCCTGACAATGATGTCTGTAATATGGTGCTTGGCAGGTAATATAATTGGATGTTTAGCATTGTAGTCTAAATCAGTATGGTGCAGTCTTCCACCTACACGTAGTATGCTATCTTTATCCAAGTATGGATGCAGTGGCAATAGTGAACTGCTTCTAGAAATACAATTATTCTTTCTAATGTGAGCCATGTCTTCTGAGAAGGCTTCTTTCTGAGTAGCATGTATGATAGCATTGTGAGCTTTATGTAGTTCTTGCAGGCTGATAGGGCCAACAAATCTATCAGACTTGTGTAGACAGTTGTGTTTGAATCTCAGAATATAAGCTGTATTCCTGAGTAGCTTTCTGAAAGAGGAATATCTATGCAAGTATTCATTGTGTGTACTTATAGTCATAAAGGCTTTTGCTGTTTTCTTGGTTTCTGGTATTTCTTCTGTCTGAAATACATTGTCAGTGGTAGGCCAAAAACATTCATCTTGTGTTAGGAATTTTGGACCATTCCACCATAGAGTTTGGTTATGAAGCTTGTTAGGTGAGACAGGTTTAGTGATGAGATCTGCAGGATTCTGCTGTGTTGGCACATGTCTCCATTGACAGTTTTCTGTAGCAGCTTGAATTTTGGTTACTCTGTGTGCTACAAAAGTGTTCCATTTGTGTGGAGGCTGTGTGATCCACTGTAAGGTTATGAGACTGTCAGTCCAGAAATATACTGCTGATATCATAATCTGCAAAGATAAGCTTACTTTTTGGTATAAGCATGCTGCCAACTGAGCTGCACAGAGCTCCAGTCTGGGCAAAGTAATCTGCTTAAGTGGGGCCACTCTAGATTTGCTTGTCAGTAGTTGAACTTGTGTTTTGTGGCTTTCATCTTCAGATTTTATGTAGCATGCTGATCCATATGCCTGTGGGCTGGCATCACTGAAAAAGTGCAGTTCTACATGACTGAAATTGAGTATTAAAGTGTTCCTTGGGATTCTGTATAATTCTACATAGTGAAGTTGTGAATATAGTTCATTCCAGGCCCTCTGTATATCAACAGGAGCTTGCTGGTCCCAACCTATGTCATTCAGCCAAATCTGTTGCATAATACATTTAGCTGCAGAGATGATGGGGGCAATTAGTCCCTGAGGGTCATATAGAGTGCAGATGGCAGATAGAATCTGTCTCTTAGTAGTAGCTTCTGGTAATGACTTGACTGTGTACTGTAGCAAGTCTTGTAATGGATTCCAGTGTAATCCTAGTGTTTTTACTGTATTCTGCTCTTCTAAATGAGTAAGTGTAGCTTTAGAGAGCTTTTCTTGTGGCAGTGTTCTCAAAACTTCTTGTGAGTTGGAACAAAACTGTGTTAGGTTAAATCCACCTGTCTGTAATAGTTGTGACACTTCTGTGGCTGCTAGTATAGCTTCCTGCTCTGTAGAAAATGATGCAAGGAGATTATCAACATAAAAGCAAGTAGATAGCAATTTGGATGCTGTGGGAAATCTGTTTCTCTCATCCTCTGCCAACTGGTTGAGTACTCTGGTTGCTTCAAAAGCTGAACAGGCTTGTCCATATGTGATAGTGTTGAGCTGATATATCTTCACTGGAGTGGATTTAGAATGTCTCCAGAAGATTCTTTGGAAGTCTCTTTGCTGTGGCTGTACCATTACCATCCTGTACATTTTCTCTATGTCAGCACTCACAACATATGGGTGGCATCTGAACTTCAAGAGTATGGTGTAGAGATCAGGTTGCACACAGGGTCCTGTGTATAGGATATCATTGAGTGATGTACCTGTTGAGGTTTTGAATGAAGCGTTGAAGACTACTCTGAGTTTTGTGGTTTCTGAGTCTTCCTTTAAGACAAATTGGTGTGGAATATAATATGCTTCTGGGCCATCCTGGTAGAAACTTTCGTCCACTTGGGTCATATGACCTAGGGCTTCATATTGCTGCATGAAGTCTGAGTACTGTTGGAGTATAGTAGGCTGTTTATGGAGTCTGGTTTCATTAGAGAAGAAACGTTTCAAAGCTCCAGTTCTAGAGGCACCAAGATTACCTGTGGGCTTCTTGAATGGTAAGGTTATTGTGTAGCGTCCATCTTTATCTCTCTGTATTGTTTCTTGAAAATGTTGCTCGCATATGGAGTCTTCTTCAGATCTTACTGGTTGGATAATTTCTTCCATTTCCCAGAATTTCTGCATGTTCTTGTGGATTTGTTCTGTTACGCTTAAGTGGCAACGTGGTTCTTGTCTTCTACCCTGAGTGCAGTGTATTTGCCCTGAGAGAATCCAACCTAGTCTGGTCTCTCTGATGAATGCTTTGTGTTTGTTGGTTTTGTTGATGGGTATAGTGTGTCCCATTAACAAGTTCCAAAATACATCTGCCCCTAGCAATATGTCAATGGTACCGGGTATGTGAAATCTGTTGTCTGCTAGCACAATGTCATTAGGAATTCTTAAACTGGTGACATCTATAGGTGCACTGGGAATGTCTTTGGCAATCTGGTTAATGATGAGGCACTGTAGCTGTCTTTTGTAGCCATTGCCATGTGCGTCACTTATTTGTATGTGTCCAATTTCCAAGACATTGGAGGTGTGTAGGTTTACACCGGTCACAGCTATGGTGGTAGGCTTGGTTTGTAACTGTAGCCTATCAGCCAAATCTTGAGTTATAAATGTGTGCGTGGCACCTGAATCCAATAATGCTCTGGCTTTTATGAGTCTGCCATTCTGAGCTTTCACTAGTATTTCTGCTGTGGCAAGAAATGTATGAGTTTTGGGCGTGATTTGAGCATTGTTAGCAAATGCTGTGCCTGTAGCATTGCTGCTGGTAGTAGCTGGAGATTGTCTAGTACCACTGTGGCTTTGGTTTCCGTTTTGTCTGTTAGGCAATCTACTAGTGTATTGTGTAGTTGCATGTTGCCTATATTCATTGCTGCGAACCTTGTCTTGGTGTAGCAGTGTGTGATGGCGTTGTTGGCATTTATAACAAGATGTAGATGTGCAGTTTCTGACGTGATGTCCTGCTCTGAGACAATTACTGCATAGTCTATTAGTGTTTACAAAGTTCCATCTCTGTGTGTTATTGAGGTTATGGAAGTCTTCGCATTTGTGTAACTGGTGATCTTGCCTGCACAGTATACAATTGTTGGCTGCATGGGCAACAAAGGTACGTGGGCTCAGTTGTCTGTGGCAAATAGGCTTGTTCTGTGTATTGTGTACAGTTTTAGGCCTGCTGGAGCTGTCTGGTGTCTCCAGAGCTTGTCCCCTTCTCTGTAGGAAGTTACAGAGTTCTTTGAATGTGTTTAGCTGATCTACTGTGCCCTCTAGGCTCCATGCTTTGAGCGTAGTAGGGTCAAGTTTAGACGTGAGAAGATGAGTGAGCATGTAGTCCCATCTAAGGTTCTCTGGTGTGATAGATTCTATTGACCTAACCTGTCTGGTAAAGTGGTCAAGTAAGTCCATTAATTGACTGGGTGATTCCTTAGGGATCTTGCTATAGTCAATCAAAGACTGTAATAACTGTTGCAGTATAATTTTGTTGTTCTGAAACCTTTCATTGAGTAAGTTCCAAGCGGTTTCATAACCTTTAGCAGTTAATGGTAGTGTGTCAATGAGTTTGTTGGCTGGGCCTTGCAATGCTATTCTCAAATAGTGAAACTTCTGAACTGGATCAAGCGAATTGTTGCTGTGAACAAGTGAGATAAACAGTTCTCTAAATGGTAGCCAATCTGAATGCCTGCCATTGAAGTGTGGCAAATTTATCTTTGGTAGCTGAACTCTAGGAGTGCAATTAGCTTGCATGTTAGGTTGAGTTGTATCTTGAGGCTGAGCTTGTGTCATGTTAGCCTGTGAGTACTGTGTTTCATAATCCCTAATTTTTCTGCGAGCCATGCCTACAGTTGTGTAGTATGTCTCTTCGAAAGCTTGTCTTTCTCCTTCCCAGTCAGGGTCTGAGTCGCATGTTTCTATCTTACTCTGTATTTCCTCAAAGTCCCTTAATAACGATTCATCCTGTGATAGTCTGTGTGCAGTTTCTTCAATATTGTCTTGGTCGACTTGAACTGACAAAACATATTGGTAGAATCTAGTTAACTTTCCTTTGATGACTGCCCTCTTCTGCTTGTAGTTCTTAAGTTTGGAGGCATCTGTGGCAAGTACTTGTGAGTCTGGCATTGTGAGGGGTGGTGTATGACAGTGTGTTATAAGGAAGGCTGTCACTTACCTTAATATCCAGTAAGACTGTTGTCCCTTGCACTGCTCTACCAGAATTCTTGCACCTTTTCTTACCACTAGGCCTGCTATGACTGCTCTTAGTATGTGATGCAGTTAACATAGGCTGAAAATACAATAGAGTATTAGAATTGTACAAATACAAGATGTGTTTTACAAACAATATACACTGTTGGTATGAGGAGAGGACAAAGTGATTATCCAAGGTGTGGATAGAATCCAGGCTCGTTGAGGACCAAAAAATGTAGGGATCCAGGCCCGTTGAGGACCAAAAAATGTAGGTTTTTGGTCTGAGGAGTGGATGAAATGTACTTCCACGGCGTGGGTAGAATCCAGGCCCGGCAAGGACCAAAAAATGTAGGCTAGTGTGCCTAACAGGGTTGCAATAGGATTTTCGGAGGACCACTGGATTATAATCCAGAAAATATTTAAGTTTAGAATTGCAGAAATGTTTGAAGGAAGCAGGAAGAATGGAGAGAGAATTGCTTCTTTATTCTTCTTATTCTTAGCTGTAGTTGTCAATAATTATGATCTGTTATCTTTGCTAAGTAGATTTCAGGATAACTTCAAGGTTGATTTATTATTATAACATAATATGGTTTGTTTCCACAACAACAATTAAAATAACTTTATTTTTGTTTCAACAGTTACAATATAATAATTGAGCTGTATTGGCTCAGAATACTACTGCAGTATACTTTATCTGCAAGTAGGAAAAGAGAAGCTGCAAATATTTGCCAAAACTTCTTAACTTTATGAAAGCGGAATTACTTCTGTAAAAACCACTAATATGCTAGACCAATCCTTGGTCTTTGTGTAATATTAAAGTTTATTCAAACTACTACGGCAGCATATTGGGCTTGCACGTAGAGAAAAGGAGGAGCTGCAAAGATGCCAAAACTCCCTAGCATTATACAATCAGTTTTACATTATAATGACACAAAGATGCTAAGCCTACTTGGCTTTTGTGTAATATAACATGGTTAGGTTTGTGTTACTTAACTTGGTTTGCGACTATCTGATGAGAATGTGACTGCATTTAGCCGGACTGAAGTTAAGGGATGTACAGTTATTGTAGATGAAGTTCTGCGTTGCTGTGGATCATCCTGAACGGTGGCCAATAGCGAGTACTTCCAATGGCTGCAAGCTACGCTCCACGCAGTTCTAGTGATGTTTCAAATATCCACCTCCTGGTAGATTAAGTCGTGGTTATCATTGCTGGTTCCATGCTGAGTAGTGTAGAACTGTACTATTATATATTCAGACTTGTGGTCTGTTGCTAAATTGGGGCTGTGCCCTTACGAAGCGACGATCGGTGAGAGAGTGAAAGAAAGTCTAACGGCCAAAATGCGTTCACATAATCATCTTACAAAGAGTCGAGTTCTAGAATCCCATGGAAGGCTCTTCTAGAAGTGTCTAGTAGCTTCCATCCAGAACTAGGGTACATTTACAGAGAATGACATGCTGTAACTATTCTGTAACATAAAAAATTAATATGTGAGCATTTACATTATAATTGCAATGTATAATTACAGAGAAATTTAATAATTTCAATGCGGTGAATAATCGATTTATTCATAAAGCTGCATCTAATCGATGGCACTAATCGATAGGACGGCTTTAAGTAAGCTAATGTATTCTGTCTGTAGCGCCAAGTGAATGTTAATGAGCTGGCACTCGACTTATCGATATTAGTTCGATGTCTGCAATGCAGCTTTCTATTGCTAATTGACATTAATTAGTAATTCTGCTGATAATAGCTAATATTAACAAGAATAGATGTGCAAAATTATTCTTTAGTTCATTATAGTACAGAATATAACATATGTTTTCTTTTTCTAAGCATATATAAATAGGTACAAGTGTGCCAAGAATTCTGGCTACTGATAATTGGCATCAGTGCCATCTAGTGATTTGTATTAATACTTCATTACTAGTAATTGCTATAAAGGTGTGATTCCATTGTTGGCGCGAAGATTGAAATACGTGTCTTCTATTTCTAGTGGAAATTAATTGAATTACTGGTGAATTGTAATTTATATAGAGTTTAATTTCAGTGTTAAGTGTTTTTAAGGTAGTAAGACTTATCTTAAGTGATTTTAATCTAACTGCAGTTAATTTATTAAAAAGATACTGGCAGCTGAAGTTCGCAATCAACTAAATTGCCCGATACAGGGTGTATTCACAATGCAAAACCAATCAATACCAGGTGAAGAAGTAAAGTCAGTGGATGAAATCATAACAGATCAAGAAATGTCGACATCTAATACAGATGCCGAATCATTAATAGTTAAGAAACCAAGTAGGATGTACAAAAGAGCACAAGCCAAAAGTTCAAGCAATGAAGGAGACTTCGTGTTACCAAAGAAGGTTGCTAAACCTTTCACCACTCCTACAACTACGCTAAGCATTTCTAATTCATTTGCTCCTCTGGGTTTATATGTTAACTCAGGGTCTTCATCTAATTCATCATTGGTTCAACACATGAAAACTAATGCAGAATCTATTCAGCATGAATTACAGGAAAACTGTAAAGAACCTATTATGGCAGCTAGTCTTACCATTAATAAAAGCAGAAAACCAAAACCTATTATTATAACATCGAAAGTTCCGTATTATAGGCTACGAGAACAATTTAAACAGTTTGCATCTGTAATGCCAACATGTCAGCTCTGCCCAAAAGGGATTAAGATCTTACCAGAAAATGAAATGGACAGTAAGAAGATAAAAGAATACCTGCTCACTCAAAAAATTGAGTTTTATACTTTTGTTTCTGGAGAACATAAGAAAATAAAAGTTGTCTTGAGAGGCTTACCTATAGATACTCCCACCGAGGAAATTGACGGACAGCTAAGAGCTCTTCAATATCCCATTGAAAGCGTGAGACAGTTAAAACGACAGATTAAGGACAGCCAGACTGGGGTAAACAAGTTGGATGTTATGCCTTTGTGGGTCATTACACTTCACGATATTCCCAACACCCCGAACATCAGGAATTTAATAGGATTGTTCGACCTAAAGGTCACAGTTTCGGACTATCGTGGTTCCCATGGACCTGTACAGTGCTATAAATGCCAAGGTTTCGGCCATAAAGCAGATGGTTGTTACATTCCAGCAAAATGCGTACGTTGTGGTCAGAATCACCCAACTAAAGAGTGTACGAAAGACCCACTTCATCCTCCAAATTGTGCCAATTGCAAAAAGGCTCATCCTGCTAATTATAGGAAATGTGAGAAGTTTTTAGCTTATGCAAATGGCCGAAATACTCCCTCACAAGGAAAAGATAGACAGAAATTTATTTTTAATAATGCTGACTTCCCTTCATTGCCAAAATCAGACAGTTATTCTAATCTTGAACCGACAACCCAAGAAAGTTCATCCAAAAACACAGATCCATTGGGTTTACGCTCTTTGTTAAAAGAGTTTAAAGAAACAATGCACTTCATAAAAAATTTGATGAATGGCATTCATTCTGCTTTTAATAACTGTAAACATGAAACAGATCCAATAACAAAACTGTTTATGTTAGCTGAGGGAATTACTTCAGTCTTAACACAAGATGGATAGAAGAAACCACGTAAATGTCCTTCATCGGCCATTGTCTGTAGCTTATTGGAATGCGGATGGAGTCCGTAATAAAAAATATCTGATACCTAATTTCCTAGAAGAAAATGAAATAGATATATTCATGATAAATGAGACCCATTTAAATTCCAATATTAGGATGAATTTTAATGGATATGATGTTTATAGGAATGATAAGGGGTCATATGGAGGCACAGCGATATTGATAAAGTCTGGCATTTATCACAGACAAATTGAGACACCTAACTTTAGCTATATTGAAGGAACTTTTGTGGAAGTTCAGTTTACAAATGAAAGCATAGTTTTTGGAGCAATATATTGCTCTCCCTCTAAGCCCTTAACAGAAGGTGATCTAGACAGTTTAATTTCAACTGGATCCAGTTTTCTACTAGGTGGCGATTACAATGCTAAAAATATTAGTTGGAATTCCAGATGCACAACTACAAGAGGTAAACTTTTGGAGGAACATTCTCACAAACATCATTATCATGTATTGGCCCCAACTACTCCAACTCACTTTCCATACAATGATCTTATATCTCCTGATATCATTGACCTAGCCTTGTATAGAGGAAATGCCTTGCCTGCCTCTATAGTAACTACAGATGACTTCTCTTCTGATCATGTTCCTGTAATAATGTCTCTAAACAGATGTGCTAAAACTAGACCTTCTCTTTCTGGAATATATCGTAAAACAAATTGGTCTGAGTTTAGAAAATATTTAAATGAATCTTTGCACGGAAACCCACTAATATCTACTGTTGAAGAGTTAGAAGCATCAGCTGAAATCTACACGAATACTTTAACAGCAGCTATAAAAAATGCTACAACAGTTATAGAATACAGCAACAGTAACTCTCCTCTACCAAGAGAAATAAAAGAATTAATTGCAGAAAAGAAAAGGAAAAGGAAACTATGGCATTTAACAAGAAATCCTGTATATAAAAAGGAATTTAATAGCTTAAAAAACTTAGTGCATCGAGCTGTCATGAATTATACATTAGATAAATTAGATAAAGATGTATCAGATGCCAGTAGCTCCTCTCAGATATGGAAAATTACTCGAAGACTTGTTAAACCTCGCAGTAAATCCAATTCGCAACCAATTCGAAGTTCAAATGGACTCGTTTATGAAGACAATAAAAAAGCTGAGGTAATTGCAGAACATCTTGAACGACAATTTACAACTTCTCAAGAAGACGAAGACTTGAGAGATCACTTTGACGATGTCCGTGGAGCAGTGAAAGAGTTCTTGGGGTTACCTTGTAAAACTCAGCTAAGATACACAACGCCTTCAGAAATTAAAAATATTTTTAAGTCGCTTTCTGGTAATAAGTCGCCTGGTAAAGACGCAATAACAAACAATGCTCTGAAGAATTTGCCAAGAAAATCTGTGACTTATTTGGTTAAATTATTTAACTTAAGTATGAAACTTGGTTACTTTCCATCAGTATGGAAACACGCTGTAATTATAACAATACCGAAAGTACACAAGAACCCTCAGTATCCTAATAACAGACGACCTATCAGCTTGTTATCTACAATAAGCAAAGCATTAGAACGAATAATATTGAATAGGATATACGAACAACAACTCAATATCATTCCGGACCATCAAATGGCCTTCAGAACAGGATGTTCAACGACACATCAGCTACTTCGCCTTACTGAGGTTATAACTAAGGCCTTTAATACAGGATCCTTTGTGCCTGCAGTGTTCTTAGATGTAGCTAAAGCTTATGATTCTGTATGGCATGACGGCTTAATATACAAACTTATTCATTGCGGACTACCTGATATGTACATCAAACTGTTAGCTTCCTATCTACAAGACAGAACATTCCAGGTAAGATCCGGGTGTGCTCTATCTTCAATACGTCCAGTTAAGGCAGGTGTGCCTCAGGGATCTGTTCTGGGACCGATATTATATAATATTTTTACGGCAGATATACCCATCACAGCAAGCACGAATATTGGACAGTATGCGGATGACACGATGCTGTTTGCATCTCACATTAACCCTATATTCGCTGTGCAATGTTTACAGGAACACATTAATCAAACTGAGTCATGGTTTAAGAAGTGGAGAATCGGATTGAATCATGAAAAAACTCAAGCTATGTGTTTCACCAAGTGTTCCCTCAAAAGAGTGCCGAAACTCTCTTTGAATAATGTACGATTGGAATACAGTGCTGAAGCAAAATACCTTGGTGTAATCCTTGACCGAACGCTGTTATGGCATAGACATATAAAACTCGTGAAAGGCAAAGCCATAGGTAGAATAGTTCAGATTTTCCCGCTTCTTAAGTCAGGAGCAATCAACATAAAGAAGAAACTTCAGCTATATAAGACTTTAGTGCTGCCTATATTAACTTATGCTGCCCCTGCATGGGCTTATGCTCCTGATGCTACTCTAGCACCATTACAAGTAGCACAAAACAAAGCTCTCAGATTAATTCACGGCTCAGACTGGTATACAAGAACTTCACAAATTCACGAAGACTTGGAAATGCCATATGTACATGAAGTGCTCTGTGACTTAGTTGTTAGATTTTATTCGCGACTGAACCAGAGTCCAAATGCAATTGTGAAAAAGCTCGGCCAATACAATGAACAGGACTTTCCACGATACCGAACCCCCAAAATGGCTCTAAAAGTATAGTGAAGTAGTCGATACGGAAATCCCCCGAATTTGTGAGTGGTGGATTAATTAATTATGTGTTATATAATCCTTGATGTAAACTGTTTCATGTGTGGTCAGGGATCATAAGATTTGATGCCACAACACTAGTTGTAAGAATATAAAAAAAAAAAAAAAAAAAAAAAAAAAAAACTATAAAGGTATAAAAATAGGCTCTAAGCTGTACGAGCTTACAAAATCAAAATATCCAATATTAAAAATCCAAAGTTTAAAAATCTAAAATTCCTAAATTAAAAAATCGAAAATCCAAAATTTAAAAAATAAATACGGTAATGAAAAATTCAAAGATCAAAAATTTTAAAAATCTAAAAATTAAAAAATCCAAAATAAAAAAATCCAAGAAATAAATAATTCGAAGATTCAACATTTAAAAAATTCCAAAATTAAAAATCAAAATATCCAATATTAAAAAAAACGAAAATTCAAAAATCGAAAATCCAAATTTAAGAAAACAAAAAATAAAAAATTCAAAGATTAAAAAAGTAAAAAATCCAAAGTTTATAAATCTAAAATTCCAAAATTAAAAAATCGAAAATCCAAAATTAAGAAATAAAAAATTTAAAGATCCAAAATTTAAAAAATCTAAAAATCGAAAATCCACAATTAAAAAATCCAAAAAATAAATAATTCGAACCATAATTAAAAATCAAAATATCCAATATTAAAAAATCAAAAATCCAAAGTATAAAAATTCCAAAATTAAAAAATCCAAAAAATAAAAAATTCAAAGATCCAATATTTAAAAAATCCGAAATTAAAAATCCAAAATTCCAAAATTAAAATATCCAAAAATCCAAAATTTAAAAATAAAAATTAAAAATTAAAAAATTAAATTTAAAAAAATAAACAAACAAAATTAAAAATCGAGTATTCAAGATTTAATAAATCTAAAAATCCCAAATTAAAAATCGAAAATCCAAAATAAAAGAATTTAAAGATCCAAAATTTTAAAAATCCAAAATTAAAATATTAAAAGATCAAAAATTAAAAAGTCCATAATCCAAAATTTAAGAAGTTCAAAACCCCATATTTTAAAAGTCCAACAATCCAAAATTGAAAAAATCCAATAATCCAAAATTGGAAAAATCCAACAATTAATACAAGTTTCACATCTGTCGTGTGGCGTTCCACGCACTCTTTTTTTTCTTGTGATATTATCAGCTTTATTATACTGAGGTAACGTACTACAAATGCTTGTAGGAATAGGCTACTGTTTTACTCTTGATAAAGATTTGTTTCAATTCAATTTATATTGATGATTTGATGAAGTACATACTTAGGCTGAAAAGAGGCATAATCTAATGTCATTTTATTTAAATTAATAATAAAGGCATTATTCCTATTGTATGTAACTGTTCATAAATAGGCTACTAGTCTCATAACTATATGAACTCCAATTAGAAGTTATTCCCCCATTGTCTAAATACCTAGGTACTTGTCTTCTATTAAAAAAGATTAAGTGCGAATGATAAGCGCTACTATCTAGTGAAAATAAGCTCAATGATTGGTAGGAGAAGGCCGAGAGAATTGGCGACAGCTTAAACGAATTTGACGAATAAAATAGGCCCTATGGTCCGTAAATCTACTGTGAGTGGTAAGCGTTTTAAATCGCTTGTAGGTCAAAATTGTTCATTGCTTCGTTGTAAGTATACCAATAAAAACTGCCCACGGGAGATAGGCCTACGTTTCTGCAATGAATCAAAGGCACCAGCGCAGCGAGTATGTTTAGGATTGAAGGGGATTGTGCATAGAAATTAAAAATATAATCGCTAGCTTGTTTTGCCACCCTGCCTTTTAGTGAGAGCAAGTCAGCGATTGTGAAGTAATATTTCGCATTAAATATCCACTTTCGTAGTTTATTAATAAGTGCCAGAATGGTACACTCTGAGATCATGTGGTGAAAATGTCTAGGCTTGCTGGAAAATGTCTGCCTGTCTGTACGCGCGATAACTCAAATACGCTTTATCGGATTTTCATGAAACTTGGTATACGAATTTATAACGTCCATGGAAAGAAGCCTATTGATATTGGACCAAATCGGTTGACCGGTACCGGAGTAGGCTAATACCCAATTTATTGCCTATTTTATTGTAATATATTAAAAATAATTTATGAAATGCAAATCAGTTTTAATAACAACATACTGGTTTACAGTGTTCATATACGGCAACACAGTGCAATACGGCGCAATACAGTTAGCTTTGATAAATAACACTACGCACATTAGCTATTCCTTCACATATGCTTATCAAACTAGACCTTTGTTCTTCCGTAAGCTCTGCTTATTGAATCGATGTAGAGCTTAAGTCGGAAATCGATTTAAAAAAAAAAAAAAAAAAAAAAAAAAAAACTTATTTTCTGCATATCATAATTATTGTAATTATCACTGATTAAACAAAATCGTTTTGGCACTTTGTTACATCAATTTACCTGATGATGATATTATTATTATTGTCATCATCATTATTATTATTATTATTATTATTATTAAGTTGTTATTACGGCGAGAAGATGTTGGGTCGAAAATACAACCAAACAAAATCTCCTTCTAAATGACCTGCATGACATCGCTGATAAGATGAAGCAAAGAGAATAAAAAGGGGTGTATGACAATTGTGATTACTATGATAATTGTCACGGTTGAGGAAGCTGTCAAGATGGTCTCGCCCTGGGGAGTCTCTTCTTTCTTGTGTCCCGGCCGTCATGATCACTCGATATAGCCGTTACAATACAACAGCTGCAACTCCACATACACATAACAACGCCACTGGCAATTCCTGCCCCTTCTGCAGTTAACTCTTCAAATTCTTGTAGAGTGGAAAATAATTCAAGTGTTCACCAAGTATACCCTGCAAAAACAACCATCGTGTAGTCAGTGATTTTCTTTTTTAAATGTTACCGATACAGATGTAAAGCAGAACTCACGTTAAGCAACTTGCCTCTAATGAAGATTGATCTGGTAAGGATACATATAGGTAGAGTTCGGATGTTTATGATATGTCATATTCTTATCCTGACCTCCGTTCAAGCCGCAAACACAAATCAAACACGAATTGCAAGCTTATTATTCTAACAAGACCGTTTTTATTTTGCATATAAAGTCATACTTTGGTCATTATTGAGGTCTTGGTCATGTTTTGGCCATATTTGTAATTTAACGGTATATTTCAGTTATAAATTTAGTAAAGGGGCACAATTTTATAGTCTTTGTACTACATAGTCAAGTTAAATTTGAAATGTATTTCATTACTTATTATTTATGCCAAATTTATAGTTAACTTAAATTTATAATTAATGCAGTTGTTCATATTTTGTAGGGACACACAAGGTCTACAAACTATTAGAGTATTTGGAGATGATTAACGTAGCAAATAGGAGCAAATTCTTTAAAAACATAAGTTCATTAAAAGTAAAACTGTAAATCACCAAAATTGTTAAAAAGTGATTATCTGATTAAATTCGTGTGGTGTAAGAATTTAGTGTCTTTAAAAACGTTTTAAATTTGAACATTTTTTAATGTGTCATTTTAGTAGGTCATATTTAGGGCTTTTGGGTCATATTTAGTCATTTTTAAGGACATATTTGTAGTCATATTTTCCACGTGTGTAGGTCATAATATCCGAACCCTACTTATAGACCTAGGTAGGGTCCCGGAAATGTAGCTCGCAAAATAGTTTAAAATGTTGAAACTTTTGACTAAGTTGTTTTAAAATTATTTGAAACACTTTCTCTACAACTTTAGCTTTAGAGTTTAGAATTATTCGTGATTATTTGCTAATTAACATTCGATGTTGTTAATTTTTCAGTCTGAATTTGATGTTTTTAGGTAGATTTCGAAGAAAAATCTACCTATTGCAATGGATACCACTTCATGATTTTCGAAAAATTCTTTCATATCTTTACGTTTCATGCTCCCCTAAGTACGAAACCACCGCCCGTTCAAAAAAAAAAAATGTGTGATATATATATATATATATATATATATATATATATATATATATATACGGTATATATCTTTACACGATAGCGGCCGTAATTTTGAAGATATTTGAACCAAATTTTATTATGTTATTTCTAGGCCCAATAGTTCGGACAAGTTCGTTAATGGGCAAAATTGGCCCAAGGGGGTGGTCGGGGGAGGGGGTTGAAATTTTAAAACATTTATATCTCGGCCCCTATGAAGTATAGAGGGAAACTTTGTTTGAATAAATTAGAGTACTCCCTATGGAGTTCACAGTGACACCAACGATTCGGGGGTTCGAGTGAGGGTGGGGGTGGGGGTGGGGGATGAAAATTCGGAACTTTTGAAACCTCGTCTTGTGGGGTATCGTTGAAAAGCTCTTGATGAGTACTCTACAAATCAATAAATAGTTTCTTGATAGCTCTCATATGACGCGAGATTTTAATGTTTGAAAATAATAACACTTAAAAGAATTATTATAATATCATAATTTTGTCTTGTTTAGCGGCTTGCTAATTTTATTCATTGCTAATCTTGCGCACGGCCTCCCAGAATATTATATCCTATTCTTGTTGTCAAAACAAATGATTGTAGGCTCTTCCTCTTTACCGAATTCAGTTCTTATTACTGCAGGTTTGCCATGCCAAGGCTAAAGAAGAAGAGTGCTATGCAGCGACAATAAATTAAACCAAAAGCACTTCGAAATCTACCTCCGCCTGTAGGCCTGCCTAAAGGGATTTTTTATCTTTGAAGGTTTTGTTTTCACTGCTCGAAAAATATAATTGTCAGATTTTTAGTTTTGTGCCTATTACAGAAATGCCAGGTTGGAGTAGTATTTAATTTCTCGCAAACGGCGCATAGCAAATTTGGAATGGCTGTCAGGGTTCACTTATGAAAGTAACTGCATTTTCATATTATTTCTGTTTTCAGCAAGTATAGCAATGGTCAGTACACGTGACATTGATTCATTTCGAGAATTGGAATTATCGAGTATAATGAGAATGGTATGACATAAGCTTGCCGATTTCACATGGAGATGGCAAGACCAAGCTGTCAATTAGTTTTGGTATGGCCATAGTAGTCGAAACGCTTTTTAAATAATGAAAATTAATGTTTATGAAAAGGATACGAGCCTTTCGAAGTAATTGCATGTTGCATCATGTTTGCTAACCAATGAGCTATGCAATCACTAGAACATAATATCTTATAATATAATATCTTCGCACTTAATAATAATATAAACATAAACAGTTTTGGGCAAATAATTGCGGAAAGAATTAATTTGGTCGTAAATAATTCATCTCTTCCTATAGTCCTACCAGTCCTAGTTTATCTCATTCAGGGTAAATAGGTATTATAAGTGATGATACATTCATTTTTGTAACAAGAAAGCACATTTGTCCAATATGAGAACAGTTTTCAGTGCAAGATTTTACATTTTCTACTCATTTTGCATCGCAAGCAAACACGTGGCTCCTCAACACCATCGCGACATAGTTGTAATGAAGTTTCTTTCTTCTTGGCTAAACTTATGCGGGAGAAGCCCAGACTGAAATTGGTGAATGAATGTGTTTATCTGTTATTGCTATTGGGCGTTGATTTATTTCGCTAAGGGGAGCAAGATGGAAAAGTGCAGCTTATCAAACGATATAGCAAGGCAGAATGAAGGCAATGACTGAACTGTTACATATGATGCATTGCTAACATCCCCTGCATGGATGAAGGATGATGTCAAATGACGACCGATGCACGAAGATGTCGGTGTCTCTCCCACACCCAATTACTCGTCAACCCCATGCGCACAAAATTACGGGACGAACCTAATTGGTGAAGCAATTAGAGTAAATAAAGCAAACTGGGGGAGGTAACTGAAGAGTAGTATGGTAGACAAACTCTGCGTTATTAATTATTATTTCCAGGGACGTGTTTAATCACAGTATATTCTGAAGTTCTTGTAGTTCCCTCCTAGAATAGGGACACGCTTTTTATTAACTTAGAAAATATCATGTTGCTAATTAAAACAAGGACTTTTGTAAGTTTCAGCTTAGTGTAAGCAAAAATTATTATTCTTAGTTTTTATGTTATTTATAATTTATTTTAGCTGCTCTTACTATTCAGCCAGCTTAAATAATTTAGTGCTCAAATTCATGGCTCTGAGACACCTATTTTAAATGTCTAAGGGTGGCGTGCACCATCCAGGAGTAAATCTTACTAAAGTAGTAAATTTAAGACGGAGACCTGGAGTATACAAGAACCAGTACATCTGTCTCACTCTTAAGTCATACTAATGTATGTGCTAGAGTGAGACAGACAAACCGGTTTTTGTTACGTAAGGTTCCCTTCCTAAATTTACTACTTTAGTGCTACTCTTTTAGTAACTTACTCTTTTAGTTGGTGTTGGAGAGCTCAATTGATAGTTACTTCTTTAGTTGTTACTAAAGTAGTAAGCGATTTTTACTAAAGAAGTAGTCGAATTCTGCGCAGAACAGAGCAGAAACGTTAGTGCAGCGCAGCAGAACACGTGCATTTCAATTGCCAGTATTATTCAAGTGCCAGATAATGAAAAGGAAAGGTTCGCTGAAACAATGAATATGAATTTGGGTTGTTCCAAATATTACTAATGACAATCTTCATGTTTTAAAATAGGTCTAATAGTAATGTTTTATTCATTACTAATTTTAATTCCTTCAATTGAGTATTTTCAGTTTAGTAGCCTACGTATGGGTACTGTGATTACAATTTTTGTGCAAACTATTTCTGTATTATAATGCAAACAATTGGAATTTCCAGTTGATTTTCATAATTGATTCACTGTCAATATTATAATTATTTCTCTCATAATAATAATAAGGTTCTAAAATATATTAAAATATTTATACTTCCTAAAGTTACATATTCTTCCCCAAAAACGATAAATCAATTATTCTATAGTTGTTTATCATAAATCTCACTATAATGAATTATTAATACTTATTGACTGTTTAACAATATTAATAAGAAGTATTACACAAAATCATGAAAAAGGGGGGATAAAAAGGATAACAAAACTAATAAGGGGCATTATGTTTCTGTCCTTTTTCAAATGCACAGAACATTTACTTAAAAAATATTACCTTATAAAAATAATAATATTACAACTGAGAAATGTAATATTTAAACAAAAAATGGCGGTACAATATTTCGGAAGCTATGAACTCCAATAATAATTATGTAGATGGTTGTGTGTTTAAAAATAATTTCAGTGACTACTTCTCTAGATCCTGTGCAGCTTCAACCTCCGGGCCCCTCCTTAAAATTTTCTTTCGGCACTCATGTTGGCATTTTTTTCTATATAGTTTATAATGCTTCTCACTTTCTTGTCCACAGGGTTAATTAAAATAGTTAGCAGCATACTATAGACCTGCAGCATCTGCTATAGTTTATTCCCAAACATGAAAGTCTCGTCTCACTCCTCCATTCGAGACTTGGGGAGTCTTTAAGGAATGGTTTTACAATGTGTCCCCTTCTCAATGTACGCTAATCCCAGAGTCAGTCAAATTTTCTTCAGATGTGGCCTGTTTGGACATTTTTACACCTGGGTTAGAAAAAAGGACATATTATTCATTAACACTGCGGGTGCAACTATTGAACTTTTAGCTCTTATAATTATTATTATAATCTGGCATTCGCAATGTTGTGCTTTAAGTTAAGCTATAGAAGTGTAATGTAATAAAATTAATTTACAATAATTACATTAAATCGTTTAACAATGAGAATCACCTATTGTTCAGTAATTCTATGGTTAAGTAGCAGGGGGAAGTGTTTTCTGGGTAGCTCCAAGAACGGAGGCTTTCATGTATTGGAATGTACTATACCTCGCCGATATCTGTATCCATATGATTAGCTTGAAATACATCGTCGTTTTCTGACCCAAAGTTAGGGAGAACTGCAACATCTAAAGGCCGATCCAGCTAGGAAGATATTTAAGAGCACATGAGCTCCTTGTACCGTGCAATGCAAACGTCCCTTCCACTCACTCTTCCCCTCACCTTTGGTGGACGTCTTCCTAATTGGATCGCTCTCCGCAATGATATTTCCACATTTGACTGGCTGAAATCACATGGATGTAGTGAGAATCTGACATCGTTTCTTCCAAACGCAAAAATTTCATGTAAGGATTTATGAGCTTAATTATTTACGTTATTAAATGCCCTACTAGGTATGGTTCGCTTAATATTTATTAAATCACCTGCCACAACTCTCATTTTTGGTATACAACCTTCTTCATCTCAATAACTTATCCTCAGTTTGAACGATGTAATCCATTTAATGTGATATGTAACTCATAACTCACGCAAATGCCACAGAACACACTTACTCCACAACTTTACTCCACCCCCTGAGTAGGAGTAAATATTGGCCTTATTTACTCCACAACCTACTACGTTAGTAACGTACTCCGTGTTGGTGCTCTCCACCACTTGTGGAGTAAGTTCATTTACTCTGGGAGTAAATAAAATTTTTACTTCTTTAGTACATTCCTCTATGTTGAAAGCCGCCGAGTTTAGTTTACTCCTGGTTGGTGCACGCCGTCCTTACTAAAAGAGTACGGTTACTAAAAGAGTAGCTTACTAAAGTAGTTAGAACTAAAGAAGTAAGGCTTACTAAAAGAGTAAATTGCATGAGTTTGGTGCACGCCACCCTAAATGATCATTTACGTTTAATGAAAATTATATTTGGGAATTCGTTGGTTATATTTGAGAGACAAGGAACCCTTTGGTCTAGTTCTACAAAATTTCCGTATAGGGTTTTAGGCTATGTACTTCCTCCTCCAGCTGCGTATTTTGGGTAGGCCTAAATGTAGCCAATTTTAAATTTATTGTAGAGGCGAATGGTTCGACATGGATTTGAAACGACCTACTTTACGCACATCAGGATATAGGCTACTTTTTTTTTTAGCCGCGGTATGAGTAAATCGAGAGCTAACCCAAACTTGCGTTACGAACAAAATCGTCACGAAATTAGTGGGGCTGTGACGGAACGGACTGCACAGAAAACATTCAACTCAATGATTAGAAATTTTTAAAATTCCCAAAATCAAAATTTTAAAAAATAATAAATTCAAAATTTTAAAAATCCAAAAATTAAAAATCCAATATTAAAAAATCGAAAATTCAAATTTTAAAAAATCTAAATATCCAAAATTAAAAATCCAAAACTGAAAATTCAAAGATCCAAAATTTAAAAAATCCAAAATCCCGAATTTAAAAAAAAATCAAAGATCAAAAATGGAAAAAATCCAAAAGTCCAAGATTTAAAAAGTACAAAAACTCATTATTAAAAAAGTCCAACAATCCAAAATTGAAAAATCCAATAATCCAAAAATTAAAACAAGTTTCACTTCTGTCGCGTGGCGTTCCACGCACACTTTTTATACCCCGATAAGTGATGCATGAAGAAGAGTTGTCCTGGTTACCAACGGGATCATGTCGCACAGCCTCTACGGTATTGACATTTTAAAACTACATGCCACTGGCCTGAGTAAGTACAGATGGAGTTTTGACAACACCTTCACCTGAGAGAGACGTCAGTAGTTATAGGGGAGGTTTAAATCAAAATGGCCGCCAACCGACGCCGCCCCCAGCGTCGCGACGCCATGACGTCATGGGTATCATATGAAAGCGCGCGTTGTGCCCTTTCGTCCTATGGTGTTCCGACGTCTCCGACGCCGCCCCCGACGCCTAGTTGTGCCCTTTGTACCGGCGACGCCATGACGTCATGGGAGTGGATTCGAATAATGTAATTACGCCCTTTGGCTCTGTGCTATTCCCGATTCATCCAGACGCCTTGTTTAGGATTTAGGCCCTATGTCAATATTCCTGTTACGCAACAGGAACAGTCTCTATACTTAGGCCCTTTGATCCGGGACGTCCTGTGATGTCATGGTAGTCGATTCGAATAATGTAATTAAGCCCTTTGGCTCTGTGCTGTTCCCGATTCATCCAGACGCCCTAGTTGTGCCCTTTTGGCAAAAATGCGTCATGGGTGTCATATGAAAGCGTGAGATGTGCCCTTTCGTCCTGTGGTGTTCCGACGCCGCCCCGACGCCCTAGTTGTGCCCTTTTGACAAAAATACGTCATGGGTGTCATATGAAAGCGTGAGATGTGCCCTTTCGTCCTGTGGTGTTCCGACGCCGCCCCGACGCCCTAGTTGTGCCCTTTTGGCAAAAATACGTCATGGGTCGATTCGAACAATTGAGTTACGCCTTTTAACACTATGTTATCCATATTAATCCCAAATGTTGTAATTAGGCCCTTTGGACCAAGGAGAGGTTAAAGACGTCATGGTAGTCGATTCGAACAATTGAGTTACGCCCTTTAACACTATGCTATCCCCGATTCATCCCGACGCCTGTAATTAGGCCCTTTGGACTAAGGAAAGGTTATAGATGTCATGGTAGTCGTTTCGAACAATTGAGTTACGCCTTTTAACACTATGTTATCCATATTCATCCCAAATGTTGTAATTAGGCCCTTTGGACCAAGGAGGGGTTATTGACGTCATGGTAGTCGATTCGAACAATTGAGTTACGCCTTTTACCACTCTGCTATCCCCACATTCATCCTGACAGCTGTAACTAAGCCCTTTGGATCAAGTAGACTTTTAGGACATCATGGTAGTCGTTTCGAACAATTTAGTTACGTCCTTTCGCACTATGTTATCCATATTCATCCCAAAGGCTGTAATTAGGCCCTATGGACCAAGGAAACGTTCTTGACGTCATGGGAGTCGTTTCGAACAATGTAATTATGCCCTTTCGCACTATGCTATCCAAATTCATCCCTACGGTTGTAATTAAGCCCTCATGACCAAAGGGAATGTTGTCAGGTCACGGGAATCGTTTCTAACAAAAAAAGTTACGCTCTTTCGCACTATGCTATTCCCCGATTCATTCATTCATACACCTTTTACCATTTAAGCTCTTTGGTAGAAAATGTGTACGCATAGAGGCGCTGTTATGCAATTAAGAGACAGGAGGTAAATAACAAGTGTTCCTACTATACTTACAGATACTGTAAGAGGGACCTATGAAAACAATTACGTACAACATGCCTGTAGAGCGCATTCCCTAACAATGTTTTGTTATTAAAAGATAAATAAGTTTATACTTACATAACCTTTTATATTTCATCTTCTATACAGCATCTATTCTCCTTCCAGATGAACAGTGTTATTATTAACTATATGTAAATGACTGTGTGTAATGATTAGGAAAACGGTTAAGGTTAAATTTCTTTTCAGACCGTCACAACCTTTTTATTGTGTATCATAAGATTGTCACGCTCCTGTGAAATAATGTGTATAAACAAAGGGCTTCACAGTAGTAGTGCTGCATGGTTTATTTCAACATACTGGGTTTACAAACACGATGACAGAATGGAATTTCATCACAAGGAAGTGATTGAAACACACACACACACATCCGCGTCAGTACTTGTTATGTGTAATCAATACGACATGTATAAAAGAGTTTTAACATGTGATCTCATACACTCTATATTTCCTAAGTGTCTATAGCTCTACGTGTGATTGAAAGTGATAGTGATTCAACTGCTTCTCCTTCCAGAAAAAAAAAACCATTAGCATCAGAGGTATGTTTTATTTAACTTCAGGTTTGTTTAAAAACACGTAATGAATATTGTCTATGATCCATGACTTTAAACTTAAAACAATTTGTTGTGCACATTTTGCTTCAGGAAAAGTATGGAATTTACAGACAGTAATACATTTAGGTAGAATATTTAAATTTGGACAATTGAAATCAAATAGATCGTAGACCTCAACAGACGGAATAACGTTGTGTAGAAATTGTTTCTTCTGACAACCTTTCACAAATACATGATCACAATTGTTGAAAATGTTTCTTACAATATTTTCCATGTGACCATAATCTACAAATCCATGATCGTATTTTAATCCATGATGAAAATGTTCTAAGTAATGTTTTGTCATATCGTTTACAACACGGTCTTCAGGGCTGTTGAATAATAGATGTACACTGTTTTCACATTTCAAATCACAAGAAAAAATTCTTTTACAAAAAATTGACCTGTTGATTGTTCGACAAAACCCTGTACGTCTGCAACTCGGCCACCCTCTACGATCAAAAGAAAACAATATATCACTAACATAATTCATAAGGTTTGGTCAGTATAAAGTACATAAATCATAACCTTTTGTTCTTTTTCTTTAACATCTAAAGTAATATTGAACACTACTGGTTGTGAGATTGAAACACACCTTGCCCCATAAGTAGTGTTATTGAATTTCTCAATTATAGATACCATCTGAAAAGAAAAAAGGTATTTAATATAACATTTTTATACACTATGTCAACAATAAACTCTAGCTGATAATGACTAACAACTTAGTAACAAAATAGTAAAACATCGAAACTGATAGAAATAGGAAAACAAACAAACATGACGTTACTTACTTCGTTAATTGTAAAAGAAAAGACAAAGTCTATGTTAGAAGAACAGATACTGATGCTGCCGACAAGTATGTAGTCTACAGTATTCACAGAACGAACGATGAAACAGTGTTTAATGATGGGACAATAAAGTCAACCTTTTTATAGCGATATTAAGTAACTGTTTCCCCCCTCTTTGAACTTACATTCGTTTCTTGTTTGAAATAGATAGACTTAGATGTAGGAATGCGATTTCCTAGGATAGCGTCATAACATATTTTCTCTAACCATTTCATCATATACTAGAAATAGATTTAACCCTCTTTCTCTTCAGAATAACAATATAACTCAGTCGTCAAATGGTGAAACTATGTTATATTCTCCTCTCGTACCCTACAGCTATCTATAAATATAATAGTGAAAGTATTTGCTATCTTAAAGTAATCTTCGAAACCCATGTAGATCAACATGTACAAAATTAATTTGAAAATGTCGACATGTATACTTAAGTCGCTATGAAAACTAAATGCTTTATACAAATCATGGTTGAAAAAGACAAAGCATGCCTTTTCATACTGTATAAAACACAACTTGTGATTAAAAATTATACTATTATTACTAACATGTACCAAATTAATTTTAAAATATCGACATGTAAACTTAAGTCGCTATGAAAACTAAATTATTTATACAAATGTCTTACATGTACAGTACAACTGGGAGAAAATATTACTAACATGTACCAAATTAATTTTAAAATATCGACATGTAAACTTAAGTCGCTATGAAAACTAAATTATTTTATACAAATGTCTTACATGTACAGTACAACTGCTATGAAAACTAAAATATTTATACAGCTCTTGGTTGAAAATCTGACAATACGTGCCATTTCATACTGTATAAAACACAACTTGTGATTAAAACAAAAACTGTTTTCCTTTTAGGATGTTGTAACAAAGACCTTGAGATGTCGTTAAGTAAGTAGGTAGACAAGTATGACAAACACAGCAAATACGTTACGACATTGTACACGTAAGTCTTTATGAAAACTAAATTATTTATACAAGTCATGGTTGAAAGCTCACAAAGCGTGTCTTTTCATACTGTATAAAACAAATCTTGTGTTAAAAAAAACAGTATAAAGTATTTAAATGTAGAAAATATTACTAACATGTACCAAATGATTTTTGAAAATGTCGTCCTTGTACACGTAATTCGCTATGAAAACGAACTTATTTATACAACTCCTGGTTAAAAACCGAGGGAAACGATTCTGCATTACCTTTGTTATTCACATAGTTTGGAGAATGACATTACACATCGTTATGAAACTAACTTATTTATACAAGTCATGGATGAAAACCGAAAAAGCGTACCTTTTCATACTGTATAAAACACAACTGGTGATTGAAAATGTACAACTTTATTCAGATGTAGAAAATATTAGTGCTTTCACAGCACAACTTGTGATTTAAAAAACTCAAGCGTGTCTTTTCGTAGTGTATAAAACACAACTTGTGATTGAAAAGTACAATTGTATTCACATGTCAGAAATAATAATGTTATAACAACACAACATGTCCTAGATTAATTGAAAATGGCATACATGTACACATCACTTGCTATGAAAACTAAAATAATTATACAACTCAAGGTTGAAAACTGATTGAAAAGGTACAACTTTATTCAGATGTAGAAAATATTAGTGCTTTCTCAACACAACGTGTGATAAAAAACTTTACAATATTATTAAATGTACCAAATTAATTTTGAAAATGTCTACCTTCTACACTTCCATCGTTATGAAACTAACTTATTTATACAAGTCATGGATGAAAACCAACAAAGCGTACCTTTTCATACTGTATAAAACACAACTGGTGATTGAAAATGTACAACTTTATTCAGATGTAGAAAATATTAGTGCTTTCACAGCACAACTTGTGATTAAAAAAACTCAAGCGTGTCTTTTCGTAGTGTATAAAACACAACTTGTGATTGAAAACGTACAATTGTATTCAGATGTTGTAAATACTAATGTTATTTCAACCCAACATGTGCTAAATTACTTTGAAAATGTCATACATTTACACTTCACTTGTTATGAAAACTAAAATATTTATACAACTCACGGTTGAAAACTTACAATGCTTGGCTTTTCATCTGTATAAAACACAACTTGTGATTAAAATCGCTATGAAAACTATAATGTTTATACAAGAATAGACAAAGCGTGTCTTTTCATAATGTATAAACACACAACTTGGAATTGAAAATGTACAATTTTATTTTATAACGAGAAACTACAGAAAACAGATGGCTCAGATACACTTAAAGCGTGAACCCAACTTAGAGTGTAAGATTTATTATATCACAGCATTGGTTAAGCTATGTTAGGTTAGGAAAGGTTGGGTTAGGGTATGTTCACAGCTTTGGTTAGGTTAGGATAGGTTAAGAAATGTTAGGTTACGATATGTTAGGTTACGGTATGTTAGGTTATCTCGGAGGAAAGAAAAAAACTCGTCGCATAACCCAACTTATAGTGTACGATTTATTATATCACCGCTTTGGTTAGGTTAGGTTAGGAAAGGTTAGGTTATGTTACGGTATGTTTGGTTAGGTTAGGAAAGGTTAGGTTATGTTACGGTATGTTTGGTTAGGTTAGGAAAGGTTAGGTTAGTTAGGATCACCGCGCGCGACGAGTTTTTTCTTCAATTTCCTCCGAGATAACCTAACCTAACATACCGTAACCTAACCTAACTTAACCCTTCCTAACCTAACCTAACATGTCGTAACCTAACCTAACCTTTCCAAACCTAACCTAACTTAACCAAAGCGGTGATCCTAACTAACCTAACCTTTCCTAACCTAACCAAACATACCGTAACATAACCTAACCTTTCCTAACCTAACCAAACATACCGTAACATAACCTAACCTTTCCTAACCTAACCTAACCAAAGCGGTGATATAATAAATCGTACACTATAAGTTGGGTTATGCGACGAGTTTTTTTCTTTCCTCCGAGATAACCTAACATACCGTAACCTAACATATCGTAACCTAACATTTCTTAACCTATCCTAACCTAACCAAAGCTGTGAACATACCCTAACCCAACCTTTCCTAACCTAACATAGCTTAACCAATGCTGTGATATAATAAATCTTACACTCTAAGTTGGGTTCACGCTTTAAGTGTATCTGAGCCATCTGTTTTCTGTAGTTTCTCGTTATAAAATAAAATTGTACATTTTCAATTCCAAGTTGTGTGTTTATACATTATGAAAAGACACGCTTTGTCTATTCTTGTATAAACATTATAGTTTTCATAGCGATTTTAATCACAAGTTGTGTTTTATACAGATGAAAAGCCAAGCATTGTAAGTTTTCAACCGTGAGTTGTATAAATATTTTAGTTTTCATAACAAGTGAAGTGTAAATGTATGACATTTTCAAAGTAATTTAGCACATGTTGGGTTGAAATAACATTAGTATTTACAACATCTGAATACAATTGTACGTTTTCAATCACAAGTTGTGTTTTATACACTACGAAAAGACACGCTTGAGTTTTTTTAATCACAAGTTGTGCTGTGAAAGCACTAATATTTTCTACATCTGAATAAAGTTGTACATTTTCAATCACCAGTTGTGTTTTATACAGTATGAAAAGGTACGCTTTGTTGGTTTTCATCCATGACTTGTATAAATAAGTTAGTTTCATAACGATGGAAGTGTAGAAGGTAGACATTTTCAAAATTAATTTGGTACATTTAATAATATTGTAAAGTTTTTTATCACACGTTGTGTTGAGAAAGCACTAATATTTTCTACATCTGAATAAAGTTGTACCTTTTCAATCAGTTTTCAACCTTGAGTTGTATAATTATTTTAGTTTTCATAGCAAGTGATGTGTACATGTATGCCATTTTCAATTAATCTAGGACATGTTGTGTTGTTATAACATTATTATTTCTGACATGTGAATACAATTGTACTTTTCAATCACAAGTTGTGTTTTATACACTACGAAAAGACACGCTTGAGTTTTTTAAATCACAAGTTGTGCTGTGAAAGCACTAATATTTTCTACATCTGAATAAAGTTGTACATTTTCAATCACCAGTTGTGTTTTATACAGTATGAAAAGGTACGCTTTTTCGGTTTTCATCCATGACTTGTATAAATAAGTTAGTTTCATAACGATGTGTAATGTCATTCTCCAAACTATGTGAATAACAAAGGTAATGCAGAATCGTTTCCCTCGGTTTTTAACCAGGAGTTGTATAAATAAGTTCGTTTTCATAGCGAATTACGTGTACAAGGACGACATTTTCAAAAATCATTTGGTACATGTTAGTAATATTTTCTACATTTAAATACTTTATACTGTTTTTTTTAACACAAGATTTGTTTTATACAGTATGAAAAGACACGCTTTGTGAGCTTTCAACCATGACTTGTATAAATAATTTAGTTTTCATAAAGACTTACGTGTACAATGTCGTAACGTATTTGCTGTGTTTGTCATACTTGTCTACCTACTTACTTAACGACATCTCAAGGTCTTTGTTACAACATCCTAAAAGGAAAACAGTTTTTGTTTTAATCACAAGTTGTGTTTTATACAGTATGAAATGGCACGTATTGTCAGATTTTCAACCAAGAGCTGTATAAATATTTTAGTTTTCATAGCAGTTGTACTGTACATGTAAGACATTTGTATAAAATAATTTAGTTTTCATAGCGACTTAAGTTTACATGTCGATATTTTAAAATTAATTTGGTACATGTTAGTAATATTTTCTCCCAGTTGTACTGTACATGTAAGACATTTGTATAAATAATTTAGTTTTCATAGCGACTTAAGTTTACATGTCGATATTTTAAAATTAATTTGGTACATGTTAGTAATAATAGTATAATTTTTAATCACAAGTTGTGTTTTATACAGTATGAAAAGGCATGCTTTGTCTTTTTCAACCATGATTTGTATAAAGCATTTAGTTTTCATAGCGACTTAAGTATACATGTCGACATTTTCAAATTAATTTTGTACATGTTGATCTACATGGGTTTCGAAGATTACTTTAAGATAGCAAATACTTTCACTATTATATTTATAGATAGCTGTAGGGTACGAGAGGAGAATATAACATAGTTTCACCATTTGACGACTGAGTTATATTGTTATTCTGAAGAGAAAGAGGGTTAAATCTATTTCTAGTATATGATGAAATGGTTAGAGAAAATATGTTATGACGCTATCCTAGGAAATCGCATTCCTACATCTAAGTCTATCTATTTCAAACAAGAAACGAATGTAAGTTCAAAGAGGGGGGAAACAGTTACTTAATATCGCTATAAAAAGGTTGACTTTATTGTCCCATCATTAAACACTGTTTCATCGTTCGTTCTGTGAATACTGTAGACTACATACTTGTCGGCAGCATCAGTATCTGTTCTTCTAACATAGACTTTGTCTTTTCTTTTACAATTAACGAAGTAAGTAACGTCATGTTTGTTTGTTTTCCTATTTCTATCAGTTTCGATGTTTTACTATTTTGTTACTAAGTTGTTAGTCATTATCAGCTAGAGTTTATTGTTGACATAGTGTATAAAAATGTTATATTAAATACCTTTTTTCTTTTCAGATGGTATCTATAATTGAGAAATTCAATAACACTACTTATGGGGCAAGGTGTGTTTCAATCTCACAACCAGTAGTGTTCAATATTACTTTAGATGTTAAAGAAAAAGAACAAAAGGTTATGATTTATGTACTTTATACTGACCAAACCTTATGAATTATGTTAGTGATATATTGTTTTCTTTTGATCGTAGAGGGTGGCCGAGTTGCAGACGTACAGGGTTTTGTCGAACAATCAACAGGTCAATTTTTTGTAAAAGAATTTTTTCTTGTGATTTGAAATGTGAAAACAGTGTACATCTATTATTCAACAGCCCTGAAGACCGTGTTGTAAACGATATGACAAAACATTACTTAGAACATTTTCATCATGGATTAAAATACGATCATGGATTTGTAGATTATGGTCACATGGAAAATATTGTAAGAAACATTTTCAACAATTGTGATCATGTATTTGTGAAAGGTTGTCAGAAGAAACAATTTCTACACAACGTTATTCCGTCTGTTGAGGTCTACGATCTATTTGATTTCAATTGTCCAAATTTAAATATTCTACCTAAATGTATTACTGTCTGTAAATTCCATACTTTTCCTGAAGCAAAATGTGCACAACAAATTGTTTTAAGTTTAAAGTCATGGATCATAGACAATATTCATTACGTGTTTTTAAACAAACCTGAAGTTAAATAAAACATACCTCTGATGCTAATGGTTTTTTTTTTCTGGAAGGAGAAGCAGTTGAATCACTATCACTTTCAATCACACGTAGAGCTATAGACACTTAGGAAATATAGAGTGTATGAGATCACATGTTAAAACTCTTTTATACATGTCGTATTGATTACACATAACAAGTACTGACGCGGATGTGTGTGTGTGTGTTTCAATCACTTCCTTGTGATGAAATTCCATTCTGTCATCGTGTTTGTAAACCCAGTATGTTGAAATAAACCATGCAGCACTACTACTGTGAAGCCCTTTGTTTATACACATTATTTCACAGGAGCGTGACAATCTTATGATACACAATAAAAAGGTTGTGACGGTCTGAAAAGAAATTTAACCTTAACCGTTTTCCTAATCATTACACACAGTCATTTACATATAGTTAATAATAACACTGTTCATCTGGAAGGAGAATAGATGCTGTATAGAAGATGAAATATAAAAGGTTATGTAAGTATAAACTTATTTATCTTTTAATAACAAAACATTGTTAGGGAATGCGCTCTACAGGCATGTTGTACGTAATTGTTTTCATAGGTCCCTCTTACAGTATCTGTAAGTATAGTAGGAACACTTGTTATTTACCTCCTGTCTCTTAATTGCATAACAGCGCCTCTATGCGTACACATTTTCTACCAAAGAGCTTAAATGGTAAAAGGTGTATGAATGAATGAATCGGGGAATAGCATAGTGCGAAAGAGCGTAACTTTTTTTGTTAGAAACGATTCCCGTGACCTGACAACATTCCCTTTGGTCATGAGGGCTTAATTACAACCGTAGGGATGAATTTGGATAGCATAGTGCGAAAGGGCATAATTACATTGTTCGAAACGACTCCCATGACGTCAAGAACGTTTCCTTGGTCCATAGGGCCTAATTACAGCCTTTGGGATGAATATGGATAACATAGTGCGAAAGGACGTAACTAAATTGTTCGAAACGACTACCATGATGTCCTAAAAGTCTACTTGATCCAAAGGGCTTAGTTACAGCTGTCAGGATGAATGTGGGGATAGCAGAGTGGTAAAAGGCGTAACTCAATTGTTCGAATCGACTACCATGACGTCAATAACCCCTCCTTGGTCCAAAGGGCCTAATTACAACATTTGGGATGAATATGGATAACATAGTGTTAAAAGGCGTAACTCAATTGTTCGAAACGACTACCATGACATCTATAACCTTTCCTTAGTCCAAAGGGCCTAATTACAGGCGTCGGGATGAATCGGGGATAGCATAGTGTTAAAGGGCGTAACTCAATTGTTCGAATCGACTACCATGACGTCTTTAACCTCTCCTTGGTCCAAAGGGCCTAATTACAACATTTGGGATGAATATGGATAACATAGTGTTAAAAGGCGTAACTCAATTGTTCGAATCGACCCATGACGTATTTTTGCCAAAAGGGCACAACTAGGGCGTCGGGGCGGCGTCGGAACACCACAGGACGAAAGGGCACATCTCACGCTTTCATATGACACCCATGACGTATTTTTGTCAAAAGGGCACAACTAGGGCGTCGGGGCGGCGTCGGAACACCACAGGACGAAAGGGCACATCTCACGCTTTCATATGACACCCATGACGTATTTTTGCCAAAAGGGCACAACTAGGGCGTCTGGATGAATCGGGAACAGCACAGAGCCAAAGGGCTTAATTACATTATTCGAATCGACTACCATGACATCACAGGACGTCCCGGATCAAAGGGCCTAAGTATAGAGACTGTTCCTGTTGCGTAACAGGAATATTGACATAGGGCCTAAATCCTAAACAAGGCGTCTGGATGAATCGGGAATAGCACAGAGCCAAAGGGCGTAATTACATTATTCGAATCCACTCCCATGACGTCATGGCGTCGCCGGTACAAAGGGCACAACTAGGCGTCGGGGGCGGCGTCGGAGACGTCGGAACACCATAGGACGAAAGGGCACAACGCGCGCTTTCATATGATACCCATGACGTCATGGCGTCGCGACGCTGGGGGCGGCGTCGGTTGGCGGCCATTTTGATTTAAACCTCCCCTATAACTACTGACGTCAAAGAGGAAAGTTACTTGTGGCTCAAAGACGTTGAGATGTTAAAAAATATTGAGAGTCCACCAAAGATATGCACAAAGCCGTATATGGTACCGGTACTGGTTTAACAGATCTGAACAATTTTGACGAATTACATGAAGTGAAGAAAACCGTAACACATCCCCCACGATTTCGCACCCTGATTGTCTGTAGTTTAATGGTCTGATCACATCCGAACTCATCACTTGAATGCCATACTTGCTTTGGGCAGAATTTTTTTATTGTTGACTGTTGACGCCTTCACCTCTGGCAAGGCCCGCCGAGGTTCGAATCCCAAGTTAATCTCTAGGCCTAGGATTCGGCTACTGTAACTTAATAAGTGTATCAGCTTCAGTAGTAGAGAAACTTTAATAAATGTTCTCTATTCTTTAGGGGACTATCTACCACCTATATAGTGGTTCGTGAAAGGCTGGCAGTATGCCACGTTAATGTTACGACGTGAACAAACCTAGGCCCATAAATTATAATATGAATCATATATTATTTCAGTTTTCATTATTCCGTTTTAAGGGAAAACAGTATCAGTAGCCTATGTATGAATGTAGTTTCAGCAGAACTTTTTTTTTTCTCCGGCTTGAATTATTTGCATACAGTAGGGTCTCCTGTTGTTTTTTAATAAAGATTTTGGATAAAAGGTTCATAACATTTATATAGTCAGGAACTCGCTTATTTTGATAGACTATACCATACGTAAGTTATATGAATACAGATTCCGATTCATAACCGTTCAAGCAAATGACAGCTGTTAACAACAGAATTGCAAAGCTATGATTTCCAGGAAATAAATAATAGACCGAGCAAAGCGAGGGCCTGTTTTAACTCGACTGTTCAGCGGGTCGTCCGTTTGTCTGTAAATTTGTGAGTTACGCAGTCACGACCCAAGGCTAGGTCACGACCAAACGCATTATTTTATCCAATTTAGCATGTATGTTTCTTGACGTCCTTAAAATCGACGTACCGGTATGTGCAAAGATTTTGTATTCCGTTTCAAGATGATGTCCTTTTTAATTGTTTCGTTTCAACGATTCTAGCCAAACGGTTCATGCTATGAGATAGGAAAACTACTTCCAGCCTCAAATATCAAATTTTCTGCAACTTGGTACCAGTATATTTTTGACGTAACTCTAAAGGCTATCCGGCATTTCGTTTGTAAATTTGTTTGTTACACAGTTAAAGAGGGCGTACGCCGTAGCGTAGTGGTTGAGGCGCTACGCTACAAACTGAAAGATCGCGGGTTCGATCCCCAATGAGGTCGTTGGAGTTTTCCAATTAGCTTAATCCCTCTGGTGTCCCTGGGGTCGACTCAGCCTCTACCAGAAATGAGTACCAGGAGCAATCCTGGGGGTAAAGGCGGCCGGTGCGTAAGGCTGACAACCTTACCACCTTCAAGCGCCGAATGTCTAAAAACTTGGAGCCTCACAATCCTGGAACCCTCTGGGCCTCTATGGTCTGTATAGGGAACACTTTTTTTTTCACACAGCTAAGACCAAAGGCGTTCTTCAATTGCCTTCCAATTTGGCTTTATTTAATTGCCGTTTTCTTTGAAGTTGTTAAAAATGACGTTCGTGTAATCATTTTATTCTTTTGATTCCATTTCAAAATGAGAAGCAGATCTTAGATATTTTGCGGGGGGTGGTGTGAGGTCTGCTGTTCATAGAACAATTAGTTCAATAGTAAAATAAATCTTCTACGATATTTTTTAGCCGTAGCCTATAGCTTAGTTGGCGTGGACAATAAAATCCTAAATTCTGAAAGATGTTAAGAGCAGGAAAGACTTCCCCTACTTTTTCATGGGGTACGTAATTAATTTTAAAGCTGATGAATAATGCAGGTTTACAGAATGAGAGGTGACGGCGAAGTTATTGCTACCGTTCCTTACTTTTATTGGCGGCCAGGGTGGCACAGTTGGTATGGCGCTGGCTTTCTGTGCCAAGGCTGCGGATTCGATCCCGGCCCAGGTCGATGGCATTTATGTGTGCATAAATATGGCAGGCCCAAGTCAGTAGAATCAATGGCGTGTAAAAGAACTCCTACGGGACTAAATTCCGGCACACCGGCGACGGTCACTGGCCTAAGTTGCAGTACATCCCCGTCGTTAAATAAGCAAATACCAATCAACCAACCTTACAGTTAGATAATAATCGTTGAATTGTACCTTTCAATACGTTTCTGGCATTAAAATGCGATGTTCTTGTTAAGCCATAATTATATAGGTTAAGTCAGATATTTCTACAAATATGATTCGATTTATACCCCATGCGTATAAATTATTGACTCGGTTTTCACGTTGGCTAGATTGAGATATCTTCACTTCAAAAATAATATAAGTTATATGATGAAGAGGGCAAACTTATTTGAATGCATAGTTGTAATTGCTTGTGTTTTAAAGAATTTCGTTATGACTGTATACGACTGCATTAACAGGATATTTAATTACTTAACTAACAGTCCAGTGTTCCTGGGTAAGTTATTTGTCAAAGTGGCCAGATGCGAAAGTTTCGCACTTGTTTACCATTACAGTATTCTTAAAATTCTAATTTACTATTTTCTACAAATAGGTTTAAACATTAATGGTCATGTAGGCCTACTAAATAATTAATTAGGGCTTGAAAGACATCTGTTCGTCATACAGACATACATCTGATCAAAAAGCGGCATTAAAAGCATGAGTGGTACTCATGGGCGTACGGTGGGGGAGGGTTGAGGGGGTTGAAACCCCTCCCGAAATATTTGCGATTGTTAGAATTATAACATCATGTTCGATAATTTAAAAAGAAAATAATTAAAAAAAAACATTGCTTTGGTTATTTTATTATATATATATATATATATATATATATATATATATATATATATATATATTTTACATAAGACAGCATTACTAATTTTATTTTCTCATGAGTGATTCTATACTCTCATAATTTATTTAATAATAATGCACATACTTCATCTCAATGAGTAAAAGATCTGTAATAACTTCTTATGTAGCGGAAAGCGTAGGCCTATTGTTATTAAATAGACGCGTTGATGATAAACAAAATTTCCTTCGTAATTTCTCATAAATGATTCGATAACCTGGATATTTATGTGGTGTGGTGGGTTGGATATCAGGCTCTTTCAATACGTAAATCCAATTTTTTTTTAATGGACTTAGCTCCAGAAACCAGCACGAGTAGTTAAACGAAATTACTACGTCTCCAATCAACTTGCCGATACAAAAACTTAAGAATATAGATACAATGATTCAAATGTGCTCAAGGACATGGAGCTGAGATAACATTATATTCAACCCCTCCAAACAGAATTTCACCGTACGCCCATGGTGGTACTTATAAGTAATAGGTAAGGACCGTATTTTTGTTACAGGGATAACTGCAAACTTTTATAAAACAGCTTTCCTACCTATATTTAACTTTATAGATGACTAGCTTAAAAGGCCTGGCGTCGCCCGGGTTTTGTATTTTGTAATTTGAAATTAACTTATGAGGGACTTTTGATTTTCAAACTCTAGGTCCTTTTATAATATGTATCCTATGTCCAATATGAAATGAGGAAGAACGACTTATCACAATCAAACCATTCCCTCAGAAAATGCTAGATATAGCTTTCTATGGCTCATACAGGATGTCGAATATTGCATTCCGTTGCTTCTACACACCATGCGTGGGAGGGGTCGGAATACACGTAAGAAGAAAAAAAATTCCTAAGATTGTATTGTCTTTATGAAACATTTTACTTCTCACTCTCATATTACCATATAACCGTTTCGATACTGAAATAAAAAAAGAAATTCAATATCACTTTCATACTTTCCTCCCCAAAAACCTGGGATATAATATAGGCTACTGCGGGCATAGGACTAAAAATGTTCCATCCTATTTTGTCTACTTTAGACGCTTAGAGCCTATGATAAACATCCCTATTTCTCAACTAATAGGCCTACAAAGCCTACAGCTATGAGTAACGTATCAGTGGACACGATGTTTTACCGACTTCTGATATAGCATACTCCTTGGCACACACGTAAGCTGTCCCTGCAATATGACCTCTTACTCTACAGCAAAATGTGAAGTGAGAAAATTATATTCTCCATGTTCAGGATAGAGAAAGTTATGTGGCTGCATCACATTGTGCATTATTTAGGGTGGATTTAATTTTTTAATATATATTTTTTCACCAATGGAGGCTCTATTACATCGACAGCATCAGAATTTGATAAAGCCCAGTATTATGTAGTTGCCAAAGCCCTATGTGAACACTGTAAACAATACACTGTTGTCATGATAACTGAATTGCATTTTCATTAATTCAGTATAATATTATCAGACTTTATATAAATTCTCAAGAGAAGGAGTGGTTTGTTTGAATTTTAATGTTGACCGCGTTACTTTCCGGGTTAATCTGGGTATGTGTGCAAAATTTCGTGCAAAGTTGTCAAGAAATGTAGATTTGTGTAGGGAACGTACATATTCACACACACACACACACGCGCGCGCACTTTCGATTTTATATAGGTACATTAGACGAGAACTTAACAGCTGTTCGCCGTTTTTAGCCTATTTTTTATGAAACTAAAATCTAACAACTTAAACATTGAATAGATTATGGTGGAACAAAAACATTCGTATGCAACTTGCCTACAATGTTAATAAGATACTCGTATCTTAATCAAATGTAATTATAGGCTCATTGCTAAGTCGTATCCAGATAAAATGCCATTTTATGAGGATCATTACATAATGTACTATTTTACTATGATAATAAAAGTTCAATTTTTGGTCCGCGTGCGTAAGTAAAAACTTTTTTCATTCATTGTAATTTTTGGTTAATTATATTATAGTTGCGGTACCTAAAAGTTTATATAACGTTATATGGTGAAAATTATTCCTACTATTTTGGAAAATTGATTAATTTTTCATACTTTTAACTGATAAATTAGCTACGGAACTAGAAACCCCTAAAACTCGGCAATGGAATTCTCCGAAATTGCATACAACTTACGCTTACTAAAGAGTATTGATCAAAGCAATACGTTGTGCATTTAACTATTCCAAATCTTGATGTTGGTCCTTTTTTTGTCGCACATAATGCAATTATAAAGAAAAAGCCTAAAACTCCGGCATCGCCCGGGTTTAGTATTTTGTAATTAGAAATTAAGTTATGGAGGACTTTCGACTTTCAAGCTCTAGGTCTTTATAGGCCTATAGGTACGTAGAATTTGAAATGAGGAAAAACGACTTATGACACTCAAACTATTCCCGCTGAAAACGCTTGATATATTTTCTATGGCTCATAGAGGATGTAGAAGTTTCCACCCCTTGCTTCTGAACACCATAGACCTGGGAGGGGTTGAAGTAAGAAGTCACAGAAATTCTGGTAACGTAAATTAACATAATATTCTGAATGTTTTATTTTTAACTCTCATGTTACCATACAACAGTTTCGGGACTGAAATAAAAAAAATCAATATCAGTTTCATATTTTCCTCTCTAAAAGCTGGGTCATAATTTACTGCGAGCATAGGACTAAAAATGTTCCATCCTATTTTGTCTCCTTTTACATGCTTAGAGCCCATGATAAACATCCTTATTTCTCAAGTAATACAACTACAGATAAGAATAACGAATCAGTGGATAGGATTTTTTACCGACTTCGTTGGCACCTAAGCAGACTGCAATACGACCTCTTACTCTACATCAAAATGTAAAGTGAGAAAATGATATTCGCCTTGTCCAGGGTAGAGAAAGTTATGTGACTGCATCACATTGTGCATTATTTTCGTTGATTTCATTATTCATTATTTACTTACACCAATGTATTATATCAATAGCCTCAGTAGGTGTCATAGCCCAGTATTATGTAGCCTACCTCCCAAAGCCCTATGCGAACACTGTTTACAAAACACTTGTCATGAAAACAGTATTGTATTTATTATAAATATTCATTGTAATATTTTCAGAAATTATATAATTTTCAAGTTTGATTAATTTTACCGCGTTAGGCCTACTTACCGGGATGAACTGGGTAGGCCTATGCGTGCAAAATTTCGTGCAAATTGCCCAAGAAAAGTAGATTTGTATAGGGAACATACATACTCACATACCCACACACCCACATACACACTTTCGATTTTATATATTAGACTAGCTTAAAAGGCCCGGCGTCGTCCGTATTTTGTATTTTGCAATTTGAAATTAACTTATGAAGGACTTTCGATTTTCAAGCTCTAAGTCCTTGTAGAATTTGAAATGAAGAACGACTTATCACACTCAAACTATTCCCTCAAAAAACACTAGATATAGCTTTTTATGTCTCCTAAAGGATGTGGAATGTTTCATTCCGTTGCTTCTACACACCATGCCTGGAAAAGGTTGAAATAAGAAGAAACAGAAATTCCGGTTACAAACAGGTAGGATTGTGTTGTCTCACTCTCATGTTACCATACAACCATACATTTCGGGGCTGAAATAAAAAGAACAATCAATATTACTTCCATACTTTCCTCCCCAGAAACCTGGTACGTAATATATATTGGACATAAGACTGAAAATGTTCCATCCTATTTTGTCTTCTTTTAGATGCTTAGGGCCTATGATATAAACATCCCTTTTTCTCAAGTAATACAATAAAAATACAACTTTGAGTAGGGCCTAAGTATCACTGGATACGATTTTTTTTACCGACTTCTGAAATAGCATACTTATTGGCACACACATAAGCTGTCCTTTTTAACACGATCTCTTAAAATGTGAAGTGATAAAATGATATTTTCCATGTCAAGGGTAAAGAAAGTTATGTGAATACATCACATTGTGCTTTATTTTCGTGGATTTCATTCTTCATGATTTATTTACATCCATATTTATACATCGATAGCTTCTCTAATTTATCAAAGCAATTTCCAAAGCCTTATGTGAACTCTCCAACAATACACTGTTATCATGATAACTGGATTGCATTTTCATTAATTCAGTATAATATTCTCAGAAATTATATAAATTTTCAAGGGAAGGAGTGGTTTGTTTGAATTTTAATGTTGACCGCGTTACTTTCCGGGCTTAACTGGTTATGTGTGCAAAATTTCGTGCAAATTGGTCAAGAAATGTACATTTGTGTAGGGAGCATACATACATACATAGCCTACATACATACATACACACTTTCGATTTTATAATATATTAGAAGTTAGATTAAAATATCGCAATTAAACAAATTATCCACGAAATATCGTGAAACATTTTTGGATTTCACGAAATGTTTAAATAAGCGCGAAATATTCCTCATCCAGAACGAATATTGAGAAATATATTCGAAAATGTGACTTAAAGTCGTAATTGTTTGCAATTTTAATTTTCTTTCACCATATTTCATGAAATGTGTTTTCCACCTGTGTTAACAAATGGTTATTTTTTGGTAACAAAAGTTCTCCCATTAGAGACTGCCACATAGAGAAAGTGATAGAAATATATACAGGTAGGTGAAATTAAAATTAAAATATTACAGATATAATGATCTAAACATTTTAAAATCCCGTCATAACACATAGCCTACTGTAATTAATTATAGTTTACCTTTCAGCACTGAAACTAAACGTTATTTTCATTGGGAAATATTGTTTCATAATAATTTTGATTTTATTTCCCTTCGCTATACTTAAGTAATAAATTAAATAAGGTAGTAAAACTTTTTTATGTCAAGCATAGCATAAAAGAACATACAGGTGGTACCAAAAGTTTAAGGACACCAGCATATTTGAAAGAAATGCGTATTGGCTTTATACTTTTAGGGCTGTATTAACTGATTTTTTGGTTGTTTATTGTGATTGTTATGAGATGCTTGGAAATGAAAATAAAATGGAATTACTGCTATTTTCTTCACTTATACGATTTTTTAAAAATATATCCATAATTTAAAATTACTACATTTTATAACGTTTCAGGGCATGGGAATTCTATAATAATACAAATAACGGGTTACTTTTTGTATGATGGTACATGTATAGTTACAAAACAAATTGATACATAAGGGCACTATCTGGATGTGTTTTTGTAAAAATTAACACCGGTGAAACTGTTTTTAATATTCCAGAAAAAGGTACTACGATTAACACATAATTGAAAGAGTGAATGTAGAGTATTGTCAATTATGCTATTGGCATCGTAACAATGCCGGATACTAGACTGGAGCTACTCAGGAGAGTGCAGCATGGACCACATTTAAAATTATTCATTTCCTGTACTCGACATTCACTCTTTCAAATGTGTTATACGTAATAACTTTTTCTGGAATTTAAAAACAGTTTCACCTGTGTTAATTTTTATAAAAACACATCCAGATAGTGCCCTTAGGTGTCAATTTGTTGTGTAACTATACATGTACCATCATACAAAAATTAACCCGTTATTTGTATTATTATAGAATTCCCATGCCCTGAAACGCTATAAAATGTAGTCATTTTAAATTATGGATATTTTTTTTTTAAATCGTAAAAGTGAAGAAAATAGCAGTAATTCCATTATATTTTCATTTTCAAGCATCTCATAACAATCACAATAAACAAACAAAAAATCAGTTAATACAGCCCAAAAGTATAAAGCCAATACGCATTTCTTTCAAACATGTTGGTGGCCTTAAACTTTTGGTACAGCTTGTATTTCGCAAAATATCTACCTATATAGAAGGAAGTTAACACTGAAATCAGCCATTTTATTTTACAAAAAAATCAGGCTACTAGTAATTGGCTTAAATTTTTATACATTCTTAATCTCGTTTATTTTTTCCCATAGTTGAGTTATCTTGAATTTTTAAAATCCACAGCGAGTTCTTTACCTTACGTTAACGAAAGACACAATATTAAAAGGCCTACTTCATATAATCCCTCTTGAACGCGGTTCACTTCTTTCGAAAGGAAGTTGGTTTAAACGACTTGTGAGTAAGAATTGTAAATTGGTGATGGTGGCTCCTTGCCATTAATTCCGTGAGTGGTACCTGTGTGCGCTATGCATATGCGTGGGGCCATTATCAGCCGGGGCTGTACATTAGCATGAACTGGCTGAAGCCTGGAGAGCTCTCCAGTCCAGTCCTTCCAACTTACTCCAACTCATTATCTTTCTCGTTAGTTTCGCTCCCCCGAACCAAATGACAGGTTTTGCATTATGGCAAATCACGGAATACTCGTACAAGTGTTTTCATCGGAATAAGTGATTTGATAAGCCAGAACTTGACTCGTGTTTTATGGAATGTTTGTAAGCCACTCGCTCTACTTCTATAAACATGGTTCGCTTTCAAGAGTCCCCACATTAAAATCATGAACGGTACTTTTACTCTTCTTAATATGATTATAAACATAACAATGTAAAATTGTAATATCAGTGTCACACAAGTGAAACCAGTATTCCAGTTAAATCCGTTTCTTCTCTCATGCACAAGTAGGCCTTCATAGCTACACGTAGGCCTATGCTGTTGAATTTATATTTACTATCGCCCCTTTTCTCCTTTTTTTCCTCTTCCTCACTCATTCCCTCCTTCCTTTCTTTTCCTTGCTCTCTTCCACTCTCTCTCTGCCCCGCAATCCGTACAATACGTAGCAATTATTATTATTATTATTATTTCAAGATTTTAAAAGTGAAATTTTTCACGACAGTAAATTTTTTAATAAGAGCCGAAGCCGAATTTTACACCACTGGACAAAAATGAAAATACGAAAATAGATTTAGATTACCATATCACGGGTGAAACGTAACAACTGTCTAGAACACCTGAAAGTTACATAGCCGACATGAATTGTTTTGATTTGACTGTATCCTATTGGCACCCTTAATTTAAGGCAGCTATACTAACACGATCCCCCCCTCCCCACACTGTCTGAAATATTAAAATGTTCCGTTTGTTTCATTAATTTTTATTACGCTTACCTTATTCATGAAACATTTGTTACTGAATAAGTTCCTCTTTATATGGTAGATTAGAACAAATAATTTTCCAGTTCTGTCATGTGACTCCAGAAACGTGGTATAATTTAAAATACAATATTGATAGGTTTAAGGGTTTTAGAGCTAGAGCTAGAGCTAGTACTTGAAAATTGCGGACTTAATTATGTGTCTTTAATAGGTTCAGAGGATCCGAAAACTTGTGCCTTACATCTGTTAAAATCAAAGCTAATCAAAAAGTAAAAATATATAGATATGGGTTGACTTTTAACCCTACGTATTTTCAAATATTTATTTATTTAATCAAGAATGAACATTACAGGTATACACCCAATTACAATGCTCATGACCAGGGCCCGGATTCTGATGACCTAAGATTGTTTGAAAAATGACCTATAAAATGACCTAAAATTTTAAAGAAAATGACTTAATAATTATAAAAAATGATCTAAAAACTGATATTTTATTTATAAAAAATATTATTGTACACAAAGATATAGACTAGTGTGTACATAATTGTAAAAACTGTAAATAACTGTAATGTTGTGAATGTTCTTTTCTCACGGAAATTTATACTGACACTGAGTCAAAATTCGGCATTTACTTTTGTGGTTTGCCGGATTATATTGTTATTTAATTGAGGGTAAACAGAAGTTAGCACTCTCAAATCCAAGCAGGTGGCAGACTCTGGTGCCAAGTCAATCTAATAATAATAGTAATATAATACAAAATGTTTGTGTTTCTTTGATTCTCATTTCCGGCCGAATTTTTCCTTCTTGCATTAAACAAACAGCGACAAAAAAAAAGTTAATACACCCAATGTAAATACAGTACATGAAAATGACTAAATAAGGAAACAAATGACACGAAAATGACAAAATAATGACCTAAAATTGAAATAAATGCCCTAAAAATATAAAATTGCATAAAATGACAAAAAATGACCTAATAAAAATGTATTTCTATAATCTAGAGGCCATGATTAGGATTTATATGAAAGTTGGCAATGTCTATGCAGCATCAATAAAAAGATGACATGTCATTAGAATCCGGGCCCTGCTCATGACTATGCTAGCAATACATCGTGTACTTACAATAGGCAGATATCTGAGTGCTTTACAAATAATTACGTAAATGAATTCTACAGTGTAGCCAAATTCAATATTAGATGTAACTTATGAAATACAATATAATTAAAACTAACTAAGCACCTATCACATCCTTATACATGCCCTTGGGCAGAACACTTTTTCTAATATAGGCTAATACTAATGCCATCAACACATTGAAAGTTAAGACCACTGCTTATTAATGCATAGCCTATAGCTACTAGTCTGTCTGTCTGGAACCCTATAGCCCCTATGTTGGAGCGAAGGGCCTCTCAACCCCCCTCAGGAAACTAAGGTATTTTTGTCCAGAGGCTCTAACTTAGGCTTGGAGTTCTTTTATGTGCCGTAAATTTAAGACAGGGGCCCCCCAGCTTCAAGTCCCTCCCGGAGGACTCCGTGCCCAGGATTTTTACGTTCTGAAAAACCCATCGACCGCGGCCGCGTTTGATCCCGCGAACTTCGGATCTAGAGGCGGGCACGCTACTTTTAGAAAAATTATCTAGCTTTGTAGATGCTGTTTTCTGCAAATGGCTTAATAGCAATAAGAACTTCGGGATTTTTATAGTATAACAACGCCATTACACTCAACTAGATTTTTTTTATTTTATTTTAATGATAATATTTAAATCTTGACTCAAATTGCTCTGGTGATGATGCAAGAAACATCGAAAGTCCTAGAAGGTAATTAAAAAAAGAAAGTTGAGGAATATAGGTATTTTCCTCCATGAACTTGAAACTCTTAGGCCTGGCCACACAGAAAGTAGGCTGCTGCGTTGGTCTGCGATCTGGAGACGTTTGTCAAGACTACGAGGAACAGCAATAGTTCAACTCAGTCGATGAATTATTTATCGTTTCCTTGGCGCAGGTACTGATGGAGCAAAAGTTCATCTGTTTCCCTTGACTTTTAATAGATAAAAGGAGGCTACGTTGGGTATAGGCCTACACAATAAAAAAAAGAGGGAACGCTTCAATTGCGTACCTCATTGAGAAGTATAAAAATACATAGGCCTATATTTTGGTGTGCATTTCTCATTGTTGCTGTTTTCTGTGAACAAAACACAATCAGTTAATAAACATTTCATTTATTTAAGTATTCTTTGTTCAGATTCAATATTGAAGATATCTTGCCTAAAACACAATTATAGGCGGGCAAGACCGGATGACGCGCCGCACCGGGATAGATGCCGCACCCCCTCTAACTCGAACATTTGACGCTAGGTACCGCTAATTGTCGTGATACCATCTCCAGTTCCCTCCCTAGAGTAACTGGATCACGTGTCTTCATTGTTTGCGGTGTTTATGTCATTGTTATAGCGGTATTTATCAGGTAAGTGCACTAGTTTCACTGCGAAACTTTTTTGGACCCATTACTTTGTTCTTTCCTGATCTGTATTTGTTCCATTTTTTCTGCGTGTACTACTTTTAATAGACTATTTAGAGCAGGGATGGGCAACCTTTGGAAAGATGCGGGCTAAATTTTACGATATTTATGAAGTCGCGGGCCGTAGATATTAGGTAGTAGTGAAAAAATAATCATGATACGGTTTTTTATATTTATAAAATATAATGTTAAAGATACATGAATGAGAACAATATCGAACTGATTAGGCATTTACTTACAAAAAGCAGAAATTATTGAGAAGCTTGAGCTTGAACTTGAGAAACAAGATAATCAATGTTGGCATCAGTCCCACTAATACACAAGCCCTGAGTGTTTTCCAAATTTTCATCTGTAGTCTGGTTCGATACTTTGATTTAGGCCTATTGCAGCATTTTTTTTTAGCGCTGACCGGAAGGAACACCCTCGTAGTTCAGGGTTTTGTTTTCCCCCTCTCACTCTCTAGTTGGCGAGAACCGAAAATATTTACTTTTTGGAGCGCGATTTTAAAATGTTCCGCGGGCCGGATCAATAGTCTGGGCGGGCCACATCCGGCCCGCGGGCCGGGAGTTGCCCATATGTGATTTAGAGGTTGTAAAGATATTGTGAGTGAAGTTCGCCATAACAACAATAACAGTAAGCTCTACAGATGAGTGCGACGCGTGTCCCTGAGTTTTGGGTCAGATGCCGCATAGCTTTCAAGGGTGACACGCCGCACAATGTCTTCCAGTATAATTACCCCCCAAAATGATTTTTTCTGTTCTTTTCAGCTATAAGCATGCCAACAAGGTATAGGGAAAGGGAGGGAGCTAAACATCGTGGACTATGGAGTGACAGTCAGTGTTGGGCATTAATCAATTAATTTTTCAATCAATTCGTTAATTGACTAAAAATTTAATTGCAATTAAACGTTTAATTGCATATTTCAATTAAATTAATTGCAATTAAATTAATTGCAATTAAACGTTTAATTGCATATTGCAATTACAAATTTAATTGCAATTAAATTAATTGCAATTAAACGTTTAATTGCATATTGCAATTAAATTAATTACAATTAAATTAATTGCAATTAAACGTTTAATTGCATATTGCAATTAAATTATTTGGATTAATGTATGTTAATCGTAACTCGCAATTAAAATAATTGCAATTAACTTGTTTAATTGTTCTATGAAACAATTAAAACTAACAATTAACTTACTTACCTTTACCGAAATCAGTTAAAAGTATTACAAGATTTCGAAAATTTTACGTACATTAATAAAAATCAATACTACTTATTGATAAAAAAACGAATATCATCCTTCATTATACCCATTATTTATATTTTAATGTATATTTTTAATTTGTGCAATGTTTTGACATCGTACGAGTACATAACAGAAAAGTCCACCGCTGTGGCTCAGGGGATCCGTTCAATCCTCTCCGGCAGCGGGCCCGGATTCGATTCCAAGTTACCTGGGTGAGGTTTTCCCCGGAGTTTTCCCCTCACCTGTGAGAGAAAAGTCAGGTAACTTTAGGCCCTTGTGGTCCCAAGATATCATCTGACCATCATTATTATCTTCATACCATCCTCGCCTTGTTTGAAGGGAGTGTGTGTGTGGGTGTGAATTGTGTGTATCGTCCTATGTGTTCGTGTCGTCTCGGAGGTGGCCCCGGCATTGGGATGATCACTCATCTGGGGAGGCCCTCCATGTCCTTGTCTGGTCAAAAAAGTGATCCTGAGAATATTCATTTACTTCCTGCTCATTTTCGATGCTGTGCACATACGTTAAGTCTATGCGCAACTACGGACGCAAACAAAATTTTGAGCGAGCAAAACACCCCATTGTCCGAAATGCATGCTAGTCATGAAGTTTTGTGGAAGGCTGCAGGACGACCAAAGAATGCTGAAATAATACACACGTTAAGCCGACCTGGTGAGACAAGATGGAATAGCTTGTTTGATGCGCTCCAGCAAATTTACAACATTAAAGAAAAACCTTGCTTTTTCATATATCATTAAACATAAAAAATGCTATCAAAGAGAACGAATTTGATTACATACCCGAGTATTTAATAATTAAGGAATCGCGCACAATGTGCATTATCTTAACCTACTGACAAACACCCAGTCCTGAACCCGGGAAAAGGATTTTTCACTACTGAAAAATCCTTGACCCGGCCGGGAATCAAACCCGGGCCGCCGGAGTGGAAGGCAGGCGCGCTACCGACTCACCCACGGCGACGGACATGACCTGTACCGGTACTGCGCCAGTGGCAGAAGCCCTCGACATAATGCAGAGTGAGACCAACGCATATTATGGGATAGTCCTGCTGTGCTTTCAGGCATTAAGAAAAAAACTACACAAAATTGAAAGGAAAAACAACTTTTCTTTTTGCAACCCTTTGATCAAGGCATTACAGGGAGAGTGTCGAAAAAAGATTTGAAAAAATGTATGACATCAGCACTCCTGTAGCGGAAAATGTGGCTATTACGGCATTGTACCCAAAATTTAAAAATAAATGGTTAACCTGTTTAGAGCCCGCGGATCGTACAAAACTTCTAAACGTTTTCAAGACCTGTATTTCCAAACAAATGAATGACAACGTAGAAACATCAGTAGCAACAAAAAAAAAAGTACCGAAGAAAATAGTTTTTTCAACTTGAACTCTGACTCGGACTCCCGATATTTCATCGACAGAAACAAACCAAATCTCCTTCGATGCACCACTGACTAAAGCCGAACTTTTAATGCTGCACTTTTTTGCAGAAGAAAGCCAGGATTTGCAACTCCTCAACAGATATCCTGAGATAAAAAACGTTTTCATTAAATAACACACCTATATAACACCATTTATAACACACCTTTACCATCGTCAGCTGCAGTTGAACGACTCTTTTCTTTTGCAACAATGACAAATCTGCCGAAGAGTCACAAATTGACCGACAGTATGTTCGAAAAGAGAGTCGTGTTAAAATGCAATCTAAACTATTATAAGAAATTATAGTCTGTCGTTATCTGTGTAATCAGGTTTAATTAAAATCATTCATGTATATTAATATCAGTGTTTATTTGTAACTAAGTTAACATGTGTATTTCAGTATCTTACTTACGCATTTTGTTATGATACCAGGCCCGTACAGTAGTCCTTTTTAATTGTTAGTTTTTATTTAAATTCATAAAACAATTAAAAATAATTAACTGTTAATTGTAGCAAATTACGATTAACAATTGATTAATTGTTAATTGCTACAACTACAATTAACAATTAATCAATTGTTAATTGCATTTTCCACAATTACAATTGATCAATTGTTAATTGCAACCACTACAATTAACAATTAATCAATTGTTAATTGCATTTTCCACAATTACAATTGATCAATTGTTAATTGCTACCACTAGAATTAACAATTAATCAATTGTTAATCTTTAATTGTCTTTACAATTAAAATTTGCCCAACACTGGTGACAGTGACCTACAAGAAGCTGTTCGGCGAATTAAGCGAAGGGGAAATTTCCATTCGGGAAGCCGAACGTTGCTATAATAAGCCAGAGAGGACTATTCGTAGGCGCACGGACACAGGAAATTGGGAAACCCCTCACTTGGGCCTGAAGGAATATTTGGTACAGAAAATGAAACAAGGCTAGTCGCCAATATTCAGAGATTGTGTAGATAGGTTCTCTTTTGTTTTATACGTGCCTTTGATGTAAATTTATACTTTATTATGAACTAGCTGAAAAGGCCCGGCGTCGCCCGGGCTTTGTATTTTTTAATTTGAAATTAACTTATGAAGGACTTTATGTATGTAGAACTTGAAATGAAGAAAAAGATTTATCACACTCAAACTATTCCATCAGAAAACGCTGGATATAAATTTTTATGTCTCATAGAGGATGTGGAATGCTGCATTCCGTTGCTTCTACACATCATGCTTGGGAGGGGTTGAAATAAGAAGAAACACAAATTACATAAGATTGTACTGACTTGACGGAAAATAATATTTCTCATTCTCATGTTACTATACCGTCCGTTTATTGCTTTGATTAGCCTTATGAGTATCGACCTCCAATATAATGCATTGAAATTAAATTGTATTTTAAAAAAAATACAATATGGAGATATCTTGCGATAAAACAAAGGTATTAGCAATGGAGGGAAAGTTCATGAGGAGAGTCAAAATAGTGATAGAAGGGAAAAATATAGAACAAGTGAGAACTTTTAAATACCTGGGGTGTAACATAACTAATTATCAAGTTAATCTGGATTTAGAAGAAAATTTACAGAAGTACAACAGGACAAATGGAATAATAAGAAAACACTTTGGAAGAAATATGTCAAAGGATGTACAGATTAGATTCCATAATGTCTTATCAAAGCCGGCAATGTTATATGGCAGTGAGACATGGACCTTAAGAGCCCAGGATCGGAAGCGAATAGAAGCGGCACAAATGAGATTCCTCAGGTCAGTTGAAAAGATAACTTTAAGAGACGGGAAGAAAAGTAGCGAAATAAGGGAGAAATTGAACATAAGGAACATTACTGATGAAATTAAGGAATATCAGAAAAACTGGCAACAACATGTAGAGAGAATGACCCTAGACAGACTACCACGGCAAGCTTACTTTTATCAACCTGCTGGGAAACGTGACCTAGGTCGGCCAAGAAGAAGATGGAAGGAAGCCATTAGCCTCGGAACGGGACAGCAATGACCCATCCTTGTAAGGAAGAAGAAGAAGAAGAAGATGTTACTATACAATCGTTTCGGAGCTGAAATAAAAGAGAAATGCAGTATCACTTTCATACTTTCCTCCCCTAGAACCCGAGACATAATATACTGCGAGTCAAAATGTTCCATCCCATGCTTAGGGCCTATGATAAACATCCCTATTTCTCAACTAATACAAAGCCTACAGGTATGGATAACTTATCAGCGGAAAGGATTATTTACAGACTTTTGATATAGCATACTCACACACTTAAGTTGTCCCTCTTATTCTACATCAAAATGTGAAGTGAGTAAATATTTCTTATGTCGAGGGTAGAGAAAGTTACGTGACTACATCACACTGTGCTTTATTTTCGTGGATTTCATTTTCAGTAATTATTTTCGCCAATATACTCGTATTACATTAAATTCCAGCATTAGGCTATATACTTGCCAAGGCCCTATGTAATCATAGTAAACAATTCATTGTTGCCATGTGAACTAAACAGCATTTCTTTTTTTTTCAGTATAAAATTCTCAGAAATTATATAATTTTCAAGGGAAGGACTGATTTATTTCAATTTTAATGTTGACCGCGTAACTTCCCGGGCTTAACTGGGTATGTGTGCAAAATTTCGTACAAATTGGTGAAGAAATGTGGATTTGTATAAGGAACAAACATACATACATACCCACAAACACACATTCGACTTTATATATGGTCGGTACAACGCCAAAGTGAACTAAGCGCCAATTGTCAAAATATAGACTATTGGTAATCCATGGTGCAGATTTTGATATCCTACGGTCTGCAATAACGAACTAAGCGATACTACGATAGTAAAATCAGTTGAGAAAAAAGGAAATTTCGTTTTGATCAAGATTTTTTTACAACACTCAAACTTCAACTTCAGTTTTCTCAAAATATGGAGTTTGGCGCTTAGTTCACTTTGGCGTTGTACCGACCATATTAGATGCGGCATGTCTCCCCTGCGTGCGGCATAGCACCCTGTAACGCGGCATCTCTCCTTCTTTGCCTTTCAATTTAGTAATTGTATTTACACGTTTAATTATTATTTTGTAAATAGCCTATTTCCTTTGCTGAAATACAGGGAGGGAAGATCATAGCTTGGAATCTCAAAAAGAGTTTTCAAAATATTCAATCCTGTTTTGAGGTAGACGAATTTCAAGAAAAGTGCGGCGCGTCACCCTATCTTGCCCTATTATTCTCATGTTTCCAGCAATGCCTACCGATAAGTAGTCTAGGCCTACTTATGTTTTTCTTCAAATAACCACGTATGAACACATGTATATGCGCAGCTGCCTGACTGCTGACTAGACAAGTCCATATTCAAAAGATTGCTTATTCAACTCCCACCTCAGAAACACGTTCACTTCACCCGCAGCGTACATTCATGCTGTTGAAGTTATGTTTTTTATAATGTTAACACTTATTAAATGCCAACCTTCCTGAATCGTGGAATACATTTCCCTTAAAATCTGATATTGCTGATTCCTGAACAGATGTAGGCCTAAGCACAATTCACTGTATTTCCAGAATAAATCTTAACGTCCGATACAGTTGTGACGTATGCATAAGGCAGTGCCTGCAGAGTCTCCGACCTGATTAGAATATGAAGATAAGAAGACGTAAGCTATCTTTATCACTTTTGCAGGAGGTGATAAAGCAAATTCGATAATTGTGTGAATCATGTCTGTGATTGGCTGATTTTGGACTTTCTTACATCTTATTGGTCCAAATCTAAAGAAAGACATAATATGTAGGGATGGTAGATTTTCGCAATCGCGATAAATGCTAAATGTTCCCAAATGCTATCAAAATAAGTAATATTTTGGTTTTGAAGCATATCATGTCTATTATTGTTTTTTTTTTCAATTCGCGATAAAATACGAAATTAGTATAAAATGCGATATTACGTAGCCCTATTTCTGCGAAATAAGTGCGAAATAACATTTTAAGGGTCATTTATGTAAATAATGTGACAGAAAATGAAACAAATCAATTTTATGAACCTGATGAGCTCTTTAATCCAACAGTGGCTGGTCAGATGAGTACCATAATTGCTAAGACAGTGTTCAATATGAAGAGAAGAATTCCATTTCCATATTAAGTTTCTTATGTGGTTATGATTAATTTCACAAACATTTGGTAACCAGTATGAGAGACAATTAAGAGACTGACTGCAGATTTTGTTAGCAATGCAAATAAAATTTCCACTCTTTGCCAATGCAGCTATTCAGGTAATCTGATCACCTACCAATAGCGTGGATATAGAACGCTTTTTTCAGAAAATACAACTTAATTGTCACAGATAGCCGAAACAGGTTAAATTAGAGTATTATTGAATTTTCTTCGATGTTAAATTTTTAATGTGTGTGCTGAATGCTGATTTTAAATGCACGTAGGCAAATACAAGTTAGCAATGCATATATTTTGATGTGTGTTTTAGTGTTTACAATTTCACTACAAGTTTACGTTTTTTTATGCCTACGGGTCAATCCATTAGAAATGAACCAGGCCAAGTTGCTCGACATTTTTTATTTTCCTAATTTTTTTACCAGTTATTTCCCAACTAAAGGTGAGTTCAAAACTATGGTAAAAAATTTTTTTGGCTCTTCCTTTTTTTTTTGGCGGCCATTTTAAGTTTGCTTTTTAACCCTATTTCAGTCGAAAACATGTTTTGCACAAATGTATGTAACTCTGTTAATTTTATAGATAACAAGACAAAATAAACACCAAAACTATCAGAATGAATTGCTCTACATTTTTGTTTTAACACAATATTACCTAAGTAGTGAGGAAAGTGAAGAAAAAAATTCAATACTACAAATTGAAAATTGACTTAAAACGGGAGTTTTCGTGCCGCAAAATTATTAGAAGGAAGAAAGACTCGCCCTTAATTTTTTTTTTTCTGGTGTAGACCTACTATAGGACTACTCGCTGTAGAAGTTTAAAGCTTGAGAACTTTGCGGTTTTTTTTATACAATTTTTCAAAAATGCCCAAAACCGTATTTTGGCAATATTTGAAGTAGAATATCTCAAAAGGGACTGAGTGAAAAATTATGAAATTTATACAGATAACACCTCTTTATGATATAAAGATGTGTTAAAAATTTTGTGACTGAGACTCAACTGGTTCCCGAGTTATAGTGCAAGTTTCCTGCCGAAAAACTGTTACAAAGAAAACTTAAAATGGCCGCCAAGAACAAAGTATGAGCCTAAAAAATGTTTTACTGTAGTTTTGAACTCACCTAATATTGGGGAGTAACTGGTAAAAAAAATTAAGAAAATAAAAAATGTTGAGCAAAAATTTTTATTCAATTTGGTTCATTTCTAATGGATTGACCCTATTTTAGCATTATTTGAAGCAGAATATCTCAGAAGGGCCTGAGTGAAAATTATGAAATTTATACACATAACACCTCCTTACGATATAAAGATGTGATAATAATTTGGTGACTGAGACTGAACTGGTTCCAGAGTTACAGTGCATCGAAGTTGGCCAAAAATTGCAAACTATGCACCGAAATTTCAACGCTTTGAGGAAATTATAAATCTGTCATGTTAACTGATGAAATGTAGCCTACATGTACAACTCTTTTGTGTAACATACTAAGGTTCACTAAAATTTTGCATTTAAAATTACAATGTGGATTTTTACTATTAAATTACCGTTAAAATTCATGTGCGTATAATGCAAGTTTTGGCCAAATTCGATGCACTGTAACTCGGGAACCAGTTGAGTCTCAGTCACCAAATTTTTATCACATCTTTATATCATAAAGAGGTGTTATCTGTATAAATTTCATAATTTTTCAGTCAGTCTCTTTTGAGATATTCTACTTCAAATATTGTCAAAATACGGTTTTGGGCATTTTTGAAAAATTGTATAAAAAAACAGCAAAGTTCTCAAGCTTTAAACTTCTACAGCGAGTAGTCCTATAGTAGGTCTACACCAGAAAAAAAGTTAAGGGCGAGTCTTTCTTCCTTCTAATAATTTTGCGGCACGAAAACTCCCGTTTTAAGTCAATTTTCAATTTGTAGTTTTGAATTTTTTTCTTCACTTTCCTCACTACTTAGGTAATATTGTGTTAAAACAAAAATGTAGAGCATTTCATTCTGATAATTTTGGTGTTTATTTTGTCTTGTTATCTATAAAATTAACAGAGTTACATACATTTGTGCAAAACATGTTTTCGACTGAAATAGGGTTAAAAAGCAAACTTAAAATGGCCGCCAAAAAAAAGTATGAGCCAAAAAAATTTTTTACCATAGTTTTGAACTCACCTTTAGTTGGGAAATAACTGGTAAAAAAATTAAGAAAATCAAAAATGTCGAGCAACAAATTTTATTAAATTTGGTTCATTTCTAATGGATTGACCCCTACACATATCCTTGAAATTGTTGTAACTGGAAAATCAGTAAAATGCACTTGATAACACACTGATTTGTAAAACCTTTTTTTCCAATAATAATAAAATTGTTTCATCCCAAATCGCTACAAAATACTAAAGTTTAATGTTAAATTTGCTGTGAAATATCTAAATTTTCTTTTTAAAATGCTAAATCTTTATTTTTTAGTTGCTAAAATATGCCATCCCTAAATATGAGATAAATAGTCATCATTATGAATTAGCCTACTAAAAACCAAGTGCTTTTATTGTCAGCTAATTCACATTTATCGCCGCTTGTATTTCCATTTATTGTAGGAAATATTTATTTATTTCAAACTGTTCATAAGTTCATAGTGAATGCTCGTATTTAGGAAGTCTACTGATAACCGCAAGAAGTTAGGAAACAAAACAAACATTTATTTAATACCGGAGTGGACTTCTCTTCCACAAAAGAAAAAGTATGGGAAGCCACAAGCCATATATGTTAGAATGTATAAGCAATCTATGTAACTTATTCTAAATTTGCCTGTGGTTCTTCCTCCTTGGCTGCATGGTGTGCAGTGAGCAGTTCGTTTTGGAGTGAAAAATGCCTCAGAACAACTTTTAAGATTTAGTACAAATAAGCAATTTTTGCTGGAATTAGTTTAAAAGAGTGATGTTATGTTTGTTTTTCGATTTATTATATGAATTCGCGTTATTTTGCGATATCGAGGAGAGAGTTTGAAAAACGAGGTGTTTCCGCCGAGTTTTTTCAATTTCCGAGATCCGTTATGCACTTACGGAACGAGTATTGCATGCTATTTTTTGTACGATGATTACACTGATAAACAAGCTGTAGATATCTGACATGCTGTGTACCTTTTCTAATGCAGTTTTTTATGCTGATTTCAGTTCTGGAAACCGTTTCGCTCTAACACGTCAGGTTTTGAAGATATCAACAAAAATTAATTTTCATTGAACACCGTTCATCAAAATCTCTATGTAGTGTTTAGTAATTTTTCATGAAACGTCATAGGCCTATATTGTTGTGTCATTTGTGAAACTAGTTATACTTAATGTAATATATCAAAATATTTTCGATATCGCGAATCCATGTCGCTACTTCTTGAAAAAATAATATGCTATCACGAGTATAAATTGTGTATCTGTGGTGACTATTCTCATGGGCATGCAGACGGGATACACCAAGTACTGCTGTTTTATCTGCGAATGGGATAGCAGAGATAGAAAACACCACTACATAAAGAAAAGTTGACCGATCAGAGACAGAACGCAGCCAGGAAATAAAAATGTCCTTTGTGTACCGTTGCCACCGCTTCACATCAAGCTGGGGCTCATGAAGAATTCCGTGAAGACACTAGACAATGATTCAGATGCTTTTCGGTACTTGTGCAACAAGTTTCCGGAGTTGAGTTATGCAAAAGTGAAAGAAGGTGTGTTCATAAGTCCACAAATAAGGAAGATATTTGCTGACGGCCACTTCCAAGATTTACTGAATGGTACTGAAAGACATGCATGGGTAGCATTCAAATCGGTCGTGGCCAATTTCCTTGAAAATTATAAATCTGGTGACTATGTGAATGTTGTGAAGAAGTGCATTAGTGCAGACAAACAGCTGGGTTGCAACATGTCGCTCAAAATTCATCTCCTAGATTCACATCTTGACTTCTTCCCTGAGAACCTAGGTTCAGTCAGTGACGAACATGGTGAACGTTTTCATCAGGACATCTCGGTGATTGAGTTACGGTATCAGGGTTGATGGAATGCAGCAACTACTGCTGCACGCTTCAGCGTGACATGCCAAATGATCATCACAAACGCAAGTCTACAGTCAAGAAATTCAAACCAAACACAGCTTAGATGAAGGAAGTATAGCAATTTGCTTGGATTTGATATGTGTATTATGCCTTTAACTACATATTTATGTACAGAATATGTGTCCTGTGACTCAATCGTACTATTTTCTTAGCGAACGCCATGTTCATTAGTACTCTCTGTATCAGTAAGTGTTCTAATGATATATAAATAGTTGAAGATGTATATTTAAAAAACCATGGGTGATAGAGACAAATGGTTTGCATATTCTGAGTCAGCACGTTTCAATTGTCTTAGAACAAGTGTTGGATACCAAGATATCCTCCGATTCTATTTTTTTGTTTTTCAGTGTTATTTATATCAATTTAATTATATGAATTGATATAGGCTATTAGCTGAAAATATTATGTATATACATTATTGAAGATAGATGTTATATTTCAGAAAGTGATTCGCATGTTGTTGGTTGTTATGGGGACTGAATATTTGTCCTGTTAAAGCCGTCACAAACTGGGGTGCCTTGGTTCCGGTCTTCGATAAAGGCTTGTATTATGATGGTTTTACTTACGGCACGTTTGCTTTTTGTCATTTTTACAGCACTGAGATTTCTTTTGTTTTCGTAGCAACCAGATTGCGTGTGGGAAAGTCAAGTTACGATCCACGGCAACAATATTCGTAAGTGCCACTAATTAGTTACGTCGCGCAAAAAATAGTTGCGAAATGAGAACAATTCGTGTTATCGCGTCTCGCGAATTTCATGGATCTTTACATATGGGTGTAAGAACTAGCCTATAAATCCGCCACTGAAAATATTTTCGCTTATTTAACCATAAAGTCATTTAGAAGTTTTACTGGATGCGGTATTATCGGGATAATCGAACTTCGATACAAGAGAATGGGAAGCAGGGAGGTGGGTTGCAGAAATATCCGTCGTCACTTGGCATTGTGCACGTCTTGAGGGCGCTAAGCCCGCCGGTAAACAAGACACTGGAAGTTATACCTCCCGCACCGCTCATTATCGAGAATTGGATCCATCCCTTCTGCAGAACTGACTTGCATTTGTTTGCTCAGGGTTCATAGAGATGCCTCCCAGTCCCGTGGGAATTCCGCACACTCTCTCACAAATCCTGAATAAACTCTCCACAACCATCTTAACTCAATTCTCGAAGACGAGAACTCATACTCTTCGTCTTCACGGCTGATGTTATTAACATCCGTCTTACTTTGTTGATTGATTGGTGAAGGAGTTTCTTATCAACATTATGAATGTTTTATGCGTATCTAATAATACTCTCGTGTTTAGTCTTTAAAAGTGCTATGAGTTTCAAGTTCCGTAAAATACAAGAAAATAATTATGCATTAGTCAATCTACGGTCAGGAGTACTTTTTTAAAATAATTAATTAGTTATTTGTAGATTACTAGGAAAGTGTGTTATGTTGGGAAAAATCGATTTCAACGATGTTTTTACTTTCCCGATTTTAATAGCAGCAGAGCAAGGCCATCGGAAATTAACTTTACAATTGGAATATATTAGCCAAACGGGTACTTCGCAAAAAAAAAAAAAAAGTTTTTTGCCCTTTTTTCGCTCATAATTCGCGATTGAAAGAGAAATTTAAAAATCCGGTTTCGAAGTACATTCGAACACCATTCAGTTCAGCTTTGTTAAAAATTTAAAATGTCTCTGTGCCCTAAATTTGGGTGCGCATCGCACACAGACAAACGGAAACAAATACTTCCTCTTATAATATAGTTGACTTGTTTGTGTTCTAGGTTCCAGAGGAGGAGGTGGCTACGGAGGAAATCAACGGCACAATTCTTGGCAAGATTCGAGTAGTGGCCGGTATACCGGTACCTCCCTCTACGCCGCTAAACCGTAAGTGTAAACTATAAGTTTTACTTTTAGTCTGCTCGATTCAAAGGATACGGTACATTTGAAAAAAGTATTTAGATTTAGAAATAGGTCTACAGATAACAAATTACAGCTATTTCAAGTTTAATTTGTGTCTGCCTGGGTGGCGCACTCTATCCAGGCTCAGGTCTGTGGCATTTATTTGCATAAATTTGACAGTCCCATGCCTGAGGATTTACAAGCATGTAAAATACACCTGCTTACGGTCATAGGGCTGAGTTGCAAGTACACCGTCGTTAAATAACCATAACAATCAACCAAACTACAATAGTAAGAGATAGGCTATCATTTTTCAGATAAGGGTTAAAAATGTTAAAATCTTGATAGAATTCAACCTTATTCTCTTAACTTAAAACTTATCTGGGCCCATATTACAACTTCAACCTTCAAAAAATAAAACACAACACATATATAGGGCTACACAATAAAACAATGGTGACAATTAAACGTCATAAATATGAGGCTGAAAATTGATCTATTTGGACTCCAGATGTATCAGTCATATTATAGAATTTGCATTTTGTTTTGCGTAAGTTAGGCCTATTTGATGCGCCATCTTCAGTCATCTTCAGTTCTGTTCTTGAGGAGTTATCAAAATTACCCTCACTGTCTTCTGATATATTATGGCTTATGTGCATGGTACTGAAGATGGCGCATCAAATACGCCGAAATGCATTCTATATGATTTATGTTAACTAAATATAAGCCTAATATTGTATCGTTTTCAACCAATAACTACAGTCAACCTCGATATAATGCCCCTTTTTACAGTGCCACCCTCGCACTGCGCCAATAAATGCAAGTGAACGGATCTTCTCCCATATGAAAAAGGCCTACATAAGAAACCTCGTTACTGTGCCAATTCAATTAGTGCCATTGAATATAAGAAGATTTTTACAAAATACAGTATAGCTTGCAGTGATTCTTTTCAGTTGCAGAATTATTCTTTTAAAACTGGCATGAATGTTAGGAAGGTTATTTAAGAAACATACTGTACTGTATTTTCAAGAAGTGGGTGTACCCCTGCTGTAAATGTAGTGCGGTAAAATGAGAAAGCTATGTTAAGAAGTCGGACAGACAGCCAGCGTGAGGTTGGAGCAGGTAGAGAGAAACGAGAAATTTGTGAATACAGTGAAAGATTTCCAAAGTCTTGCCCGCAGGCTATTGTGCTACATTTTTCATTATTGTGGGGGGAAAGTGTTAGTCCGAGATGCTTAGGCAATATTGTAAGACAGAAAAATGTTTTTTTGGCTTTTATTTAATTTCTCTTCAATAATACAATACAGTAAATTAATACAGCAGTGTATTATGCCGTTTTTATTTTTAAAAGTAAATTTCGTTTTAGTACCACATTCGCTTTGCGTCACTAAATGTTAGGGAACGGACGGTGGCATTATATCGAAGGCTGATTCTATATAAGCAAGTCTCTATCTACAAGTAACGACTCAAGTTGCAGTGATTTATTTTTCTTATTAAACTGTCGGTTTTAGTTTTGATTGCTTTAGTTATCATTTAGAAGTTATGAAATGCAGCACTGGCCCCTACAAAATTTATCCCAAGTAGCTAGGCTACCCTGCTACAATTCCATAAAGCCAGGATGCGAACTTCCGTTTTCGTTTTAGTGACTTCTTCCCTGTGGAATTCTCTCTAAATAACAGTGGAATCATACTTGACTTTATTTTCAGAATGCTGTAGTATAGACATTGTAGTGTACAAACAAAACATTTGAACATATAAATTACTTATTTTATAATTAGCAAAATCCAGTTTTTCACACCGATGTTTTGAATAAAGAAATTGTAACGGTAGATTTTAGTTTTCATAAAGAATATCGAAACGTTTTCTCGTAATTTGATATTTTATTATTTGCATGTTGTACTATTTACACATTACATAGGCATTTGCCGATGCAGTTTTAAAAATTCGTCATGAGGTTTTAGGAGTATGGTACTTTTTTAAATATTTTTTATTTCAACTGGTAGACTATGAAAACTTCTAGTTAAAAACATAGGCCTAGATGTATGTATAGTTAATCATTTATCGAATTTTTGTAAAGAATGTTACTTGTCAGCATATTCTAAACAATATTTGTTATTCATTTTAGTAAAATCATTACTAAGGGAGAAGTTGTTTTTTTAACATTTCGTCTCCCTTATAAACCCCACAGTTTAATAGCTTACTCGCATAATATTATAATCATAAAACCTTCAACGAAGTACAAGTTACAAGTTCATAATTTTGTTAACTTCCGTGCAGCTGTTTAGGCGTAATTAAATCCGAGATGAAAAGACGGACAGACAGGAAAACTAAAAATTCCAGAATGGTGATCATTAATTTCAAATGAATATAACTTAGTTAAAACAATATTTTTAAAAGACCAAGTTTCATTATTCATTTTTGGCAATTTTTCCTTGGAGCTAGTAAAGCCATAGGTCTATAGGCTCTCCGCCTATACCACTTGTCAGAGTTCGTATGCATGGCAATGAAACAGTGATAATTATTGTACGTCATATGGAGTCGGACGAGTGTTTCGGAACACCGTATAGCTAGGCTTTGAAAACCTGTATTCAAATTTTACTGCGTCATTGTATTTTCATGGACATTAGGTGTGTAAAATGTAAATGTCTGGGCTGATTTTTTTCCTCGTGGCGGGCACTCATTGTTTTTACTGTTCGTTCAACATGAACATTATTTTGATGATGAAAATGTACCTAGAATGTTGTGTTTAGAAACGCCCTGTCTCGTATATGCACACACATAGCCCCAGTGTAGGCGACAGAAACATGATTGATGGGATGTTTTGTTGTGGGGGGAGTTTTGCAAAACTCGCGTATCCTACGTGAATGAAATGATCCATCAAATTTAAAACAACGGTCAAGTCAGCGAGAAGTGTCCCTGATGCAATGGAGTGTTGACGTGTATATGTATTGTAAAGCTGACCAACAGGGTTGTTGTTGTCGTTGTTGGTGTCGGTGTTGTTGGCGGGCTGTAGTTCGTTATGGCATTATCAACCTGGTTGGTGGTCACTGACATACCGACCACTTTGTCAGTCCATCCAAACTACTGATGAAGCTGCTATTGCAACTAGAGATAAGCTGTACCAAATATCATTCACAGAGTACACGTGTTCCTATTTCTCTTACTTAGCATTGTAATGGCGACATTGATAATTAATGAGTATTGTTTTATCTAATATGAGAACAATTTAATTCGGGAATAAAGCGTATGCAATTTATTCCCGCCAGGTCTGTAATTTGTTACAATTTAAATTTACGAAGAGAGCGGAAATAGCACGTGGATATAGCCTAACTCTTTTATTACAATAATATTTCTGACTTGAGGCTTTGCGGTGTTGAGAATGTATTATTGTTTCTCGGACTTCCAACCGGGTGTGTTGGAGGTTTAGTAATAGAATAATATATCTCTTAGGGGAAAATACTATTTTTAGATCATTGATTTAGTCCTAAAACTTTAAATTTAAGATAAGTTTTCTTTAAAGGTGTACGCCATAACATTTCTGTCTGAAAAATGGCAAAAACTGCCTATATGCTTTGAACGGTAAACATTTACGATTTTCTTGCCACTTGTTTAATTAAATATTGCAATGGCATTAATTCACATACTGTGATAGGACTGATTCGTTAGCCCATATTACGTAGATATCGAGATGACGATGATTAAATCGTCAAACATCGTAATTAGGACAAATTCTAAATATTTATATAGGCCTATTGTAAATATCTGATCATCAATAATTACAGTAACAATGATGACGATTATGATGATCATGATGGTCATGATGGTGATTATCGTGATCAAAATGATAGCCTATTAATAATAAATTAAACTACATGGCGCTACATTCTGAAGGTACTAGGCCTACCATCCGACCGCTAAAACTTTAATTTGAAACATTTTTTTCGCAAAAATTCTGTAATGAATCGTATATGCCACCCGCTGTTTCTAGTAACTCAATATTGCAAGGTGAACAATAAAGCTTTGCATCAGGTTGTCAAACTGAATACGCACTCTTTGCAACACGGCCTTTTATTCTCTATCAGAACGTGAAGTGTGAAAGGTGTATTGCCCTTGCTTAGGGCAATACACATCAGATTTTATTTGGGTTATGTATCCTTCGAGGATGCGATGTGGTAACGACATTCTTTTCATTTTTACAACCAAATAACATGAAGAGAATATACATAACATATTATGGTGGGAGGCAAAACTTTTATTTGGGCAGAGGAAGTTGTGTATTTCACGTCACATTTTTATAGATAAATGGAAGTCTTGGTAACCAGGCCACTTCCATATATTGACTAGATCTGACCGGAACTAACAGTGGTCAACTTATACAGGCGTAAATGTACCTGGACGTTGGACATATCTCCTAACTTCGTCTTAAAAAGGCTGCCGTAGTTAGTGAAAGAATATCGTTGGGCTACTTTTACCATAGTTAAAAAAATTTCTAGCCAATTAATTATGCTGCACCGCTCAGCGTTTACATTTTAAAAAATCAGCGTGTAGTGATCGTTTTTAATCGGAAGGTGTACCGCGAGTCAAAACCCATCGAAGAAGTCGTATCTGTAAGTCAATAAGTATCCGCGCTATTTCTTTATTTTATTTTTTATTTATTGCAACAACAATACAGAACTTTCAATTACCTCATTTTTCAACATAGTCCCCTTGCTTCTCAATATACTTGATGCATCGTTGCGCAAGTTTCCTGATGACTTCATAAAAAGAAAGTTTTTCGGCTGAGTTTTTCGCTGTTCTTTGGTGCAAACGCTGAGCGGTGCAGCCATGCTGAATGTGTAGAGTTCGGATGTTTATGACCTAAAAACGTGGAAAATATGACCTCAAATATGCGCTTAAAAATGACTTAGTATGACACAACCTAAATATGACCTCATAAAAGAACGTATTTAAAATATATATATTTCAGTTTAAAACGTTTAATAACACCTAATTATTATATCACATGAATTCAATCAGATAATCACGTTTTAACAATTTGACAGGTGATTTACAGTTTTACTTGTAATGAATTTAAAGAATATGCCCCTGTTTGCTCGCTTCATCAGCTCTAAATAGTCGTACTGTTTTTTAGACCTATAAAATATGAACAATTGCATTCATTTTAAAATTTAAGTAACTTATTAATTTGGCATAAACATTAAATTATTGAAATAAATTTCAAATTTAACTTGACCATGTAGTTCATACAATGTGCAGTTGTACTCCTTTACCGAATTTGTACTTCTTTACTGAATTTATAGCCTAACTGAAATACGACATTAGATTACAAAAATGGCTAAAATACGACCAAAACCACTAAAATTACCAAAATATGACTTTATATGCAAAATAAAAACGGTTCGATAAGGATAACAAGCGTGCAATTCGTGTTTAGTTTGTGTTTTCGGCGATAACAGAGGTCAGGATAAAAATATGAAATGTCATAAACATCCGAACCCTTTTATTGTGCAACAGCGCAACCATCAGTGGAGTCATAATGGTCAAACATTCCACAAGCGGAGATAAATGAACAACATGTCGACGTGCGCGAGCACAAAGCGGTACAACCAACTTACAAAAGATTAAACAAAAAGTGCGGATACTTGACTTACGCTCATAGATCTAGTAAATGGTAATGCTTGCATACTGTGGAAACAGCTCATCCATGCTCTCACAGTAGTTGTGAGTGCGGTCTGAATATTAAGTATGGTCACACAACTCCTGAAATATCTTCACAAGACATTTCCATTACTGTCATCTCTTGCATATAAAAAAGTTCTTAGGAATTCCCTTTGTCACATCTTGGCCATTTAAGGTTCTTCAATTTTAATTTATCAATTTTCACCTTTTCTTTTAGAATTAGCCCTTGATTTAAAAAAATGCTACCTTAAACCCTTAACTAAAACTTATATGGGTCCCTATCACACAAACTTCAGCATTCATAAGATAAAACCTAACATTATATACATACACATTAAAACAGTGGCGTCATAATATTATAAAAGTCACATATATGAAACTTTTTGTTATATTATTTTTATTATATACATGATTTTTTTATTTATTACAGAATTATCTAATTATTACAAATTACAAAATTACAAATTATTACAAATACAAATATAAATAATATAAACAATTATCACAATTACAAGAGAGTATTATTTACCCCGCATGAACATAGCTAGTTTTCGGGGTCAGTTCAGTCGAACTAAAATTAGATTATAAACATATAAAAAACAAACTTATTTTAGGTATTGGACAAAAACAAAAAGATTATTCATATGAAATAAATACATGAATAATGATACGAAAAGAACAAATTACAATGTCATAACAGAGATACAAACAAAATACCTCATGTTAAAAATTTATAATTGAGAATGAATAATGGAAAACAAAGTGAGTAAAATTACCATTACAAGTTAGTTTTAATCAATTCGAGTACTTTCTTTTAAACAATTTATTGTTTAGAGTTGAGTTTGAGTTCTTCTGTGTTGGGTCCCAGGTGTGTCAAATATTAAGAATATGCATTTCGGCACATTTGATTAGCCATCTTCAGCTCTGATCGAAGAGTTGCCAAGACTATTCCATTGGCCAATAACGTTTAGTAATTCCTCGGATATAGACCAATCACGATCATTTTACCTTAAAAATGTTTGCTATTAATATGAGGATGCTGTTTTATCCGATAAAACGTCAGCTCGTTACTGGAGACATAAGATATTAACGTGCCGTAATTAATACGTCACATGCTGCCAGTTGAACACAACAAAAACACATTATTTTATACAACATAAATATTTGGAAATTGAAATAATATAAATGTACATTGATTAAAAACATAGTTTCAGTTCGGTGCAAACCAGTCGTGTGCTTTTATTCTGTTAAGCTGTTAGCTTACCTGAATTAGGCTAACTATGTCTTATATGCACCGTTGCTAACATTGGTTGCAACATGCTAAGTCGAATCGATTCATGGATGGTTGATTCATAGTATGCAGCTATTAGTTTTGTTTTTATGTAACAAAGCAAGAAAGTGATTACTTGTATAATCCGTTACATTTTTATTCATGGAATAGTCTTAATAAATCCAACTCGTAAACTCTCGTGGGATTACCTATAATAATACTCTCATTGTCTCCTTATATTGTAACACTATTGTTTTAGTTATATTTTATCTTATGAATCCTGAAATGTGTTGATGTGAACCCAGGTAAATTTTAGTTAAATGTTTAAGGGGGTCATACACCGCTATCGTTTACGTAAGACAACATGTATTCATTAAAACAATCGATTCATGGATGGTTGATTCATAGTATGCAGCTATTAGTTTTGTTTTTATGTAACAAAGCAAGAAAGTGATTATTTGTAACTTATAATCCGTTACATTTTTATTCATGGAATAGTCTTAATAAAAAGTAAAGTGTTCCCTATTACAGGCCATGGTGGCCCAGAGGGTTCCAAGAGGTTGAGGCTCCCAGATTTTTTAGACACCGGCACATGAAGGTGGTAAGGTTGTCAGCCTTACGCACCGGCCGCCTTTACCCCCAGGATTGCTCCTGGTACTCATTTCTGTTAGAGGCTGAGTCGACCCCAGGGACATAGTGCCACCAGAAGGATTAGGCCAATTGAAAAACTCCAACGACCTCATCGGGGATCGACCGGTTTGTAGCGCAGCGCCTCAACCACTACGCTACGGCGTACCCCATAGTCTTAACAAATCCAACTCGTAAACTCTCGTGGGATTACCTATAATAATCCTCTCATTGTCTCCTTATATTGTAACACTATTGTTTTAGTTATATTTTATCTTATGAATCCTGAAATGTGTTGATGTGAACCCAGGTAAATTTTAGTTAAATGTTTAAGGGGGTCATACACCGCTATCGTTAAAACATTGATACATTCTATGCTATGCAACATGTTTACATGAATTGTTTACAGTAATAGTTTAATTCATGCTCTTTAATATGATGTATAAGAAATTTAAATATGTGTTTATTTTATTTATTAATATTGTCGTTTAGCAATATTCAGTTTACAATAGACATAGTGACAAATTAAAGTAGATAAAGTTTACAGTCAGTTCATTATAAATTACATAACATCGTCAAACCCCATAAGATACATTTATAGAAAAGGAGTCTGGAGGTATTCATTAATGTTATAAAAAGCATTTTCCATCAACTCCTTCTGAATGGTTTTTTTTTAAATCACACTGATTCAATTGGGATACATATGCAGGTATGTTATTGTACTACTTGTTTAGTATTGAACCCAGTAGTAAGGGAATATACTTTTTCACTTTTTTAATCAAATCATATTATAAAATACACGATTTTTTGAAAACTATTAAGCTTCCGTTTGTTTGCCCTAGTATCTAAGACCTTAAGCTCAAAGTTAAACTACATTCAAACTTCGTAGGTGCAATCATATTTTAAAATTTTTTAAACTTTAAAAATAAATAAAAATTGCATTGCCTATACAGACTAAGAGTGCTTATTTCACAATGTAATCCTTTTCTTCGCGGTTTAACTTCTAAAGCATGATAAACTAGTTAGGCTTGCAAAATTTCATGAAAATTGGACCAATAGTTTTAGAGAAATCGTGTTTAACATTGCCAAAAACAAATATTCGGGAAAATCTAGTTAAAAATTAGTAAGTTAAAATGACCACACATTATCTTATATAAGTTATGTGTTTGTAACTCCGCGAAAAGAGCTAATTGTGATATAAAACTTCATAGACGTGTTCAGAAAGAAATGCTCTTTCACATAAGTCAATAAAAAATCGAAAAAATTAACTATAACTGTGTATTATCACCCTTAAGTTTTATCAAGTTTTTTAACATAAAATACAACTTTATCTGAAATTCAAATTCAATAATAACTTTTAGAATTAGTTGTTTTATTCATTGTACATTGTATTTTATTTAGCGTAGGCCTATTCTTGCAGTGATTCCTGTTAATGGATGTACTGCGGGTTTGTGCTGGCGCATGAGCTTAAGGGCGCTCCCTGGTACTACCACCACCTAGGTTTAAAATTCGTTTTTCCAGTTAATTTGTGTTACCCAAGTCTTTATTCTAGTAAAAAGGGTTTGAAGATACAGTACTTTGATCTACACCTAAAACGTGAGATATACACATCATTGGAGTCTAAGTTCTTCGATAAGTTCCTGAAACATGTATTTTCCATTTCCGTTTCTCTTGTAACTTCAATAGTTATTTTCTTCTTTGTAAACTAGTTACAAAAGTGGCGTTTTAGCAACGAATTGGTCAAGTTAAAACACCACCGGAGGGAAATTCAAAATGTTATGGTCTATAAAAGAAATACTTTATTCGACTCTACTATGAAATCTTAATGTAGCCTACAGCAATGAAATTAAACTATTGCATTGCCTTGGAATATAGTCTATAATATAAACAGAAGTGTGTACAAATAATAAGTAGTCCCAATAATCACTAATAAATGTTTATTAAAATGTTAAAAGTGATCTTAATTCCATATAGGTGTAAGTGTTGTGGTTATGGTTTATAAAAGAAATACTGTATACAACGTTACTATGAAATCTTAATGTAGCCTACATCAATAAAATTAAACTATTGCATTGTCATGAAATATGTTCTATAATTTAAACAGAAGTGTGTACAAATAATTAGTTCCAGTAATCACTAATAAACGTTTCTTAAAATGTTAAAAGTGATCTTAAATTCCATAAAGGTGTAAGTTATGTTCTGTGCTAATTCGTAGACCAGCTATTTATGTTACATGTAGACCTACTATGATATTATTATAATAAGGCATGTTTAGGATTCATTTGTATACTTAATATATTATAATTTGGCATAGGTGGAAGAACTGATTTTAACTCGTAGTAAAACTTGTTCTAGATAGCTACGTAGGCTACCAACCATTTTTCGTTTCTCAGCGATTCCATTTCGGAGAATGTATATAGGCATGTTCGTACTGTCGCCTCATCATCTCTGGGAGGAGTGTATATATTGTATTGTTATCTCAGTCAGGTGGTAACATGGAAATGGAATTTGCTTAATTTGCATCAAATGGCCTGGGAATTGATGCGCTGTTTAGATAGTGAACTGCAGTAGCAGGCGGGACCCAGCAGAGTAAATTGAATTGTGCGTTGTGGGAACATCAGGGGTTGCACGGCAAAGCAGAGGGTTGGCTTCCATGCTTGCTCAATCTAATTTCAACCGCTTGTTTGCTATAACTAACTGTATTTTGCTAACGGAATGATGGACAGACTCCGATACATCCAATTCGTCAGCCTTGTCCAATCTGCTTGTTGCCTATTGGACGCTCTTATATCCACTATTCCCCTTGCTGCCATGTTTTGTTTGTTTCCAGTGTGTTCATGTTTGAAATTATTCTCGCATTTGGTTGCTTTTGTGTAAATTAACAGTATCGATTTACCTTGTGAAAGCACTCTGAACTTCAAATAATAAATTTGCCTTGCTGTTCCAACGCATAATGTAGAGGTTTTGGCTCTACAATTTCAAGAGGAAATTTCTTTATTGCCTCTTGCCCTCATAGTTATCTCTAATAATTAATATGCTTCAGTATTATTTTCTTACTAATGGCATTTACGTGCTTATGTGGTTGTTAATTACTTATAGGAAAGGTTTGTTAATATGCTTCGTCGTTCATTAAATCATGAATGTTGTTAGGTGGTTATTCATTACTAACTAGTATTAGCACATAATTGTATTTCTAATCTTCATACAGAACTCAATAGTATTCAGCGTTCTTTATAGATATTCCTAATTGTCTAACTGTACATAGCAGTACATAATTATCATTCAATTGTGTGTTTTTCTGTCTGTAACTTTACCATCAAAGGAAGAGGAGCTTAAGTTATTCTTTATTTTGTCATACAGACATTCGGTATTAATAACCCAACCCTCAGACCTTCTGAATTGCATTACTACTGACAGTCTATAGTTATTGTTTGGCTAACTTCTGTACCTAAATATCGTGAAACTTGCAAAATTAATTTTTAATTTCCAGGCTGATTTCCCTATTTACGGTACGCTTTATACAGTGAGTCCCACGCAAGAGTTGGCCAATGACGCGGGTTTCTGCGTAGCGGCGGCCACAGCTCCAACTGTAACTGTGAGAACCTCAACCATTACACCGATCGCAGCTTTATTTGCGTAGATATTTCACCCGATCGCTCGGGAGTTGGAGCTGTGCTCGCTGCAATGCAGCAACCCGCGTCACTGGTCAACTCTTGCGTGGGACTCACTGTTTATTACGCCTAATCTAGCTCTAACATCGACAATCTCAAAGCCTATTGCATTTATTAATTTGTCCCCTTACCATCACTTAATAGTTTAGCCATTTTTTCCCCATCCTATCTGATGCCTGAATTTTCCCTACTGTATTTGGATCCCAACAAGCTTCTCCATACTCTATGATTGGTCTAACTCACTATATGCCCTCAGCTTACAATTTTTATTTGCTTTTTTTTCACTCCTCTCGTGCTAAAATGAAGTTCCTCCATGCTTTCCTTGTAATTATATTTACTTGCACCCTCTACTCTAGATCACTACTGAAAGTTGCTCACAGTTACTTACAATGACTAATTACTAGAATTTGTTTGTTATGCCAAGTAGCCTAACCCCCATTTTTTATTTTTCGTGTAATTCATTGCTTTGCTTTTCTTCGAATTTACTTTAATTCTCTTTGCCACAGCCCAGTTATAACCAAGTCGGATTGCAATACATCTATGTCCTTCAGTAGTTTTGTTTCTCCTATAAAGCAGGTAGTCCGTATTTGAGACGACGTGCCATTTGGAATAGACTACCAATCACGAAAGCTAAAAACAATAAAGATCCGATCACGCTACCCTGTGTTGTCTAAGATGTGTCGAATTCTTCAGAATATGATTTGCTAATACGAAGTCTTTGCTATCAACACTTTAAGCTAAAAAATCTGTAATATTATTGCATCCGTTCTGCTATCGTAAACAGTTATATATCCGCAATGCCCTGGCCAAAAGGTAACGAATGAATTTCACACTGGTAGACTATTCCCTAATACAAAGAGCATAGGAATGGACTGTCGAATTTTAGTCGTGCGTATCATAATTATTTTAGCTCGCATTTCTCGGCGTTTCTTACGAAAAATGGAACAACTTAGATATATAATTTATTATTAAACTTATAAACGTGAGAGTTTTAATTATTTATTGTTCAGAGTAAAGAAGTGCTTCTCCATCCTTCTCTAGGTTAGATAGAACTTGGCATTCCAATCAAAAGACCACAATAGTGGAGAGAAAATGCGAGGGAGACTGGTAATATTATGTTTGAATATCCTATGTACCGATAAGTTGAGTTGCGGCCCAGTCACAAATTTATGTACCAATTGCGGCCCAGCATATTATTGAGAGTGAAGTCTGAGTTGCGGCCAAGTAATTAGATGTTAATCAGCCTATTATCGTTACACAGGAGACACCGCTATTAACGACAAGTATACGCTAATTCGTACGTTGAATCGCATCAGACATAATTAATCTATTAATTTGAAAATGATCGTAATGGATCCATAATTTGAAAATTTAAACTACGACAGTAAGAGATCTGAACTAAAATATTGTTGCTAAAAATGTGAACATTCTTCGAGCTTAATGTAATCACAGATCACAGAGTAAGCTTAATAATCGATGAGGGCTGAAACTAAAACGTTGGCTAAAAGAATGGTATGTCCGCAACTAACCTGTCTCAGCTGAATAAATTATTAGTTCGGCCGGAACTCGTATCCTTCCCTACACACTTTTACAGAAACATTATGTAGGCTTTGTTTTCTTCATTTCGTATGGCTGGTTCTTAAAACAACTTCAACTTTGAAATAAGAAATTACAACCTACCAATGCTTCATTGCAACCTATCCTCTGGGAAGTTTGAATTACGGAGGGCAATATTGTTATTATATGCAAACACAGAAATATGAAACTTTCAAAACATATAGCGTGTTTATGTTTTATTATCTTCATTTTTTGTTGCAGCTTCAAGGAAATGCAGAAAGTAAAGTGCAATTATGGGTAGGCCTAAAATGATACAATATAGTTTATATTTCTTTTTTTCAGGACCGATCATCATGGACGTTCATCAAGCTATCGCCCATATGACCGCAACAGACACGTAAGTGGTAGCCTGTTTGTTTCCTAACTCTTGCGTTTTGAATACAGTCAAGTCCATAAGTTAGGCGTGAAAATCAAATCAATCGCCCTAATTCGAAATGCTTTTGCTCTACAGTGTGTTTGCGCAACTCGAAATGGTAGTAGCACTGCCTGGAGGCTCACTGTCAAATGACAGACGCTTGGTGACATTATTTATATCTAGATTACCTATGCTGTGTACATCCGCGTAACTGCCAACAGGTTCAGTAGGCCTATAGTTTCGCTACTATATCGATGGATGTTGTGAGGCAAGGGTCTGATAGAGGCAGTGATTTGCTTATTAAAGACGGCTGTAAGTTCCAAATCTTGTAATTCAAAAATAATAACCACTAAGGACTTAATGGGAGAGAATGAAGATGATAGCCAATACCGTGGATTCTGTGCGTCAGATAAATTGCGCATCTTGTAAAAGAGGTGCTGTTGATGAATTACACGATGATTGCCAACCTAAGCTGAAACACACACGTTATAGGCTATGCTTAGCGCAAACGTATTGCCCAGTGCTCACGACATTCATAAAAGTATTTTTATTATCTTAACTAAATCCTTTATTTGAGGAAATTTGTTATTCAGATGATTTTTTTTTTTTTTTCCAATAATAAGGGCTATTTTAACAGACAGATAGAATTTTACAACAGCTTTATGAATAATTTCATGTTGCAAGTTTCATTTTCCTTGTGCTCCAGTACAGTGGTATTAATCAGACGTGGCAGTCCAAGCATGAATGCTCAGTAGATTAAGACGAGTCCAATAAACATTCGTACTGCATGGAGGGGTATATGGGTTAGTTGTGTCGTTGCTTTCAGTGCAGTAAGATCGTATAATGCAGTGAAGAAACAAGAGATCTTGTTACAATCGCTTCTTCTCTCCCGCAAGTGCAGTTCAACATTCTTACCCCTCCCCATGATTCCTCCTACATGCGTCACCTCTCTCACGCGCATCTGACTGCCACCTCTGATTAATACCACTGTACTTCCGATCATAAGGTGAAAAAATACGAGGGATGGAGCATAAGTCATGGCAACTGTTTTTTTCTTTTGAAAATGTGGGACCAATTTAAAATTTTGGAATCTACAAATGAAAGGGCAGGGTATGGAATGTAGGCCTACATCTATTGGTATCGCTGGTCATCGCTGTCTCAGTAATAAATTTATGATATTATTTAGTTTCAAAATTGTAACTCAGAATTGTACCTATAACTAGGTGTTGTTGTATAGGCTATTTGTATTCTGAGGGCTGGGTTATAATTTTGTATTCTGTGGGCAGGTTCCTTTAACAGTATTATTATTAATAATAATAAGATAAAGGTGCGCACAAATGTGCATTGTTTATTCGTTAGCATAATTCACCAATGATTTTGTCCTTTTGGCACACACTAGTAGATGATGATAACGCTCGCACTGTTCGTTATAAAGAATGCACACACATTCATTGTTAAGTTCATGGAATTTCCCGTTCTTACACACTTTGCTGTTAGTGATGAGCGAGACCAGTCTTGGTCTTGCAGTCTTGGTCTTGGTCTTGCAGAAAATGCAAGACCGAGACCAAGACCGCATCATCGTTAGCAAGACCAAGACCAAGACCGAGACCGAGACCAAGACCGAGCCTGCAAGACTCTGGCAAGAACAAGACCTAACTGCAAGACTCTTGCAGTCTTGCTACTTAAAAATGTTTTATAAAGCCCCGTTGTATAGCCTATGCAGCGAGCCAGCGACCGCAGAGTCGCTAGCCGGGGTAGTCCCAAGGCTGGTAGGCCTATAATGCAGAGGTTGCCTCGTCGTGCGGTAACCAGTAAGAGCAGACCCGGTGTGCGACACTGTCCGTATCCAAAAACGACCGCACCATTCAAATAATACGTGAAATCCCTATACAACCTCTCTCACCACTACGTTAAAACAAATTACTGCAATGAAAACTTACAATTAATCTGACGGATTTCCCTGAATGGCATTCCATACAGCTAGTTACTTCAATTGGTGGGAGTTAAAATCACGATAAACACTCCATATTCATTTTTATAATGTTTAATTGCAATAGTTCTCTAGTATTAGTGTACGAAAGGCAAACAAATGTAACAAAGGCCCTAAGACATGTGTGAAATTTCATTTCGCATACAAATACTGACCACATAATTTATCAATAAAACTGTACAAATTCTACCATACGGTTATTTAATAACTAGTTTCTCTAACCTCTTACTGGGTTAAAAGAAAGCTAGCCTATTACTGAGGATTTATAATAATTCTTTATTACAACCAAATGGTCATACTATGATGAATGGAGCATCGATGGAATGATATATGACAGGGGAAACCGGAGCACCCCGAGAAAGCTTGCCCCGACCCCACTCTGTCCACCACAAATTCCACATGGATCCATCGAGATCCGATCCCGGGTCCCAGCGGTGGAGGGCGAGCGGTCTAACCACTCAGCCATGGGGGCGGCTTATGACTGAGGATTTGAAACATTAAACAGTAGCCCCCGTAACTTAAAACGCCTATTACCATGGTCAGTAGCCTATTTCATTAACGATGATATCCTTTTTTACACCTATCATTATTATTCATAGCCTACTCTCACATATAGAATCTTTCCTGTCTACTTGAACAAAATATAACATAGCTATTCAGCTCATTCCATTCTCCTTGCAGAAAATTTCAAAATAAAGCGAAGTCTGAAAAAAACAGGTTAAACGCCTGGTATTCTTTATAATTATTCAATAAAACACAATTAAACCGTAGATTAATTAAAACAGGAAATTATTTGACGGGTTAATACTAGTTATTACTTTACAGTTACGTATCTGATTGTACAGAGTGGACCAAAAGTCGCGATCGGATAATGTTTGTATTGTAATAACTCATTTTCCGAAACCGAAAACTAATTGAAAACTATTCATAGGCTGAGAGGAATATTTACCCCCTTCATATACGTTTTGTAGGATTAGTTTGTCGGTTTTCCGATAGTGCAAGGACTTCGTTATGTTTTAGTGACAAGCCAGAGTTTTCTAGCGCGTGGGTTTATTAGGCGATTGTTGTCGATGTGCAACGCTATGTTATGTTTGTGTTGTAAGCAATGGCGGATACAAGCAAATATACGATTGAGGAACGTCTCATTGTTACTGTATAGGTCCACGAAAAAGAACAAACTGGCGAAACCTACGAAGAAATCAGAGAGAACTTCTTTCTTCGTTTCAATAAAGCAGCTCCCACTGAAGCCAAACTACGGAAACTGGAAAAGAAGACTTTCTCAAAAGGCTCAGTATTGGATGCAAAACGCAGCGGAAGACCCAAAAAATATTGCGGCGATGATGTCAGTAATCGTCTGAGTGAATCATTGGAGGGTTCACCGATGAAATCAGCAAGGAAGCAATCGGCAGAAATGCACTTCCCAAGAACTTCGTTGTGCGACAACTGACAACAAGAAGAAAATCTTGGGTTAGAATGATTCGGATGGATTCTGTTGAACAACTTAAGAGAGAGATCATCCGTATCTTCAGAACGATCACTCCCGAAATGCTGAGGCGGGCAAACAGAAGGACATGGCGGGGCATTCAACCGTGCGCGGAAAACGATGGTGCACATACCGAAACTTTGGACGTTTAAAAATGACGCTGACAGGCCCAGGGAACTTTATTTTGCCATATTAACATCCCTTAATACTCGCTACTTCAATAAATACAATTTTTACGTCAATTGTGGCATTTTATTATTGCATGAACTAACATACAAAATATCCGATCACGACTTTTGGTCCACACTGTACTGTAGCTATACAGGCCTACAATTTGCTTATGATAGGTAGGACATCCATTGAAAACCTTTTTTTGCTACTACAATTTTGTTATTGACACATAATGGTGGCGGTGTTTAAGTTCTTGCTGCTGATTCATATTAAGGATGCATATCGAATGGGAAAAGATACTAAAAGTAGAAAATGCCTGGTCTAGAAACATTTGCTTGCATGAAGAATAGTTATGATTATTTATGACCCAATTAGTTGAAGGCCCGAAACTTGAAAGCAAGTAGAAAGTAATTTATGGGGGTGGCGGAAATCTTTAAAGTGCAGAAATGATTTGTTCACAATGTGTTATAAATTAGAACTAGGTTATATGGAAAGAGAAATATTATTTTTTAGTACACGCTCTCTAAAACAGCTGCTTATCGGACTGGTAAAACGCCGAAAAGCTGCACTTTAAAGGACAAGGCCGCTAAAGTTGCATAAAAGTGCATTCAAAATGCATTCAAAATGCAATTTTAGCGGCCTTGTCCTTTAAAGTCGTCATGGCAATCTATAAACAAAACCCAGACGGCATTGACCAGTCACACCAACTTTAACATGGATTTACGCATATAATTGGTCATAAAACAACAAATTTAAGCCAACACGTTTCTTTATGATAATCAGAAACTTTACCAGGATTTTTCGCAAAACACGGCAGCCCCCTTCATCACATGACAACAAATATAAGCCAACAACTTTTCACATCTCGTTCACATAGCTTACATGGATGCACCAGCATTTAACTGCAATATATTCCCTATTCCTTCTGCCGTTATGTTGCTGGCACCGGCTCCAATTCAATGTTTTTGACTTGGAGTGAAATTTCCTCGGGATTATAATTCATATTTTCACAAGCTTTTCATAAATACTAGTTCGTATTTATTATTGTTTACAAATCAGCGACTCATATAACTCATCTATAGCCTACCTCGTTTCGTTTTGGTACGTACGGTTCATTGTTGTCTTGCGTTTGAGAGGGCCTTGAGAATATGGTTGACTGCCTTTCATTATAATTAATTATATACGGTATTTTTGTTTCATTTCATATAATTTAGAGAGCTATCACTAAAAAATATTGTATGCACCACGTACGCAAAAACTTTAGCGGACTCATCCAGTATTTCAGCCTCGGCTTTCGCCTCGGCCGCTATACTAGATTCGTCCGCTAAAGCGTTATTTTGCGTACTTGATACATAAATAGCTATTATTGCAGCCTATGGGTTTGGGTTTCGAATGGACATTGTATGATTTTCTATAGACTGCACAATTTCTAAAGCATCTGCTTCAATGCCGTTATGTTGTGTTACTATATTATACAGTTTTAAACAGGTCAGATAGAACCTCTCTTCCTATGCGGAAATCTTTTAAACATTTCATACACATCCTGTTAATATTACTTCTTGTCTCCACAGCCGTTCAGTTTAAAACTTTACAATATAATATTCATAATTTTACACTCTCGAATAGTGTGTAAGCCATAAACAAGAAAAGTAACTAATGGCTAAATTTAGGTGGTTACTTATTGATGAATAGCTTTTAATTGTTTTGTTACTGTTTACACGGTCAAAGCAACTAAAAGCAATTACCTTTCGTTACTTTCGCAAGCAATAACACACATGTAATCGATGTAACTTTAAATCATGTAAACGCCATCGATCACAGTAAGATGCGTAAAAAACTGCAAGACTCTTGCAACAAGACCGAGACCAAGACCAAGACCACTGATGCAAGACCGAGACCAAGACCAAGACCAAGACCAAGGTTACCTATGCAAGACCAAGACCAAGACTGAGAGTGCAATACCAAGACCGCCTTGGTCTTGGTCTTGCATTTGCTCATCACTATTTGCTGTGAAATCCATGCACCGCCAATCTTCTTATGTCATGTCTCAGTTCTTGATTAGAGTTTTTCCAGGAGTGTGTCGTCATGGCTTCATTAGGTAAAATTCCTCTCAGATGTTGTTCTGTGTCTCCCTTCTGATCCGTAATCGTCCTCGGCAGCAGATATTTCCACATCATATCTTCTAGTAAAATAGTCTCCCTGGCCAGCACTTATACTAATTGGGATGGGGTATACTTGGAGAGACCCAGGGTTCTTTTAAGGAATCTAGCTTTTATGCTCTCGATGTTTTGGAGTTGTTTTAGTGTAAGATGTTCCCACATTATTTCTAATCCATATGTTAGTCCTGGTACCACTTCAACAATATTGCATTTGTGTATCCTTTCACAGGACGACAGGAACAATGACCCAAGAGGCTGGCGTGGAGGTGGTGGAGGAGGCGGTGGTTACTATGGCCGTCGCTAACTACAAAGAAACAGCTCTTCTTCATTATATACATCATATACCGTGTCCTTTTTCAAGATTGGCAGACAGATGTGTCCATATTTAGCACAATCTGCAATAGGCTAGATATTAATAAGAAGTATATTTCTTCTGAACCTTCAACTGACTGTAAACGGCAGCGGGGAAAATGAACAGAATTCTTTACAACTCGTTTTGTTTCTTTCTTTCTAACAGTCAATTAGTCAAGGAAGAAGAGGGTAGGAACGTTTACATGCCATATCAGTTTTAGTTCGAATGTGATTTTCAGCTAGAGAACGATAGAAGATGTGTGAAAAAAGAAACTTTTTTCATAAATTGTAGACCTTTAAATATTCTCATGTAATTTCCTCTTAAAATCGTAAAAATAACCTACTGACACAACGGCCATACCATTATGTAATGGGTACCGTACATTAAGCGACAAGGTATGCTGAAAGTCGTAAAAGACGTAATGCATATTATCCTATATTAGACTGTTGGATACATTTTATTTAAACAAGAAAAGAAAAAAAATACTGCCCTTTAACATCCCCCCCAAATCTAGAAATAAGTAACGAGATATGCTGAAAATCATAATGAGTAAAGACGTAATGACATAGTAATAGCATTTATATGAATCCTCTGACAAAGAAAACGTACGGTATATTCATTTTGAATGGTGTTGCCATATGATTATATTTTTTATATATTTTTTGCACAATTAAACGTGGGAAGTTTACACTATTTTAAAAAAAAAATATGAAATCAAAGTAATAGTTTACTGTTTCTTGATATAGTACAGTTTAATCTGGTGAGTATTATGCCCGTAGAATCCGCAAGAATGCTCTCTGATATAAAGTAATTATAAATATATGCATTAGGCGTGTTGCAGACTTTAAAGAAAGTTGGCTTTTTTTCCAATTTAATGAATAAGTTAATAGAATTTCTGCAATTAGCCTATGCTGATAAACTTCTTCTTTGAATGAACAATCCATGATCAATAAGTTATGGGGCTAATTGGTGGCATATTTTTATTTATTACACATGCTCCTACAACACCTGTAGGCTCCCAAAAATACAAAGATTACCAAGCAGAGCAATATTTCCATACTGTATTATAACTGATTATCCTATATTCTCTCAGAGAGAATAGAAATAATACAAAACAACAAAGAATAACATATTTCAGAGATTAAACACAAAGATTAATGGTCAAAAGAATGATTCGTAAATATTGTTATGAAGCCCTTCAATGCTGAAAGATCTATGATCTGCAACACCTTTTTTGGGTAGGTCGAATTTCCTACTGCAGTTTACCAAGAAACGAGGAATTGTTCCTCGTGCTCCAACCAATAAACCGATTACTTCCATTGACTTCGGTGGTATTTTGAAGAATTCGCCTGCAGGTTCGTAAATAAGCCTTTTTTTTTTCCTTGTCCACCTCATCTGGCTATTTTTCGTGGTCCTCAAATCTCACTGTAGGATCTATGATGAATCCTTATGGATGATTTGTTTGGAGGCGATGATGTCTACTCGGCTATTGCTCCCTTCAGATGAAAGTACGTGTACTTCTTCATATACACTATTGCCCTTAACCCGCTAGGCATTGGCTAGTATTGTTCTTATAATGTGATGGCGAGAATTGCGTAAAAGATCACCATATGGACATGATCCCAGGACGTGTGCAAGATTTTCGAACTCTTTGTGATAACTTCTACAGAGGTTATTGCCCTGAGATCTGTCTGGTACAAAACGCACAGCGGATATATTGTCTAGCATTCAGATGCCTTCTCGCAACTCACTAATAGTTACACCCTTGTGATCTCTTATTTATTTCCTTGTGTGAACTCTTGAAATATAATTTTTTGTCTTGATGTGGTTTCTTACCCCAGTTCCCAAAAGCTACCGGTCTTAGTTCTCGGCGTACCTTACTCGTATCTTCAGAGCCTTGCATATTTAAAAGAAATCACTTTCGGGAACATTACGTACTTCCAGGCTTGATGAAATTGCCTGATTTGATGAAATATCTTATAGATAGAAGAAATGGGATGTTTGATAATAATATTTTGCAGGCGTTTATGTGCTTCAAATGCTCTTCTCAAGGCGGGCAGAACAGACCCAAACCTTTGAACTTCAAATCTGCGTAGCCGTTTGGAATGTATAAAATCAGCATGACCTGCAAAACCTTGAATCGATAATATTCATGACAGTTAAAAGCGATTTTATGATGCAGGCTTAGTTTGTGAGGATGTGGTGTCCATAATTCATCTGGTTCTAACAAACTTTCTGAATAGGAAAAACGTTGGTTAGCAGAAATTATTTTGACCTTCATCTTGATTAACTGAATTTTGGTATACCTATGTTTTTTAATAGATGATATTTTACATGAAGTGTAAGTCAGCAGTACCAGAGAACTTTAAAGATATGAATGATCTTAAAGAATTGACATCTCTTCCGGTCTCCTAAGTTTGGAAGAGTTCGCCTGAGTATAGTATCTGTTTTCTTCGATTTTGAAATTAACTTATTTTTCATTAATTTCATACAGTTAGTTCAAGGTTCGGGCATTAATATATTCAACAGATGAATGGCATTTGTGTACAGATTACTCTGTGATCTCTGTTCTTAGGGAACAAAAAAAAATCAATAAAATATTTTTCGTCATACCGTCAATTTTGATTCTTGTATTCTTTTAAACTTTCTTTGTGCTTGAGGTAGAGCAGAATGCGTCAGCTGACACCAACAACGGTGTACACCAGACATGTTCTCATTTCCCCTACTCTTCTTCCAAACACTAGGCCTAAATATGGGAGATGCTGAATTTAAACCTGAAGGACTTTATGTAATGAGAAATTTCCGAGTCAACAGCAGTGTGAAAAGTTTGTAGTGTGCAACATGACGAAATTGTTCTGTAATTTTTAAGAAGTTTGAACAATTAAGTGGACTACTTTTTTGTAACAGTAACACTATAGCTTAAGATCTGACTTGGTTGTAATGTTTATGAAAAGGATAGCCTATATTTTCAAAGTAATGGCAATCGCCATTTTAGACCGGTAAGTACAGACTTTCATTTCATTTTTGTTACTGTTAAGACATTATATAATGATAAGTAGGGTTCAAATGTTTATGACCCTAAAAAATGGAACATATGACTGCAAATATGACCTTAAAAATTACCCAAAAATTCTAAATATGACCTCATAAAGAATCGCATTTCCTAAAAATAAACATTCCAATTTAAAACGTTTAATGACACTAAAGTATTGCATCACATTAATTCAATCAGGTAATCACTTTTAATTATTTTACAGGTGATTTACAGTTTTACTTCTAATCTGTTAATGTTTCTAGATACCACTGCAAATGTGAACTGAAAATATTTTTAAAACATGTCTATTGGATTTTGTTAACACATGTCTATTGGATTTTGTGACTGCCCCTTCACATTTCAGTTACAGTAAAACCGAAATATTCGTGGCTCTTTTTCAGGAAAAAAATTAAGTCGACAATTTAGTGCACATACTGCATAATTGTGCTCTTTTACCGAATTAATAATTGAATTATGACGTTAAATTATAAATATGACGAAGACCATGAAAATGACCAAAATATGACTTTACATGCAAAATAAAAACTGTCCAAGTAGGATAACAAATGTGCAATTCGTGTTTAATTTGTGTTTGCGGCGAGAATGGAGGTCAGGATAAAAATATGACATGTCATAAACATCCGAACCCTAGTGATAAGAAAATGTATTTTGCCGTGATATGTGTTTATTTCCAACTAGTATAAGGTTCTAAGGTCAACTAAATTCTAGAGATGTGATGCTACTATTACACATCCTCCTGCCCTCATATAAATCATGTGAATATATTATTTCCCAGAACCTGGAAGTTTATCTTTGCATTTATATACTATACATGGACAGCATGGACCGTGGAATTGTATTTCACTGTCTGAGACTAATGGGTTGTTGGTGTATTTTTAATTAAGTGGTATCTATTGTCTAAATATTTGAATTGGTTAAAGAATCCACAAAGTGAAGTCCATTTAAGAGCCTAGCAGAGTTACGCAACACAGTAATGTAATTAAGCAGCAGTCTAATGTATATTAAAAGCAGCTCGTCTTTCCGATACATTAGACTCCCTATAAACAGTGTTCATCTTGGTTACTCCATTAAAATCAAGTGGCATTCTCAGCGACCAAGTGCCCATACAGCTGGAGATGTTTGGCGCGCGCGGTTTCTTGAGACACTCGCAGGGTACAGAAACTCTCGTGCTTTAGATGCATTTTCGTATAAATCAAACTTAGGGAAGGAGATGGTGCAATTTGTTTTCCCATAATTTTGAAACAACATTCTTTAAATTACCTTCCAAATAAGACAAATATAAATGTCATTGTCTTGTTTTTATCATAGTCTATGATTATGAGTAGGCTAAGTGATTTTTTAATTAGCACATTTTCAAAATATATTTTTTTCAAAATTTGCGTAATATGTAGGCCTATTTTTAATATGGTAATAAAAATAATTCTTAATTTTAAATTTAAACCAAAGAAATGCGTGAAAACAAATTAGAGTTCACAAATACTGAAACTTACTGTCCATTGCATATATAGGCCTATATATATATATATTTGGTGCATAATATTAATTTTATAGTTTTAAAACGGTTCCACTTTCAAAAATTATATTTGGTTTTGTTAACCTTGTTTTGTAGTAGGCAACATGTGACATCGAAATTTTGTGAGTCCATCCATTTAGAACGTTTGGAAATATCGCGAAATAAAAGTTGAGAAAATGGCTTTAAAAACTTAACATGTAGCGGATCCTTCTGAATATGAAGTAAGTAATACCATTTCAAGTTGTCATACAACTTTAAAACTAGATCAATGTGTTCACTGATTATTATCGCGCATCCATTTTTTTTATTAGGAAAAACATCAATGTTTAATCATCACTTCCTTAAGCATATAAGTTACAGTGAAACACCGACCTATCGCTCGATTATGTATTATTTTCCCGCCCCATTAACTTTTCCTATTTAACCGTGAAACTACAGAACTCTACACCAGTGTTGTTCCACGGTAGATTGTTAACCTACATTTATTTGTTTAATATCTTAGTACTGCAGAACAAAAGTACCATGATAATAACTTTTAATGATGCACCAAAATCACATATTTTATGAATAATAGTCTACTAACACTGGTTAGCGTAGACTCAACTGGTGCAGACTTTTTCAGAAGCTCTTTATGCAGAAAGAACAGAAAATGTAGTACTTTTCAAATAAATTCCTCCACGTATCGAAAGTCCCTCTGAATGTCAATGCAAAAGGGACAAAATCGATGTTTAACAAAATTCAGTATAGGCCTATCTTTTAATTATTATTTACGTTACCTTCAATTGAAGTATAGCCTAGGCCTATAACATAATCTTGGAAATAGAAGAAAATATTTGACTTCCTCTCGTTTTTTCTAAGTTTTCCTCCATTCTGTTAAAACACACTTCCCATCCTTATATCGCAGTATGGTATTAAATACTGTTAAGCTGTTTTGATAGGTATCTCGTATGATAGATATGTTACTGAACTATCTTATAAATGATATTGATTTTAAATTTGGAGTATCGTGATTTTTTTAGCTTTTATTTATAAATGGACTACTTATAAATAGTTTGTTGTGGCACTGCCCTAATTCCGGATGGTCGATCCGAGATTAAAGCATCAGAATGTTTTTATTATTTAATCTTCTGGTTCATTTTGGCCTTTCATTAAACCCACTCTATCAGAAAGAGAAATCCCAGGTAGAACCACACCAACTTCAAGTTCCAACTTTCTGAAAATCTGGAAGCCTCGACCATCTGGATCCCTAAGGGAAAAAAAGTTAACCAAGTATTCTAAGTTAGCCTAAAGAACCCGTTTAAACTAGGAAAATGAAGTAAAAGGATATGTGCGTGGGTGAACATCTAATATATACCGGTATAAAATCGAAAGTGTGTATGTGGGAAGGCCTATGTATGTTCCTTATTTATATCTACATTTCTTGATCAGTTTGCACGAAATTTTGCTACATACCCAGTTCAGCCCGCAAAAGTAGGCCTAACGCTATCAGCATTAAAATTCAAACAAACCACTCCTTCCCGTGAAAATGTGTATAATTTCTGAGAATATTGTACCGAATTAATGAAAATTCAGTTCAGTTCTCATGACATCAGTGTATTTTTTGCAGTGTTCACATAAGGCTTTGGAAGTTGCAAGTAACTGGGCTTTACAGATTAGAGAAGCTATCGAAGAATGAAATCCACGAAAATAATGCACAATGTGATGCAGTCGCATAACTTTCTCTACCCTGGACATGGAGAATATAATTTTCTCACTTCACATTTTGATGTACAATAAGAGGTCGTATTGCAGGGATAGCATTTTCAGTTATCTCAGCCTGAGTGTGCCAACGACTACGCTATATAAGAAGTCGGTAATAAGTCCTATCCACTGATACGTTATTATTAGCTGTAGGCTTTGTATTAGATGACATATATGGATGTTTATCATAGGCCCAAAGCATGTAAAAGGACGCAAAGAGGATGGAACATTTTCAGTCCTATAGGCCTATGAGCAGTAGGCCTAATTTATGTCCTTGGCTTTTGGTGAGGCAAATATGAAAGCGATATTGAATTTCTTTTTGATTTCACCCCCAAACGGCTGTATGGTAACATGAGTGTGAGAAGTAAACTATTCCGTAAAGACAGTACAATTTTATGTTATGGGGTGCAAAATTCGAAGTCATCCATGCTCCATTAAAAGCTATAGGCCTATCAAGCGTTTTCTGAGGGAATAGTTTGAGTGTGATAAGTCGTTCTTCCTCATTTCAAATTCTGCACACCTAGAGTCGAACGTCCTTCATTAGTTAATTTCTTATTACAAAATGCAAAACCCGGGCGACGCTGGGCCTTTTAAATTATTGGCTTTTAAAGCAGAAGAATCCGTTTCACATACAATACTACCAAATAATGGCAGTGTTTCAATTGCAAATTTATGTAGCTTAAAACAACGGTCTTTTGTTAAGGGTGTTCAGAAATCTTCGGGAATGTCACATTTTTTACTTAGAAACAAATAACACACTGTGGTTTTCCGTTATGTTCGACAAAAAGTAGCTTTCTTGTCATTTGGATTGAAACTTTTGGAACTAAACTTCTTTGGTGAAAACAGCCGAAACCATTAAGAAGTGCTGCCATCACTCGTGTGCAAAATGTACTAAGTTATTACTATTTTGTACTGCCATCTAACATTTTAACGGAAACTTCAAAACTTAGAGAAAAAAAAGATCCCTATGAAACACAATCTTAAATTATGCAGTTGGTTCACAATGTATTAATTATTACTTCATGAAAACTGTGGAAGAAGGCCACAAAAATAAGTACGAGAACCGCATGCAGACCACGCTGGAGGATTGGACCCCGCTGACTTAGAAGATGATCGGGGAAATAATTCACTTATCTATGATGCTCGTGGCGACACTGATTAATGTCGATGTTCGTAATCCTTGCAATCGATCAGCATCTGCATACTTAACATACTTAACTGTTATGCAATGTCTGACAATGGCTTACATCGGGAATGTGTCGGTGAAACGTTGGAAATGTTTTTAACTTGTTATAAATACAGACTGCGTGCCCATGTTAAGTATTCTTTTAGCGCGGTGTTTCTAGTTGTTGTGGGTTAAAAGTTTGTGTGGATGAGTGCTTCAGAGGACAGACTATTTGACTGGAACAGATACACTTCAGATGACTGAGGTAAGCAGCGAACACAAGTAGAGTGTGTGATATAATATAGAGAAGCTATTGGATACCAGTATGATATGAATGAACGTAGGCCTGTTGACATTTCTTTCCTTTGCAGTTAAGTTTCTATTTTTACCTAATGCATAGACGAGGAACTCGCGATTAGAAGGGGAAGGGTACCTCACTCACTCCACCGCCATGAAACAAGCTGTGTGCCTGCCTGCTTGCTTGGGCTTGCAGTGATGGAAGTGTTTTGATCTCACTAGCTATTACGGTCACATAACGAGAATGAACATAATACTACCACAGCTATTCCAAAAGTTCTGTCATGCAGATTCTTGTACAATTAAAAATAGTATAATATACACTACAGCAGAGGCGGCAAAACCGTATCGGCTAATGATGTGACGTACTACCGACAGGGTCAACCCTCCCTTCTTCACTCACACTGGGCTGATAAGACATGGCAAGCAAGAAATCTGCTTGAAAAACACCTCTACCATTTTCCTTGCCTACAGTCTCTCAATGTCGTGGAAGCTAATTCAGGTAAATTAAAAACAATTCGAAGGCAATAGGTTTCATGACTTCAAGCAATGAAATATTTATATCAACTTTTGGAAAATTCAGGGATGGTTTCCATGATTACACACTATGTTTATTCACAGGAAAAAAGTTCAAAATCTGTGATTTTTAGCTTGTATAACATTGAAAGTGTATATGTATATGGGTATGTTTGTTCCCTGTAGAAATCTATATGCTTTGAGCAATTTGCACGAAATGTTGCGCACAACCAGGAAAGAAACGTAGGTAATATGAAAATTCAAACGAACCATCCCTTCCATTCTAAAATTATATTACTTGTGGAAACATTATACTAAATGCACCATGCAATTCATAAATAACAACTGCGTGTGCAGTCCCTATAAGAACAGTATTGTTTCCAGTGTTCACGTATGGCTTTAGAAGTTGCATGACACTGGGCTTTGACAAATAATTAATTAGAGAAGCTAGCACTAGAAATCATTTCCGTAAATCAATAATGAAGCATGAAATCCGCGTAAATAAATATCGGATATGATGCATCACATAACTTTCTCTACATTGAGCATAGAAGATATCATCTTCTCACTTCACATTTTTATATAGAAAAAGAGGTCATATTTCAGAGAGAGCATAATATTAGTTGTCTCAACCTGAATTTGTGCCAACGATGTGTAGCGAATAACTTATGCTATGTCAGAAGTCGCTAAATATCCTATCTACTGAAAAGTTATTCATCGCTCCAGGCTTTGTATTAGTTGAGAAGTAGGGGTGTTTATTGTGAGCCAAGCATATTAAAAGAGACAAAATAAGATGGAACATTTTTAGTCCTCTGTTCGCAGTAAATTTTATGCCCCACGGTGGGGGAAGAAAGTGTGAAAGTGATATCGATTTTCTTTTGGTTTTTGCCCAGAAATGGTATATGGCAACGTGAAATTATCTTATGCTACAGGAATTTCTGTTTCTTATTTCAACCCCTACCAGACATGGCATGTTGCGTAGAAGCAGTGGGTTGCAAAATCCTAAGTCTTGTAAGGGCGATAAAAGCAATATCTAGCATTTTCTGAGTGTGATGATTCCTCTCATCTTCAAACTCTAGATAGGCTACCTACATAAGAGCCCACATTTTGAAAATCCTCCATAAGCTAATTTCGAATTACAAGCAAAATACAAAACCCGGGCGACGATGGGCCAATTATTAAGCTAGTCGCTAATAAAGTAAAAGAGCCACAAACATATTAAGTATGGAGTTGTTTGGACATTTTTCCGTTGGGCCAACCAATATGCAATAACCTGGTCGTAACGGACGTATTTTCTTTGTCGTAAAAAATAATAGCCTCTTTAAAAGTCACAGCGTTTTTCAAATGTTAATATAGAACTGTAGTTCAGACTTCGAGACCATTATTCCCAGACATGACTTTAGCCAACTTAAAAAAAATACTTTCTCGCCTGATTTAACTGTTAAGTGCTAACGGCTTTATGACAAGCGTGTGAACCTTGAGGATTTTTCCTTGCAGGGAAAGATTGACTTTTGGGTTATTTTTGAAGGTATATATCGCCGGAAGATCTCTTTTAGTGAGGGGGTGAGGGGGCACACACGTTGATGACTTGACATAATCGGTGCAGCCTAAGGTGGTCTTAATGCGAATCACACATGTAAAATGTGGTCTCAGCGGGACGGCATTTCAGGAAGATGTGGGGTCCAGGATCTCATGAAGCCGCTCAACTGCGTATCATTGCTTGATGTCACCACCCGTTGGGAATTACACCAGCTTCACGATTGCTTTCAAGACTTAGGCCTATGTAATGTGACATTGCTACTGCACAGATTAAGAATATTAGCTTGACCCTCCATTTCCCACTTCAGAAGTTATGTCAATCATCCTCGACAAGAGCTACCAAGTTCTTACCTAGTTGTTTTACTTCTAAGAACTGTAACCTAGCTCTAGCGCTAATAGGCCTAGGCTATATTTTGAACGAAGTTACAATATCAATCAATCAATCAAAAATATTTATTGTAGACTCCAGAGATCATCAGACGCATTACAATCATCAATATTAATATTATATTACAGGTCCTAATGCATAAATATATGACAGAAACAGTACAAAAATATTTATCAACTGAGACAATATCACACAAAAACCATATAAAGCAAATTAATAGTTATTATAAATATGATTGCCCAATTTACATTAAAAATTGTAAACATTACACAATGTTATTATTTGTTGTGTCTACCAAGTTAGTGCATAAAAGTCCTCAACACTGTATATTGGATTGTCTAATAAAAATGATTTCACTTTCCTTTTAAAAGTATCTACCTTAACATCTCTTAGTGTTTTAGGAATGGAGTTTATTATGGAATTATGTTTATTTTCGGTTACCCTTTTCAGGTCATTCATATAAAATAAATCAAAGAAAGCAGAGAACAGACGTAGGAAAACTTTCTTTTCTAAACCGGAATATCAAGGATTGGAATGATTTACGTGCAAACGTACTAGAGACTTTCCCAAGACGCGATAAGGCGTTTAAAAATAGGCTAGTCAACAGAGGCAGTGACGTATAGTGACAGTGAAGATGATTAGGTTATGTAAGTGTTGCGTAAATATTTACATTCAAATAATATTAAGGTAGCTTAATATTAGATTTAAGTAGGCTAAGTAGTATTTAGTGTATAGTTAATAAGCTTTGGCTAAGTAACTACCACCGGGTGGAAACCCTCATTCATTTGATAGGCAGGCTCTGATTTATAAATGGACAGACTGACTTGCCCAGGGCGGACAATTTTTAAGGTTTTTTTTTAATAAAACTTGATTAATTTGAGTTTAATAGATTAAACTTGAAACAATAAAAAATTGTTACATTGATTCCCGTTGTAAAGTAGAAATAAGTCAATAAAATATATATATTTTTTTTAATATTGGTCTTAATATACTTGTAATACATTCATTTTATGAACATAAATATAATTTAGCACATGTTTTAAAATTACTAATTTCACAAAATATTTTTGTAAAATTTCCAAGATTGACTAGGCTATATTACATATTAAAAATATGTTCCGAGTTTTAGGGAAGCTTTTCTAAATGAAATTATAATAGCAATTTAGTCTATTCGCCAAAACGTAATTACTTTTATTTTAGAAAAAAAAAATTGTCGTGTAGCCTAGGTAATGATTGGATTATTCGCAAGAATAAAGTGCTATCGGAATACTATTGGTTGATACTTGGGTAGTGGGTGAGGGTAAAAGTAGAAAAATGAAAGGTGCTGTTATAGAACGCTTTGCCCAGTGTGCAAAGTACCTGAAATCGGGGCCTAAGGCTATGGACAGCTGTAGAGTATTAGATATTTAAACATTTTATCATCCGATAGGCAGTGTTGTCGGGAAAGTAATAGGGGTAGGCCTACCGTGAAATTCAGTCACAAACGAACTGTGATAATGTAGTTCCTCCTGTACGAGTAGAATAGAACTTCTCAAAGTTTTATTTTTAAAATGAATTAGTCCCAAAATTAAGATGCGAGGCAAAGCTGAATTTCTTAAATACACGAATTTAAAAAAATATATAGGAACGTACCTGTGATAAATAATAAATAAGTTTAAAGTGAATATTTCGAGAAATAAGGAACAATTTGATGGACTTCTGAACCTGCAATCGCCAATTGCATTTTCCTTGGCACTTATGCTTTGAAAGCTCACTTAGCCACTAACAATATCGACGAATATTTGTTTTAGGCTATTAATGTGTGATATAAGCCTATTACTGCATCTTTAAAAAACCATATTTCTTAATGCACTCAGTGTGTTAAGTATTGAATTTTAGAAGGCAGGGGAACTTGAGTTACATTTATTTGCCTGTAAAGAAGCCAGAAGGCAAAAGTGATTGTTCAGAACTACTTGATATAAAAATAGGTATAAAAACAGTCATAAAAGTTCCAATACTTTTTTCTATTTGTATATTTAAGATAGCTTTTTAACAACGAGGCCTCGATCTGTAAGTCTAATCATGAGTAACAATTTGTAAAAAGGTATAAGTAGGCCTACATAATTATAACTAAGCAACTAATTGCTCAGCTTCTTATCTGGTGGTCAAGTTGGTTACCCAAGCCTCACAGCGAGATCGCAATCCTAATGACATCAATCGTTACTTCACGAAATAACTTAAGTATGAAAAATTTCGAAATTTTATTTTCATTGCTAAGAAAGTGTATCTGTTTCGTCTGTCAAACACGAGCTTTTACACGTTAGACTATGTTTACTTTGATTTTTTTCACGGTTTCAGTTTATTGATAATTACTGTATCGAGTATACCCTTTACTATAAAGTAAAGTATTCCCTTTATAGGCCATGGAGGCCCAGAGGGTTCCAGGAGGTTGAGGCTCCCAGATTTTTAGACATTCGTCACATGAAGGTGGTAAGGTTGTCAGCCTTTGCTCCTGGTACTCATTTCTCTTAGAGTCTGAGTCGACCCCAGGGCCATAGTGCCACCGGAAGGATTAGACCAATTGAAAAACTCCGACCTCATCGAGGATCGAACCCACGACCTCCCGGTTTGAAGCGCAGCGCCTCAACCACTACGCTAGGGCTTACCCCTCACCCTTTACTGTACCATAGGATATTCTTAGAAACTTTCATACTTCTCGCTTAAAACTTATATATAGGCCTAAGCCTTCGAATGTTGAAATGTATAGCCTAGTGTTAAATTCGGAAAATCAACCTAAGTAGGGTATTTAACCACTTGCATCTATTTACATATTTCCCCCTTTCCATATTAATCCGCACAGATTTACCCGAAGCTAAAGTTGGATGAACTTATATTTGCTTGGTCTTTGTTTTAACAAGGGAGAATTGCGAAAGCTTAAATGCATTTAACCTCCTATTCCCACCACCACCATCAGGAAGAACATTTTACAATTGAATGGGTTATTTGCTTCACTGGTCAGTATGAAGGGGCCCGCTAAACAAAGAAAGAGGGGTTGCTCCACTTGACGATTATTCATGTGTGGTCCTGCGCGTCACTGGCTGTCAAACAAGGGCGGGAAACATTTCATTACGCTCATATGATTACATTCGTATTAACTTCTTCGCTCCATGGGGCTTTCTCTTTCACTTATTTCACTTGATGGCTTTTATTTAAGAAATTGATGTGGACATTTATATACCTCCAACGATTTCCTGATTAGCAATATTCTCACAACTCTCCTCCACTAATCCTCTCTAATGTAAGTAAATTGTTTTAGCCTAAGCAATGTACTGAAACTTACGTCAAGTGAAAATATCTGTTCTGAAGCTCTCCGATTTTGAAAAGCTATAGGCGTAACTCTGTTAGTGTGGATCTTGCAATATTCTGGCGTGACTTTGGTAAACTACGTAGCCTATTGCAGAAGATCGCATTTCACTGACCCTCTTACACAAGGCCGAAGTGTTTTAGACCATAAAGACGTTGCAAGCTTATAATAGTCCTTTAACTATCCTCCAGACATTTTAAAGGGAGTTAATATTTGATAATAAAAACCTACATAATTACAGTCACATAACTTTCTCTACCCTTCGTGGACGTATACGATTGTCTTGTTTCGAATTAGCAGCCCATAGAAGAAGAGGTCGCATAGTAGGTAGTGCATATTAATTTGTCTCAGCTCGTGAAAAATTGTACCTTACGCTAGGCAAGATTTAAAGCTTAAGTTTGTGCAATAGAAAAATGTTAAATTTAGGCTTTAGTATAGACTATAGGTAGTCACAGACGCAAACGGTAAATTCCGAAATGGTCATTTAAACACAGAATTCAGTAAGTGTAAATCTGGCATAACTTAGAAATGTGTAAACTCCGGCACCATAACATTTCCTTCCCACTTTACCAGACTGAGAACTGGCTATGCGAAATACATAGGCCTAGGTGTGATTAAAAATGTTTGGCCACTTTTACTCTTCAATATTAATTAAAAAATTAAAATTACATCTCAGAAAAATGCCTACTTTGAAATTTTGTTTAAGTAAGCTGCTCTTTTAACGAAATCAAATCTAGATATTTCCTTTTGAAAGTATCGTTGTGGCGAGTGTGAAATGCGCTGATATTCGGTTATTGTTTTTACATTTTTCCTGGTGGGAATTTGTTGTTAGCTGCTTCGGATCTTATGTAGGTTTGCACTTGAAATTGTAGGCCTACTATGGTGCTCATGATCTTGAAAATGTTCGGATGACTGCGATGGAAGGATCATTGAATTTAGTATTACATTTTCGTATTCCCATTCACTGTACCACGTTATACCTACGTAGTATGATACGAGCCTTTTTAGGAAAAAAATGCAGACCATTCAGAGTTAACATTGGTAATAAGTTAATAGCATTATGTACCGGAGTTTACATAGCCACAATATCCATACGTTTCAGAAAAAGGATCAACCGTGCGGGAGTTTAACTTACCCATCACAGAATAAAATTTAAACAAAACCGCTAGAGCGTATTTTAGAAAGTCCGAAAGTTAAATTTTTCATGAAGGAAAGTGTTTCCTATGCAAGCCGAGAGGGCCCTCAGGGTTCTAACAGGTTGAGGCTCTCAGATTTTTAGACATTCGGCACGTCATGTTGCTAAGTGCCAGCCTTTACCCAGGATTGCTCTCGGTACCAATTTCTTTTAGAGTCTGAGTCGATCACAGCGCCATAGTGCCACCAGAAGGACTAGGCCAATTGTAAAATCCCAACGAACTCGCGAACTTCCGGTTTTGAAGCACAGTTCTTCAACCGACTACTCCGCGGTTTCTATCGTGTTAATAGATGATGAAAGTAAGATAAATTTGTTAGCATGCTTCGTGTCACATCTCCGAAATAGGCTTAGGCCTATACTTAATTTAAATAGCCTATAAAAATTCGTTTCTGCGCGATTTTTCATTTTCGATTTAGGCTGTTACATACAACGAAACAGGACACATGGAAATATGTTTTAAAAAATTAGTCCCATATATATATTCAGGGGACTTCAAAACACGTAGGCATAGGCTACTAAAGCTGAAAACTTGACATTGAATTTTAGACTAAAAAGCAATGTTTGGTCTACCTCTACTAGCCCTACCTACTTTCTTCTACCATGGTTCGGGCAGAGAAAGTAGGTCTAAATACAAAATTAGCCTATGCTTTCATTCAACAAAAATCGTGAATTGTTTTAGCACACAAAATCAAGGCAAAAACTTAAAACATTTTTTCTTCTACATTTAGTTTCACTATTAAATTAAATTTACTTTGCAATCAAATAACAGTGCAATTAAATCTCATTCGTTGTGAGGAACTATTCGTGTAGTTCATACAACCATGAAGCACAGATAGCAAGAGATTATAATCCTTCTATTACTCTTTGCCAGCATGCGTCATCGTGCTTAATCTGTTTTCTTTTTCATATGTTGGCATTTGCTGTCTGATAGGTATCGTCACTTGTAGTGAGGTTAGAGGAGGCAGCACGTTACGTTGTGGTACGTGAATGTTTATTCCTGTTTTATTGTTTCTTTAACAGTGATAATTGTTTATAGCGTAGGCCTACTAATATGGTGATCTAATAATACGTGAGCTTACACACTGGTTCTCAGAAGAAGATGTGATCAACTTAACAGCATGGAATAAGGTAGGATCCGCTTGTAGCCTACAATCAACTGCATGTTAGCATGTTAAGTTATTGGGTAGGCGTAAGTGGACTATAATTAATTAAACCAGTCACTGCATTGAATAGCTGAAGATCTTAGGTGCAGATGCAGGAGTGGGATATAAAATTAATTCGGGTATTAGCTATTGAAGTTGTTGCAGTCATGCAGGTGAATCATATTTGGTATAGCCCACTAATACACGGACTGTTTTTTTTTTTTATTTCGCCCAGCCCAGTAGGCCTATATCCCGATGAAAGTCATTATGCAGTAAATACCGTAGGCCTATGACACTGGCACGATATGTCCATAAGCAGATTAGTCCATAAGCAGAAGCCGTGCATTTTACTGACACTCAGGAATGGCATGGGCGAACGTGGAGGGAGGAAGTGGTGACGGAACCTACTCACTCCACTCGCCTTGTACGAAACAGTTGTTTATATCAGGAAGACGATGCCATTCGTTGCCTTGGTCTGTCAATAGGGGTGTACGGAAATAATGTTGTCTTTCCATTCTAACTTACTAAACATTGAGACGATTGCTATTTTGCAATTGAATTACTCCACCCATATAATTATAATGAACAAAATAAGTTTATTATATAAACTTATTAATTAGAATAATAACATAAATATTAATCAATTATAGCTTTGCATTTCTAATAACATTATAGGAATAAGTTAAATTCACTAAAATTATCTGAACAAGTTACAGCAGAAATGGAATAAGAACATAATATTTGCAATATCATGTTCCGGCTGGACTTGTGTGAATATTGAAACGAGACAGATTTCCCGGAACGTAAGAATAGGCTTAAGAACTATACTAAAGGATCTCAGTGGGGTGTAGGAGACAGTCATTCATCACGAAACTCACTGCTATTGAACTAAAAACGTAGAGAAAGAAGAGCTTACTGGCTCTATTGAAATTTAAAGACTTAGTAAGTGGGAAAGTTCTTACTCTATGGCGCTTCGGGGAATCTAGCTTCATTTCTGGTTACTGACAGCGTGGGCAAGTACTGCCATCCACGTGTATTAGCGTCTATGCTGGGTAGGGAGCATAGCCAATGAAATAAGGGTTTGTATCTGAAGATTCTGATACACAATGTAATTTGCTGTAAACATAGCTATTAGAGGCTAAGAGAAATACAAGGCGTATTGGACTTTGAACGATGAGAAGTGGGGACACGCAGAAATTGGTATGGACACTCTCTCGTCTACGCTCTAAGTGAGTGGAGGCGATCTTCTCAGCATTCAGCTTCCGACTTAATAGAAGTCGGGAAGCTATTAATATTCTTCGGTCAGTAAATGATTTAAGTATCATTTACTGCAGTATTATTTAAATCTACGAATATATTCAGGTTTGAGGTACGGCTTAATTACAGCTGAGTACCAACTTAAATTCAGTGTGTATCAAACTGTAAGTACCAGTGAATCAACGACTTTACAAGGCATTCTTGTGAATACGCGAGGTTAGGGAGAAAGACACCTTAATAGCGAGATCCACTCATCTGAAGTCGAAGTTCACATACGACGAATATTCTGCAAAAAGCCTATTAACTGTTCTGTAATTATATTAAAATAAACAACACTCTTACCAGTGAACCAGGGAGTTTTAATTGCATAAGAATATAAAGTAGACTGTTTCTAAGAGCTATAAATACCCAGATTGTGCCCCCGATGATACTGAAGATAACCTCTGCTCTGACTGTAGCGACACCGTGGCTGTAATTGGTTATGCAACCCGCGAACCGTTACATACGTGGCGCCCAACGTGGGGCTTGAAAAGGCTCGAAGCTAAATTGTGTTGACTCAGAATATTTTAAATTAAAACAATAACTGTTACACACATCATTAAGTAGAGACTACAGACATTGCAACGAATAACGGGATAGATAAATTCAAGATCCGAGTAAGAAGAATCAGGAGTGGGCAGACCGAAGATAGAATACCGGAGCAGCAGTAAAAAAGCCTTGTAAAAATATAGTTTATAAGAGGGTATTATTGCTAGCTATAAGAGGGTATTATATGTATTTTGTGTATTCTGTGAAGGGTATGATTTATATGTATGCAAAGGTGAGTGAGCATGTTTTTTTTTATACATTGAGTGATCCCAGTGCAATAAATAAAGCTAGGGTTGTGTAGAAATGATGACGTTAAGGAACGGAAAAGCCGTAATTTCAAGTATGGAAACTGAGGAAATGAATAACAGTCAAGATGTGCTAACTAATAGTGAGATAGATCAAATCCAAGGGAACGAAATTGTAGTAGGTAACCAGGAAATTAATAGTAATGAATCTGAAATGCTATTAGATAACGAAAGCCTAGTAATTAATCAGGAGACTAGTGAGGAGAGGGAACCAGAGATTTCATTAGTTCAGGAAGATAGGCCTTGTGAAAATAAAATGTCAAACCACGTAACGGGGATAGAAGGAGTGTCTGCTTTAATAGAGGCGATGATGATCAAAATGGAGGAAAATAGTAGGACATTAGCTAAACAGTTAGGAGAAAAGATGGATAAAAATACAAAAGACAGTAAAGATGAAAGTAGTAAATTAGCTGAAAAGATTGATAGGAGTAAAGAGGAAACTAGAAAGATAGGGGAAAAATTGGATAGGAGTACCAGTGAGATGAGGGTAATGATTGACCAATTATCTGATAGATCAAAGAAAACTGAGGATAGGGTAAATAAACTCTCAGACGAATGTAAAGTAACAACTGTAAAATTAACTAAAAGGATCGACCACGTGCAAAACAAAGTCGAAGAAAATAAGAAACAGTTGGAACAGAAAATAGAGCAGGATATAAGAACCCAGAATAAAAACTTGGAGGATAAATTAGTTCAAGCTTTGTCAGTGGATATGGGGGTAATCAGTACTAATATTCAAGGGCAGGTTAATGACGTTGAAACTAAGCTAAACAAAATGGTTGCAGTGCAGAATAGTGTAACTAAAGAGGTTAATGATCATGCTGATAAAATAAGTAGGATGAGTAGTGACATTGAAACTAAACTAAACAAAATAGTTGCAATACAGAATAATGTAACTAAAGAGGTCAATGATCATGCTGATAAGTTAAGTAGGATGAGTAATGACATTTCTTGTACCGGAATTCAGGCTAATGGTAGAGGGGTTTGTTCACAATTAATTCAGTGTTCGAATGGGGAAAATACTAACCCACACGGGAGTCAAGATAGTGAACTGAGGACTCCGAGCATAAGCCTAGAATCAGAAAATTCGCGAGGTGACCTAGGCCTACACGACAATGTTGTTATCCCAGTAACTGGTTATAATAATACCCATGTAAATAAAATCGCGGATTTAGATTGGCCTTTGCCTTATTATAATGATGAGAAAAATGCTAATCCTCATGAATTTATAAGAGAGCTAGAGACATACTTTAAAGTTAAAGGCATTCGTGAAGAATTTAAGATATTGGTTGTTCAGAGGTCGCTTGGAGGTAGTTGTAAAGACTGGATGCCAGTTGTGATGAGAGAGGGAACTGGGTACCAAGAATTCAAAAAGTTATTTATGGATAAATATTGGAGCGATTCACGTCAGAGTGAAGCTAGGGCTGAACTCTATTCAGGGTATTATAATGAACAAGGGAAAATGTCGTGTACTGAACATTTTGTAAGACTCATAAAATTAGCCAAGTCGCTAAATATAGTTTCCGAAAAAGAGGTCATCCAAATTGCAATGAAACACTTCGGTCCAGATATTCATAAATTGTTAACTGTGGCAAGACCACAAACTTATTCGCAGATGCTTAGCTTGTTAACGGAGTTTGAGGAGGGCGAGAGAGCCATAAAGAACTTCCATAGTTATCAATGGCACAATAACACTCAAAATTATGGAGGAAATCAAGCACAGTACGCAGGCGCTAGCCGAAATAATGAGAATTATAATGACAGTAATGGTAGGCCTACTCAAGGTTATCAGGACGCAAGGGGGAATAATTATAATTACGGAAATGGAAGAAATCAGAATAATTATAATTACGGAAATGGAAGAAATCAGAATAATTATAATTACGAGAATGGAAGAAATCAGAATAATTATAATTACGGAAACGGAAGAAATCAGAATAATTCTAATTACGGAAATGGAAGGAATGAGAGGGTAAATAATAATAGTTACAGAGAAAACCAAAATACTAATAATGGTTTACGTAACGCCAACAATAATCACACTGATGACAGAAATAGGTCACGACCTCAAAGCGTGGGGATAAATCACATAGCTTTCCAGGAACAGGAGAGAGGCAATGTAGATCAAGTTTACCGATATGGACAGTTACAAGACGGTCGGTACATTCCTCATCAAAATAACGGGACGGATAATTGTAGCCACGTGCCAGATTCACAACATAGATTAGATCCTAGTCGGAATGCATTTCATCACTCTCAAGCCGACACAGCAGGTGTAGGAAGTGACAGATGTCAGCCCGAGGCTTTAAACTCAGTATAGATGCGATAGTGGGTCATATCTCATCTAACTCGTGCCCAGTGACCTCAGGGGACTCCCCACAAGTAAATAGAGATGACGTAAATACCGTAGAAGTGTCTGACGATTTGAATAAAAAGTCAAATCAACAAATCTTATGTCCACCACAGGTTAAAGCATATATAAGAGATTTAAAGGTACCAGTTCTCGTAGATGAAAGTAAAAGTTCTGAAATTCCGGTTCCCACGACTCATGCAACAAATCATCATTCATGCTCCGAACGGGAATTAGCTTTCCAAGACGAATGTTCTATTATTGAAAGTTTATCAACTGTGCAATTAGATAATAAAGGGGAAGAATTTTCAATTATGCAGAATGTAGGCCTATCGAGCCCAAGCAATAATATTGAGAATCAGAATGGCGGACCGCCAGATCAGTATCAGAAACGCACGGAAATTGATGAAGTTAATAATACATTTGTAGAGAAAGCATACGAAGTAGGAGCGAGTTATGAGGTAAACATGTGTGAGACAAATGTCCGTGATCAGGGAAATTATAGTGGGGAAAATGGAAAAGAAGGTACTGAAAAATTGCGAGAATCTGATATCTTGGGAATTTTAAGGAGTAAATTGGGCCGCACCACGCCTATTAGGGAACCACAAAAGAAACCTAAACATCACTACCACAAACATAAAAAGAAAAAGAAAAAGAAAAAGAGGGAAAAGAATCTGTCAGATGCAGTAGATAAAAGAATGTCTCGTCTCGAGTTAATTTATAGAGGACCGTTTATAGTGACCAACATTTTTAATGGTATCTGCTATGAAGTGACTGATCCCAAAACTAATAAAGTAGTGGGGCGGTACAATCTTTCATTTGTGAGGCCATACAAAGAATAACCAGTTAAATGGGTGAAACAGCAGTGGAGTAGGCTCGGGTCATTTCACTAGAATTAAGGCACTGAAACTGAGGGTATTATTATTGTAAGTATACATGTCCGCGGAGCAAATATGTAGCGAAATGTAGGCTTTCAATATAACCTCTAAAAGTGTGAAATTCTTTGGACGTGCATAAAATATATCCTATGCCGATTATATTGTTGTTATTTAATTGTAATACGGACCTCGACACTTATATCCGTCGATCTTTTATTGTTGTTATCTCTTTTTAAATCTGGACGTTGTACCAAATATATCCGGTCACGCTTTTATCTAGGTTAGAATATATTTAATAAGTGTTTTCAAGTGTTTATATTCATAGGGTAAATTAGGTTTTGTATTAATGTTTCATTATTACCTGATGAGGTGAGGTATCTGTGGTCACGATCTAAGATAGCCTACCGTGTGCGAAGGGTGTAGTGTGTGAGAGAGTAAGGAAATATTGTAGTATGAGTAGTATGAATGAAACAGTTGTGCCAGGTATAGGAAATGTCATTCACTCATCAAAACAAATAGTAGTAATGTGAGAAGGGTGGAAAGTATTCCATGTTATAGAATACAAGTTAGCACAAAGGTCATCGTACTGGGATCCATAACAAACTCTGCTCACTTACGTCACACTAAGCACTTCATGTCAGGAGTAAAACAGAATTACTCCGTAAATTTGAAATTTTGAATACAAAACATAAATTTCCGTAGAATTCTCTTGGGCATGTGAGACGATTGCTATTTTGCAATTGAATTACTCCACCCATATAATTATAATGAACAAAATAAGTTTATTATATAAACTTATTAATTAGAATAATAACATAAATATTAATCAATTATAGCTTTGCATTTCTAATAACATTATAGGAATAAGTTAAATTCACTAAAATTATCTGAACAAGTTACAGCAGAAATGGAATAAGAACATAATATTTGCAATATCATGTTCCGGCTGGACTTGTGTGAATATTGAAACGAGACAGATTTCCCGGAACGTAAGAATAGGCTTAAGAACTATACTAAAGGATCTCAGTGGGGTGTAGGAGACAGTCATTCATCACGAAACTCACTGCTATTGAACTAAAAACGTAGAGAAAGAAGAGCTTACTGGCTCTATTGAAATTTAAAGACTTAGTAAGTGGGAAAGTTCTTACTCTATGGCGCTTCGGGGAATCTAGCTTCATTTCTGGTTACTGACAGCGTGGGCAAGTACTGCCATCCACGTGTATTAGCGTCTATGCTGGGTAGGGAGCATAGCCAATGAAATAAGGGTTTGTATCTGAAGATTCTGATACACAATGTAATTTGCTGTAAACATAGCTATTAGAGGCTAAGAGAAATACAAGGCGTATTGGACTTTGAACGATGAGAAGTGGGGACACGCAGAAATTGGTATGGACACTCTCTCGTCTACGCTCTAAGTGAGTGGAGGCGATCTTCTCAGCATTCAGCTTCCGACTTAATAGAAGTCGGGAAGCTATTAATATTCTTCGGTCAGTAAATGATTTAAGTATCATTTACTGCAGTATTATTTAAATCTACGAATATATTCAGGTTTGAGGTACGGCTTAATTACAGCTGAGTACCAACTTAAATTCAGTGTGTATCAAACTGTAAGTACCAGTGAATCAACGACTTTACAAGGCATTCTTGTGAATACGCGAGGTTAGGGAGAAAGACACCTTAATAGCGAGATCCACTCATCTGAAGTCGAAGTTCACATACGACGAATATTCTGCAAAAAGCCTATTAACTGTTCTGTAATTATATTAAAATAAACAACACTCTTACCAGTGAACCAGGGAGTTTTAATTGCATAAGAATATAAAGTAGACTGTTTCTAAGAGCTATAAATACCCAGATTGTGCCCCCGATGATACTGAAGATAACCTCTGCTCTGACTGTAGCGACACCGTGGCTGTAATTGGTTATGCAACCCGCGAACCGTTACAACATGTCTTTTGTAATGAATGATGCATTTAGCAATGAACATCAAAACCCCGTAAAATTCTGTATTGGCTAACGTATTTTCGAGCGTTGCATTTATGACAATAAGGCACTCATTCATTTACGTGCACTATTGCCTTTTTAAAACTATTGTCTACGATGTTTACTAAGAACAAGATAATCTAGGCTATATTGGGAAAAAAAATGTTGATCGTATATAAACGTAAAGCGGACAAAGATGATCGTCTGTTATACGAGTAAGTACTTTACTTTTTAATATGGTTCACAAGGAACCGATCACTACACTCATATCGAAACATACCTCAATATGGTAAAATCCAGATATAGGCTACTTGACCCATTCTTTAAAACTAAGATTCCATTCGCAAAACACCTAATATCACACATATTTTGTTATACATAGTTACGTGGAGAGGCGATGTTGCCTTGACAAATGATTTGGTCCGGCCCGCGTCTAGCGAAAAGTAGTCAAATCTCCGCAGTAGGCCTATTACCTTTCCACAACGATAAAAATGTTCGTGATTGGACGCCAGAGATCTTACGTCACACCAGCGGAGCAGGTAGAATTCTGGGTAACAGGTTAACCAACACACTGCACTAATATAGCTGTTCATAACCTAATCAAACGAACCTAACCTAATCAAACGAACCTAACCTAACCAAACGAACCTAACCTAACCAAACGAACCTAACTGCCAATAAAGTAGAATCTACCTGTCACTACTTACCTTAATGCAGAGGTGTTGTCTGTCCCTGTTGGTCACCCTGCTTCACTCAGAAAAAAAACATCGCATCGCCCGTACAAACATAGGCTACATAGGCTCTATCGCGCGAATGAGTCAAGCATGTATGGATTATGCCCTCAATATTTTCTTATGTATCATATGAGTGCTATAAGAAGCCCATGTTCCGAAAATGAGCTGTTGTTTTCAGCTGCAAGTACCCAAAAATGCTTAGCGAATATATTGGGACATATAGGAAATAAAACATGGTACTATAGAGATGGGACTGGACAACTCTTCACGGGCGACAGTCTTTCGTCTGCACGTGCAGAACAGATTAGAGGCTAGCACAGGCACTCTTTGTAATCTCTATCTGCCACTTATATATATATATATAGGCCTATATATATATATATATATATATATTGACCGTCTAATTGTCTCGTCTTTCTCTAAAGAATCAGACATGAATCCGGTTAATGGGCTCGAGTTCGCGTTGCGTCATTTTCAAGAACGTGGGTTTTCTTCAGGCGTAATAAGTTAGGAAGAAATGGAAATTAGCCAGCATGTTATTAATTTATTAGAAACAAATCCTACAGGAGTTGATGTTATTTCGGAAACAACTCTAGATGTAGAAGAAGAAAATTACAGTAGTCACAGTTCATCTTCATTCTCCGCGTGCAAAATTGAACCTCCAAGTACAAGCCGTAAAACGGAACCAGGTTCTAGTCCCGTGTTGGGATCTAGTGACTCTAATATTAAAGAGCGGTCTCCAACGTAGTTCACTAGTTCTAGTTATGTTTGCAGGTCACAGAGAAAAAAGAATGAGGATGTTAGCAACAATATTATAAGAGAAATTCTGTATCTTACTGGTTAAACGAAGGTGGGAAGAAGCGTCTTTCACTGTCTTAAGTTCGCAGCAGATTTCGTTTGGTGGCGTCAGTGACGTCTACATGGAAAATCAAGTGGAACCGCGCTCTTAAATCCATTGAGCTTAAAAAATATAGGTTACGTATGATTAATTATATTTGTTCGGTTTGTAGAAGGAAGAAGAGCAAAGAAAAACTTAACTGACGAACATTTAAAACTCTGAGCCTAGGAAATTTCCAAAAACTATTTATTGAAAGAGTGGTTTTTAGCGTATCCTCTGCTTGGGTCTCGTTTCAAAAAGCAGCGTAAAATTGAAAGCGGAGAGATAACAAAATTCGTTTCACGGGCTTTCATAAAGGAAGAAGAAGAAGAAAATAAGACAAAATGACAGAAAGTTTTTTTGGAATCAGCTAGAGAATGACTTTCAAATTATCCTCCTTCGTGCATTTATAACAGTGATCAGAGTGGTTTCGATCGCGAATTAAGAGCAAAAAGGACTTTATCTTTTGTTAGGGAGAAACATTTAAGTTACAAACTGTTGCACAATCTATCAGTGCACTGACCCACTATTAGTATGGATGGATGTATTTTTCTTAAATTAGGCTATTTGTTGTGCAGCAGGAGAATACATGCAATTTCAGGCCTAAAGTTTCAAGGCGGATAATTTAATTGTGAAAACAACTAAATCGGGAAATGGGAAAAAAGAAGAGTTGAGATCCCGGTTTGATGAAGCCTTTTTCCCCTGCTCTGAAAATAACTGTGCTTTACTCATTGATTCATGGACGAATTATAATAACACTACAATCATGTGTTCAAGATATTCCTCCTGGAAAACCCATCGAGCTTCTGCACATTCCTCCTGGACCCACAAGAAAACTCCAGTTTTTCTTCCGGCAATGGAATTCTTTTTACTGCCGTTTAACTGAAATATTGACAGCTATTGAGAACTTTGATTTTTTTTAAACGGGACAGTATTTTGAAAATGCAGTCATTTAATTAGTTAATAATAGTTATAGTAATGAAAAATAATCTATAATATCATTATAGTAGTACCAAAAAGACGGAGTAGACCATGTTTCAAACAAAAATTAACCATACTTAATATTCTTCATTTGCCCTGAAATTCTCGGTGTTATTTGATCATATTCATCTTGGCCTAGTAGAGAATGGCAGAGGAATCTAGCACTTTATGCAGTAAATTCAGTCTCTGCCCTGGTTTCAGGTAACAATGGACAAGCGTTTGTTCTTTCAGTAACTTACGTTTTATCAATACAGTTCTAGGTTACAGCCATTCTGTAGTGTAATTGGTGTTTGCCTGTGCGAATTATGCCTTAATATTCAGTTGGAAAAAATCTGTGTGATGAGGCATTAAATAACTCTCATTGTAAAGAGCTAATGTAAACGCATTCATTTCAGCAGTAAAAACGCATATTGATACTACAGTAGGCTATAACTTCGTTAATATTTAGAATTTAATTAGATTAGTAGCCCAGCTAAATCCTGTAAAATATGTTTTGTCTGCCATCATTGGTTTATATAGGCTACTATGGGAGAAAGTAATTTTCTTGGACATTCTGTACATCCCCAATATTGGTTTTTTAATTCCTTAATGATGAAAAATGCTGTTTTTTTGCACTATTAATAGTCTATGCCTACATCTGTACAGCTCACTGTAGGCGAAATATAAAATACTGCGATGGAATAAAACATAAATAAATCAATAAGAAGCAATCTAAGTTTCTTTGCAGTTTTCTCGATGTAGGCCTATGTGTGCTTGTATAAAATATTATAGCTACAGATTTTCTCTGAGGAGCTTGCCGGGTATCTCTGTGCATGTAACCAGAGTTAGCTTTTTTTGTTGGCCAACTGGATTATGTTGGTGACAAATCCTCCTGATTTATTCTTCAGAAAAAGTTAATTCGCCGAGTAAAGAGCAAAAAAAGATGTCAAATAAGCTGTATCCTGATTAAGTGTCCGGGCAGCTCTCCAATTCGCATTTTGTAATGACCAGATGGCTAATAAAGTTATAAAAAATGTATCCACTTTTGTTGCGCACGCAGCCTCCAAGACGTTTTCTGTTTCCCCTCTTGAAGTGTTCCGGTACGTCCAGCCAACCACGAAGCGCTGCTGGGATCAGGGTGACAATGAGAGGCGTGTAAGTCCGCGGGGAGTTTGGAACCAATCGGTTGCGGCCACCACTTGATACACTGCTACAGTGTTACTGTTCCACACCACTAATGCCCAATCCTACATTACCTCGAACTTCATCTTTTCTTTCAAGATTTACTTCAGACTCGTATTTTAAAGCTATTTCGTTTTCAGAATCCAATCAATCAAGTGGGACTTAGGTCTGCTTCAATAATGTATGCCAAATGGGAGTTAAGAAAAATAGTGGTGTTGTATCCCAAGAAGGGATAGCCTACCGTCTAACTAAGGACGTATTTAAGTGGGGTCCTAAGAGTCCGGACCCCCAAAAGATGAAATTTTTAAAGCATTAGTTAGAAGAAATATGCTTTGTGTCAATCAGGAAGGAGAAATTTTAGCAATTTTTAAAGCATTAGATATTAATCAATATTTTGTGTCCCCCAGGAAGAGAAGATGTCAGTTATTTATGGCCAATCAATCTAGGACCCTCTCCAAAAACGAATTTCTAAATACTTGCATCTAACCATTGCTTTATTTACTTCAAGTCTTGCGTCCTCATTCGCTGATTGAAGACTGAGGAGCATGTGGCCAGTATGCTGACGAAATCAGCCGTTGAGCCCCATGTTGCAAATTTGCCGAAACCACCGGCTGTTAGGCTACTACTGTTTATTCATCTGCAGCATGCTGAATGAATGAGTTAAAGCCTTCAATTGGGTTTCCATCCGTTATATGCTGATATATTAACTATTTAGCCTACACAATAATAAAATAGAGTTCCCTAATACAGTCCATGGAGGCCCAGAGCGTTCAGGAGTTTGAGGTTCCCGGATTTTTAGACATTCGGTCATGGGCGTTGGCAAGGGGGCAACTGCCCCCCTCTGGATTGCCTTATGGATTCATTTATTTGTGGTAGCCTACTCTTTGTCAACCTACAGTTGTAGCATGGAGAATAAAACAAAAATAGGATTACTTTATAATGAGTTTAGCAAGTATTAACTAATTATAACTATAATATGTATTTATAATAATAGGCCTATCTCACCAAGGTCATTGCTCAAAAGAGCGTATTCTGTTAACTTAAAAAACTTTGTAGCCTCGTCGATTTCAGCTTGGGTTCAAAATAACGATCCGGTTAACTAAGTGAATATTAATGTGTTTAGCCTAATCATTTAAAATTGAGGTCCGAAATTGATTTTGCCCCCCCCCCCCCTTAGTAAAATTCCTGGCGACGCTGCTGCATTCGGTCCATGAAGGTGGTAAGGTTGTCAGCCTTACGGACCGGCCGCCTTTATCCCCAGGATTGCTCCTGGTAGGCTACTCATTTGTGTTGGAGACTGAATCGACCCCAGAGCCATAGTGCCACCAGAAGGATTAGGCCAATTGAAAAACTCCAACGACCTCATCGGGAATCAAACCCGCGACCTTCCGGTTTTTAGCGCAGCGCCTCAACCACTACGCTGCGGCGTACCCGTACACAATAATACTTTAAAAAAATAATATTAGGATAATTAAGGCTACAATTTAGATCCAAATTAACATCTCATCAGCAATGCCCTGTCGCTGTCATTGACACTAGGCCTATAAGCAGGATTACCAGTCCGGATTTCTCCTAACATGTCCTGCACATAAAAACAGGACATCCGGCCAGGCATTTTAGAAAATTAAACATTGTCCTGCTTTTTAATGCAAATTTTCGTACGAACATGTTTTTGCATAACCTAAGTGACGTTTTACAACTAAGGCTAAATAAATTTCGAATCCGTGTAGCCTATGAGTCACGACCAGTATGAACAAAGAGCATCGTTCGATAACCTTGATTCTATTGGTATGATCTAGGAGGCGGTGTTCGGTTACAAGCTATGGAAGCAACTTTCAATAATTAATCTATTAGTGTAGGCCTACTTCCGGAATTTTTGTTTCATGTAAACATACGAGTTGCAGATTCGTGTGGTGAACTTCTTTAGTGTAGGCCTATGTGTTATAGGCAGTCGCTCCTTATGACTTAAAACGAGGGTGTGCTGCAGATACTGTTTCATAAGCTTTCCTTTAAAATAAAGAACATATTTTAAGGGCCTATATGACGACCTCCGGATAGCATAGTCTCTTTGACAGATCAATCAGAGAATTTGCCATGTTGCTTGCACAATACTAGTGTATTATTGATCACTAGGGACCGGATTTTTAGGTTTTTAAAAACGCTGTTTTAGGTTTTTCATTAGGTGAAATAGTTTTTTTAGGTTTTTTCCCGACAATATCGTTTTTGGGTAGAATAATTGATTTAATGAATTTGAATGTGCTACCCACTGCTGTAATAAACTCGATTTCATTTGTTTCGGCATAATTAACACGTCGTCTTAAAATTCACAGTGTGACCACTAAGTATGAATAACAGGGCAGTAATAAAAGGCAAACAAGGGCTTTAAAACACAGAAATCTATATCCTTGTTTATACACGGCAACCATGGTTGTTCGTACGAATATTTTAAAAGGAATAAGCCGGTACTCTTACACTTCCTCTCTATATACTGTCCATACTAGACGACAATGGGTTGAACGAAACGCTGGTGGTATTAATTTAAACCCGACAAAAATTGTCTGTCCGCAAAATATCGATTTCTCAACTGACAAACAAAAAAGACAAAAGAAAATAGCCTTAATTAGATATTCTAGGGTTTATATCCCGTTTAGGTGTATTTAGGTTTTTATACCCCATATAGGTAGGCCTATTTTTAGGTGCCATAGAATTAATGTGGGTGAATCCTATGGACAAGATTCGAAAAAGTGTCTGAGCGCTTTTTGTTTTGGAAGTAAGGAAAAAAATTTGTAAAACCTAAGAATCCGGTCCCTATTGATCACAATACAACTACTGTATTTAGTTATTTTTAAAAAGTATTGTTAAAATGTGCGCATGGACATAGATCTGAGACGACTTTACATTGAACCCCTTCCGACCAAATTTCACCGTACGCCCATGACTCACACTATACCCTAATATTAATATTGTTATGATACTCTTTTAAACTGTAATTTGTTTATGGTGGCTAGAAATTGTTAATAGAACACATACTTTAAAAATATTTTTAATCACGGAAAAAACACTGAAATTGTTTACACAAGTTAGCCACACAAATAGCTAATCATAACCAAGTTAGCCAATAATACAACAAATCTCAATACACTCCTAGAACTTTCAACGTAAACAGGGAATGTATTGAGTTGGGCTTGGATTCAGATAAATTTCAATCCCGCATGTAAACTGGTTAGTGTTGTCTTGAAAGCTACTGTTTACTGCAATAGGCTATGTATGAGAATATTATAGGAGAAAAATTCCTCCGGCACTGGGACTTGAACCCAGGACCTTTGGCTATTCGCGCCAATGCTCTACCAACTGAGCTAAGCCGGAGCTCAATTCATGCTGTGAATTGAGCTCCGGCTTAGCTCAGTTGGTAGAGCATTGGCGCGAATAGCCAAAGGTCCTGGGTTCAAGTCCCAGTGCCGGAGGAATTTTTCTCCTATAATATTCTCATGTAGTGTCCAACAGAGACAATAATCTGTGGCTCATGAATGCTTATATATCAGGCTATGTATGGTTTAAATGTATTCAGAAAATATACTTATAATTCTTTTAACTCAAAATGTCTATGTCCTCTATCTCTTTGCCCACCTAATTGTGGGTGTAGCCTACTTTGGATGCTGCTAGGCGTATCTCACTTTGCAATCAGGGAACAATGTTTGCATAAATTAATTGTCTTATTCATAAAAAATGTCTCTACTACACTGCATCTGTATTTTTTGGATTTTTTGTAAGTTTGTCCACCTTATGCCCTCACTATAGCCTAAGATGTCCAGGGAATGTTGCCAATAACACTTTATAATAACTTATATGATATAGTCTTTATTTTAACATGTAAGTTATTATTTAACATGTAAATTATTTCTTCTAAGCCTATGCATAAAATCCTATTTATAGGAGTTATAACCTTCAAAATAATAGAACTATAAATAATTAAAATATACAGTTTGTAGATTCACTTAAAATGAAGTATTGTCTAAAAAATTTTGTTCCGCTATGCTTATAGCCTCAGTCTTTAAGACCGGAATATGTTGTCTTACACATTTCCTAATGAGTCCTATTACACATTCAGTAATATGTGATAAAATGTACATACAACCTATGGTTGTACAGGTATATATGTTTATTCCTCGTGGTTGTTGACTTCTTGTAACTCCACACTTTGTATTTTCGTAGTGCTTGAAGTATGCTATTTATTAATAACTGCTTCTGTAGCCCAAAAGTTAAATAAAAATATTATCTTTATTAACAGTTGTTTTCGATACTTCACATAATACCATTACATCCATTTAATTAAGAAAATATCCGTAGCTGAGTTTCAGAAAAAATCCAGTTAAGGTATTTTGTTTTATGAATGCTTATTCGGAAATCCAGCGAAAACAGATCAGGATTGTGAATTGGTGACAAGCGATGGTTTGTATCAGAACCACAGAGCGCGTACATACTATTATAATAATAGAGAGCGATTGTATGTATGACACACCGAGCGAGGGGATGCGCCCCCTATCTTTCTTTAAAAATATATCCCAATTACAATGGTGACATGTGTGACAATGGGCCAGGGAGCTGACACTCGAGTGTTTTCCTTTGCAGGGATCCAGCCTGCTTGAGAGGCTGTCACACGTTGACACGTCTGCTATGTGAAACAGTAAATGCGTATCCCAGACTGTCAGCAGTTTACCTTCCATTTCGTATTGTTTAACATCCGTTTGTTTAACTTGGGTAATGATAAGAGAGGAAGTTGATTACATTTTACTATTCCAAGCTGTTGTTTCGTGTGCACCTATATAAGCACAATTGGCAAGGGATATGTAGGCCTACATTTCTCCAGTAGCCTAAGATATAGATATTAATTAATTATTTTGATTAATAAAAGGACTTTATGAATAAAGCCAGACTCATTAAAAAAAGTCCATACAAATACAATATGACCTTACTGACAAATGCATAAAACTGACAAAGTAATCTAATCTAATTAGTTAACAGTGCAGAAATAAACTTCCATATAGCCTAGTTAAAGAGAACACTAAAATATATTTTTAATATTTATATTTGTACCATAGCAAGTGATAAATATTGTTTTTATATTATATAAAAGTTGTTAACTGTTGAATATCGAGAGGCAATTCATAAAAACTAGACCTATTAAATAAGTTATATTTAGGCCTTAGGCCTACTCCTTCTATTCTGTATCTAGTAGACATATTTTCCTGGGTGTGTACATTCATGTTTCCTTGTAAATGACGATGATAATCATGATAACACTATTTCCATATTATTAAATTCAGGTTGGGTGAAGTTTTAAAAATGCATAAAAGTGAATTATAGTTTTGGGTGATGGGGAGGTTATGTCTGTGGTTACTCTTAAATAGATATATAAATAATGGAGAATAGGCATAGGTTTTTTTAATTGCGTATATTTTTTGGTGGTAATAATTTTAGTATGAAGCATGATATGAGCAAGTAGGCATATGGTCTATACCCTACTGGCCCGTGCGATGGTTAACGTCTATAATATGGTTTATATTATGTAGGCCTACGAATTTTGTGGGCAATAATTATATGCACACTATTTCACATAACAAAGCAGGTCACCTACTTGCAGTTTAAAAGAGAGGAGCTTTGATTTAGGCCTATATTCAGCACAAGGATTAACGCCACCGTACAATGCAAAAATGTAGGCCTATTAACCAAACAAAGGAGCCTCCAGACCTGATATTTTTAAGTCTCAAGTAGAATAACCATAGTGTGCGCGGACTTTAAGGTGCTTCAAGACAGACAGCGAGTTTTGTCATTTTGTTTCTCCTACGTTTTTTGAACCCATGTGTCAGATTATTCCTTGAATGTTCAGATATTTTGTAATAAAAATATTGCATTCTGCTTGTTAGATAGGTCTACCGAAACATGGATTACTAATAATAACTGTAATGGTATATAAGCCTACCATTATTAGGCCTACTCTGTTTTCCTTCAAACACATTAAAAACTACACTTCGGAAAGTTATTTTTTCTCGAACTTTAGTAATTAGCCTATATATTTATATAACTTACTTGGTGCTTGCATTATTTCATCTTGCCCTCAGAAAATATCATAATCGTCAATCGTAATAAGTGAAAAATAAAAATTTATCTTATTAAAGCACAATATGAAAACAAATTATAGAATTTTTTGTAGTTTAGAGGTTGTACGATGGCACAAAATCCGCAAGAGGACACAATGAACTCCCCCATGCTGCAAAGGAACTGCGCAACCAAGCCTTGCTCACAGCAACCTAGTAAATATTGTAAACAGTAGATGAAAGTACGATGTTTGTAACGGGTGTACATCAATTGAGCGCGAACTGATTAAAAATGCATCAATTGAGCGCGTGGTCAGATTTGGGTGTAGGCCTACATCAATTGAGCGCGGTGGATAGTTTTGGAATGCATCAATTGAGCGCGATTATAAAGTAATTCTTCTATATACTGTTTCCTCTTTTTTTATGTAGGATTGGCTCTAACAATATTCCCTAAGCGTGAGAAATGTTGTGTGTAAAGTGTTGCAATGCTGATACTAGAGAATTTTTGTTTTAATGTAATTAGTGTATGGTAACACTGGGTACCAGTCACTTGTTTTTGTTTCACATCTCCTCTTGTATCTTTTAACGGTCACCATTAGTTACTTGTAATTCGAACAGTGCAGTAATGGATAGTGACTGTGTACTACAGCATATTGTAAGCGAGAAAGGCTCTGCGCTCAATTGATGCATTCAGTTCTGGTAAAATTTTTCTCTTGCGCTCAATTGATGAACTCCAGTTTGTAACGATCTATATATTTTCTTTGGGATATATTACAATTTTCATGCCTATTTCCTGAACTACTTTAGACTCTTACTACAAAATTATCCGTACTACAGGCCTACACTATGCTATGAAATATCAACTTTAATAACCGTAACAACTACGATGGTGACTACTAATGACAAACTTTAAACTACTCAGAGCAATCTTCGATAATCAGTAAAGAACAAGTTCAAAATTATAAATACATAAATATAAAACAGAACAATAGATAAAGTTGAAATAAATTTGTACACTTTCTCCCAATAAGCAGCAGTGATAGTGAGTGAAAGAGTTTTCCGGAATACTGTATATCCTCTAACTGGACCCTCGTAGTTTGAATTCCATGCCATTTTCGTGAAATAGGCTATCGCAAGTTAAAGTAAAGGATTTGTTTCTTAAACTAATGGAAGTAAATAACTAGTTATCAGAATTTACAGATTTTTCTATTGCCTAGGCCTTAAGTCATGGGGAAAAACTACGAGCCTAGGTGTTTTCATAGCTGCGCTCCTTTTTTTTTTTTATCTAGGGTCCTTTTTGACCCATGCCTCTTTTATCACTAAACTATTTATTTAGACTTACAATTAGGCATATTGCTTAGTGATAGCAATGACATTTTAATTGGTATTATTTTTAATATAGGCCTAGTTAAAGTAAATATAAGAAATAGGCAACTGTTATACAAATATCTTTAAGTCGGCGTTTTAAAATGTTCACTTCATTTCAACTGTGTAAAAATGTAATTCTCTATTATAACTTCAGAGTAATCTGGATTTTGCTTATTGTTAAATTATTATATAGGTTTTCTTCATTAGACTAAGTGTTATAGGCCTATATTCCATACGATTTGACTTAGCTCTGTGTTATAGTTTGTCTGGTTTAACTTGTATCACAATTACCAATCATGCAACGATTTCTTTATCTTTACACATTGACTAGCCTAAATTTAATTTTCTATAATCTATTATGAAGTAGAGACAGGTGCAATAGGCCTATATAAAAATTGCCAAAATATTAAATTTATTTAGACTAAATAAAGAACAATAGGTAAATTTAAAGTTAAACAAGAGTAAATAGAAATGGAAGGAGAAGAAGAAATGAATAATAAATAAAAATATAGAAGAAAAACATAGCCTACGCAAAAATAAATAAATAATGGGGGGAGATACAGATAAGAGTGAGAAACTTGAGCCTAGTTGACAGGAAATAGGGCTAGTGGAAAATATTTGAATTCCTCAAAAAATAAACATTGACTACTTTGAAGAATAAAAACAAATAGGCTATTATTTAACAGTCTTCACTCAAGTTCAAGGCTTTATGCATTCAGAGCACATGCCCACATGCTTCAGGAGATGTGGATGGCCAACGAGTTAGTACGGGTTGTCGAGTGTCCGAGTTCCTTTCCTTGGGCATGTCGTGGGAAAATGCCTTCTCTCGTTCGAGACTCGAACCTGCATACCTCCTTTCCACCAACTAAACAATAACTCTTTAAATCATACCGCTATGATGCTAGACAATACAAATTTAACAATAGGCCTACAGAAACTTTTTCCCACCTCAGTTCTCTCCTTTCTTTTAAACAGATCTCTTTTGAATCATTACAAATCTTTCAAGTGTCACTAACAGAAATTATTACGCATAAAAGTGAAATGAAATGAATAAGAACTGTACACTAAACTTGAAATACAAAGTAACGTTTCCATACCTTCTTAGCCTCTTGAAAATAGGAACCAATACAAACAAGGGCTGGGAGAGTTGAGAGAAGAAGGGATTAAGCACGTGTTTTAATCCGTTTAAAGGCGAATCAAGAGTCTGAGGAGGAGACTCAAGCGTCGTTCTCAGAGTCGAGGGGATTAGGCATTTATCAGACCCCATTTTAAGTTCATTCAAATCGTTCGGAACAAAGTTTTCTTCAAGTGACAGCTGAACTCCGGTCTCTTTCAGTCACCAGTGTACTCCAAACTTAGGTAACCTTATGTAACCAACAATGTTTTCGTTCGAAATATCTTGGCGATTCATACTGAAAATCTTTTAGAAGCAGAAATTATCCTATACGTCAAACGTCTTTACGTCCTATACGTGTTAATAGTTTTATTTTTTATTTTTCTCCATTCAACCTTTCCTCTTATTTACACTTTCAGAGTCACAGATTTATTCTGAAAATTGTAGGTTGCTGAAGTGTCTGCTTCGAACTTCACGACTGAATACTTCTCTACCTATACTAAGATAGCCTATATATACATGTGGTAGGAGTGAAACAAAATAAAAATGTTAATAAACGAGGGAGCATCCAATGAAAACAGAAATTATTATTTTTTCCCCACTATTTTACTGCTTGTACATTATTTTCCTACATAGTCCCCCCTCAGTTCAATGCACCTACGCCATAGGATAGGAAGTGCTTCGATATTGCGTGAGAAAAGTTCTTTTGCACCGCCGATTGGACGTCTTCATCAGACTTGAACTTCTGCCCTCCAAGGTGCTCCTTTAATGAACCAAAGATGTGAAAGTTTGAAGGGAGAGGTAAAACTACGAAAGAGAAACAAAATCATGAGGTAGGGTTATTATAGTTATGGACTAATATATTTTATCTTAGTGCTGTAATTTATTATGGATTGATTTCTTATATCGAGAAGTTGGATTATGAACTCAGGAGGTATTAGAAACTATTTTTACAGTTAAGATAGTCTCCTAAAAATGCCTTAGATATACACAATCAGACCTATAAGGAATTATCTTTAAGAAACATTCACGTTTCCCTAGATCTGCATTAGCGTAAGTTATTACAAAATATCCAGTTTCCCAGTTAATGTTAATGACTACCTAGGCCTATAACTTATCTAAAATTTACATAGTCATATCATTAATTAATTTGTCTAAAAATTGGTCAAGGAGTGTGGAAATGAGAGATTGGTTAGCCTATTTCTCTGGATTAAAAAGTAATAAATTGTGCGTGATAGTTAATTAAAAATAACCAGGGTAAATTTAGTTTGGAAACTTGATTTCCTATGGAAGTAGTAGAACTAAACTGCTAAACCATCTGAATAGCTCTCTTCTACCACAAATGGTACCACTAATATTAGTATTAATCTGAAATGAGTGGAAATGGCTCGAGGAAAGTATGTGAAAAGTCTTGTTAAAATGAGTGCTGCACTTGCTTGGAGTCAGGATGTAGCACCCAGAAGCACACTCCAGCGCTCTCACGCCACTGCTCCAAAGCGTAATCCTGCCCTGCATCCTATTTCCAACAACAACTGTCCTCAAGAGTTCTGTCTCGCCTTAACACATATGTTTGACCACTTCCAATTCGATTTCTCCTCATTCCGATTGACATGGAAAAGATCATTTTTACCTGCAAGACAAAGATAGGCCTAACCCTTCTCGATCAATATCTTTATTTTCCATCTAGATTTTTCGTACTTTGGAATACTTACGTGAAATCTTCAAGGAGATATTTTTTGTTGTTTATATGTTCATGCTTTTCTTCAAGAGTAAATAACTTGTACAATAATTATTTCCCTTGGCGGTGCCATTAAGACAAGGATAAGATCACTCCAAGATTAATTACGTAGCTAGAAAATTGAGATAAAAATATAGCAAATATGTAAAATAAAATAAACCTATTATTGGGCAAATTGTCTGAAAAAAAATTAAAAAAAAGTCTGGCAGCGACTTTAAAGCCGCGTCCGCCATTTTGAATTTTTTGAAAGTTTTATAATTTTTCCATCGGTATCAGGCTAAAAGATATGTGTGCCAAATTTAAAGTCTCCAGCTCATCTGTAACTGGGTAAACAGTAATTCAGTTGAAGATCACTCGTGTTCAGAATGGCCAAGCAGGTAAAAAAGGAAGTTACGTTGATTCTACGGAAACCCGTCGATATGGCGAATAGTCGTTTAATTTTCTGTAATTTATTTAGAATACATAAACTCGTTCATAGCTGTAGTGATTACCGCTACCTGTATCTTCGAAGGTTAATTCCTATGTCTGTGCCTGCTATAACGTGCTGCATAGCCTACAGAACAACCACGAAGGGACTGGCTTCCATACCAATTACCCATTTTTTATTCAATTTGTGCGTCGAATATAGACTTTTGAGTCAGAAAATGTGAGTGCCTGACTGGCAGTTAACTGCTGTGATAGATTTGGCGAGCTAAAATTCCTCCGAAGTAAACCTTTCTGCAACTGGATGCCTCCATATGCAATAAAAAAAGCTGGATGAGGCAGCTGTACTTCGAAAAAAGTTCGAAAGGAAGGCATTAACAAGAACATTACAGCAGACGGGTCATTATTAGTAGGGTTCACACTACTATATGCCAATATATACCAGTGCTCTGTAGGTAGTAAATGCAATCTCGTTTTTATTCTATTTGCTTTATTTTATTTTATTTTAAGTCTACTAAACTAACAAATTACACAGTAGACTCTCAGAAAACATTCTTGGTGTGCAAGGTCTCACTTTTATGCAGAAGCATGCAACATAGTAGGCCTATTTAAAAATAAATTAGAGAGGGGGAGAAAGAATTATTTGAGTGAAAAGCTAGAGCTTTTGTAGAGTTTCATTTTGAAAATATATACATTCATATGTAATGAAAAGTGAAGGAATAGCCTATTTAATAGAGTATTTAAAATCATAGAAAGATAAAATAGGCCCATCATATTTAATAGGCCTACCAATTATCTATTATTTTGATTAGGCCTAAAGGACGAGTATGTATTAAATTATTCAGCATAGTGAACAATTTTTTTTTTTTTTTTTAATAGGTCTACTCTGGGTTCATTGACGTTTATCAGATATATTGTTCTTACAGGCGGAAAACTGTTTTTCAACGTCACATAGGGTAAATTTTAAGAAGTTAATGTATTCTAAGGAAATTCCCTCAGAAGGGTCAATAGTGCCTCTATTTAGAATTTTACACGTAGGCCTAGACTAAATTATTAGAGTAGGCAAACAACATACTTTTGACAAGATTCAGTAAAACCTGCCTTGATCTTAGCAAAAGTTGTGCGGCGATGTGAGAGAAGATTGTCATGTCTTATCAAAGACTTACAATATTACTACATTTAATTGGAACCTTTGGTAAAACTCATTTAGAAGTCTTCTTTGGCTGTTGTAGTCATCCTCTTCAAGAGCTGTTAGTCGAAGTTATCGTAATCCACCTACTGTGGCAAGTGACTGTAGGCAGAGCTTCAGTACTGAATTTCAACAAAGCTATTTACACATACAGAATTGAAGTGATTAAATATGTAATATCACAGAAATATTTAGAATAGGCCTACCTATAGCCTACAATATGTAAAATATGTCAAATGAAACTATACTATTTTCACTTTAAGTTCAAAGTAGATGTAAACAAACTCTAAAGTACCACTCCGCCGAGCATGTGACAAACCATGTGGAGTTTTACCCGCCACGGAATGAGGATTTGTGTGTATTCCAGTGTTCTCAATAGTACTTTTAAAATATTTTTTATGACATGCACCATTGTTGAAAAATGTGATATTTATTTTGAAAAGATCGATACATCTGTACAAAATTAGGCTTAATATTAGTATTTAAGAAAGTCATAAACAGTTAACAAGAAGATATTAACGAGTATAAAAAATTACTCTCAGTTTGCAATGTTGGCTGCCCACTTCAGAGGCGTTTCCTTGTTGAATTCATTAATTTCTGTTTGTAACCGCCCCAATCCTATCAGAGCTGTAAGTTACATTTAACTTTTGACGAAATTTCTAGCACACGACTTTCTTGTCCTCACGTACGTGTTGTAAAACCGATATATATAAATAAATGAACGCATATTCAGCAGGTCTTACCAAGTTATTGGGAAGGGACTGTGGCAAGTTCATTCCAAGATGGCGTACTTGAGCATTCACACAGCTGTCGTAAACGCCTACAATTTACATTTGTTGTAACGGTTTAATTAGTTCACTTAGTTATTATGCGTCATGAAAACCTGATCAAATTAATTTTGTTTCATATACAGATCTCCTTCAGAAACGTGTTTTTAAATTTCTCTGCACGAAAATAGCTACAAAAAGGTATGGTTTGAACCGAACTATTTTATTAAGAGCAAGAGTATGCATACAAAGCAGCAAAAGTTACAGTTCGTCCACTAGCCAATGAGGCGCTACCTTGTCACGTGGCTTTGTTTACATCTACTTTGAACTTAAAGTGAAATTAGTAATATACTAAAATAGGCGCCGGTGTACCATGAACATTTATAGTTTTCTATAGTGTCTTTGTGAAGAGTGAAATATGTAATAGCCTACATAGAAATCCCAGCTATATAGTTATATGACCATCTCTTAATCAATTGATTCCAAACAATAATAATAATAATAATAATAATGCAATTTTTTGCCCGTAGACTATTTTCTATTTTAAACCTCGTTGTGATTGTTAAGATTCTAGATTCTTTTTTAAAATAATTAACCATATATTTTGGATTCTTATATTGTACTGTAATGACATTTACAACAGTCGTCAACCCACAATGATGGGATCTTCCCCTCTTGGAGCCCGGCTAGCCACAGCCTGTAAGATCATAGACATTGGCTCGAAGTCTGGCACATAAAGGCTCAATAAACGGGCCATAGACATAGGAATAATATGAAGAAGACTGATCTAAAATGGAAAAATAAACGTAGAGTAGCTTTTCCTGAAATTGACGATGCTTGCAAGCAGGAATAAAGATTATGGTAGTAGGCTACAACAGGTACCGGTAAAGAAAAGCGAAGTTTCTTGCAGAAAGGTTATTTTGAAGCTAACATTCAGCAGCCAAAAGATCGAGCGTGGTGTGCACGAATTGCGGGTAGACTTAACGGTAATTTTAAAATCATGTGGCCGAGCATGATGGCTTAGACGCTGGCGTCTGGGGCTCGCATTCTGGAGGTCTGGGATTCAAACCCCATGGCCGGCAAGTTTTATTGTGTTTCCCGCGGTTTCGCCAGTCGCAAATGCAAATGCCGGATTGGATATTTCTTTACCATGATTCATCCAATACCATAACCATCAAACAATTAAATATCAATCAAAACGAACAAGCCAATAGAAACATATGAACATCAATAGTCGTACGGCCTACTGGTGCACCTACAGTCTCTGCAGATTTCCTGTAATGGAGTAGTCATATCACTTTCTTGTGGGGAAACGATTTTTCTTTTCGATAACCTAAGTTCGCTTCTTAATCCTCATCGGTAAGCATACATATATATGAATAAATTTGGGTTAGACGTACGTAAATTATTGTTGTTAGTAGCATTAAAGATGCACGTTATTGGTTCATTTCGTATTGTGTCGATTATTGTGGACACTAGGTAAGATGCAAAAAAGACAAGTATCTGAACAAAAAGTTTTACCGTAACAGATTTATTTTTTGTGTCACAATCTTGAATTAGAAGGATAGCAGCCATGTCACTTGTAAGTGGCAATTTATCCTATTTCATTTATCAGGTTTACTCCATTCTGCTTCATGGTGACAGTAGGTACTTCAATTATACCCGAGTGCTCAGTAGCTTCTGCTTCAGTAATGTCGTCCACAGGGTTGCAAGCGTAAAAATGTTGAATCCGTACCACAAAGATAGGGCATCAAGAGTACTGATGATAACACTTGACTTTCGTGTCCCCCTTTCTGCAGCCACCTGGCGGTCAGATCCACTACTACAACCACCAAACAACTAACTCACTCTCTGTTACTCTGAGACACAAAAGAACTCGAAAAGACAAGTGAAAAAAATGAAAGAGAAGAAAAGGGGAGGAATGTTAGTATTTTTGCCTTGTTTATTTCCCCCGGCGTTTTATTCACAGTGCTCTCCTTTCTGCTTGGCAGTACTTGCGTACTCTCCGGGAAGACAGGAGAACCTCTTTCCTCCCCCTACGCTTTTTCAGGAGTCACAAAGCAAGTACATGCTGGATGAGGTTACTCTTCCTGCAGTCTACTCAAGAGCGACACGAGAGGTTGTGCTGGAATCTCTTTTTCGGTTGTTAGGAAAGAGGGGGTAGGGAGGTAGATTTTAAAAATGTTAAGCTTTGTGGAAAGTAAAAGAGATTGGGATATGTATAAAATATGCCCAATTGTAGCGCTACTTCTGAGAGAGTGTAAGGAGGCATGCATCTTTAGTAAAACCACTCTATCCCTCAGTGCCGTTCTATCTTCTTCGCTCTACCTTTCTAAATTATACCGTTTTTATCTCTTCCTTTTGTTCTTTGAGCTCCATATGTGTTAAACGTGGGAATTATAAGGAGGAGATGATTTAAGTAGGTGTACAGTATTTTTTTGTTCATTTTGTTTACTTGGCTAGTAGTAGGCCTATCTATGACAGTATATGCCATGGTTAATTAGGCGTGTGATAACTAAAGGCAGTGGATAGATACAAATTGTATTACGTATCATACTCAGTAACTCAGTGATCTAGTTTTTGGGTGGTTTGCCATTAAATACATATGACTGGTTCCCTGGCTGAAAGATGGTTTTTCGGGCGTCAAAATATGCAGTCTCCACACTAAAAGTAAGTAGGTCTACAGCTGTTGGAACGAATGTTCACAGAACAAAAACTCTGTAAATGAAAGAATGACAAAATTACTGGCAATTTCATGCTTTATCAATTCATTTTTCTCTTCCGATCATTAGTCATTTGGTCAATCTCACTTTTCTACTAGTCTTAGATCAATCTTGATCAATCTTGTGTGAAGCCCGCAGAAAACAGCTTTTATTTTACACAACTTGTATAACTTACGTGTATGTATACCTCACAATACACACAAACGCTCGCACACTTCGGTGTTCATATATTTCATCAGTATACTGAACCCGAGAGATCTCCTGTTTCCAGTCAGTAGAAAATATATTTTTAACTTTCTCTAGACCTATGATAATGAGTAGCATAATCGAAGCGACAAATCGGCCTATTCGAAGAAAAACATTTTAAAATAGAAAATTATTTTTGTGACAGAAAATTAGTATTTTACTCCAATTTGGGCTTTTGTAGTTTTGCGAAAAAAACTGGCTGACTTATAAAAGACCCGTAATTTTGAAAAAAAAAGAAACATCACATACGCCTACGTTTCAGACCATAGATCTATGTGAACGGCATTCCCGTGCTCTTAGATCATATTTTTGTTTTATTGGTCGGGTTTTCTTCACCATTGGTAGACTAGATTGAATTGTTCACAAACTAAACAGAACGACTACAAGGGAAAACTCTCATGACTTTCCCTACTGTAGGCATAGAAAATCCCATTCTCTCGCTTCACAGTTGGACTCGACCAAAAGACTGCTTTGCGAGAGGGTAAATTCAATTTGTCTATGTTTCAACAAGCAAAGTCATATTCTTAGCATGACAATGCCTTAATTTGTAGAAGAGATTGCAGTTTATAGTTATAACTACCCTTTACATATTCATTGTACGAAAAAAATGTTTCAAATAAAAGATTTGTATTTTAACATTCCTACCTGCAGATGTGCTTAGTACACAAATTTTAAATAAAATCATTAAAGCATTTTAGAGAAATTCACGGGAAAACAACATTTCTTTAGTGTACATGGTAGCAAAAGTAAGAGAAAATCGAAGCAGTATCATGCTTCCTGTCACATCCCTGATCCCTGACCCCTGATGTGAATTTCCGTTTGAGTGACGTCTTTCTTTTAAACTTTATTCGTGAAATACGTTAATCATAGGCGATGTACGAGTACTTTTTAAATTAGCAAGTATGAGCGATAAAGTCACGAGAGTAATTGTCAAGGGAGGGTAAAAAATACCTTAGTTGGAATTATGACTGTTTGATTAATTAAGGAAGAAATATTTAATAAAATCCTTTTATTGATGAACTTTCGGTGATTTAACAAAAAAAAATTATCCGAGCCTACTTGAAAGAAATGAATATTGCCTTAAAACTGGAATGGTACATGCCGGTATCTCCTTGGTGAAGTCATTCAATGCAGTGTGATAGGAGGCTGATACTTGAAATTGTGAGTCACTCCCTCTTCCACACACTCACTTCTGATCGATTCTGACCTCAACACGGATGAATTTCTCTGTGTCACCTTTTATTTCATATAGGCCAACCATAGACCTGTAACGACAGATTGCAACAACTGATGGATATACAGTACTACAGTTCCTGCCTATCTCACTCATAAGTTACCATCAGCAGTACCTGGCTGTCCTAAGTTTTACCATATTATACAACACAAGGATTATTTCGTTATGTACGAGGCGTGACCATAAAATAGCTTTCACACAAGCCATTAGCGGAAACAAAACACAATTTAATGGAAACATTTATTGTAACAGATACAGGATGTGTTGAGCTATTTTTCAACATATTCACCACCGAAATTCAGACATTTTTCATACCGTGGGATCAAATTTTGTATCCCTGTGCCGTAGAAGTCTGCCACCTGGATTTGAACCATTGTGTGCTAACCTCCGTTTCTCTTTCAATCTATACATTTCTCTGTCATTCATTGTCATTTCTTGAGGTCTAGGAAAAGATGAAAATCTCTGGGTGCGCGGTCCAAGCTGTAGGGTGGAGGCTTCATCATCTCCCTGAAAGTCTCCTGCAAAAGTTTGGCTAGAAGATGTTTCAACATCCACCCTACAGCCCGGACCTTGCTCCCAGTAATGTCCATCTTTTCCTGCACCTCAATAAATGACAGAGAGGCGGAGATGGTTGTTGTCACACATTGGTTCGAATCCCAGGCGGCAAACTTATACGACACAAGTGTTCAAAAGTTGGTCCATGGTATGACAAATGTCTCAATTCTGGTGGCGGATACGTTGAAAAATAGCTGAACACTTGCTGTATCTGTTGCAATAAATATTTCCACGAAATTTTGTTTTGTTTCTGTAAACGGCTCCAGGGAAACTTACTTCGTGGACGGCCCTCGTATAATTTCGTGACTAATCTATACTATAGCCTACTCCAACCAATTTCTCTGAGTGTATACGCCTATCGAAGTTCTCCACGGGTCTACGTCCGTCATATCTGGAAAAGCTATCTTGCTAAAGAAGTTAACACATCTAGTCAAGCATTGATGCAAGATTGCATCTAATAGAACACCTATGCTCAGGCATATACTAGGTATATTTTTCCGATCGGCATCCACATGTATAAATACAGATCCATACAAACCCACAAACATATAACTTATGCCACGTATTAGCCTATGTACTATGGAACCTGATCTACATTGGAATTTGGAACAATACGCGTTTCGTTTTAGCCACATCCTGATAATCTGTATTCTTTGCGATCGTAGTCTCAAGTAAAGGTATTTACAATTTATTAATTATTGTTGTCAGACCACAGACTACAGAAAATCAGAGTTTTCAATTTAAAAAGGTTTCTTTAATATGCGTTCCCTTCATTGACAATTATTTAAATACGAGATGAGTAGTGTGGGTGGAGAAGTATGTCGTTATCCAGTGCAATTAAACATTCTCTAGACAGTGTAAAGATAGATATCCTCTTCCTGAGCAAACGACCTGTCTATATATAAGTTTATAGCGAGCTATCAAACAATCCAGCACAGCGCCATGCTGACAGGATAACAGCTGTGCTTTTTTTGTGTGAACAATTTACTACTGGTATGTATCTTTTTCACGAGTGTACTAATGTTATCTTCAGAATCTTATTAATTTTTTTTTTTCACTTACATTTTGCTCATTCAGTCTAATTTTCTCAGTGGCGAATAGAAGGAAGACATTGAAATAATAATACGCCGAATATACAAAAGTAGCCTATATCGTAGTCTATCAAATTTAAAATATCTATTTAAGTAGCGTAGGCCTACTACACGAAAATGCTACAAAATGCAGAACTTCTTAAATTCAACATGGACTCAGCCTACACCCAATAAATTTAGTTATTAGTGACCATACTCTCTTTAAGATTTAATGGATATACTCTTCAGATTTAAACCACTTCTGCGTAAGCAAAGTATAAAACGAGATACAAAATGTCAAACTAAAAGCTAAAAAAAAGAGTGTGTAAATTAAGGGAGAAAGCGAAATGAAGATGGAATGAATGGAAAATAAAGAAATGAAGAAGGAAAGAAAGAAAGAGAGAGAAAGAAAGAGAAAGAAAAGGGAAGGTTAAGGCAAGAAATTATAAAATGGGATTAAAATGAATGATGATTTATGCAGGAAAAAATAAACACGGAAAATTCAATTTCGAAGAAAGTGTATAGAAGTAATTATACGAATACAAAGCAAAATAAAATCATGCAGATTGAAATAAGTGTCCATAATCGAAAGCTTTATCAAAATGAAAGGGAATAAAGTCATGAAGAATGTTGCGAAAGAAATTGAAAAATACAGTATTGAAATATTGGTGCAGTATAGAAAGGCAACTAATAAAGTGGCCGAATGACCGATTCTACTAACAGATAAAAAATTCAGATTGTTGTGATTTATCATTATAAAAGTATTTCGGTAATAATTAATTTGCATTGTACGAGGCACGTCCATAAAGTAATCTCCCTGGGGCCGTTTAAAGAAACAAAACACAATTTCAAGGAAATATTTATAGCAACAGACACATAAGCGTTCGGCTATTTTTCAACATATTCGCCACCGGAATCGAAACATTTCTCATACCGTGTGTCGTAGAAGTCTGCCGCCAGGGATTTGAACCACTGTGTGACAAACATCTCCGCCTCTTTGTCATTCTCTGTCATTCCCTGTCAGTTCTTTAGGTGTAGGAAACGATGGAAATCATTGGGAGCGAAGTCCAGGCTGTAGGGTGGATGTTTAAACACTTCCTAGTAAGACTTTTGCAGAAGTTCGGCTGGGAGGTGTTGAAACATCCACACTAAAGCCCTGACCTCAGTGATTTAGACCTACATCTTTTCCTACACCTCGCAAAATGACAAAGAATGACAGAGAGGCGAAGGTGGTTGTCACACAGTGGTTCAAATCCCTGGCGGCAGACTTCTACGACACAGGTGTGGAAAAGTTGGTTCCACGGTAGGCCTATGGCAATTGATTCAATTACGATGGCGAATATGTTGAAAAATATAGCTTATCACTTTCTGTGTCTGTTGCAATAAATATTTCCTTGAAGCTGTGTTTTGTTTCTGCAAAAGGCTCCAGGGAAACTTACTTTATGGACGCGCCTCGTATTGTGTGTGAGTAGCACAATTTATAATTACTCAATTTCCTGCAAGCCTCAAGTGAGATGTTTTCAACCAGAGCTATTAGACTGTTCACTGCCTTCATTCTTCCAAGGCCTAGCCTATAGGCCTGACCTATTGAGTAGAATCCATCTTTTGCTTAAGAAGACCAAGAAGGATAAATACTATTAATTTTGGCCATGGACTTCTTTTTCGGGGTTCGGAGCTCTTTAATTTGGCTAAATGTACAAAATAGCACCAAAGCTTTACTGCAGCTTTCTGTGGCCTCCACCAAAAAAAATCTTACCGATCTCAGTCAGACCTTGGATGCAGTAGCAAGGAAGCTGCATTCTTCATCACTCTGGGTTCATTCTTTTAGTATTAAAATACATCTTTGATTACAATATGATTATTCTATTTATCCTATGTTAAAGTCTGTGTTTGTTCACTAGTAGATTAGGGTATGGCGTATGTTAAAATTATCTTATCTCAAGTTTCTCAAAAAGGTATACATATCTGTATTAAATGTACTCTATATGTATCCTTTTAGGACTGTGCTTTTGGATCTGAAATACAGTAGTAGGCCTATATGTGCTTATTATTTGTTTGGATTAATGGAACTTAACAAATTTATTTTCAAAATGTAAACTACTGAATATGATAAACGAAAGTAGCACTTAACATGTTGTTAGAAGGAAAACAAATAAAAATAGAACAATGATGAATTTATAAATAAAATATTAAAATGGGTTTATTAATGAAGACGAAAAACGAAAGAAATAAGCAGTGATATTGTTTATTACAGAAACTTGGATCTTCTAATTGACTGGTAGTCTTCAAAGCTACCACCGATTGCTTCCTTCGTCGTGGTTCGGATTCTACATTGATCTATAGATCTCGCCTAATATAATAGGCAATATCTACAATTTTGGGATTTTCCCCATCCTCTGAGTGTTCGGTTAGCCACTAAACTCACGGTAATTCTTGAAATGACTCATAATTTGGCACTTTGGGTGAAAACAAGATAATGCAAATCTTTTAAAATAGTAGAAATTGATAAAGAGAAAAAATATCATAATGCTGGGATAGCATTCATAAGCTAGACATCAATAAACTTAATGGCCAAGAAAACTTTAAACATATATAAAAAAAGTATTAAGATAGGTAGGCTACGTATTGGGTTGAATTAGGTTTTTTGACAGGTCAGCGAGATTTTCTTTTTGCTTGCCTCTGTACACACTTTGTCAGCAGTTACTGCTTGGCTGCGCACATCTTGAGAGAGAACAGAGAGAAACTGCTATACAACCCAATATACACCTCCCCTTAGCCTTATTCATAATTCATGACGACATTGAAATTCCTCCCCCAACACACTTTAAATTCAGATTTTTATAAACTCGTCGTGTGGCATCATAAACGCTGTGCTGGGAATTCAACTTTCATGATCAAACAGAGGGAGGGAAAAAAATATGGCATGTTTACTGACGTCTATGAGTAGGCCTTCAGTATAACATCCATTTGTGGTTTGTTAAATATATTCTGAAAAGGATAATACATTAATTTCGGGTGGCAATGTTGTTAAAATATTGGGCACTAGAATTGTTTTTAAAATTTTCTCCTAGAAATAGATTAAGACAATAATATAATAGTGTGAGTTAGTTCACATCTATTACTTGAATTAACCTTATTATTTTTTCAATAATAATAATAATAATAATAATAATAATAATAATAATAATAATAATAATAATAATACCTTCATGAAATGTGTGAAACTCTGCCAGCCACTATCCTACGTATCTAAAACGAGTTGCGTTGAAATATATTCATATATATATATATATATATATATATATATATATATATATTTTAATTTATCATTGTCTTTGTAGTTAACTTTTTCATGAAAGAAGGAACTAGACTACTTTCCAACGATCATTACTAATAATTTCCAGAATTACATCCACTTCCTGATGATGACAACAGAGTAATTATTGAAACATAAAGTACGAGGTTACTTTTCTTTACTTTTGATGTAGCCTGCTTATATTGTCTTCTTATCCTGTGAACACCTCTTGGTATAGGGCTATGCTTACAGCACAATAATCAACATATTTATGTATAAATACTTGAAATACTGAACATTTTTAACTGAATAATTTAATGAATATTCGTATTTTCGTGTGCCAGGATTATGAAACTTTCCCCTTCCATATTGTTTTTATTATTTGCCTTATTTTTCTCCGTGACTCTGAAATATCTTACTTAAACATTCTAAACCACGGAAATCAAACTAAGAAACATGTTCCTTAATAATGCCTGCGCGTTAGACTTCACGTTAAGCAGCAGTGCTAACAAATTTGCTGCCATGTACGGCTGAACGCAGAGTGTGATGATGACCGGCTGATCATATTCTTCAGCTATTTCACTGGCGAACCACATTGCTTCAAAACTATATGACATGTACTTATTTCTGTCTGCCTAATTGGAACGGTCACCAAAGCATTGAAGTTCTGTTCCAAAAGTTCGCGGCCAAGGCCGATAAAATTTACATTTAATAGTCGTATGTCTGATGTCTATAGATTAAGTGCCCTAAAAGGGATTGTTGCGAGATAAAATTCCGGCACATCGGTGATGGTAGTGGTCCTAACTAGCAATACACAATCGTCAAATAATCAACAATAACAAACGTGATGAACCATATCATTATGTTTTATATTTACATTCTTATACCCTCCTACACTAATACAGTGAAACCTGTCTGTAACGGAATTGCAAGGGTCCATAATTGTTTTCCGCTATAGGCAGGATTCCGGTGAGTAAAGGTTATATATATATATATATACACACACACACACAGTATTACCTTATAATAATACAATGTTCATGTGCTCCCTTAGATTACATGGTCAATTAGAGGAAAACCTTTTACATTATGTTGTAGATTAGTTTCTAAGTTACATATAGTGAATAATAACAAAACTGCGTATTGTAACAGGCAGTGTAAGTATATTAAAAAAAAGAATGTTAACTTATAAACGTCATAACATAAAAGTACATTAACAGTTTGGAATATGTTTACAAGAATCACTGGTCTTTCCTCGTGTTTACTTGTGGGGATGCATTTCGGAAATAAGTTGTGCCATCCTCAGTCATATTTAGATAACGTGTAGAGTCATTTATCTTGTGATTACGTACAGTGTTTACACTATAATTTGCACGTCCTATCTCTTTTTATAGCCTGAGTGTAACTTACATAAATTGGTTCTTTACACTATGTAGATTATACAATATTACTGGTCTTGAAATGTTACACAGTTGCACCTAAGTAACCGTTGACATTGTACTGAAATCATGTGTGGGTATCTATATTAATAAAAGGAAGTGTCTGTCCTCCGTCTGTCTGTCTGTCTGTCCGCGATGCCCAGCGAAATCTACTCAACGCAGAGATCTGAAATTTTATACATATGCGGACTAAAGGGTCGGAATGTGCACCTCGAAGCCGGAATTTTAATTTTCGCTTTCGTTCGTGAGTTATGAGTGAAAAACGGGCAGAAAACGTGTATTTATTGCGTTTTCGAAGCATGAGTTTTCAGTAATACAAATCAATTACACTAGGCTTTGGCTATTTTTGTCATACCTTCGACATAAAAGCATCGCGATCTCTTGAATGTTGTAGCTCACGCTGGTCGATTCATTTGTTTTTAATGTCAAGGCACGCAAAAATAATATGAAATTTTCAACCTACACCGAAGAGGATTATTATTATTATTATTATTATTATTATTATTATTATTATTATAGGGATAATCAATATTAGCCTAAATATGGTCAAACGTTGTTCGATTTGGACGAAACTCACTATACAGGGGTTTTCTGGGCCAAGGAACTCGAATCTGAGATCGCTTTTACCAGGCGACGCTATCTAATCGTGATATGTAGTCCACATGATTTAGGTGTTAATATAATGATTTAACTATTATGCTCTTAATTTTTAATTTTTTTAATAATTATCGCGGGCGAAGCCGCGGGCACATGCTATCTTAAAATAACATGCTATCTTAAAATAATAAAAGGACGTGTTTGTCTGTCTGTCCACGATGCCCAGGGAAATCTACTGAACGCAGAGATCTGAAATTTTAAACATAGATGGGCTGAAAGGTGGGCGAATGCGCATCAAAGCCGGATTTTTAATTTTAGCTTTCGTTCGCGAGTTGTGAGTGAAAAACTGGCAGAAAACGTGATTTTAGCGCTGTCGAAGCATCAGATTTCAGTAATACATTTCAATGTCAAATCAATTGCAGTTGGCTTTGGCTATTTTTGTCATACCGTGGTAATAAAAGCATCGCGATCGCTAGAATGTTGTAAGCCCACGCTGGTCGATTCATTTGTTTAGAATGTCAAGGCCCGTAGACATATGAAATTTTCAACCTACACGGAAGAAGGATAATCAACCCTAAATATGGTCAAACAGTGTTCGATTTGAACGAAACTCACTATACAGGAGTTTTCTGGGCCAAGGAACTCGAATCTGAGGTCGCTTTTACCAGGGGACGCTACCTAATCGTGGAATGCACTCCACGTGATTTAGGTGTTAATAATTACAATGATTTAACTAGGCTCTTAATTTTTAGTTTTTAATTTTTGAAATAATTATCGCGGGGGAAGCCGCGGGCACATGCTGTTTGTCTGTCTGTCCACGATGCCCATCGAAATCTACTGAACGCAGAGATCTGAAATTTTAAAGATAGATGGACTGAAAGGTGGGCGAATGCACCTCGAAGCCGAATTTTTAATTTTAGCTTTCGTTCGCGAGTTATGAGTGAAAAACTGGCAGAAAACGTGATTTTAGCGCTGTCGAAGCATCAGATTTCAGCAATACATTTCAATGTCAAATCAATTGCAGTTGGCTTTGGCTATTTTTGTCATACCGTGCAAATAAAAGCATCGCGATCGCTTGAATGTTGTAAGCCCACGCTGGTCGATTCATTTATTTAGAATGTCAAGGCCCGTAGACATATGAAATTTTCAACCTACACGGAAGAGGGATAATCAACATAGACCTAAATATGGTTAAACATCGTTCGATTTGGACGAAACTCACTATACAGGGATTTTCTGGGCCAAGGAACTCGAATCTGAGATCGCTTTTACCAGGCGACGCTATCTAATCGTGGTATGTAATTCACGTGATTTAGGTGTTAATAATTATAATGATTTAACTATTATGCTCTTAATTTTTAATTCTTGAAATAATTATCGCGGGCGATCGCTTGATTTTGTAAGTCCATCCTGGACGATTCATTTGTTTAGAGTATCAAGGCCCGAAGACATATGAAATTTTCAACCTACATGGAAGAGGGATAATCAATATAGGCCTAAATATGGTCAAACATTGTTCGATTTGGACGAAACTCACTGTAGAGGGATATTCTGGGGCAAGGAACTCGAATCTGAGGTCGCTTTTACCAGGCGACGCTATCTAATCGTGGTATGTAGTCCACGTGATTTAAGTGTTAATAAATATAATGATTTAACTATTATGCTCTTAATTTTTAATTTTTGATTCTTGAAATAATTATCGCGGGCGAAGCCGCGGGCACATGCTAGTGACTAATATGCTTAAGTTACAGCGGTGTTATCACTGGCTCTGTTATCTCCATGTTACAAATTTTGAAAACTTCTAAAGTGTTTAATTTATTACCTTTATTTTATTTGTATAGACTATTAGTCTACGTTTAGTGTGTTTTGTGTGTCATGAAGTTTATATCCGTTTTTTATTAGTGTTTAGTGAAAGCAGACTTATTTCTAAGGCCATCGATCTTTATATTCCAAACTACTAATGTGATTTTATATTATTGCCATCTATAAGTTAACTTTAGTTTTCTTAATATTTCGGCAGCTTGTGCTACAATACACAATTTTATTTTAAACTAACCTACTGCATCATAGAAACTTTTTTTTGTGTCCACCCTTACCCCCGGAGTGCCAAGCAATTAAGCCAAACCTCCGGTCAGTCCAAATTTTGGTAACCATATGTGATGTGTGTATACCTATTGTCAATTGTGCCCTTATATACATCCGTAGGGGATGTTGATGGTGTGTCGTGTTTGGGCTGAGTACTTGTGTCTTTGTACTTTGGCGCAGGATAGACCTAAGTGCGGATAGGTCTTATGTGCAATATCTCCCCGAGTGTGTTTATTTTTAGTGACATGTAGTTATGTATTCTAGAGATTTGTATAGCGTGTATCTGTTTGATGGGATCGATGGGATCGATGTATCCGGCATTCGCCTAAGAACGAGGGAAACCCCTCAAAAACCTCGTTCGGACTGGAGCAGTGGCCAAATGACCGTCTACTTTGGTGTGTTAATTTACTATAGACTTTTCGAGAAGTGCTGTTTTTGCAAAGGTTTTAAGTGCTGGGAAGGTGTTTTTACGCGTCCAGAACGTGAGGTCCGGTGCCCAGGCTTCCTCTTCTGCCCTAGCGGCTTCGTGGAGGAGTAGTCGAGCTTCTCGATATCGAGGACAAGTATAGGCCTACAGCATATGATACATGGTGTCTGGTTCGCTGTCCTCACAAGCGCATAGATCGTCGTCTGTGAGTTTGAAACGAATTAAGTTAGCGGCAAAGTTGCCGTGGCCAGTTAATACCTGTGTGACGAAGTGGTCCAATTTAATCCATGGCATTTTAAGTCTATTTCTGATATTTGGGAAAAAGTCACGAGTGATTCTACCATTTTGGGCAACTACCCATTTTTGCTGCCAAATATCTATTAACTGTGAGTGAATGCGTTCATAAAGATGTGATCGATCTAAGCTCTCAAATTCCCTTGGTCCGATTTGAAGGGCACCTAATTGAAAATTAATTTGCTTCCGCACTTTGTACCTGGCTATCCGTTCCTCAAGCAGGAGATCAACAGGAAGAACACCAGCTATGACTGGTAGAGCATCATTCGAAACAGTGGAGTAGGCTTTAGTTGTTCGCAAAAGAGAATGTCGCTGGGCAGATTTGACTAATGTCTCTCTCAAAATTAACCCCATATGCGTACGAAATCATTGGAGGCCAACAGGTTAATTATTGATAAAATATTTTGTACTAGCATGTGCCCGCGGCTTCGCCCGCGATAATTATTCCAAAAATTAAAAATTAAGAGCATAATAGTTAAATCATTATATTTATTAACACCTAAATCACGTGGACTACATACCACGATTAGATAGCGTCACCTGGTAAAAGCGACTTCAGATTCGAGTTCCTTGGCCTAGAAAACCCCTGTATAGTGAGTTTCGTCCAAATCGAACAACGTTTGACCATATTTAGGCTAATATTGATTATCCCTATAATAATAATAATAATAATAATAATAATCCTCTTCGGTGTAGGTTGAAAATTTCATATTATGTTCGCGTGCCTTGACATTAAAAACAAATGAATCGACCAGAGATCGCGATGCTTTTATGTCGAAGGTATGACAAAAATAGCCAAAGCCTAGTGTAATTGATTTGTATTACTGAAAACTCATGCTTCGAAAAAGCAAAAATACACGTTTTCTGCCCGTTTTTCACTCATAACTCTCGAAGGAAAGCTAAAATAAAAATTCCGGCTTCGAGGTGAACTTTCCGACCCTTTAGTCCATCTATGTTTAAAATTTCAGATCTCTGCGTTCAGTAGATTTCGCTGGGCATCGCGGACAGACAGACAGACGGAGGACAGACACTTCCTTTTATTAATATAGATTCGCCAAATTTTGGAGAACTGGGGATATAATCAGTCTGTTCACCAGCTATTCATAGATTTAAAAAAAATAAGATTCCGTCAGGCGAGAGAAATATGATTTTTTAAATTCTATGAAATAGCTGATGAACAGACTGTTTAAATTTCACTGATCACTCTAACTTTCTTGGTATCTCAAATTCAATGAGGATATTATACAATTCCGTTAGGCGAGAGAAATTGTATAATATCCTCATGCCAAGAAAGTAAGTTATACTGGTCAAAATGTGTATAAATGAAACCTGTAGCGGAGTCAGTAATAGGCCTACAGAAAAAGTGTAGGGTCATGAAACGTTAAAACAATGCGCTGCAAAAATATTAGAATAGCAAATAAAGCATTCGAGCAAATGGATAAATTGAAAAGGCTGGGAGCAATAAATACATCGCAAATAATACACGTATTAAAGTAGAAGTTAAGTATCGACTAATTTTATACAATTCAGAAAGTTTTATCTTCTCGTCTTCTATCCGGAAATCTGAAATTAAAAAGATTATAAGACAATTATTCAGCTGGTTGTATTATACCTATGTGATACATGGCCTTTTATTCTTCGTGAAGAACATAATCTGAGAGAGTTCGAAAACAGAGTGCTTAGGAAAATATTCGGACCTAAGAGAAATGAAAACGGGGATTAGAGAATACTGCATAATGACGAGCTTCATAACCTGTACTCTTCACCGAATTTAGTAAACGTAATCAAATCACGGAGGATGAATTAGGCTGGACATGGTGCACGCATGGGGAAGAAAGACATGTCCAAAAAATATTGACTGGAAGACCTAGTTGTAGGTGGGAGGACAATATTAGAATAGATTTAAGGGCAGTAAGATTTGCGAGGGATGGTTGGATGGAATTAGCACAGAATAGAGTTGAATAGCGGGCTCATGTAAGCACGGCATTGAGCCTTGGATTCCATAAAACAAAAATTCCTTTACCTTGCTTAAAAATTGTAGGCTATATTGCCATTGAGTAAGTAGTATAGAAACTAACGTACAATACAATTAAAAAGTTTTATCTTAACTTACCATGTAATGTAAAGGACCACTTTATGTGCATTTTATTTATGTAGGCCTAAGATAATGTTTCTATACGAGGGTATAACGTTGTATATGTAAAACATCCTCTTAACAATATTACTAATCTTCTACCGTCATGAAATTATTAATGATGTTTAGTCATATTTCTTAATGTTCACTGAGAGGATTTGTGGTAAAGGCCATTGGCATTCATTGGCATTTAATTCCTTTGTAGTTTATAAAGTGACTTGTACCGTGACAACTATTGGATATTTATTTCCTTCTTTAAATTAAGAACAATTGAAATTTCGAAAACTTTGCATGGAACAGCTTAAATTTCCCCGGTACGTTCTGGGCCAGTAAAATGAAATGTAGACTAATGTATCACTAATACAACATGTAAACAATTATATGTTATTTTATTATTTATTTTCTTTTGGTTTAGCCTACGCTATATAGAGAAATATTGCACTATCGTATCAAATTATTATTTATTACCTGATCTATCTCGTATGTTGAAATTACATTTTGACGAATCGTTTTTATTAATGCAATTGAAAATCAGTAATGTTCAAACGTTCGAAATTTTGCGAAGTCCGAAACAATCTGTGAAAGTGTCAAGTGTCAAGATGGCAGATATTATCTAGACATACATAAACGAGCAAGATGGTCGCGTGTTAAAATCTCAGGGGGGCCAACCTGAAAGTGTGGTTTTCAGGAATTTCCCCTCTCGCAGGAGTGAATGCTGGTTTGAAATGTAGACCCATAATAACTTTTGACTTTAAAGTAGCTATTTCATGTTTAGGCTTAGTAAAAAAGAATATATATATGATATGATTTAATGAAGTAGAGAACTGGTATAAAAATAAATAAATAAATAAATACATAAATAAATAAGCAGATATACAATATTAATAAGTGCTCTGCCCAGTGGAATTTACTTGACTTGGTCTTCAAATTTCGATCTCCATCTCCTCCTAGCGGGCAATTTCTTCCCAAGATGAGATTTAATTGCTTTCCTACGAATAACTATGTTCAGGATTGATCTCTTCTTTTCAACTCTTCTCAGAACTTCTTTGTTTGACCCTTTGTCCGTCCATTTATTTCTTCATTCTTCTCCAGCATCAAATTTTAAAACTCTGAAATTAATTCTTCTTGATTTTTCGCACTATCCGTGTTTCCGATTCATAGAGCAATACTCCGACAAGAAACCTGCGATAAAATAGAGTTTCTAATCCATTATCCTACTACTTCATGCATGTAGTATATACTCCGGCCTATCCCTTCTTAATACCTTACAGTAGGCCTATAGGCATATTTTGTACTTTACATTTTCAAGAGCAAGTTCCATGTTTATTTCTGAGAACTCCGAACTAAACTCCATGGCGCTACATCTCTGAATGGACTAGGCCTATCACCCGACCGCTGCGTCATCTACCATAGGCAGATGGCAAGATTGGTTGCATGTGGTCAGCATGCCGGCACCCACGGCCGTTAATGGTGGTTTTCATGACCGGAGTCGCCACTTCTCAATCAAGTAGCTCCTCAATTTGAATCACGGGGGTGAGTGCACCCCGTTCCAGACTTCCGTACCTCAGAAAAATCCGACGAGGTACCGGGTCGAACCCGGACCGACGGATCTGTAGTCAGCGACGCGAACTACAAGACGACGCCGGCGGTCTTATTTCTGAGAAAGATATGTGAATTTCAGAGTGTGGTGAGAGGGATGAACTATATGGAGAGATGCCAAGGTCTATGTAGAGAGTAGAGATACATTACACCGAAGGCGGTTACACGAAATATCTTCATTTCATACTTTTCTTTTACCGCCGCCCATAACCCCAAAAAACCTACTTTTGAATCGCGAAATAACGCGAAAAACACACATAATCCCACTTTTTTGACGAATTTCAACAAAAACAGTTTTATTTGGACGAAATTTTAACATTAATTCATCTTAAGTACTATTTTCACAAATTCGTGTACTCATTCTTTCGTAATTTTGTTGATAAATAAATGCGTCGGCCATGTTGCCAATGTGAGGCAATTTTCGCTACAAGAGACTGCTTACTGTACAATCTTGCAGCCAATGGAGCAGGATCAACCTATGATGTGATGCGTGTTGCGGCACATTCAGAATAATACATACACTGCTCCATAAATTAACTTCTTCGCCTTCCCAAACTTTTTGTGATATTCTGGAATACAATTTAGGCTCAGTTTTTAAGAAATATTTATTTCCTAAATTCTTTTTTTTTTTTAATATTTTTAAAAAGATATATAATTTTTAAAAAATATCAAAAAAATGATTAAAAAATACTTACACTGCAGATATTTCAAAGATCATAGATTATGTTGTTCACATGATATTAACAAACACACAGAAAAATAATCACTCAGAAATATCTATATTTGTGGAAGTTATCAGGGAAACGACTGTTCCGTACAAGAAACGTGGCAGATATTTTGAAACTATAATTACCCGTAACTGTAACAGTTTGATTAATTTTGAAAATAGTATGCAATTGTAGAAGTAGTCAATAAAGAGTATGTCAGATTGCAAGACTGTAGAGCAATTTATTGCTGAGAAAAAAAAAAAATTGAAATTCACATATTTCTCACCAATGAATTTCCTCGAAACTGTATGTCCCCCCTTAATTCGAGCATTCACTATGAAGTTATGAAAAGTCTGAAATGAATAAACATTTCATACAATAAACGAAAATACAACAGGCGGGAAATTTGAAATAAACTGACGATAAAAAACTTCTTAGGCAAAGTCATGGGTGTATTATAAAAGTGTATTATAAGATGTATTATATTATTGTGTGTATTATGATTTTATTATAAAAGTTGTCTAATGTAGATAATATTTTAGAAATAATACTGCCAAATTAATAATAATAATACCGAAATACTAGAATTTTAGAAGAATTTTCCTTATTAATAAGAGAATTTTCATGAATTTCTACCTATGACGTGTGAAACTCTTGAGAAAACTTGGCTTTGTATCATATAGGGTCATAAGGAAAGGGGGTTTCCCAAGCGTATCTGTTATGATTTGTACAATAAGATATCATGAATAGGTTATGTTACAATGTCATATCCTGGTAACTCGAGAATCCATGCTTCCTGAAAGCGTATATCCTTGTGCAATATAAACATCTTCCGGGAGGAAGGAAGAAGGGTTAGTGAGAATATTTAGAGGGGATATTGAGCAGTGGGAAAAGGAAAAATTAGGGGAGAAATCAGGACTGAATAAAAATCCCCTGATTAGGATTAAATAACCTCTAGACGTGACTGGATGAAAGCGCTGGTATCTCGGCTTTTGTTTCAGGGAGAACAAAAGGGTGCACAATAGAGAGAGGGAGCAGGTCTTCAATGGAGCGTGGACAGGATCGGCACATGCTTGTTAAAGTTGACACGTTTAATAAAACTGTTCTATTCGCGCAAGAAATTGCTTTTTGACATGTGTATTGTGCTGCATGTAAACAACCATAATTGCATATTTGACTTCTGACAGATTCATACAGGCTAAGTGATTTTTAAATCCAATTCACTTTCAGCATTGTGATGTAGCTTCTCATATAGCCATGAATACACACTAACCAATATTTTATTAAAAATAACAATTATATGTCTGCAGCTCGGAAGATGGATGTGTAACATTGCCTTAATTACAGAAATTTTTATAAGCCTATTATCTAACGTTCAAATAATAATTAATAATACTAATAATAATTTTACTATAAAGTGAATGAATGAATGAGCCCGCTGTGTCCCTGAAGGGCAAGGGCCTCCTACAAGAGGGAAAGCTCATACTAATAACTCACGTGGTGAGCTATTCCACGTGAGAGAGGCTGTACTTTGAGTTAATTCACTTAGGACATAGTCATTTTCACAGTTCATTGTTCTTCTTTAGTCGTCCCAGTTCTTTCCATGCACTTCTGTTTCGGGCGACACTGGACCAATGCACCCCAATTTTCTTTTTGAAGTAGTCTGCCCATCTTTTCTTGGTCTGCCTGGTGTCCTTTTTCCGGCGTAGGGGTCCCACATGGTGGTTACCTGCGCCCATCTGTTGTCCTTGAATCTCGCCACATGACTGCACCATTTCCATTTTGTCTCTGCAGCCCGTTGTCCGATGTTTTCTGAGGCTGTGATAGCTTGTAGTTTTTTGTTGGAGATCCTGTCATTCAGTGATATGTTCAGTATTTTTCGCTCCATTCTTCTTTGGCATGCTTCAGTGGTTTTTCGTTGTCTGTCTGTAAGAGACCATGTTTGGCATCCATATAGCAGTCCTGGGAGGACACAAGTGTTGAGTGCATCTGGTCTCACTTTCCTGTTTAGAGATTTATCTGGAACCAAGAATTTGATGGACCAGAAGGCCTTCCACGCTTAAGCTATTCGTCTCTTTATCTCATTGTCCATTTTGTGATTAAATGAGACTAGTTGTCCCAGATAGTTGTACTCGTCGACGTACTGTATCTCGGTCCCTTGCATTTCCACGCGTCTTGGTGGCCCGTAAATCATTAGTACTATAGGCCTAAAGTACTATGCAAAAATGTATGGTATGGTGTAGTGTAGTTTAGTCTCATTCACAGTACTATTTAAAGGAACGTCGGTTCATTTCTGCTTATCTGAGGTGTCCTTGTTATTAACAAATGCTCATGAAAGATAAAACATCAATCAACAAAAACTGCTTAAAAAGATACATCAAAATAATGATTACAATACCAAATGAAATGAAACTTATCTATGGATATAACCTAATAACCTTATTTAATTTTTATTATCCATTTCTTTCTCATGAAAAATACATTTTTGCCTATTTTTAAAACCTTGTTACCTTTATTGTATTACAAATTTTTTTATATGGTACGTTATTATTCAGTTTCAATAATTTATTATGTGTAAACATTTCTCTCCAGTGTTTTGTTGCTTCACATTCAAATATTTTCGTTTGAACTGCAAAGTGGACACATTTCTTTTTCAGTATTTTTACTCGTATTTCTCAACGTTCAGGTACCTAATCTATACCATGCTAAATCTAACCTCTAAACTTTATTAATTTTGAGTAAATAAGTTTTTAGCTGTCTATTTGTTAATACAAATTTGTTACAAAATGTAAGATTCGAGGTTTTCCTTGCGTAGAAGTTGAGTGAACGCCTCTTGGGTATTCAGCTGGTCAATATGATTCCCGACGTTTCAAAGGCGATTGCTGACTTCATCTTCAACACCCTTGAAAATGAAGGCAGGGTGGTCCTCTGAAACGTCGGGAATAATTGATCTTCAGACTTGGCTGACTATCGGAAAGGCATTCATTTTACAATACAAAATGTTTACAAACCCCGACACCCGTAAAAGCAAATTTTATGATAGTGGACGGTTCAGTGCAATGCACTGGATTTCACTAAAATATTTGCAATAATACAGAAAGTGCAAACTTAGGAAAGTATGAGTGAATATCTGGGTACAATAAGTACAGAACTGGTTTTAATTACAGACAACAAATATAAAATTTGAAGATAAATTGTGGGAGGAAACTGAAAGTAATTATAGCAGGTTTGTCCCAAAGTCAATGCATGGATATCAGGTACCATGACGCATGCGGACAATGACGTTTTTCAGCAAACTGACTATGTGCCCATGCGTCATGGTAAGTTACATGATAGTACATGACTTAGCTTTGGGAACAGACCCATCTACATTTTAACATGTAATACAGAAAAGAAGTAATTGAGTTAATAATTATATACATTTTCCGGTTTGGACTTAAATTGTTTAGACCATTCTTTAAGTCAGTTAATTTAAGGTAGTTGGTAGTATATGAATTGAAAAACCTTGGGCCGAAACTTGAACAATGCTTAATTCCAGCAGTTGTCAAATTTGTAGGTTCAGTTAATAAACTAAAGTGATTCCTTCGCGTGTTATATTCATTATCTTTTGACCTACATTTATCTTGATTTTTATGGAAATAGACCAATAGTACGTACTTGTATCTTTGATCTATATTGTATGCGTTTAAATTTAGAAATTTGTCATTTAAGGCTAAGAGCTGGTAAACATGGACGGAGAATTAAAACTTCATAAATGGTGTTGTATAACCAATTTGCATAATACATGAACTTGTCCCATCTTAAATATTGATAAATTATTATATAATAATTTCAATTGGTTGTATTTACTTCTGGAGGAACAAGTGCTGTTATTAGTACAGGAGCATGTTTGTGTATTTTTAAACTTAAATTAGGATTTTACTTGTAATTGTTAGAGAGAAAGGAATTAGAGTAATTTTCTTAACGTTTAACTATTTTTTGTTTGTTTTAAATTAAATTAAATTAACGGGGCACAAGTAATGCTAGTGGATGTCGTTTCGATCAGATACGTAAACCGGGCTGATTTAGGGAATTTCGGTGCCCCTCAAGATTTACTGCTGAGGGCCCCTCACGTTTATCAGGACTAACTATCTACTTTGTGATGCAGATATTATATAAATTTCCACTGATAGTGTAGTTTCACACACTACATTGAGAATACTATCGCATTTTTACAAATTGAAATTTACTGCACAAATGTAGATTTACCATGTAAAACAATATGCAAAAACACCATTAAACATCTTAAAGTAATTGTTCCTAGATTTTATAGTACATAATTGTAACAAAATAAACCTCAAAAGTCTAGCCTATTTTCATTATAACAAGGTTACAACACAATTACGGAATGCAGAATTTGAAGACTGAATAAGACAGAGACAAATTGCAATTTAGTATAATAATTTTAATAACCTATATCGTGCTCTTTCTTTTGAAATCTTTTGTTGTTTGTTCTGAAATACTCGTAATAAGTATAGCCTGATTTTAATTATTATATAAAAGTTAACTGCCACAAACTTAAAAAATTGTGGTTTTCCTCTTTTAACTTATTCAGAAAAAAAATGCTCACTTAAATCTTAACTTCTCAGAAAATTCAGCCATTTTAACTTGCTTTTTACCATATTTTGCTAATATCCTTGCGATAGAATTCCGTTCCACGTCCCACGTTTATTGACCGAGGACCACAAACATCAAAGACGAACCATTGCCCAAAACCTTCTTCAGGGATTTCGAAATGGTGATGAATTTTTTACGAGTATTGTGACTGGAGATGAAAGCTGGTTCCATCATTATGAACCTGAAACAAAACGACAGAGTATGGAATGGCACCACTTGAATTCGCCATCGAAGAAGAAAGCGAAGACACTGGAGGATATTCGGGAAGCAGTGCGTCAGTGTCTTCGGGCAGCTGGAACGGAATTCTATGGCAAGGGTATAATCAAACTTGCAGAACGATTTTAAACGTGTGTGCAAAAAAGGAGACTACGTGGAAAAGTGAAAGGAAGGTCTGTAGATTGAGATAATATACTTGGTTTCACTTACAAATAAAGATTAAGGTTGTAAAAAAATGTTGCTCACGACTTTCGGTATGCTCCTCGTATATTCAGTTAAGTTTTTCTCTACATGGATAAGACAAAATCATACAAGGTGTTGCAAAATTACATACACAAACTGCTATGGATTGTAGAGGAGACCAAAACAAACTTGTTTTGTTATACAGGGTGCGGCATTTATCGTTTCCCATGTTTAAAACAGTGTAACACATTTATTTAACAAACAAATAAGCTAAATTGAACATTTTTGAATGCCTTACAGTCTTGGATTTGCAATTTTGGTCTTGCGTTTTGAATATGATGTCCTTGAGGTGCCCTCCATTAACTTCAACACATTGCTGCAATATCCCTCGTACACTGGCCATTATGGGATATGTGGTGTCTTGCGTAACATTTGCATTTTCCTGCTGAATTACATTTTTAAGACTCTTAATGTCAGAGAGAGCAGGAGCGAAATTTTTAGACTTCAGATAGCCCCACAGAAGAAGAAAAAAAAACTGGTGCAGTAAGGTCGGGAGATTTGGAGGGCCATTGGATATCACCAAGCCTGGAAAGAATTCGACCGGGGAAAGGAGCATGTAGCGTGTCCATGGAAATACGTGCAGAACGTGCTGTAGCACCATCCTTTTGAAACCACAATCTCTGAATATCCCAGTTACGATGTGTCAACTCTGGTAGGAAGAAAGTTTGCAAAATGTGATTGTAACGTTCAGAGTTGACAGTCACCGAAGCACCATTATTGCTCTCAAAGAATTAAGGACTTATAATACCCTGCGCTACAATAGCACATCACACCACGACCTTAGGACTGTGAAGTGGCCGCTCGTGGATTATGCGTGGATTTGCAGGAAATTGCAAATGTTAGGCAATACACTACACATCGCGTAATGGCCAGTGTACGAGGGAGATTGTGTTGAAGTTAATAGAGGGCATTCCAAGGACAATATATTCAAAAAGTAAGACCAGAATTGCAAATCCAAGACTCTAAGACATTTTAAAATGTTCAATGTAGCTTATTTCTTTGTTAAATAAATGTGTTAGACGGTTTTGAAAATGGGAAACGATAAATGCCGCACCCTGTAAAATCATAGGCCTGAAACCAATAGGTACGTCAGTAGTCACCTTCGAAGACAGACATCGTCGGGTAGAAACAAACATCTCTGCGCATGACAAGCACGTGACACGTTGCAGATTGTACACAGTTTAGGTAGCTGTTTGCTTTTATTCATTCTGCTTGTTCTTAGGCATTGAGTACGGACGATGGAAGATATAGTTTTGTTGAACTCGCGGATATCCACCTAGTTTATGGTGCATGCAATGGCAATTCCACAGCTGCACAACGTCTTTATGCTGAGCGTGTCTCGTGTTTGTCATGCGCAAAGATGTTTGTTTCTACTCGACGATGTCTGTCTTCGAAGGTGACTACTGACGTACCTATTGGTTTCCGGCCTATGGTTATATGACAAAACAACTTTGTTTTGGTCTCCTCTACAATCCATAGCAGTTTGTGTATGGAATTTTGCAACAACCTTGTATATGCATGGAAGAGTAAGGATACTAACTTCGATAAAAAGTGGTTAACAATGTGTTCTCAGAGAAGCTCCGCATATTATCCTAACTGGCATCTTTTGCAGTAGTAGAAGTTGGATTGTGTAAGGATGGTTGCCATACAACATGACTCCGTTGCTTAGATGACTGTATATGTGACTATAGTAAACAGTGTTGTCATAGTTATTTTACTAAGTCAATGCTATGAATAAAAGCTCTTAACCTTTGTTAATTTTACTTGCTACGTAATTGTCAATTGATAATGACAATGTCATATGAAGACCTGCTTAAACTAAATGTAATATTGTTTTATTTTTATTGAGACTAAGTTTATTGGTATCGCACAAATCCTGTATTTGTAGGAAAATTGTTTCGTTTACGTTGAGTAATTTCATTGGTTGGAATACCGATAGTCAAGGCTAGATCATTCGCAGAAAGATAGGTTTCTAGGCATCCATCCCTTATACTGCCAGGAAGATCATTTGTGTAAATAAAGAATAATACAGGTCCTCTATGGGACCCCATACTTTACATGTCTAAGGTGGAAATGCTTCCCTTTTAAATGCACAGATTGCTGTCTACCACATAGAAATAAACACTAAATGTTAATATTGTTATTGTCGAGACCATAGAAACAAATTTACTCCTAAGAATTTTATGAGAAACTAGCTTAAAAGACCCGGCGTCGCCCGGATTTTGTACTTTGCTTATAATTCGATATTAACTTACGTAGAATTTTCAATTTCCAAGTTATAATGAAGGTATCTAGAGTATGAAGCGAACAAGAACTACCTATCACATTTAAAATATTCCCTCAGAAAACGCTTAAATGATATTTTCCATGTACGATATAGAGAAAGTTATGTGACTGCATTATTTTCGTGGATTTCATTCTTCATTATTTATTTACACCGATGAATTATATCGATATCTTCCCTAATTTGTCAAAGCCCAGTATCATGCACTTCCAAAGCTACCTCTCAACACTTCCAACAATACACTGATTTCATGAGAACTGTAGGCCTACATGGAATTTGATTTGGATTTGATAATTCTGTGTAAAACAGGTATATTCAAAATGTTGCAAAATCCTTTCTTAGTGTGAACTTACATTATGAAACGAAGGTATTGTCAAAATTCAAAGTCTTTCCCTATTATACCGTAGTTTAGGCTTTACGTTGATTCTCTGTTAGTCAGTAAGGACAAAGCCTCTTTTACAAAAATTGTATATACTACGTAGTAGGTGCCCACAGCTTTGCCCGCGATAATTATTTCAAAAGTTAAAAATTAAAAATTAAGAGCATAATTGTTAAACTATTATATAACACCTAAACCACGTGGACTACATACCTCGATTAGAAAGCGTGTTTAGTAAAAACGACCCCAGATTCGAGTTTCTTGGCCCATAAAACCCCTGTATGGTGAGTTTTGTCCAAATCGAACAAAGTTTGACCATATTTAGGCCTATACTCATTATCCCTCTTCCGTGTAGGTTGAAAATTTCAGATGTCTGCTAGCTTTGACATTCTAAACAAATGAATCGACCAGGGTGGGCTTACAAAATCAAGCGATCGCGATGCTTTTATTTCCAGAGTATGACAAAAATAGGCAAAGCCACCTACAATTGATTTGACAACTGAAATGTATTACGGAGAACCGATACTTCGAAAGAGAGAGAAAAAAGTGCACGTTTTCTGCCCGTTTTTCACTCATAACTCGCGAAAGAAAGCGAAAATTAAAAATCCGGCTTCGAGGTGCATTTTTCCACCCTTCAGTCCACTTACGTTTAAAGTTTCAGATCTTTGCGTTCAGTAGATTTCGCTGGGCATCGCGGACAGACAGAAAGACAAACAATTCCTTTTATTATTATAGATAGGTGTATTATATATTATACTAGCTGAAAAGGCCCGGCGTCGTAATTTGAAATTAACTTATGGAGGACTTTCGATTTTGAAACTCTTGGTCCTTATAAAATATGTATGTAAAACTTGAAATGAAGAAAAAGATTTACCAAACTATTCCATCAGAAAACGCTAGATATAGCTTTTTATGGCTCATAGAGGATGTCGAATGCTGCATTCCGTTACTTCTACACATCATGCCTGGGAGGGGTTGAAATAAGAAGAAACATAAATTACATAAGATTGTATTGACTTGACGGAAAATTTTATTTCTCATTCTCATGTTACAACCGTTTCGGGGCTGAAATAAAATAGAAATGCAGTATCACTTTCATACTTTCCTCCCCTAAAACCCGGGACATAATATACTGCGAGTATAGGACTCAAAATGTTCCATCCCATGCTTAGGGCCTATGATAAATCTCAACTAATACAAAGCCTACAGCTATGGATAACTGACTATTTACCGACTTCTGATATAGCATACTCACACACTTAAGTTGTGCCTGCAATACGACCTCTTATTCTACATCAAAATGTGAAGTGAGAAAATATTTATTATGTCGAGGGTAGAGAAAGTTGTGTGACTGCATCACACTGTGCTTTATTTTCGTGTAATTCATTTTTCAGTAATTATTTTCGCCAATATATTGCATCGATTCAATCATAATTCGTTAAAGTCCAGTTGTCAAGGCCCTATGTGATCAGAGTAATCAATTCACTGTTGTCATGTGAACTGAACAGCATTTCATTTTTTTTCAGTATAATATTCTCAGAAATTATATAATTTTCAAGGGAAGGACTGATTTATTTCAATTTTAATGTTGACCGCGTTACTTCCCGGGCTTAACTGGGTATGTGTGCAAAATTTTGTACAAATTGGTGAAGAAATGTGGATTTGTATAAGGAACAAACATACATACATACATACATACCCACATATCCACAAACACACATTCGACTTTATATATTAGATACATACATAGAGAGAGACAGAGATTTCTTTATATTTCATATATATATATATATATACAGTATATACATACATACATAGAGAGAGAGAGAGAGAGAGAGAGAGAGAGAGAGAGAGAAAGAGAAAGAGAAAGAGAAAGAGATATTTCTTTATATTTCGTATGTGCGAGGAGAAAAATAGGACAATGCTTACAAGGATCCCTGAGATATAGTCTACGTATTTAACCAATAGTATTGCGTTAGTGTAACTTGTATGTGATTTCGGATAATTCCATTGCCGAGTTTTAGGGGTTTAAGTTCTGCAACTAATTTATGAGTTAAAAAGTATGAAAAATTAATAATTTGTCCAAACATAGTATAGATTTCTTCCATATAACGTTAAATAATATTGAAATGTATAAACTACTAGGAAACTATAATATAATTAACAAGTTTTACGCATGTGGAGCAAAAGTGAAATTTTCAGTATGATAGCAAAATAGTACATTATGCAATGAACGCGGCGGTCAGTTGTTACTAAGTTCTCGCAGTGCTTGACTTCTACTATAGATGGCAGCTGATGAAGTACAGTCTAGTCTAATGTATAAAGTTGAAAGTGTGTATGTAGCCTATGTGTGTTTTTAAGTTTGTTCCCTATACAAACGAACATGCTTAATGCAATTTGAAAGAATTTCTGCACTCATATTTTCTTTACAGAGCAAAAAAACGTAGGCTACATTAACAATTCAAACAAACCATCTTTTAAAATTACATAATTTTTAAAAATATTAAGCTGAATTCACCAATTGAATTGGTGTACATTGAAAGTACACAGTCCCTTTACAACATTAAGTTATTGTTTTAGTCTACATATGTGGCTTAGGAATGTGCACAGTACTGGAATTTGACGTAAACGATAAAATTAGATAAAATTAATGTTTATTATGCACTTAACGTATTGACACTATATTTCATTTTATTACAATTTTATAAACTTATTATTAAAAAAATGGTGCAAAAATATCTTGCACAAACTTTCTCGCAAATACGTGTTAAAGGCTAGCACAGAAAAAAGTAAATTATAGAGACAATTAAATTTTATTTATTAAATTTGCATTAAACTAACAAGTATCTAGAACGGAAAGCATCAGGGTCGATTTTTATGTCCAATGCTTTTACCGCGAAATAATAATAATAATAATAATAATAATAATAATAATAATAATAATAATAATAACAACTTGCTGTTTGCATGGTTTTTTCAATCTCAAAGGAAAAATGCAGGATAGCCTACATTGAGATATAGCCGAAAAATAGAAGCAAATGCTGCACCAATGAGGTACTACAAGAGCTTACTGGTAAATTTGGGTGGCCACGAGGTTTGATTTGAACCCAGGACCTCTTCCCTATTACCCTAAACCACCTCGCTCTAATTGACCTTGGTGTGTTCATTAGGCTGTGGTAAACTGACTACATTTCAGAACAATAATTAATCTATAGTAGGCCTATTCTTGTTACTATGGGCAACAGAAGAATGTCGTTCCTATTTTAATCAAAATGTACTGTATGTTCTGATATTCGCCTTTAAGTCATGTTATTTCGTTTTTATCTTGATATCTATTAATTTTATGAAGAAATGCATTTAACAAAAAATGTTCTTTTTTATTTTCTCTACAACTTGACTGTGCTAAGCTTCCATGTATCGCCCTATGTAATGGAGATAGCCTAGAAAAATTGAAAATGGATATGAGTAAAGTTCCCTCTAAGTCGTGTGTGCTGAAAAACGGATGTAGCCATTAGTCATAGATAAGAGTTTCCAATTTTAAATTTTTATTAAAATCGTTAGAGCCAATTTTTCATAAATCAAAATTTTTCAAAAAAAAAATTCATGAAAAGTCCCCTTAATAATTCAGTTATAAAACTCAAATTATGGGCGGTTCGATAAAATTCCGAAAAAGTCCTTAATTCAAAAACTGAATTAAATACAAAGAACCGTTTACCCGCTGTGCTTGTCAACAGACAGACGGACAGACGTCATTCCAAGAACACTTTTTTTCGGTTTCTAGGCATCGTGAAACATATTTTCCCGGTTTTATCTCGATTTCGATTTTTTGTCACGATCACAATACTTTCTCTATACTACGTATATACGAGAAAGTAAAAAAGAATTACGTTTATCAATATCTAATATCTTATTGGCATTAATTACAAGCAACAGGAGAAAAATATTGTGTAATTGTGTTGGTTATAATTATTAAGTTCCAGAATGGTACTTTATAAGATAGCATGGGGGACGGGAAAATGTCCGTCCGTCCGTCCGCGTGTCTGTACGCGCGATAACTCAAAAACGCTTTATGGGATTTTCATGAAACTTGATATACGCATTTATAACATCCATGGGTAGAAGCCTGTTGATATTGGACCAAATTTGTTGACCGGTACCGGTGTAATGCCCAATTTAGTGCCTATTTTATGGCAATATATGAGAAAGAATTTATCACAGGTAATCCCACGAGAGGTTACGAGTTTATCGATAGATTCTGATGAATCTCGTAAACTCGAGTTGGATTTATTAAGACTATTCCATGAATAAAACGTAATGGATTATATAGATAATTACTGTACTTTATATTTTTATATAAATAGTTTATTTCTGATTTGTTTAAAATAAAATCGCTAATAATGTCAGCTGTCAGATCACGGCATACTGAATTAATGAACAGATTGCATTATGGAATACTAAGCAATACTACCAACCACTGCCTTCTAGACTGTATTACTCGTGTATACACTGCCTGTTCTATACGCCTAATTTTGCGTACGCGGCTACATACAGATGGCAGCACCTACCACACCCAGCTGCAATATCCTTTACATTACCGTATGCTCTGTGTTGCCCTCTGAAGTATAAACTCGGAAACTGAAATAAGCTGGAATTTCATGCTACCTGGGTGTGAACTGTGTCGCCTCTACTGGAGAAATTTGGCAATTTAACAATACTCTGAACTCCATGATAAAATAAAGCATAGGACAGGCAGTGTAATTCTCGAGACGGCGGTGCTACCAACGAAGTAGTGACGAAAGAGCTAACCTCAAAATTAAGAGAAGCTAAAATCGGAACAAAATAAAAACACCTTTCTCAAAAACATAATTTATTTGTACAATTGCCACGCTACTTGAATGTTCATTGGTTAAAAACACCTTTTCTTCTCCTTTGGCTATTCTCATATTGATAGCCCAATCTGCTGTGTCTGAGATTTCCTATTCAATTCAATTCAATTGTACCAAATACAATCTAGACCAATACAGGACACTTTGCGATATATCGGGGGACAATATTTTGAGCACCATCTAGCGACCCAACCTGCTACTACTGAATACAATTGCAGTATCTAGATACATATATGTTAAACAGTTTTTAATAGAAGAGCCGAAATAGCCAGACTCGGCATGTTATGTATAAGGGGTATCTACCTAATGGCTCAGAATAGCATATTACAGTTTATATATGTTTTGAATATATTAATTTTGCCCCAAGTTTCTAGGTTGTGCCACCAGGAGTGCTGCAAAATCTGTCCTCCGTTTCTCTACCAGTAAGTGTCCGGTATTGTCTCTATAGTATTTGATTGTACTTACGATCTTCACAGAACTTTTGTAACTGGATCCATTTGCATTTTAAACATATGTCAGTATTATGTGGTTAGCTTCCTTTACGATAGTATCAATATCGTCAACAGACGCATTACGAAGCCTTGAGCTTTCATTAGCGTCGGCAATGGATTACGTAATCTATTAATCACTGCGTAGCGATACTGTTATGGCTCAGTAACGAGGAAGCCAATTTATAAGGTAAAACGGCTTCCTCGCGATTCCTACAAGGATATTGTAAAATAAACGGCCGTGATTGGTCTATATCCGAGGAATTGCTAAACTTTATTGGTCAATATCAAACACGCGGCGTATGAGTGGAGTTGTCAAATGTAAACCAGTTATCACGACAACATATTGTTTTATAATGTTCATATATGGCTTTGGAAGTTGCAGTACAGTTATCCATGACATATTCGTTCACATCTGATTATCAAACTAGTCAGATGTTTGTTTATTCTGTAGATCAAACTAGTGAGACTAGTCAGATAACTTATTTTTGCATAACTTATTTTTGCTTAGATTACAAAAATAACTTATTTTTGCATACAATAATTGCAATTATCACTGATTAAACAAAATCAATCTGTCACTTTGTTGCATCAGTTTACCTGATTTTACTTTAGTTGTTATTAGAAGGCTTGAGATTAATATTGAGTTCATCCAATGAACTAATGTCCTGTCAGGAACAGTTCCTCTGATGAGCACTGAATCAAAGTCGCCCTGCTCACGCTGTAGGCCCTAACCCTTTTGAGATCCCACAGGCTTATTTACACTTACTATCTTAACGACTTTCTTATCTACTTAGTTTTTTCTTTCTTTCTTTCTTTCTTTCTTTCTTTCATTCTTTCTTTCTTTCTTTCTTTCTTTCTTTCTTTCTTTCTTTCTTTCTTTCTTTCTTTCTTTCTTTCTTTCTTTCTTTCTTTCTTTCTTTCTTTCTTTCTTTCTTTCTTTCTTTCTTTCTTTCTTTCTTTCTTTCTTTCTTTCTTTCTTTCTTTCTTCTTTTTTTTTCTCATAACTTGACAGTCGCTAATGACCCAGTACATCAATAAGCATGATATCTCTAGTTAACTTAATTTTTAAAGGTAGGCTGATATATAAAGAGATAAATATTCTATATTATATTTATTGATTTTGAAATAATTATGAAGTTAAAATTTAAATTTTTTATGGGACAAAGGACTGTATAGAAAAACCCTATTATTTATTTTTATTTATTTCATAACTAGCTTAAAAGGCCCGGCGTCGCCCGGGTTTTTTAATGTTGTAATTAGAAATTATCTTATGAAGGACTTTCGATTATTAAATTGTAGGTCATTATATAGGTATTTAGAATTTGAAATAGAAAGAACGACTTATCACACTCAATCTATTCCCTCAGAAAACGCTTGATATAGCTTTTTATGGCTCATAGAGGATGTAGAATTTTGCATCCCATCGCTTGTACACAGCAAGCCTGGTAGGGATTCAAATAAGAAACAAATTCCGGTAACATAAAATTGTATTGTCTTGGCGGAATATTTTATTTCTCACTCTCATGTTACCATAAAACCGTTTTGGGGATGAAATTAAACAGAAATGCGATATCACTTTCATACTTCTCTCTCCAAAAACCTGCGATATAATAATATACATATTACCATACCTCGTATTGTTTTCTCTACGTCGAGGGTAGAGAATGTTATGTGACTGCATTATTTTAGTTGATTTCATTCTTTAATATTTATTTATAACATGAATTATATTGATAGCTTCTCTAATTTGTCGAAGTCCCATTTCATTTATTTCCAAACCCATCTGAGACCACTGGCAACAATAACTTATGCTGTCATGTGAACTGTGATTTGGATTTGATAATTCTGTGTAAAAAGAGATTAAGTATTCTGAAAAGCATTTAATTTTTGGCATTTAAAATAAAAATTTTGAAAAAATCCTTTCTTAGTGAGCACTTACATTATGAAACGAAGGTACTGTCAAAATTCCAAGTCCCTGCCTATTATAGTTTAGGCTCTACGTTGATTCTCTGCCATTAAGTCAGTCAGTAAGGACAAAGCCTCTTATATATGAAGAGATTTATATACATAAATTATACATAGGTTGGTCCTGAAACCCTGAAACAGCAGTAGATCGTGCTTGGGGGCAGTTCCAGTATTACATCTATAGACTATATGTTTGACAGTTGAATCATAATGTTAGTCTAACTGTTTTTAAAACGAAGAAATATACAAACTAATATCAGGGGAGAAAGGTAAAAGCTGAGAGTAATGGCATGACTCAAGTGTTATTATAAAAAAAAAAGTGAAGCCAGGATGACAGAGCAGACCTAGTGGCAAATAAAAACTAATTAAGAGGGATGAAAATTAACAGTTAATATGATTTTTAAATTCTAACTTTAAAGACTCCGTGTCGCTGAACCTGGATATAATTTTATTTTAGGATTATGCAGGCGAAGACCATGACAGACCATCAGAGTAGAAACATTTGGATTCTACTAAAGTACTACCTGTAGCTTTATTAGGTCTTGTGGTATTACAAGGATTCTTATGAAATGTAAGGAGTAGTGAATAGAAGATACTCTAAGCCAAATTAACTGTGAACTGCAAATTAATTACTAAGTTATCAGTAACGTTAGACTACGTGACGTTAAGTCAGGAATGCTACCTAACCCACGGCTCTTGGGTGAATCAGTTGAAATTAACTTATACATGATGGGAAAACGCGTTGGAAAAAAATCACAAAACGAATAAAACAAAAAGCTGTAGGCAACTTTTGGAAAGCATTTCCCATCAACAGGTTCTGTGATTGCAGGCGCATAGACAGCCTGGTTTATTGGATTCGATCCCATTATCTCATATAACGTATATTGCGTCCCCGCCGATTAAGAGGGTTAGTGCGTCTAGGCGGGCGCTTTGTTGCCCGCTACCTGTGTCCCCTTCACATCAGTCATCCGATACATGTTATACCACCCCTCTGCACCCCTTAATACCTACTGCTACTCTACCGAATATTAGAGCATTCGGAATTTCATTACAACAGATTAGCTGGGAGCTCTGTCTCTGTCTGCACACATCTGGGATTACACCACTTGATAGTTGTGTAGCCCCGACAGAACAAGTACGGGGAATGGTACACCTATATTGTCAACAGCAGTCAGGTGTGGACGTCTATCTGAGAGCACCACGCTCTAACACATCAGCTCCATAAGAGCTCGCCATCACTTTGTTTCCAGCAGTGTTGTCCAGTTTCTTTGTCATTCCCAGGGATGGCCAGGTTGTTTCGTATTTCCAGTGGTAATTGAAAAACAAAATAACTAGGCCTATCCTAAATATAGGCTATTTATTATTATTTATTTGCTTATTTACATATTTCGTCCTATACCCTCAAAAGAGGCTGACTTGTACATTAGCTGACTCTAGATATATTAGCCATTGGAATCGTCACCGATGGTCTTCATCCAGCTGTTTTCTTTCTGAGTGTACTTCGTGAATGCCTTGTAGATTTCTCTCTGCGTTCAGAAAGTGAGTTCTGGGGCCCTTGGTTCTCCTGCCATTTCAGCTGCATCTTTCAAGACCTCCCTTATCTTTCTGTCTCTGGCACAAGTGATGCATGGTATAACTGAACTGATCAGATGAGACATGAATCGTGACCTATGCGAATGCCGCTTCGAAGCCACTCCACAATCTTATATTGCTACATCCTCTCCTCCTCGCTGTCTTCACCGCAGCAAATGGAGTCTTCAACCAGACCGAATCTCACCAGGTTCACTCCAGAATATCCATGACTCGTAAGAAATTGAGACATAGTTCTAGAGTAATCCGGATGGATCCAACACGCAACATTCAGAAAAGAGTCCTTTGTTGTGAGCCTCTGTGTTGCTTGTTACCATTTTCTCTGCCAATTTCTGATGATTTGTTGCCAAATTTTTCTTGTAATCTCTGCTGAGCTTGAGGTTTCATAAATTTCTTCTATCGTACAGATGAATATATAGTTCACGGCCATTTTCTTCCGTATCTATTCTAAAGTCTGGCCGCTCCAAGAAGGAAACCTGAAGTAAACAAAAACCAGTATGCCTGTCTCACTCTAGCACATTACTCGTATGACCTAAGAGAGAGACAGACATACTGGTTTTCGTTTACTTCAGGTTTCCTTCTTAGCTCGTCTCGGGTATAAGTATCTTATTTTTGTTGCTTCACATTCCTGCATAGAATAAGGGGCCTCTGACACTCCGTGACAGATCAGGAAGTTACTGCTGGTCTTTCTTATGGAAGGAATACACTTTACTTCGCTGTAGCTTATAGAATTTTACAAAACATGAAAGCCTCAATTATTGAAGCAAGCCAGATAACATTTCCTCCTGCTATTTAACTTGAGAGATAGTGAACTATAGGCGATTCTCATTGTAGGTCTAGAAGCAATATTGTCAGATTTGTCTTTTCTAGAGATAGTTCAGTGCAGTGTCTTGTATCATGCTAAACAGTTGCACCGGGTGTGTTAGTGTATAATATGTCATTTTTTTCCCATCTGCACCACATAAGAAGAATGTGTACACTCTAAATATACTGACTTTGGGATTAACGTACAATAAGCGACCCTTATTAGGAGGAAAACCATTCCTCAGTTTGGAAGTGAGACGAGGCCGTCATGTTTTGCAAAATACTATGGGTAGCAGGAGCAGTATTCCGCTGAGAAATGGGACTTACGCTTCACTGCCAAGCTTCCATATATACCTGGAGTACCTATTGAACAGTGGTTTCCAACCTTTGAAATGCCACGCCCTTTAAAATACTCCAATTGTGTTGGAGATCCCCAATAAATCCTAGGAAAATTCAGGGCATTTAGGCAGTTACATCATCCCATACAAGATGATAGCAATATTGACAGAACAGACTTTACAGTCAAAGAAATCAAATAGAAACACATTTGACTTTCCGGAAGCAGTGAATGCGATGACTAAGGGCCTTTCTACACGGACGGAATAAACGCGACCGAATATTCGGGCCGAGACCGGCTGATTTTGACCATGTTATACGAACCTAATTTCGGTCGCCGAACTTCAGCGACCGAAACGCGTGATGCATGTTACACGGGCAGAATGTTGACCGAAAAAACGCAAGCTGGAATTCTTTCGAGGGAAAATGTACGGGGTTGGAAGTTTAAAAATGGCAACACATCTATAAAATCCTCCGCGCGCGTTCATTCGGTCGACATTCCGCCTGTATAAATTGGCCCATGTTACACGGCCGATTGTCGGCGAACGAAACGCGTATCCATTGGGTCAATGGGTAGGTAATGTTATGAATTACACGGATGGCGCCTTCAGACGCAGAAAAAAAAAGGTATAGGCGGTTTTTTCGCCTAGTGACCGGTAAAATTGCGGAAAGAACGCGCGCAGAAAAAATGCCTGTGAAGTTATACGGGCAGAATGTCGACCGAATGCACGCGCGCGGAGAAGCAGCAAGCATACAGGGTGGGGAAAATTTGAAATACGTTGTGGTGTTTGTGCATGGCGATCGACTTGCGACCTTACCAACCACGCATGGCTACTGCACGTTTAATTCCTGGGAAAATAGACATAGTTGTATTTGATGTCAACACTTTACACTTTGTATCTACAGAAATTGATAAGCTTCGAAACTTTGGGTATAGCAAGACTTTTAGATTTAACGCGGGAGTAGTCAAGCAGCCGACTCGTGTTCTGTAAGACTCTACCGACCACGCATGCACGGTAAAAATGTAAACTTGGGATGTCATGGTTATATTTTGACAGATGACAGGTACTGCACATAACACATAGGCCTAGCTGTTAAGTTCATAAGCATGGACAGTTACTTCTTTTCGGATATATAGAATTAATTTAGGAGGCATATATGAGCACGTTTTTAAAAATATTAACAACTAAATACAAATTAATATGAACTTGGAGCAACTTTACTTTTTTCAATAACAATGCTTGCAGCTTCTCAGGGATCGTGGAGGTTTCTTCTGTATCTCTCGGTATTAATTTTGTTGCAGTCCTTGGTTTGCTGAACTGCCTTCATTAGAGCCGGCATAGGGGCTATATGTTTGGCTAGAGCATTTGTTTTTCTGTACTAGCAGAATTGATTATTTCTGTTACCTTCGCAACTATGGCTTTCATGAGGGACAAATTCAGTCATGCACAAGGGAATGTTAACCGGAACTTAAAAATATCTGACTTGAGGAAGCGCCACAAGAAAAGTATGGATTTCCAAACTGACAGAATTATGCAGCAAGACGGACACTGGCAAGCTGTTTCAGCGTCAAAAATTAAAGAATTTTACGAAATTAGACAATTTATTGTCCCACTGCGATTGTCAGATTGTGTCAGGAATGTACTGTAGTTCTTACAATCATATGTATGGCTGCAGTTGCCATGATTCAGCTATCAGATGGAATTTGTCCAAGCAAATCCGTTTACTATGCCGGACGATTAAACCGTGTGCATTGCCCTGCCGAAGCTCAAGCATTATTATTGAAAATAAGTAAAGTTGCTCCAAGTTCATATTAATTTGTACAATGATTATTAATATTATTTTTTAAAAGTGCTCATATATGCCTCCTAAATTAATTCTATGCATCCGTAAGAAATAACTGTCCATGTTTATGAACTTAACAGCTAGGCCTATGTGTTATGTGCAATACCTGTCATCTGCCAAAACATAACCATGACATCCAAAGTTTACATTTTTACGTTGTTGTAGTAGTGTGTGCAGGCTGTGGTCATTGTAATTGAAGTTACCAAGTAAGTTACGGACTATTGCACTCGAAAGAATTCCAGCTTGCGTTTTTTCGGTCACCATTCTGCCCGTGTAACATGCATCACGCGTTTGGGTCGCTGAAATTCGGCGACCGAGATTCGGTTTGTCCTCTAGTTTTTTCGCGTCTGAAGGCGCGGTTATTCCGTCCGTGTAATTTAAATTATAACATTACCTACCCATTGACCCAGTGGATACGCGTTTCGGTCGTTATATATTATCATATGTATGTTATCAGTCGTATACAAGAACTTGGGCGGATGAAGTAGCTTCTGCAGTTGCAAGGTCCGTTAAAAACACTGATAAACAGTAGCCAGAAGTCGGCCGATGTTGACAGTTGACAGTTGACAGTTGTAAGTGAATGTTAGGAGATTGTAAATGTGGGTGTACCCTATTGAGATCGTGCAGCAAGGGGTTGGAAGGGTAAATCCAATGGCCAATGTTGTGGACGTGACGGCAATATTAAATCTAACCTTCGGCAAATTAAAAAATTAAAGAACAGTAACAAATCTCAGCAATATTAAATTGGTCAAGAAAACTATCAAAAGCGGTCATGGTAATCAACATGCTGATCATATTCCTGCCACCTACCAAGAAATTTGGAAATCGGAGATAGATTACAGAGCGATTGGGTCGCAAGTCCTGTCCCTCTGTGGTATGTAGCGCCACCTACTTTAGTTTTTGAAGGAAGAAAAATCCTCGACATATTTCATGTCTTTCCCAGAATATGTCTTAATTGGAATGTAACATTAAGTTAGGCTTCTAGGCCTATATCTTTTTTGTTTTAGTTTTTCAATTTTTATTATTAAAAATGCATACTCACGCATTCTTTTTTCCTCTCTCTTCAAACAGACTTAGTTCACAATTTTATGAGCCCTGATTTATTCCGAAAGAAAACCCTGAGAACTTTCGTCCTATTCTGTAGCCTGCTTAGCCAGTATTCCTAAACTCTCGTACAAAACTGCATGTGCTCCCAAATCCCATCCATATCCTGCTGTCTTGACATTCATTGCCGCAGAGTTCAAAGATACCGAAAGCGTGGCATTTGAAGATAATTTGACTCTTCTTACAGTCAATAAACCATTATAACTAATCAAAACTATTTTATTGTTATTCTAAGAATTATTTATCTAAATAAAGCAATGCCCAATTTTTAACTAATAACTTACTTACGATAGTGTATTCCAATAATTATGTTTTGAGTGTCGATGCTTTTACTTAAGTATTTAAAACAAGATTCAAGATGCCCTAAAATAATATAAACATGTCGGAAGGCCTATGGTGAAATTATTAAAAAATAGTTGAACATAGTCTATAACAGATATTATGTATTGTTTAAATTAATCCATTGGGCTCATGTATTTTATCATTTTCAGTGCTGCTGAGAAATCAATGCATCGCCTCAACCATTAGATAAAAGCAAAGATTAAGATTAATAGCATAGTGTTTTATGTAAAACATGAGGAATTTTATCCATGTGTTAGGATTGTCATTCATAGGAAACATCTATTACACAGAAATTTTCTCCATCGATTCCAAAGTTAGTGCCCCCTATTGATTTCAGTTGATGAATGCCTTATAATTAGCGTAAAAATTTAATTCCGAAATGATACGAACAATTTGTCGATGATAGACACAGCGGTATTTTTTGGAATGATTTTTTAAAACATATTTTATTAAACTTACCAATGTAGAAATTAGAGATGGGAACCTGTTACTTTTTTTGGAACAGTTACGTTACTGTTACAGTTACACGAAAGTAACTGTTATTTATAACCGTTACCTGTTACTTTTTTATATTACGTAGTTAATCGCCAGATCGCTTCCCACTTGTAGGGGAATGCCCTTTTATCTCCCCCCCCCCGGTTAGGGCCGTAGCCAAGGCTGGGGCTCTAGGTAGGGACCCCCGAAATAAAATAACAGTTGTAAAATTAAGCTTTCAATTAGGGATGAGCATCGATAGTTAAAATATCGAGGTTAAAATCGGAGATAACCATCGATAAGATGATAATATCGACTTGAAAACATCGATATGACGATAATATCGACCTGAAATCATCGATGTATTTAGACAACAACAAAAAAGATGTGTATTTTATAAAAAATCCATGGTATCAGAAAATTAGGCAAAATTCACAAACCAACAGAAATATTTCTATGAAAACTATCGTTGTAAAAATCATTCTTTGGGAAATTAAGCTCCTGCAATTTAAATTATATCGTAGAACCAAGGTAGCCTATTAATTTTTTTGTTACAAAAACATCGATGTCGGGGTCAAACATCGATGTAGCAAAAACATAGGTTGTTTTCCATGGATGTAAAAAAACATCGATTATCGACATGAAAATAAACTGTTGGGAATTTTCCTGTGGTTTACAGCCTAATGATATAAGTGTACCAAATTTCAAGTTTCTAGCTCATCTGGAAGTGGGCAAACATTAATGTCAGTGAGCGTGCCCTTTTTCGGGGGTTATAGGGCTAAAACTTAAAAAAAATCCTTTTTTGTAATTTTTCTATGGTTTACAGCCTAAAAGCTATATGTGTAGGCCTACCAAATTTCAAGTTTCTAGCTCTTCTGGAAGTGGGCAAACATTAATGTCATTGAGCGAGCCCTTTTTCGGGAGTTTTTAGAGCTAAAAATAAAAAAAAAATACATTTTGGAATTTTCCTGTGGTTTTATAGCCTAATAGATTTATGTGTACCAAAATTCAAGTTTCTAGCTCATCTCGAAGTGAGCAAATTTTAATGTCAGTGAGCGAGCTCTTTTTCGGGGGGTTTTAGGGCTAAAATTAAAAAAAAATACTTTCTGGAATTCTCCTGTGGTTTACAGCCTAAAAGCTATATGTGTGCCAAATTTAAAGTTTCTAGCTCATCCGGAAGTGGGCAAACATTAATGTCAGTGAGCGAGCACTTTTTTGGGAGTTTTTAGAGCTAAAAATTAAAAAAAATACATTTTGGAATTTTCCTGTGGTTTTATAGCCCAATAAATATATGTGTACCAACATTCAAGTTTCTAGCTCATCTCGAAGTGAGGAAACATTAATGTCAGTGAGCGAGCTCTTTTTCGGGGGGTTTTAGGGCTAAAAATTTAAAAAATACTTTTTGGAATTCTCCTGTGGTTTACAGCCTAAAAGCTATATATATATGTGCCAAATTTAAAGTTTCTAGCTCTTCCGGAAGTGGGCAAACATTAATATCAGTGAGCGAGCACTTTTTCGGGAGTTTTTAGAGCTAAAAATTTAAAAAAATACATTTTGGAATTTTCCTGTGGTTTTATAGCCTAATAAATATATGTGTACCAAAATTCAAGTTTCTAGCTCATCTCGAAGTGAGCAAACATTAATGTCAGTGAACGAGCTCTTTTTCGGGGGGTTTTAGTGCTAAAAATTTAAAAAATACTTTTTGGAATTCTCCTGTGGTTTACAGCCTAAAAGCTATATATGTGCCAAATTTAAAGTTTCTAGCTCATCCGGAAGTGGGCAAACATTAATGTCAGTGAGCGAGCCCCTTTTCGGGGGTTATAGGGCTAAAATTAAAAAAAAATATTTTTTTTGAAATCTTCCTGTGGTTTACAGCCTAAAAGCTATATGTGTACCAAATTTCAAGTTTCTAGCTCATCTGGAAGTGAGCAAACATCAATGTCAATGAGTGAGTGAGTCAGCCGTGTGGCTTTATATTATAGGGATTTTATTAGTAGTAGTAAAATTATCAATATTATTATTTCGAATAATTTACTACAGTTATTGAATTCATATTTCATGCTATATATCCATATTCTAAGTTTAAATTATCCAATAAAGGCAATATCGTATTTTAATACATTTTTAAGTGGCATGAAAAGCTTATAATTACGATAATTACATGTTTTTTTAAATTTATTTTTGTTTTTTTTATTATTTTTTATTATTATATTTTTATTTTATTTTTTTCAAATATTGTAAATAACAGATGTAACAGAACAAGGCCAAAGTCACGGATAAAACACTTGTAACAGAAATATTAGAAGTAACTGTAACGGGTCAAAGTAACTGTAACTGGTCAGAGTAACTGTAACGGGTGAGAGTATCTGTCACTGTAACTACCGCTGTCTTTGTCACTGCCGTTGTCACTGTTACCGCCGCTGTCACTGTCACTGCCGCTGTCACTGTAACCGCCGCTGTCACTGTAACTGGCGAGAATAACTGTCACTGTCAAAGTAGCTGTAACGGGTGAGAGTAATTGTAACGGGTCAGAGTTACTGTAACGGGTGAGAATAATGGTAACGGGTGTAACTCTCGTCACGTTACGACCAGTTACATTCGCTCGACACTGACATATTATCAACACAAGTAAAAAAAAAAAAAAAATAAAAAAAATAATAATAATAATAATAAATAAGTAAACAAATAAATAAAATAAAAACCAAAACCAAAAATAAATGTATTTAAATAAATCCTGAGAAAAAGGAGAGTTGCTGAGAAATTTGGAAAAACCATACAGAATTCCTGGGATCGATGCCATGCCATGACTTTCGAAAAAATCATTTTATATCTTTGCGTTTCATGCCTCCCTAAGTACGAAACCACCGCCCGTTAATTTTTTTTGCTTTGTATATTTATATATATCTTTACATGCTAACGGTCGTAATTTTGAAGATATTTGAACCAAATTTTATTATGTTATTTCTAGACCCAATAGTTCGGACAAGTTGTTAATGAGCAAAATTGTCCCAAGGGGAGGGGGGTTGAAATTTTGAAATATTTATATCTCGGCCCCTATGAAGTATAGAGAGGAACTTTGTTTGAATAAATTAGAGTACTTCCTATGGAGTTCACAGTGACACCAACGATTCGGGGGTTTTGGGGGTAAGAGTGGGGGATGGAAATTCGAAATTTTTGAAACCACGTCTTATGGGGTATCGTTGAAAAGATCTTGATGAGTACTCTGCAAATCAATAACTAGTTTCTCGATAGCTCATATAAAGCGAGATTTGAATGTTTGAAAATGTGCTCTTTCCTCTTTTTTGCAGTTATTATTGTGGGTTTGTCGTGTTTTCCCCCCTTTTTTTAACAAAAACCCCGGGAGTGGACCCCGGACCCGCATTTTTGGGATATTCCATACACCCCCAATAACAGCAAACTTTCGTCTGTGTCGGCCCCTCCTTTCAGTATTTTCTGATTCCGCCTTTGGTTGAGACGAAAATAAGATATCCTAGGAGGAGCTTTGGTAACCGTTACTTTTGATTTTTTGTAACAGGTCGTTACCGTTACATACATGTAACAGTTACAAAGTAACAGTTACAAGAAATATTCCCCATCTCTAGTAGAAATATGAGCTCTTTCTTTTACACATTTAATTTCTCGAACCCCTTTGTGTGGTTTATTTTTTCAATATAACCCGACCACGGGTAGGTGCCATCAATTTACATAATTTGTGCGGAAATTGCAGGCGTAGAATTTAAAGCGCTTAATACCATTTGGTTTACGGATGGATGGACAGATTGACGAACAACAGAATGAGAGCAATAGATCTCCTATTAGTATAGGCTAGTCTATCTACGGAAATCTGAAATGGAGAGACACGGGTTATTATTTAGCCTACTTAGATTGAGTGAAGGAAACATGAGAAATTCTGAAAGACAATTCCCAAGTGCTCGTAATTTATTGTGAATCATTTTGTGTTGTTCTATTGGACCACCAAGCATTTTCTTAAAGTCCTACTTCAAGTTTATTTATTTTTAAATATTAAGCCTATAGAAACACGTCTGTGCTGAGACTATAATTTTTTTAATACGCTTGTTTAAATAAGATCAAATTTACTAGCTGTGGCTTCATTGTTGTTACCTGAGAGGCCCACCCACATGGCAGAAAGACGTCAAAGTAACACTGGATGCGTGTGGAAGCTCCGTGCAAAGGGGATACACATAGACTTGTATTGTAACAATGTGTTAAGTTGTTTTATTCACAGCGCTGTCAGGCCGTACCCTTTTCCTTCCTTTTTATTTTAAATGGAGGGGCAACGATTAGCGTTCGTTATCTTATCGTGTCATCTTTGGAATCTTCCTGGCTGACAGCTTCCATCAACAATAGCTTCTCCGCCCTTGCTCCCTCGCGGATACACCTTTTCACAGGAGTTAATGATGTGGAAGGTGTCAGTGGAGTCTCTCCATGCATTCAATTAACAGATCATAACCACTAGTTAACTCTGCATCAAGATAATTTTGTTCCCACTGAACAGAACCTAGTATCAGAAGGATATCAGTATAGAATTTTATTAGTATTTGAAGGAAAAGATTTGTATCTTTGAAAGTTTGGCTGGTAATGTAGTTCATTGTACGAGAAGGGCGAACTGGTATAGTTTGTTTCCACGGCCCTGTTTCATAGAACTTGCTAATAATATTATAATCATAATGTATTATGTAATGTATTATAATCATAATATTATTAATTAGTCATCAAAATCTTGTTTCACAGAGATATGTAGGCCTACACTACTCATAAAATCTCTTTACTAATATTATTATTATTTTAGTTCATTAGTCAGTTGATTGATTTGGAGGTTATGTCTGGATTGTCGTTTGTGTCTTTCCCCATCTTAGTCTTTTTGCCAGTACTATTTCAAAGCAGCAAGGCCTACATATATCTTCACAAATGTAACAAATAATAACTAGCTCTAAGAAATGAATAAACCTGCCAGGCACTTATTCAAGATAGCAGTAGGCTTATGTACTAAAACCTAAGCTAAAATCCTAAAAATTTGTTATGACAAAAATTCCTTTGATAGTGTAAGTAAGCATTTTCAAAACTGATAATTAAATCAAATTCATTCATTTTCCACAATTTTAAGGTCACGAAATCTGAATTATATGAATTGAACTTATTAGCCCAAAAACACTTATAGAAAAACACCTTTTATTAATAGTAAATTTTATTAGTTCTGCAGTCTATGAAACAGTTTACTACTAATAACCTATTAGCAATATTTACTAATAATTTAGAGCCATGAACTCATAACTAATATTATTAGAAAATATTCTTATGAAACAATAGACTAATAATGGTAAGTAATATCATTATGTAAAAAAAAGGTAAAGGTAAAGTGATCCCTGTTACAGGCCATGGAGGCCCAGATGGTTCCAGGAGGTTGAGGCTCCCAGATTTTGGACATTCGGAACGTGAAGGTGGTAAGGTTGTCAGCCTTACGCACCGGCCGCCTTTACCCCCAGGATTGCTCCTGGTACTCATTTCTGTTAGAGGCTGAGTCGACCCCAGGGCCATAGTGCCACCAGAAGGATTAGGCAAGTTGAAAAACTCCGACCTCATCGGTTCTATGAAACAGGGCCCAGTAATTTTCAATAATACCTTTTCATTCTATAGGCTATACTAATATTTTTTTCAGAATAATTATTTTGATGACACCCAATCATACTATAGTACTATAGTACTATAGTACCTCGTATTGTTGCTGTGGGAACTTATCCCTCGTATTGTAACGTCAAATGGAGGAATCATCACAATTAGGCTAATTATAACATTATTGAAGTTTGACAATATAGTTTCCAAGTAGGCCTAACTTGTTCTCTCATTACACGATGACCCATTGTAAAGCTAAAGTTACCAATACTGATACTACTACGATGTAAGACTGTTATGTAGAACTTAACAGGTAAGCACGAAGTTAACAAAACGAGTGCTAGCGAGTTTTATTATTCGTGTGAGTTCTTATAACGGTCAAACATCGTACGACATTTTATGTTATTTTGAATTTTTAAATTTTAAAGGGAAAATAAATTCAGTCAGTTTATGCTTAGAATAAGTCATCAAAAATAGTTTTGGTAATTTTGCGTGTAGCGGAATTCAGGCTCTTTTGGTTGGCAACAATTTATTTGAAACAAATCACATATAAAAACAGTTGAACATAGCAGAAACATCTGCGTAAAATACTGAATCATCATCTATTTGTAAATAAATTTATATATCTCTTGTAGTTATAGAAATGCCTAATAACGAACTAATATTGAAAAATCCTTCGTTGTGATGAGGATTTGCAGTCTTTGAGTGAATGAGGAGAAATAAAGGTAGGGCCTAGTAAGTAATGTTTTGAGCGAAACTAAAATATTATGTTGTCGTAGGTTTCTGTTTTGTCAGACTCCCAATTTCTAGTTTATGGACAAAATTTTTACTCTCGAGATGGTTATTTATGTGATTTTGAATAGTAAATTATTAATAGGTAGGCTACATGATAACAGCAATAGAAATAATTGTATTTGTAATGGATAAAATGAAGGTCATTGTTAATTATTTGTTTGTACAATGGGAAGAGGACGGCAGTGGCATGTGGTGATATACTCAATAATCGCTATAATGTGCTAGCACCTTTTTCTATACCCCTAACAGGCTCATCCATTAAAATGAGTCTTTACGTAGGCCTACACGGAAAGATTCCTGTTAAACAATGTTTACGATTAAAATTAACATAACAATACAAACATTATCTCTAACATAACATAAGATACAAAATGCAATTTAATATTTTCAGAATACAAACTATAATACATTGTAGCTTATGGGATATATGTAGATCTGCATAATAAGTTATAAAAGTCTTTTGTTTATAAAAAAAAATGAATAGCAACTCGCGAGTTACGATTGTTTATAATCAAATATTTGTATAGCCTAACATATTTGTTTTTACTTTCAAGCATTGAAATTCTTTATGTGCTTTTTAAAAATGTGTAAATAATCACAGAAAAAGTCATAACAATCCTTAAACAGATGCCAAAATAGGCAAAAAATGCAAAATAAAAACTGTCCCTACCATCCCTAAATGTACGGAAACATGTTTATGTCTATTTAACTCTTTAATATATCCACCTAAGTCTATTTAGCTCTTTAATGTATCCACTTAAATATAAAAGGCTTTTGTCAAACTTCCGGGCCCTAATAATAACATTCACGTTGGAGAAAACTAGGAAATTAAATTTGGTCACATAGGTAAATTAACTTAACCAAACATAATATAGGCTACCGTATCTACCTGTACTGTTATTCTCAAGAAACCTAAAATAGAAATCTTGTGGTATAAGCTGGAAACTTTCGACTATCATGTAGAAACTATACAAATGTAATAATTCCTATTAATTTAGGCCTAGGCCCTTTCTTCATAAAGTGATCTGTGTCAAACCGTGGACCGAGTAAAATCATGAATATTTCCTTGGGATGACCCATATGAGCCTGTTGAAGCAACCACCATAAGGACTTTGCAGTGCTATGACGCAGTAATTACGGACACCCTATTAGCATGTACAGATGGGGAGGGGGTGCACGTGCACACAAACAATGAGGTCATGTCAGTCACCTGTCGCTCACCTGGTAATCCCGCTTTATGTAAGATTACAGCAATTCGTTCTGCTCCATCATCAGACCCGATCAATTTGTGTTTATTACGAGCACGTCAGGAAAGCTGCTTACTTGCTTAGCAGTCCAATAAAGTATCACTGGGTGACTAGTAAAAATTTTCATCATAAACATTGTCTGTTGTTCTGTAACATTGGAGAGAATATTGTGATTGTAGGCGTATTTCTAATGCTACAGTAAAATCATTCATTGTAATTGTTCTGATAGTTTCACTTTATGAAATCGACTAAATTAATAGTTCTATGAACAATTGGCTTAACTCCAAAAAATCTAAGACCTGCTCTTCGTTAATTAAAACGGCTATCATCTTGAAACGGAATTAAAAATTAAAAATCCTTACAAACGTAGTTTTTAATGACTTCAAGAAAAATTCATGCAAAATTGGAAGAAAAGTGAACTACGCTTTTGGTCAAAACTACGTAACAAGCCAATAAAAATAATAATAATAATAATAATAATAAAAATAAATAAATAAAAAGCCGAAATGCCGGTAAACCATTAGAGTTGCGTCAAAAATATACAGGATCAAAGTTGATAGAAACTTTTACACTCGAGAATGAAGCTAGCCTTCAAATGTGTACAGCATGAATGATTTAGGGGTCATGCCACTTCCAAGCTGATCACCGGGTTAAGCAGTAGCGAGAACTTGAATGGATGACCGCTTCCTTCACCTCTGTCAATTCTAGCTAAGTGAAGCTCACGGGAGACCCAACATGATTCGAACTCTACTTTAAGCTGTAGATCCCGGCTACTGTAATAGTTTCAGAAGTCTTCAGTCCATAATGGGAAGTCTTTTCTATCCTCTAGACTGAAAACATTTTTTTGCGTAATAGTAATAACCAAATACTAGTAGAAAATAAAACTTATACGACAGTAAAAATTTGGTTGGACATGAGATACATGTTTTCCATATAAATAAATCTTCTTGAACACGAATAAGAGGGAAAAAATTGTTGGTTCCAGATTACGAGAAAATTCCAATGTTATATTAATGTTCCAGTCCATATTATCCGGAACTAATAATATGTTGATTCTCATATTCGTGTTCAGGAGGGTCGAATTACGTACATGGAATACATGTCTCATATCCAATTAAATTTTTGTTGCCATATGATTTAGATTTATTGTTTGGTTACTTCTATTACATAGAAAATTGCTTTATATTAATGTAAAATGAAATTTTTATCGAAATCTGGAACGAACAAAAATTTGTTATTGTCATAGGATTATTTGTGTTCAGGAGGGTCGAAAATATGTGGAAAATATGAATCTCATGTCCAACCAAATTTTTATTTCCATATAATTTGTATTTATTATTTGGTTACTACTGTTGCGCAGAATTTTTTTTAGATTAATGTAAAATTGGAATTTTCTCAAAATCCGCAACGAACACAAGCTTTTTGTTGTCTTATTCGTATTCATAATTCATAAGAAAATCCTATGTTCGTCTCTGTAACACGCAAACAGTAAACATTTGTTTTACATAATAATAATAATGATGATGATGATGATGATGATGATGATTATGATGTGTTAGTAATAGTAGTTTTACAATACTAAAAATAGTAAATGGAGATTTTACTTTCTGTGGGCCTACCCATGTCTTAGATAAGTTGATATAAATTTAGATAGTCTACTGCAGGTATGGGCAACCTTTGGAAAGATGCGGGCTAAACTTCACGTAATTTTTGAAGTCGCGGGCCGTAGATAATAGGTAGTTCTGAAAAAATAATCATGATACGGTTTTTTATATTTATAAAGTATAATGCTAAAGTTACATGAATGAGAACAATATCGCACTGATTAGGTATTTACTTACAATCAGAAGAAATTAATGAGAAGCTTGAGTTTGAACTTGAGAAACAAGATAATCAATGTTGGCATCAATCCCAATAATACACAAGTGCAGAGTGTTTCCCAAATTTTCATCAGCAAGTCTGGTTCGATACTTTGATTTATGGCTATTGCAGCATTTTTCTAGCGCTGACCGGAAGTAACACCTTCGTAGTTCAGGCTTTTGTTTCCCCCTCTCACTCTCCTGTTGGCGAGAACCGAAAATATTTACTTTTTCGAGCACAATTTTAAAATGTTCCGCGGGCCGGATCAAAAATCGGGGCGGGCCACATTCGGCCCGCGGGCCGGGCGTTGCCCATATATGGTCTACTGTGTTACACTCTGAGATTGGATGCCGAGTCTTGACTATTAATGCATTACATGTTAAGTCTAAATTATTAATATTTTCCTAAACAGTATATTGTATATGTATGCAGTGTGCGATTTGTGATTTTATCAGAAGGTGGTGCCTAATAGGTTCACTACCAAAATTTAAATTTTAAATTCTGTATACCATGCACCTTCATCTCCCCTACAATTTTATCACTTTGTATAGGCTATAACTATGTGTGAACATAGTGTGACTAAATTAAATTGTATAATGAGGTCAGGTACTTTCCGAGTGTAACTTATCCAACGAAGCATGATGGCGACTTCTTTTAGTCTATAATTTTAGGTGAAAATGTTTATTTTGCGATTTTCTGAAAAAACTACGCCTATTATTTTATTTACAATTTGTAGATGAACTACTTTATTTACACTTTGAAATTTTTGGGTGGAATTTTTCTGAAGGAAGTCCTTTTATCACAAATTCTGGGTTTTATGTTTTTGCCTTTGAACCAATAGGTTTTACGCAAGGCCGAAACAATTGAATGCGAACTCCTGCATTGCGGCCTAAGTATAAATATGAAACAAGAAGATCACAATGGCCATGCTTAGTTAGGAGAAAGTCAGTGAGTGTATCAGATCCGATTTTTGGTTATGTCCAATTTTATTTCAAATTTGGGTTTCATAAGTTGTAGGCTATGTTGATTATTCATCTCTGCACATTCCTGCGTGACGTACTGGCCAATATAACTGACGAAGGTGTGAAATAGAAGATGAATAGGAAGAGTGGGAGGTTCATGACAGCTCTACCTAAACAGTTGACAGCATGACTTTTCTTAAAAATTCCTCCCGGGAGGTCTTGGACTCCCCCTTTCCACGTGTGTTCACCATGTCAATCAAACCCAAACCCAACACCTCCTAGATACCTTCACTTCTCGTTTCAAATGACAGGCAATTCACATTGTACACCGCTGCTGGAATTCCAAGTCAGGCCGTGAATTGTTCAGTTTCTGTCCATCCATGCATGCAATAACGCACTACTTGATCATCATAACAATGTAGGCTCCAGCGTGTGTTTAAGTCTACAGCACCTACAGTAGCAAGTAACTCAAAATTCCTCTTTAGAGGAATAATAGAATTCAAAAGATCTTTCAACATTGTGATGAAGCATGTTTGATACCAGCAAAAGGTTGCTACCGTTTGTAATTAAATTAAAGTAAGTAGGCCTACCTATACATTTCATAGGTAGGGGCTGAAATGTTTAATAATCCTTAACTAATTAAAATCACAGTTTAAAATAGGCCTATCATCAGCGTATTTGAGATACTATAATTTTGGCACTGTTTCATAACTGCATGGAGACAGTTACAATTCACAAATAGGCCCTTGGAAACAACATCCGAAAGTAATAATAATAAAAAAGAGAATTGGTAAAATATATATAATCAAGAAACAGATTATTATTGTTTGATTAATCCGTGCTGTTCCTCACCTGTGAGACGAATGTCGGGTAACTTGAGGCCCTTGTGGTCCCGGGATATCATCTGGCCGTCATTATCATCTTCATCCCATTCTCGCCTTGTTTGGAATGAGTGTGTGTGTGAGTAGTGTGTCTCGTCCTAAGTGTTCGTGTTGTCTTGGAGGTGGCCCCGGCATTGGGCTGATCACTTATCCGGGAAGCCCTCCATGGCCTTGTCTGGTCAAAAAAGTATGTTTGTGATCCAAAGATAATCCCTCTCCCGACAGGTCGCGGCCCTGTAAGGCCCGGGCGGCTTGGGTCGCTTAAATGTCCCTGAAAGGGAGAGGTGAAACTCAGATAAAGGTAGATAGATAGATAATTCGTGCTGTACATAGCCTATATCTAACATAATTGTCTTTATGGAGGCGTTATAGCCCCCAAAAATTCGTTCGAGATATGACATTGATCGAAATATTTAACTGCCCCCCAAGATAGTGAAGGGAAGGCGACAATAAAATTCTGTGACTTTCCCTGTCTTGTGAATATAGCCTATAATTCATTTCTCGGGCTCGTAAAAGAATGGGATAGTTCTATCCGAGTTTCCGGTGCCTAGCTCTGCTGCCATCTTCTGGAAGAAGTGAGCCAGTTCGATATGCATTTTTGAAAGAGGGAAAGGAACCCATAGGAAAGCCAGGAAGTGAATCTGACAGATGGAGAAATCTTCAGTGGTCAGTATATTATGTTTTATATGTAAATACAGGTTTTGCATGTTTTTATGTAAGCTTGTTACAGTTCTCAAACTTGCTAAATATCCATTTCTTGGCTTTCTGATTCCGAATAAGAACAGTTGTTCCATGAAAGTTTGCATTTTTTTTTTGCCTTTTTATGGAAAATTTCATTCGTTGTGAATGTTTTTGAGGTTTTACGTTCATTTTTTATCTTAAGAACATATTTTATCGCATAATACTGCATTTTGGGATTTGGGTATTGTAGCTAAAGATAAACTGGACCAATTTATCAGTGAAACTCCTGATTATGGATTTATGCATTCCATGAAAAAGGAATTTGTGGTGAAAATGTTGAAGACAAGTTTTGCCTCACTTTGTTTCAAATATCGTTTAAGTTTGAATCTGTCACTTATGACGTAGAAAGGTCATTTTTTGCGTACCAAATAATTTAGACATAAACGCACGAACTTAAGTGTTGAAAATTTGGAGAGGCTGTTGGTAGTACATTGTGTCACTCGAAAATAGAATATGTTTGAATTCTGTAGTGTTTTTTTTTCTTTCGCTGTGCATATTTGGTAATTTGCACATAGGCATTTGCACGTAGCCTACATCTTATGAAACCCAGATTTGAAATAAAATTAGAGTTAACAAAAAATCGGATCTGATACACTCATTGACTTTCTCCTAACTAAGCAAGGCCAATGTGATCTTCTTGTTTCATATTTATACTTAGGCTGCAATGCAGGAGTTCTCATTCAATAATTTCAGTTTTGTTTTAAGAGACATTATTAAGATCTATGTTTAGAATCATTGAGGCTCATTAATAATAACAATAATAATAATAATAATAATAATAATAATAATAATAATAATAATAATAATAATAATAATAATAATAATAATAATAATAATAATAATAATAATAATAATCTTTATTGTCGAAGCCATAATAAATGTAGGCTATAGACAGTGTTAAGGTTTCCTCTAATACTGATGTATACTAATATAAACTACTAATATAAAAAAATTAAAATTAGTTGTAGGCCTATATAAGTTGTAGTTGTAGTTGTATACATACCGAAGCAATGGCGGCAATATATATATATATATATTATATATAGACTACTGATTTGTTAGTTAACCCCAACCGAGACGTTAGGCGAAAGTGGGATTGCGGTAACCGTAGTGATCTCCTAAATGTTAGTTGATTGAAGGAGGTGAGGAGCAGATGGGCTTTCAGTATTTCAGCATTCTACTATTAAAATGAAACATTTTCAGGCATTAAAAAAATCTTACGAAAGTGCTAGTAAATTGACGAAGGAAGCTTCGAGGAGAAGGGAACCTATGTAAGCTTGATCGTGCACTTAGTCTAGACGCGACATCTCGACAACTCTACCCCTTCACTTCTCCAGCAAATAGTAACCACATCTAATTCTAAATACGTGCTTACCATCTTCGTAGATATAGAAGGCGCATTTGACAACGTCTGGTGGCCACACGCCCTGGAGAGATTTCGTAATATAAACTGTCCACAGAACATATATGCCGTCCTCAGTGACTACTTTCGGTCCAGACGAATAACGCTAAGGGATAACCTTCATTCATTCACAAAGGCCGCATCCAAAGGGTGTCCCCAAGGCTCAGTATTGGGACCCAAGGTCTGGAACCTGGTGTTTGATGAAGCCCTCAGACAACTTGAACAGATTCAAGACGCTGACGTCATAGCCTATGCCGACGACGCAGTAATTATTATCGAAGGTCAGTCCAGAACAGATCTCGAACGCAAAGCTAATAGAGCATTAAAAATTCTGGAAACTTGGTCCCACAAAGCAAAGCTAAAGATTTCTAAAACTAAAACAAACTCAATGCTCCTCAAGGGGAAAATAGGAAATCACCCTCCAATCATCAGGATAGGACAAGACCGGATCCCATATGTTCGAGAAACAAAGTATTTGGGTATAACTTTACAAGAAGGTAATAAATTCACCGCTCATATTCAAAGAATCAGTGCTACAGCTAACAACCTATTTCAGGCCCTAGCCAGACTTTCTGGACAGCAGTGGGGATACAAATTCACTAACTATCGTATACTTTACTCTGCTATTTTTGAGGCTATTGTCTCGTATGCTGCAAACGCTTGGGCCACTAAACTTAACACACATCACATCCGTAAACTCAAATCTGCCCAGCGACATTCTCTCTTGCGAATAACTAAAGCCTACTCCACTGTTTCGAATGATGCTCTACCAGTCATAGCTGGTGTTCTTCCTGTTGATCTTCTGCTTGAGGAACGGATAGCCAGGTACAAAGTGCGGAAGCAAATTAATTTTCAATTAGGTGCCCTTCAAATCGGACCAAGGGAATTTGAGAGCTTAGATCGATCACATCTTTATGAACGCATTCACTCACAGTTAATAGATATTTGGCAGGAAAAATGGGTAGTTGCCCAAAATGGTAGAATCACTCGTGACTTTTTCCCAAATATCAGAAATAGACTTAAAATGCCATGGATTAAATTGGACCACTTCGTCACACAGGTATTAACTGGCCACGGCAACTTTGCCGCTAACTTAATCCGTTTCAATCTCACAGACGACGATCTATGCGCTTGTGAGGACAGCGAACCAGACACCATGTATCATATGCTGTATACTTGTCCTCGATATCGAGAAGCTCGACTACTCCTCCACGAAGCCGCTAGGGCAGAAGAGGAAGCCTGGGCACCGGACCTCACGTTCTGGACGCGTAAAAACACCTTCCCAGCCCTTAAAACCTTTGCAAAAACAGCACTTCTCGAAAAGTCTATAGTAAATTAACACACCAAAGTAGACGGTCATTTGGCCACTGCTCCAGTCCGAACGAGGTTTTTGAGGGGTTTCCCTCGTTCTTAGGCGAATGCCGGACTGGTCAATAATCCCCTCAAACAGATACACGCACTACAAATCTCTAGAATACATAACTACATGTCACTAAAAAGAAACACACTCGGAAATATTGCACATAAGACCTATCCGCACTTAGGTCTATCCTGTGCCAAAGTACAAAGACACAAGTACTCAGCCCAAACACGTCACACCATCAACATCCCCTACGGATGTACATAAGGGCACAATAGGTATACACACATCACATATGGTTACCAAAATTTGGTCTGACCGGAGGTTTAGGCTTAATTGCTTGGCACTCCGGGGGTAAGGGTGGGCACACAAAAAAAAAAAAAAAAAAAAAAAAATATTCCTTTTTCGGTGGTGATATAATCCCATGAGTACCGTATCTGAGTCGACAGAATACTGCTAGAGTTGCTTGACCTCACCAGTGTGCCTTAATCTCTGGCTACTTTTCCAACTATGATCATTTGTTTGAAGCCGTAGCCGTAAACTTGAGGTACCCCTAAGGGGTTAAGCAACCAGCTTAACATTTATCAAAGTCTCACCGATCTCCCATCCTGATACTGTGGACAAAATTGAATCGTTTTATTTAATTTTGCATGAAAGTAGTATTTCTCTTAATTATTATTATTATTTTCGGTATTCCCATAATTCTTTTTTGAAAAGTCATAGTTCCATTATCTTCAGAACATCCAGGTTCTAGAACTTAATAGGCCTAAATATTTGTTTGGGGATTACAAAATTGAAAAATATGAAGGCTGTGAAAATACTCATTGGTTGGACAAATAAATGGTTCAGACGATTGCAGTTCTAAGGGAAAGCTAGATCCTTAGATCCTTAGATCCTAGATTTAGAATTTGTAATGTCTTATTTGTTCTAAATGTTGTTACTTCCTGCTGGATTTTTGTGAATATCACCTTTTATATTGCTGAAGTGAACTTATTGCGGAATGAGAAACACTGTATTCTGTAAGTGAGCATTTTACTGATATTCGAGCTTGTGTTATCAAGTAGTAATTCGTATCATTTATTGGAATAGTTGAAATTAAATCCACAATATGTAGCCTAATGACTGATTTGCGTGTAGTCCTTCTATTGTCTTTCATTTGATACTGTCATGCTCCAGTATGCTCTAATTTAGAGTAGCATAATGTCTTACCTCTTCTATATGTTGTTATTTTCTACAGGATTTCTATGAATGCCCACTTCTATAGAAGCTAACTTATTGCTGTGGGAATCACTCAATTCTGTAAATGAACATTTTGCTTAGATTTGAGTGAGAAAGTCGGCATTCTGTAATGCAGGCCGTTTTGCAGCTGTACCAATCTTGTACCTCATAAAAAATTTGCAGTAGAATTTGTCAGATGCAGTAGTAAACGGCTACATACTTTTATTTGCAGCGATGTAAAGTTTATAGTGTGGAGCTGGTGAAGATTTAAAAAGTAATTGAGCCATGCACACTATAATACCTGCCAACCTCGGAGAGCCTCTCTTTCTCCTGGTAACGTCCACTGCAGAGCGAATTAATACTCACTCTAGTTTCGATGTCATTTTATTTATTTCAGTTACTTGACATGCTAACAAGTATTTATTCTCTAATAACAGTTTAATATTTTCCTTCAGTATTTGATTTACACACTTACAGTTTTTTATATTTCTTATGGCCATAACATTTTTAAAAATCTAAAAAAAAATTGGATGTCTTTCAAATGACTGTTTTTTATTTTTCTCATGGCAATAACATTTTCAAAAATCTCAAAAAATTTGGATGTCTGTCAAATGACAAAAACACTTAAATCCTTTAAAATAGAAGACGAAATTCTGACAAAATGCGAAATCCTTAAAAATTAACACCAATTTAAATAAGAAGACAAAACGAAAAACGCAGGTTCGCATTTTGCCCAGTGTCACAAAAAAATTATGAATAACTAGAAGCATTCCTTTCGATCTTAAGAAACGTAGTTAGTGTTATCATCGGTTTAGCCAGGAAGATAGATACTTTACCGAATGTGAAGTGTGAAGCTGAGATGCATGGAAATTGCCTTTCTCATTTCATCGACAAGAGTTTAGCATTTTGATTTCCTTAACAATATCTGATATCTATACCTTTTAGCATATAGTAACTGGGCTTTTGTTCGCTCTAACAGGAAGGGTCCAGAGTCCAGCGAAGGCTGTCAGAAGCAGCTATCCCTCATCCTCTACGTATATCTCTCTCTCCATGGAGATTTCCCTTCACTATTTTCACGGACCGCATTTTCTATGTTCCCTCTCACTCTTTTTCTGGACTTGGCAGGCCACGACACTGCTTTGGACAAGGGTGACAAAATATTTATTGATGGAGAAGCGAGGAAAAGAGGGTTGGGCACCCGATGTGGATGCTGGTGACAGCATGAGCTCCCCCACCACCCCCGACCTCATCCCTCCCTCGGATTTATTAACTCGAGGCGAGTCCACAAAATGATACTGACCCCCTCTCACGACTACAAAAAGTAACATGCAACCGCGATAATAAAATTAATAGCTGACATGGGTGGAGCTTTCAGTGTATAATGGCATGAATAAGAAACTTTGTATGTTCTGTGGCATAATGATGCCTTAGCGCCGCTGCTGGTCGGATTTCTTGTGCTTTCTACAGGAGTGCTATATCAGTTATTTTAGCATGTATGTGACAGATTAAATTAAGTCGGTTTTAATTTATTGGCTTGCCTAATATTAATATTGTATAGTTTGGAAAAATAAAATCACATAATTTCTATAGTAAGAACATGTAGGCTACTAGAAAATAGCCCGTGGGTTTGCCACGGTTAAAATTATGCTTAAATACGAAACTTACAGGTCTAGAATCCTGAAGGCACTGACAATACATTTACAAAAGTCATCAATTTTTATTTAAAACTAGCTTAAAAGGCCCGGCGTCGCCCGGGTTTTGTATTTTGTAATATGAAATTAACTTATGGAGGACTTTCGATGTTGAAACTCTAGGTCCTTATATAATATGTATGTAGAATTCGAAATGAGGAAGACCTACATATGACACTCAGACTATTAATCAGAAAACGCTAATATAGCTTTTTATGGCTCATAGAGGATGTCGAATGTTGCATTCAATTGCTTCTACACACCATGCCTGGGAGGAGTGCAAATAAGAAGAAAAAGAAATCCGGTTACATAAGATTGCATTGTCTTGACAGAAAATTGTATTTCTCACTCTCATATTACCACACAACCGTTTCGGGGCTGAAGTAAAAAAGAAATTCAATATCACTTTCATACTTTCCTTCCCAAAAACCTGGGACGTAATATACTGCGCGTGTAGGACTGAAAATGTTCCATCCCATTTTCTCTTCTTTTAGATGCTTAGGGCCTCTGATAAACATCCCTAGGTCTATTTCTTAACTAATACAAAGCCTAAAGCTATGAGTGACGTATCAGTGGATAGGATTTGTTACCGACTTCCGATAGCCTATAGCATACTCACTGGCACACACTTAAGTTGTCCCTGCAATACGACCGCTTATTCTACATCAAAATGTGAAGTGAGAAAATGATATTTTCCATGTCGAGGGTAGAGAAAGTTATGTGACTGCTTTATTTTCATGGATTTTATTCTTCAATATTTATTTTCACAAATGTATTACTTACATCGATAGTATCAGAATTTGTTAAAGCCCAGTAGGCCTATTGTAAGATAGTTTCCAAAGCCCAATGTGAACACCGTAAACAATACTTTCGTTATGAAAACAATTGATAGCAGAACTCTCTAACTGTGCCTCATTTCACATTTCCGAATTTTCCCGTGGATTTTCCAAAAATTTTCTTTCATACAAACATTGTCCTGACAATTACGAACACAACAAAAAAAGAATCAGTCAAATCGGTCGAGCCGTTCTCAAGTGATGCCCCGTCATACATTTTGGAAATTCATTTTTATTAATGTAGATATCTCATCATATACTATAGCTTTTTCCTTTAGAACATAATTCGTTCCTACCAGTACGTAGATTTCAGAAATTAATTATAGGCCTATCGTAAGTTTTATGCAGTTCCAAAGCAACCTGTGAACACTAATACGTATTGTTTCTCAACTGTTTTTTGACAGATGAATGTGATGTGAATTTGATTTGATAAATTCAGTGTAATTTTCATAAATTATATAATTTATCAAGGGAAGGACTGGTTTGTTTGGATTTTTACTGTTCGCGATTCTTCCAGGGTTAAATTATCAATATATTATAGCTGGTGCCCGCGGCTTCGCCCGCCATTATTATTTGATTCCAGGATTTTTAAGTACTTTACACTGGCAGTTTATTAAAAATGTTTATGGTTCAGAGCTATGAATACTGTACGTAAAAATAAAATTAGATTATTCGTTCATTGTGTTCATTTCACTTAGGCCTTACATAATAAAGAAACGGTTTTCCTAATTTTGTACTCTTCGTGAAAGTTTAGACTGCGAGAGACGAACATCGCCGAGTATACTCGATGTCTGACGAAGTGAGGGAGCGAGTGAGCACGCTATTGAGGGCCGTTGAATTGTATAAGAGTAGATGCTATGCATTTCATTCAACGACAGTTATAGTTAAGCTATGATTAACCTAAAGCTCTGCAATTAGCTACGTTCTCATTTCTTCGTTTGGTGAAATCAAATTGCAGGACTACTACTGGACAATTAAAACTGAACTCCATAGCACTACATCCCTGAAGGGACTAGGCCTACCAACGACCCCTGCGTCATCTACCATAGGCAGATGGTAGGGTTGGGGGGTCATGTGGTCAGCACCGGGGATCCAACCCGGGCCGACGGATGCAGTAATAAACGGCTACATACTTTTATTTGCAGCGATGTCAAGTTTATAGTGTGGAGTGGATGAAAATTTAAAAAAAATTATTGAGACATGCGACGCTAACCACAAGACCACGCCGGCGGTCACTGGATAATTATATCGTCTAATTCAGTGGTTCTCAAACTTTTCAAAGATTGTACCCCTTTGCGATGATCAAAAATTTTATGTATACTCACGATATTTTTTTATAAGTAACAGATTTAAAAAATACTATTACTTGTCAAACTGTTATTGAGGCAGTTTTTAATTTATAAAGGTCGTACCTTTCAAATACACAGTGTAATTAATAAGATATCATGAAAGGAGATGTAAATTTAATAACACATCACAACAAAGCAGCACACAAGTATTCGTGTCAGCTTTGTGTAATAACAATAACGTATGGAAGTTTTTGCACTCCTTAGCAAGTAAGTGTTACTTACGAAAGTTGTTTACATGGATCGTAACTTGACATTACCACAGCAATCTTGTTGCTAGGGGGCGACGGGCAGAAAGTGACTTGTTGCTAGGGGCGACGGGCGGAAAGTTACTTTACCGCCCGCAAATGCTTATTTGCGAGCAGAAATGACCAAGGCCTTCCCGCTTTATAAATATTCGGTTGCCATAAACAATAACAAATGCGAATCCCTTTCTGAAATAAGCACCATTCTTCAAGACTGTATCTACATAATATTTTCAGGTAATATCACAATTAATATAATTAAATTGATATAAGTAACCGTCGTGCAAAAAATAGCATGCAACACACGGACCGTAAAGGCATTTACGGGTCTCGAAAACTTAAAAACCCTCGGCTGCGCCTCGGGTTTTCAATCTGTTTCCTCGACCCGTAAACGTGCCTTTCCGCCCTTGTGTCGCAATATACTATTATAAGGCAGTAATGTTGCTAGCATCAAAGTAAAATGTTTTAACGAAGAATGAATGCTTTCAATCCTATCAAGAGATTATGATACATCAAAGATTTCAGTGAGATGGGTCTTCTGATGTCTGGTTGTCCAGATGAAAGTCTCAAGCGAAAGTCCGGATCCAATTTCAGCTTATTGCGGTAATTGTTTTTAGATACACCATGGATGTTATTGAAAATTATATCACAAACTTCAGAGCACGACCTGTGATACAAGGAAACTCATGCATCCAAAGATTTGTTAAAGTAATTTGCTTGAAACTGGATTTGAGGGTTTCATCAAGGACAGTTCAATATATTTTTTTGTCTTTCGTTGAAAGAAGCCTGGCGTCTTCCACTCCAGAGACAGGGTCTTGCATCCTGAACTAGCTGTCTCAGTTCTCAGGAAAATATTCAACAAAGCCTGCAATCATACCCAGACAATATATTTCATGTCAATGATCACTGAATCATGAAGTTGAAGTTCGGTTTCTTCTACAAATGTTCCAAGAGTGGAAAGAATGTCAGTTGTTCTTTCACAACTTTTTGTTTTGCAAATTTAAGTTTCTTTTTTAGAGCACTTATTTTGTCACGAACTAAGAAAGGCGTAGATAAACACAGGGTTTTCGACCTTCAAAAGGTATGGTTTCCTTAAACAATTCATGCATATTTACTTTAAAGATAGGATGAGACAATATTTTCACTTCGTGTAGGCTATGTATGTAGGCTATGTATGCATGTATGTTTATTTCTCTTGAAAGCTGCTTGCATATTCCCTAATTATCATGAGCGCATCACCAGGGGAACGCGGACCACAGTTTCAGAAACACTAGTCTAGTTAGAAACTTTATAATACTTTTATTGCTCAGAATCATGATTTAATAAAATATAGTGTCAACCTGTTTAAGATAAAATTTAAAAATATATTTATAATATTAATAATAAAATCTTATAACGGTTCGTCTTTCATTTGTTTCATTTTAATTCCTTCCATCTATTCATGTTTATACGAGAGGCATACTGAAAAACGTGAGCAACATTTTTTCACAACCTTAATCTTTATTTGTAAGTGAAACCAAGTATATCATCTCAATCTACAGACCTTTCTTTCACTTCTCCACATAGTCTCGGTTTTTTTTTCCACACATGTTTCCCTTCATTCTGCAAGTTTGAAAATACCCTTGCGATAGAATTCCGTACAGCTATCCGTAGACACTGACGCACTGCTTGAAATACCCTCCATAATGGTCCATAATGATGAAACCAGCTTTCATCCCCAGTCACAATAGTCGTCAAAAATTCATCACCTGTAGGACTGTAAATGTAGGCCTAGCTTATTTTCCTTTCTCATGTTCATGATGTCTTCCATTGCAAACTATCCTACATATTTTTTCTGATGGAAGACGCCATGAAAAAGAGTAAGGAAATACTTAAATATCTTACTGCTCGCCTAGAGTTTCGGACAACTTCTGCAGCAGTCGTGTACTGCGAGTTTCTAGTCATTTACTGCAGGGGCTTATTGCCCGCCTAGTAGGTTAGGCAACTTCTGTAGCAGATGCGTATTGCGTGTTGACTAGTCATCAACTGCAGGGGCTCCTCGCTCGCCTAGCCCCTTAGACAATTTCTCCAACAGACGAGTACTGCGTGTTGACTAGTCAATAACTGCAGGAGCTTCTTGTCCTTTCGACAATATTTTTGAAACGGGCTTGTATTGCATGTTTTCTAGTTAATGGCTATTTAGCTCATGATTCAGTGACCAATCCTGTGGAAGGATATGTTATACTTAAATGAATCACCGCGGCCTATCGTTTACTTTAATCGCTTGTACGTTGAATTGTTTTTTCTGTTTGAATTCGTGAGAGCGTACTTAATTATCTGTTTAACTTCTTTGATCTAAGCTAGTGCTTCCCAATTTGGGGGCGATTGACAGTCTTAGGGGGAGCACAACGGTTTGGATTTAGTAACTTAGATTTTTTAGGTAGATTTCGAACAAAAATCTACCTATTGGGATCGGAAGCATGTAATGATTTTCGAAAAATTCTTTCATATCTTTACGTTTCATGTCTCCCTAAGTACGTAATTTTGAAGATATTTGAACCAAATTTTATCCTGTTATTTCTAAGCCCAATAGTTCGGACAACTTCGTTAATGAGCAAAATTGGCCCAAGGGGAGGGTCGTGGAAGGGGTTGAAGTTTTGAAAAGTTTATATCTCGGCCCCTATGAAGTATAGAGGGAAACTTTGTTAGAATAAATTAGAGTACTCCGTAAGGAGTTCACAGTGACACCAACGATTCGGGGGTTTTGGTGGTATGAGTGGGGTTGGGGGATAGAAATTGAAATTATTGAAACCACGTCTTGTGGGATATCGTTGAAAAGCTCTTGATGAGTACTCTACAAATCAACAACTAGTTTCTCGATAGTTCTCATATAAGGCGAGATTTGAATGTTTGAAAAACACTTAAAATATATCTCAGCCTGAAGACCTGCCGAAAGAAATGTGATAGGACCGACTAAGGATAAAATTACCAACGTAATAGAGTTTTAAATATTAAAAATAATAGTTACACACCTTTAGAACAATAATGCATGGCAAAATAAAAAATAAATACAGTAATAAAATATAATATCAATTTGAAACATAATAAACAACTCTCTTTTTATCAAACAGAATTCAGATTCATTTATATTTCATATGGTGTATTGTATGCTTTTATATTGCTGTGATAAAATAATTCTCAGTAAAAAGGAGTTTAATATGAAAGTTACGGCTCAATGAAAAAAGAGTGTTGTCCTCGAAGAACATGGGACTACAAGGTTAATATTAATCTCTTGTGATGTAAAACATTATTTCTTGCTTGTGTTTATGAAATTAAAACTACACTAAACTCCGTGGCGCTACATCATTCAAGGGATCTGCGTCATCTACCAAAGGCAGAGGGCAGGATTGGGGGCATGTGGTCAGCATGCCGACACCCACGGCCGTTAATGATGGTTTCCTTGACCGGAGCCGCTACTAATCCATCAAGTAGCTGAAACATAATTACAGAATACTTCCTTTTTATAAAAAAAAATATTTCAGTTCTTCTTATATCAATTTCTTCCGAAGGTTAAGCCCTTCTTACGGCCGACTTAATCAAACAAAAACTATTGGTTATGTAAAACGAAGTTTTTTTTGTATACATAGTAAGCTTATGAATTTTAATAAAACCAGAAGTATAGACCAGTAGTTTCTTGGTTCATTCCACCGTTAGTATATATTTAGGCCCCGTTACAGTCCTCTTTCCTATTTTTTACAGTTATCATTGCGGGTTTGTCATGCCAAGGCTAAAGAAGAAGAGTGCTGCGCAGCAACAATAAATTAAACCAAAATCACTTCGAAATCTACCTCAGCCTGTAGGCCTGCCTAAAGGGATTTTTTTTTATTTCAGGGTATCTCAAAACGTTATTTATGTTAAAAATTCAACGTTAAATTTTCGGTTCGAACACAATAGGACCTATTTCCTCTGCTTCTAGTATTCCTACCTATGGTACGGGCAGACGAACTAAAAACTCTGGACGTTGCAAAAAAGGACTTTTATTTCATATTGTGCTGATGCATCAAGTACCAACGGTTATATTCCTTAATATTGCTATTTTTCAAATAGGCCTACATAAGATTTTAAAACTTATTAAAGGTAAACTAAGGCCCCTAGGAACAGCTCTCTCCGCAATGCGCAGTTTGCGAGTACCTTATCGCCGTCAGTGATAGCACAAAATTATAAACAAAAATTTCAAGGTGCGCTTCAGACAATGAAGATTTAGACCCTTTTTTATGCTTTATTTAAGAATTCCTCTTCTTAGTGCGCTGGTGATTATTTCAGTTTCTGTTAAACTTAGCGAAATGATAACTTAAGCAATAATAGTAGTAATAATAATAATGGATCTGTTCATTGGAAATATCTGAATATTTTTCCATCAACCCTTCACATTATAGTAGGGGGAGGGATACCAGTCGCGGAGGTTGGGAAGTATTTAATATCTGCATGGATATGAGCGGCGTGTAAGGAGATGGAGATATTTGTATTGGTCAGTTCAGAAGCTCATTTCCATCTTCTCAATAGCGCACCCATGCAATCGATTAGCCGGCAGTACACATTGACTGAGAATGCCCCCTCCACACAATGCCCATTTAGACGCGTGCTTGCCACAGTGTTATATGAGCTATCATAGGCAGCGATATCCAAGCCAATATAGCGGCTGCCACCAGCATTGCAATAACTGGCCTTCTCTATATTAATTTGTAGGCCTATATTTCATGATGTTACAAGTGGGAATAGGCTTTTCTGTTTACATTGCTGTTACCCTCAGGTCTATATGAACCATAATAAAATTTATAAATTCAAAACGTTTTAATTAAGGTGAGCATATTCCTGGGAATCGAAACCGGGACGAATTAAGTAAATGTTCTTCATCCGGAATTCAACAATGCACAGTAATTCTTGTAAACCATGGGGGTAAAAAGCGGGCCGACTAAATTATCGAAGTTGCCAATATGAGCCACTGCGCATGCCTAGCGGCATTCACAGGATAGCAGGGAATCTATTGAAATTTGTTCTAGACAATATAGACAATAAATTGAGAAATAATTTCACGTAATTTGCATTGCTTGTGAAAACAAATGTTTCCCTTACATCTCTTACATTTATTTACGTATCACAAGGCTATGATATCAGCTACAAGAGTAGGTCCGCTTTTTTCCCCACCCTACCTCTACATTACTAAATCTTAGGATGAACTGAGTAAAAGATGGCGAACTATAATGCAACACAAACATATACTATAACATAGGAAAATTCATAGTTACTGTATAGGCCTAATTACTTAAATAGTTACTTAGGGCACGATCTTACGTCGGTTAGCACACTCAGTTTGTAACACTCAGTTCTTAATGTCCGCATTTTCCTGTGTCGAACGAATTTGATTCAGGAGATGCTTCCTGTCTTTTGAGAAGTCTTAGAATTCTGAACAGTATTTCAAAATAGGCCTAACTGTCACCATCAGTGTTACTTTTAAAAGTTTTTTTCAGCAGTCCCTGCCTTATTAATTAAATAAAACACATGCTCGACTGCTCTATTCATACCGGGAAGACTTGGTTGTGAAGCGCTGGGAATTGTACCCAACACTTAACATTTTTAAGCAAATCCAGCCCTGCAATGCAAACTTCTGTACAAGTAACCTGTTATTCAAGACGATATAATAAGCATTCATAAGCCACAGAATATTGTCTCTGCTGGACATTACATGAGATTATTATAGGAGAAAAATTCCTCCGACACTGGGACTTGAACCCAAGACCTTTGGCGATTCGCGCCAATGCTCTACCAACTGAGCTAAGCCGGAATTCATAGGAGAGATATTCCATCTGGCGCTGTGAATTGAACTCCGGAAGCTAAGCCGGAATTCAAAGGAGAGATATTCCATCTGGCGCTGTGAATTGAACTCCGGCTTAGCTCAGTTGGTAGAGCATTGGCGCGAATAGTCAAAGGTCTTGGGTTCAAGTCCCAGTGTCGGAGGAATTTTTCTCCTATAATATTCTCCTGTTATTGAAGATTTCGAACCTAAGACATCACGCATCATCAATTAGGCGTGTGAACGCATTTCATAATAAGGCGCGTTACGTTAGGAGTTTTGAAGCCATTAAACTGAATTCTTGACTGGAATTGGTAGAAAAATTAAAGTTATATGTTGAAACCTGAAATGATCGGGAATTTCATTTGATTTCTAAAAACAGAAACATTGAGTTGTTCCATTTGTTGAGTTACTCCGGTTGAACCGAATAGGGGGAAAGGGGAGGGGACTTTACTAAATAAATCGAAACTCTTCCGGACAAATCGGGAATCTGGTTATTTTATTTTAATGATTATTTGTTTCAAAATTATTTTATGATTATGATGATGTGTTTGAGAGACTCTACTATACTTAATTCTTCATCCGGGATGTCTGCTCCATAAACCAATAGTTTAAGGCGCCCCAGAGATAAAAATCCAAAGGATTGCGGTCGGGAGAACGTGCAGGCCGTGGAACGAGAAAACAAGGGTTATGGGACATTTGTTCATATGAATTTTTTCCTTCTTTTGGTGTAAGGAACCCATGCCCGAAGTTTGTAAAAGGGGATTAAAGAGATACAGAAATATGATAAGTAAGCAAGTAATAGATCAAACTTTATTGAATTGATATATATTTATTTATATCAGTAACCGACTGAAATGCCGACCTTAAGTTGACATTTTACTGTCGAATGGGCATCTATACAATAATTACCCGGTATATAGAAGTTAGTAATCCAAATTCAAAACGTCGAAAGTGAATCATAGTAGCTGGCAGACTGACTACTGACGTCTTCTTATTAAGTGCCAGATTGGTACTTTATGAGATTGAGTGGGGGAACGGGAAATGTCTGTCCGTCTATCTGTCCGTCTGTCCGTGTGTCTGTACGCGCGATAACTCATATAGGCCCACGCTTTATCGGATTTTTATGAAACTTGATATTCGCATTTATAACGTCCATGGGAAGAAACCTAATGAAATTGGACCAAATCTGTTGACCGGTACTGGAGTAATGCCCAATTAGGTGCCTTTTTTATGGAAATATATTAGAAAGTATTTATCAAATGCAAATCAGTTCTCATCGCAACACATCGTTTTACAGTGTTCCTGTACGGCTTTGGAAGTTGCAATACAGGTAGCTTTGGCAAATAACACTACCCACATATTCCTTAACATATGATTATCAAACAGGACTTTGTTCTTTCGTAAGCTCTTCTTAATGAATCGTTCAGGAGTTCAACTCGGAAATCTATTAAAAAATTGCTTTCATAATCTGCATATCATAATTGCAATTGTCACCGATTAAATAAAAGCATTCTGGCACTTTTTAAATAAATTTACCTAATTTTATTAACTATTGGGAAAAATAACACTGTCCCAGTTTTTATTTAAGGAAAAAATTATTATTAGGCCTATTGTGAATTGATTAGTAGTCGTTCAAACGTCATATATTAATAGATTAGTATTACTGTATTGTTATTATTATTATTATTATTATTATTATTATTATTATTATTATTATTATTATTATTATTATTATTATTATTATTATTATTAAATCTCAGCGTATAAAAACCATGCTTTGCCATTGTATGCTTGGGCTAGAACTAAAGTGCAAATGTGATACGAAATTTTCCATACTTTTTATTACCTCATTTTGTTGACCTAGAAATTATGTTCATAACATTAGGTTATAATGATACAATTCGAACGTTTTGAATTAAAGTTTTATGTGAGCAAATAGGATGGTTAGATATTTTTACTTGATTTTTAGTGGGTAAAAGACATTGTTTTTGCCTTCACTCGCAAAGATATTGGAATGCTGACTAAACATAGGCATATTTGCACAAATCTTGCTAGCTTCAACTAAATATAACTCACATAAACTTTGTAACTTTGTCGTTAATTACACTAGAAATGACTAATGGAAGATATAGATTCTGTCCATGTGCTAGGATTCTTTCAAATGCTTCCTCCCTTTACGATGAAAATATTACATTAGTAAATATTTGCCTTCTGCTCCCCTCCGTATGTTTGTTTGTAGAGTACATATCGCCATTAGTAGGCCATTTCTAGTTCGATACACTCCAGTGTAAGTTACATATTCCAAGTCAGTCAACCTCGTTTCATCCATCCAAATATATCAATATCAGCATCAGAGGCAGTTAAAGAGACCAGCTGTTCGTAAAATTCCAAGCATGATATTCATCAAGAACGAACTGCAGAAATGTAACGTACCTGATAAGAAATTTTGGATAGGATTACAAAATAATATGAAATACTCCACCAAAATATAGTAGGCATTTTTTTGTAATGGTTTGCATGTGCCTTAACTATTGCTCCACTCACAAACCGTCCCGTCGATTTGTGGGACGTGGGGCCAACAAATGAAGTGCTTAGATCGCAACAGAGTTTACACAAGTTTACCCAGAAGTCGTTCGAGTTGATCCACAAGTCGTTCAAGTTGATTGAGGCGTACTTTAAGTTGGCCCAGAAGTCGTTCAAGTTACTCCAGAAGTGATTTTAAGACGGTCCAGAGGTTGCTCATATTCGCATAGAGTTTCTCAAATTGGAACAGAAGTCCCTCAAGATGTTGTTACTCAAGATGCCCCAAAAGTATTTAAATATGGTCAAGAAGCTGCTCAAGTTGGCCCAGAAGTCTCTAAGGTTTGGTCAGAAGAAGTTTACGTTATTTTATACAAAATTTATATTTCAGTAGATACTAAGTTAGATATCGCCGAACTGCGTGGTCAGAGCCTTACCATGACCGGGGCAAGTGGGCGGTCGCATCTAACATTACGTGTAACGAAAACGTTACGTCTTTAAAGTCGCTCTATAGGAGATCACTTGTTAAAAACGCCTGTAACTACAGCGACATTTTTCTCTTCTTACTAGTATTTACTGCTATAACCTATGTGTAGAACGTATAAGTGATTTCATAGTCATAACTGGCTGAAAGGAAAAAGAACATAATTACAAGTATTATTACTCAATTTGATTTTAGAAATTAATAACGGTGTATTTCTTTTGTTTCAGGTAAGTAGGACTACACCCACATCTATGTAACATAATATCAAGAACTGTATGGGAAAAGTGCTAAGCAGGTACCATATAGAGGCCTATGGATCAGAATTTCATCTACAAGAGGGGAAGAATCCCAGTCCTTATACTGCAGACATCTACAATGGTATTAATCAGAGGTGACAGTCCAAGCATGGATGCGCAGTAGATGGAGACGAGTCCATTAAAGATTCATATCGCGTGGAGGGGTGTATGAGTCAGTTCTGTCGTTGCTTTCAGTGCGGTAAGACCTATAATGTTGTTCAGAAGCAAGAGGTCTTGTTCATGTCGCTTCTCTTCTCGCTAGTACAGTTCAAAATTCTTATCCCTTCCCATGATTCCTCCCGCATACATCACTTCCCCTCAAGCGCATATGGCTGTCTCTCTGATTAATACCATTGTACTAAATGATAGATTTTCTTTTCTTTTATTAGTTTAATGTCTTTAGTATTCTAGCCCTAACACAATATTACATATGAGATGCACGGAGCACACCAAATTGTACAATGCCACAGTTTACGTGACTGTTGGGGTCATAAAGCTTTCTTTAGATTTGGACCAATAACATGTAAGACTGCGTTTGAATTCACCCAATCACAGACCTGTTTCATTCAGTACTTATCGAATTTGCTTTATCACCTCCTACAAAAGCGATAAAGACACGTCCTCTTTTCTTTTTTATTGTAATCACCAGGGCCCAGATTCTAATGACATGTCATCTTTTTATTGATGCTGCATAGAAATTGCCAACTTGTGGATAAGTCCTAATCATGGCCTATAGATTATAGAAATGCATTTTTATTAGGTCATTTTTTGTCATTTTATCCAATTTTATATTTTTAGGACATTTATTTCAATTTTAGGTCATTATTTTGTCATTTTCGTGTCATTTGCTTCCTTATTTAGTCATTTTCATGCATTTACATTGAGTGTATTAACTTTTTTCGTCGCTAGAGGTGCTGAATTTGAAGTGTTGTTTGTTTAATGCAAGAAGGAAAAATTCGGTGTTAAAGTGTTGTTGTGTCTCAGTCCGAAGTGAGAATCAAAGAAATGCCAAAATTTTGTATTATGTTACTTTTGTTATTAGATTGACTTGGTACCAGAGTCTGCCACCTGCTTGGTTTTGAGAGTGCAAACTACTGTTTACCCTGAATAAACAACAATATAATTCGGCAGACCACAAAAGGATGTGCCGAATTTTGACTCACCAGTGCCTCAGTGCCAGTATAAAATTCCATGAAAAAAGAATATTCACAACATTACAGTTATTTACAGTTTTTACAATTTATGTACAAACTAGTCTATAACTTTACTATAATAATTTTTCAAATAAAATATCAGTTTTTAGGTCATTTTTTATAATTATTAAGTAATTTTCTTTAAAATTTAGGGTCTCTTTATAGGTCTTTTTCAAACTATTTTAGGTCATCAGAATCCGGGCTCTGGTAATCACTCTGTAGAGCAGTCACCAGTGTCTCTCTACGTTAAAACTTTTTCTGCAAATACAGTAAACATTACGTATACATCTCGTGAGGAATCAGCACTATAATATTTCACGGGGAACGTATTCCATACTTCAGCAACGTTAGCATTTAATAATAATGTAATCACCTCTTGCAAATAGTATAAACACGTAACCTCAACAGCATGAATGTACGCTGCGGGTGAAAGGAAATGGCTTTGAGAGCTGGGAGATGAATTCAAAGAAACAAGCTAATCATTTTCCCCCTTTCGACTGGACTCGTCAAATCGTCCAGCTGAGCATCTGGATCTGTTGATACTTGCATAATATTATATTTCAAGGAACATCGCTAGAAACTTGACAATAATATAAATAATTATTTTGTTTTACCAAATATGTCTTATCTGAATAGGCCTAAATGGACGTTTGTTAATTGATCGTGTTTTGTTCACAAAAAACAGCCACATTGATCATATGTCACGGGCCTAAATGCCTTTTAATACTACCGTGTCAATCTAAACTGCTATTCAAATAAATCAAGTAACCTGGTTCAACAAAGTGTCAAATGGAGATGGAGTTAATAGGCCATATTTAAGAAACTATTCAGTTTTAACCACGGTTTCTTGAAAAAAGTTTGATAAACATATGTAAAGGAAGAAGTGGAATAACTATAAAATTTCGAGAACGAAATAACAAGAAATGCCTCACATATAAAACAAGGTGTGATATAAAAATATTCATAACTCCTAGATGGAATCTTGTATTCTTTACTTTATATTTTGGCCTAATCAGTGATAATTGCAAATGTGATATGCAGAAAAGCAGTTATTTTTGTAATCGACCTCAGAGTTAAGCGCCAGGTCGATTCATTAAGTAGGGATTACGGAAAAACAAAGGTCTAAAGTTTGATAAGTAGGCCTACATGTGAAGGAATATGTGGGTAGTGTTATTTGTCAAAGCCCCGTAAATTGCATCTTCTAAAGCCATATAAGAACATTGCAAACAATATTGTTGTCATGAGAACTGAATAGCATTTGATGAATTCAGTGTAATACTTTCACAAATTGTGTGGCTGCTCCTGGCGACTGCAAAGAAGGTAGACAGCAATACCATACCAAGGTTGGTATTGCTGTCTACCTTCTTTTCATATAGGCCTACCAGAGTATACTATGTCAACCACTGATATTCGTCTATTTGCTATTGTTGTATTTGCATGTTTCTTATTCTTCCTGAGGTTTAGTTTTTATTTTTTTTCATTCTTATATTCTATTCGTTCTATTAACCTTCTAAATATTCCACACACTGTAAGTCGATGCCTTTCTTGCAAGTTTCTATTATTACAGTCTACTGGCAGAAATGACAAACGTAAAAACGAAAGAATAAGAAATAAACAGGACGAATATCTGGAAAAGAATAGGACATGTTAGATCCGTTTTATTAAAAAATATAAATGTTGGTCTATGTTGAAATACGTTCTGCAAACTGGGAACCCTATTATTGAAAACTATTCCATTCTATGCTTCTATTCTGACGATTTGAAAGAAAGATTTAGTATTTATCCCTAGAGAAGACTGAATCTCTCTCTCTCTCTTTCTCTTGTTTGCATACGGGATAATGGGAAACGTAAGCTCTCCTTAATGACAGAACATATTATAAGAGAATCATAACATTGCATTCTTTGTATTACCTCAATCGTAAGCAGTTTTACATAGCGAGGTACATAATTGAGGAGAAAGGCACACAGCTATTGTTGGCTTTCGCAGCGCTTATTAAGTAGCTATATGGGAAAGTCTCTCTCATTGCAATGTCAAAATTCCTATTTTAATCTGTTTGGGATTATAAAGAATAGCTTACGTAAGCAGAGTCATCACCATATTCCGCTTCTCCCCTGGTAATCCGGCTGCTGGAGAGGGGATGGACATACGCTTTTAATATTCCCTTCATAGCGTTTATGTTAGCTATGGAGATTAGTTGCCTGGTTTTCAAAGGTCAGAGGGGATGAGGGAAAGCTATAACAAACTAAAGATAATTACCAAGTGAAACTCTCAGGGACTGTATGTGAATCTCCAGTATAGGCCAACATAAACAAGCAAACATAGACAAACATAAAACGGCAATTCAACTGATGATAAAATCAAGGCTTACGCCTAAGCTGTTCAAATTCATTTCACCTTCGGTAACACAACAAGCGAAATCATTTTAAAAAGGGTAATTTATTTTGTGAAGAAAATAGTTTTATGAAGTTGTTATCCGCTCGCGCAAAAAGGGTTTGATTTGCAAAAGAAAGCTATTAGATTGATTTGTAATGACCCGCCAAATAAGTTAGGCGACTCATAGTAGATTACTTTATATAAAACTAGATATGCTATCACTTTGTGTTCAGTCAACTCTTGTAGGCCTATGGTAAAAAAATACAGTCTTACAACTAATTAATTAATATATGTATTGGTTTCTCATACCTTTGCTACGTTATGGTGTCTGCCATGAGTTATATATTTTCATTGGTCCCTCAGGCCTACATTTAAGTTAATACGAGCATGTCTTGCTTGGATCCCGTTTTTTCAGATATTTACCCTTCAGACTTACTTTTGTTTTGGCTTATTCTATCTAGGTTTTGTTTATTTAGCAACTCGTAGGCTACGTTTTTGGCTATGTTCCGTTGGAGTATACACACGCGGCGTCAAAAGTATTGCCAGTTGCATAGTTATATGTTACTGTCCATGCATATGCCTATATCGGGGTTTCTATTTTGCTCGCAACGGCAATTGATGAAAAATATTTATGTAGTAAAACCGATATTAAAAAACTATTGATGGTTCCAAAGTAAGATTTGTCTTTCAGGGAAATGGTCTCTTAATATGGAGAATGCATTTTTATGTAAATATGAAGCTTTAAAATAAAATAAATGGTGATCCATTAATGTGAATTATCAAAAATAGTATTTTTATTTAGGGTAATCTTCCAAACATTTTTAACCATTTCACTTACCAAACTGTCTTTTAGTGTAACTTGTCAGAAATGTAATTAAAGTTACACAATAAACAATACTAATTCGAAACAGTACCAGCCTCTATTTACTGTAAAAACAATAAAAGAGTCAGCGGGGGAAGGAGGTTGATAACAGGAATATAAAATCATCCTCTGCCACTCTCGCAAGAGAGTTTGTCGTGAAAGAGGATTTGTATTTCTTGCTTGTAACCAGCCTTCAAACAATTTCTACAGAAAAATACATCAAAAGAAAGCGGTGATTCTCATTAATAGCAATTATTTATGCACAAGGGAACAAATCATTAAACATTTTCGGCAAAATGCCTTTAACCGGTTGTCAGGTACGCGAAAATTGTCATCTTGTTTTGAGTCAGATCCAAGGAAATGTTTTTAACTTTAATACAGAATTTTGTTTTCAGAAAATGTTATTCAGAAAATGTTATGCTCGCTTGAGCTCACAGATGTAATAAAATGTATTTCTGATGAAACCTTAATTTTTTGTGTTAAACTGAACCCTTACCTTTATAACTGTATGTATTGCATAGACGGAGAAAGTAAAACAGGGAAGATTTCAGCTTTTTCAAGTGTTTTAAAATATATACATAACATTGTTTATTAACGACTATCATCGAGTACTTAAAATAAACAAATAAAAATTAGCTACCGGGAAGCAAACTCACAATCTTCGATGCTGAAGGTGGATACTTTACCTCTGCATCATACACAATTCATAAAAGTTTATATATCAGGCGAGACCAGAAGGTTGCTCTGTGATGTTAATGCAGTAGTCTCTTCATCATTGAACAGGCGTTAGAGAGCGGTGCTTTCTTACCTGATATCACACACAGAGACTTGCGTGCATTTCCTTCACAAACGTCATCACGGGACGAAGCTGTTTTTCACTATTGTAGATGGTCGGTTTCCTATGAACAAACATCAGAGCAATGACTGCAAGTTTTTTCTTTCTTTCTTTCTTTCTTTCTTTCTTTCTTTCTTTCTTTCTTTCTTTCTTTCTTTCTTTCTTTCTTTCTTTCCCCCCCCCACTACTTATGAACCGCTTCATAGAACTTTAACTTTCTGAAGAAGAAGACCCGTCCACCGCTGTGGCTCAGGGGATGTGTCCAATCCTCTCACGCAGCGGGTTCGATTCCTGGTCGGGATAAGTTACCTAGGTGGGGTTTTTTCTGGGGTTTTTCCTCACCTTTGAGACAAATGTCGGGTAACTTTAGGCCCTTGTGGTCCCCAGATATCATCTGGCCGTCATTATCATCTTCATCCCATCCTCGCCTTGTTTGGAGTGAGTGTGTGTGTGAATGGCGTGTCTCGTCCTATGTGTTCGTGAGGTGGCCCCGGCATTGGGCTGATCACTCATCCGGGGAGGCCCTCCATGTCCTTGTCTGGTCAAAAAAGTATGTATGTGATCCAAAGATAATCCCTCTCCCGACAGGTCGCGGCCCTGTAAGGCCCGGGCGGCTTGGGTCGCTTAAATCCTAAAAAAAGGGAGAGGTGAAACTACGATAAAGAAAGAAAGAGAAAGAAAGAAGAAGACCCGGCGTGGCCCTTTCGTTTTGCAGCCGGCTGTACAGCCTTCAACCAAAATCGTGATTCATAAGTTATCGTATTCAAGTCAGACTCACGAAACATTTCTGCCCCCCCCCCCCCCGTGGTCTATCATAAAAGTATGAAAGCGTGGTTCCTGATATGAAGATTAGGTTCTATGCCTACAGCATACCGATTACAGCATCAATGTTTCATTCAGGAAATTCTAGTGTAAATATATGAGTCAGGTAAAGTGGACAACTACAAATAAGCGCAAAATATTTCTTAGTTTACCTTTGCTTAGTAATGATTAGAAGAGTCTTGATAGTAGTAGATCATTTAGACGTTTGGGCTATCTTCTACTTTTTCATTGAAAGAAAAGAAAGACCCCAAAAGAGAAAAGCTCACTTCAAAAGGGATGTATACATTATGATGTGCATGGTTGTACAGTATACAGCAAGCTTTCCAAATAATTTAACAAATGATTTATAGTCTAATTCTGGACAAAGTATTACATAGTGCATATAAAATAAATGAGTTGATAGAAATAGCTAATGAAACATAAATGAAATAAAATAGAAACATAGGTTAATGATATGTGCCTAAAAAACGATTAATATAATTATAATAACATATAATATGTTTGTTATTAAAGCAAAGAACTTGAAATTGAATTTTTCATCAAGTTTTATTTGAGATTTAACTGTATTTTAATGTAATAGTTCGCGGTCCTGTAAGCCCCGGGTGGCTTGAGCCGCATAACCTCTCTACAATCGTGTAACGTTAAGCATGTAGTATTTTAGTAATGGGGCATGCTAACAATAAATCTTATTTAAAACAATTGGAGGTGAAACTCAGGTAAAGAAGAAGAAGTAATTTGTAATAGCTTATAGGCTATTCATTAAATGTAGGTGTATTACCGGTTCGTAAGGGAAGGGTACGTACATTAATTACAATTTGACAGTCGTCGGTAACTCTGAAACCCCCAGAAACCTGCGGCCTCACGATGATGTTTATGATCTTTCTCTTAAAACCCACACATTCATTCAGGACAATCTTCAATCTCGCAAATCAGTTTCCGTGTTGCCTTCATCTACTTAGTTGTAGGTTCTAGTAAGGGTATTGTTGATATGTAAAATAAAATAAGTTACGAATTATTAAGCGCCAGAATGGTACTTTCTGAGTTTGTGTGGTCGACGGGAAAATATATGTCCATCTGTCTGTCTGGCCGTGTGTCTGCACGTGCGATAACTCAAATACGCTTTATCGGATTTTCATGAAACTTGGTATACGCATTTATAACGTCCATGGGAAGAAGCCTGTTGATATTGGATCAAATCGGTTGACCAGTACCGGAGTAATGCCCAATTTAGTGCCAATTTTATGGTAATATATTAGAAAGAATTTATAAAATGTAAATCAATTCTCATGACAACATATTGTTTTAGAGTGTTCATATACGGATTTGGAAGTTGCAAGCTTTGACAAATAACACTACCCACATATTCCTTCACATATGCTTATCAAACTAGACCTTTGTTCTTCCGTAAGCCCTGCATAACGAATCAATCTGGAGCTTAACTCGGAAATCGACTAAAAATACAACTTATTTTCTGCATATCATAATTGCAATTATCGCTGATTAAACAAAAGCATACTGGCACTTTGTTACATCAGTTTACCTGATTTTATTCTGTACGTGAATAGAAAATAGTAATCCTGAAATTTCCCTTGGGTAATATAGCTTTCAAAGTTTGAACGGAGATGTAGCTAAATAGTAGGGTGATAACGAAGATCAAATTCAGAGAAACTTTGGGACGTTGCGCCAGTTTCCCCAGGATTTGAACATGTGCGCAGATCGATTCGAGGGAATTGTTTACTGTAGCGGGGGGTTTGGATTTATGAATTACTGTCTTATTGACCGTGTTTGGAGGACAAAGACAGACTGGTAGGGATTAGTAAACAGCGAGTATAAGCGAGTGTAGGCTACAAGTGGAACGAAGCCCGCGGGGAGATTGAATTGTTGAGATAATGGTTACTAGAAAATAAAACCTTTTTTTATAGTATCCTGATGAAAATATGAACTAGGCCTATCCTATCAGTGAGAAAGGGGATTTCTCTTTTGGCTATTAACTCATGAATCAGTGGTCATTTCTGTATAAGAATATATGGAGCTCGAATCATACACAACTTGTATATATCGTCATATTTTTATCGTTCTAACGAGAATATTATAGGAAAAAATTCCTCTGACACTGGGATTTGAACCCAGGACTTTTGGCTATCCGTGCCACTGTTTTATCAACTGAGCTAAGCCAGAGTTCACTTCACAGCGCCAGATGGAATCTCTCTCCTATGACTAATGGTCTACCACACTGACAGACAAGTTATGTCATATAGACCTACAGTACCGTGATGCACACTAATTAGTGATTTTTGTGACTGGGCCTCCACTGTTATTGTACAGTTAACATTCGAGATGGATATAGTCTAAATGCATTCATGAACCACAGAATATTGTCTCTGTTGGACATTACATAAGAATATTATAGAAATTATAGGTAGACCATTAAAAGCAATAATTAGTCATAGGAGAGAGGTTCCATCTGGCGCTGTGAAGTGAACTCTGACTTAGCTCAGTTGGTAGAGCATTGGCACGGATAGCCAAAGTTCCTGGGTTCAAATCCCAGTATCAGAGGAATTTTTCTCCTTCAATATTTTCATGTAGTATAATTGTCAGCAGAGATAATTAATCTGTAGTTCGTGAATGCATAGAGACTATATTCTTTTTATCGTTCTATTTTAATAATTTTCCTTTTATCGCACCTATTTGCATTAGTTTTTTAATGTAAATTCATAAGGAATTAACACTGAAACATCTTCAAATCCGTAGCTTCTTTGTTAAAAAAAAAGCAAACAACAAAAAAACAATAAATTATCACAGCGATTGGATGTAACTTATATAGGCCTAAGCTGAATATGAGCAAAAAGGGGATATGAAAATGATGTATATAATTATGTGGTGCAGAAGAATTTTAAATCTCGCAGGCCTCTAGTAATAAATTTAATATTAATAAAACAATATTATTAATTATGCCAAGGAGGTTACTTTACAAAAAAAATCTCATTAGGCAGGCCCACAGGCTCAGGTAGATTTCGAAGTGCTTTCGGTTTAATTTATTGTCCCTTCGCAGCACTCTTCTTCTTTAGCCTTGGCATGACAAACCCACAATAATAACTGCAAAAAAGAGGAAAGAGCACTTTTTTCAAACATTCAAATCTCGCCTTATATGAGAGCTATCGAGAAACTAGTTATTGATTTGTAGAGTACTCATCAAGAGTTTTTCAACCATACCCCATAAGACGTGGTTTCAAAAATTTCGAATTTCCATCCCCCCACCAACCACCCCCACTCGTACCCCCAAAACCCCTGAATCGTTGGCGTCACTGTGAACTCTATAAGGAGTACTATAATTTATTCAAATAAAGTTTCCCTCTATACTTCATAGGGGCCGAGATATAAATTTTTCAAAATTTCAACCCCCTCCCCCGACCCTCCCCTTGGGCAAATTTTGCTCATTAACGAACGTATCCGAACTATTGGGCCTAGAAATAACATAATAAAATTTGGTTCAAATATCTTCAAAATTACGGCCACTAGCGTTTAAAGATATAGGCCTATATACTCGTATATACACTACAAACAAAAATTAAACGGGCGGTGGTTTCGTACTTAGGGAGGTATGAAACGTAAAGATATGAAGAATCTACCTAATAAAACTGCTGATGGAAAGCGCTACTATCGAATCTCGTGAAACCATCATAGGCCTATATTATATTGATTGTCTTGCCATTGCTATCTCTGTTACAATGACACAAATAGAAATGTGATTTATTCTTTCTCGTGATATTAATTATTCAGGCTTAATTTGCTAAATAGTCACAATAAATATAACTCGAGGTCCGGATTCTCTCAAGATAAGTTCCGGACGTATCGCTGCATTACCTAAGACGAATAATGATAGGCTACTGGATGACAGCCTGCGTGGTGTAGGGTTAGCGTTGCAGACTACGGATCCGCTGGCTTGGGTTCGATCTCGGGTACCTTCTCAGATTTTTATGAGGTAGTGATGTCTGGAACGGCGTGCACTCTACTTCGTGACACAAAGAAGCTACTTCATAAAGAAGTAAGTAATCAATAACGGCCGTGGGTGTCCGCATGCTGACCACATGCCCCCAATTCTGCCATCTGCTTGTGGTAGATGACGCGGAGGTCGGATAGCAGGCCTAGTCCCTTAAAGGGATGTAACGCCATGGAGTTTAGTTTAGTTTTTAATTATACTGAACTCTGAATTAAGCTAGTAGAAATGCCTAAGCAAACTCGGAAAGAACAGTTTTCTCCCACAACAGCTGCATTTATTGATATAAAGGAACCCCTCTTCTTGTCCCCGGTTTTTGAAATCACGATCCTTGATATCATATGTACAGAGGTGTTTCTGAGCCTCCAAAGAAATTAATTCACTATCTAAATAATGAATTATTATTAATTGAGACTGCGATTAAAAATGATGGTGAACTCAACAACTGCAGTCAGCGTGAAAACCAGCAAACAAACCTCGGCCCATCCACCGAGCGGGTAACCATGGAGAAGCAAGTGAGTGGCTCCTCACCGGCGGGAAAACATGCTCGTGTGTCCTATCTCACAAGCATCAATGTGATCCATATACAGCTGTCGTTTTATATCTGTGCCTCTCGCCGACCGTTGGAATTTTGTTACAAGGAGCAGGTAATCCGTGTATTCCAATACAAAAGACATCCAGTTCCCTTTCTAGTAATTTCTTGCCCGAGCTCAAATCTGCTGCCCGTTGTAAATTTAAGACATGTTTTTGTGCACGCTAGTAGAATCTCTTCTTCTACCAGGAAATAGTCATTTGTCAGACCGGCAGAGATATAATACGATGACTGTACGTATTTTCCGTGTTTTCACGCAGAACCGCAGCATAAAAAGACGCCCGTGAGGCCCTAAACTAGGGAGTCCATATGACGTTTATATAAAAACGGGACATTTCAAAACTTTTTAGAAAAACCTGGGGAAATTAAGGAAAAAGGGGGATAAATTTTCATCCACAAAATTTAGTGAACATGTAAAATATAGGCTACCTTTGCATCAAGCACACAAATTATCCCAAATGACTTAAATTACATCGAAAATTTCTTCTGCAGACTAGTGTAGATAATTTATTCTTCAGAAGTAGATGCCTTGTCATTGTCATTTTAACTTTCATGTATTTTATCAAGAAGTGCATTTTCTTCTGATACTTCGTCATAAAAGTCAGTAAATGATACCCCAATAAAATGTGTTTTGACAGTGAATAAGGCCTTCACTGTTGCAACTTTCATTATTGTAGTGTAAAATACACTGGTCAATCGGAATCACAAAACAGCAGGACATTTAAGCGTCCCCAATTAAACTTTCGAGATAGAGGGACATTTTGCCAAGAAACGGGATTGTCCCAGGAAAAGCAGGACGAATGAACACCCTACCCTAGACTAACAGAGAACAACTTAGCCTTAATCGGACGGGCTGGTGAATGCAGTGTGAGCACCTGAATTTTGCATCATATGTAATATGCCGGTTTGTCTAGTTACCAATCCATTACCAATCCACAGGATGAGAAGATCGCTCAGTACATACTACAGTAGGGCCAACCATATTGTAGTTTACTATAGGGCCTATAGGTAAGCCGCCGTAGACGAGTCTAGCGCGACTGCCTTCCACCCGGCGGTCCTGGTTCGATTTCCGGGTTCAGGACTGGCTGTGAAGAAATCCGCTGATAATATCCCACTAAGGGATCACCAGGAGTCGTTCGCGACCCGAACGACTTGTAAGCTTACTTGCCTATAGTTAAGTGTAGTTAAGTGGTCGTGTAATTTGAAAAAAAATTGTATAACCTGAAGTACGAACCCACGGCTCTTTTCCAAGAGAAACACGTGTTCTTGAACGTAAAATCTTATTTAGCCTGCAGAATTATCTTGATCGATTCTGGTGGAAGGTTAGGTTTCATTGTATGTTATATATATTCGGGATGAATGATACACCCGGTATAGTGCATGAATGGCCCTTACGATCCTTATGGAACATGGGTCAGTTATAAAACGTTCAGTAACTGTATGTGATGATATTGCAATCAAACTTTAAAATGGAAGTTATTTTCGAATTGGCTTACATGAAAATGTATCTGTGCATGACATGTCATGATGGCTTGGGTAGATTGTTTTGTGAACATATTTCATTACTGTTTAATGTGTTTGTAGAATGAATACACAGTGGAGGTGAGCTATGTATTGCAAACAGAAACTGTTCATATTGAGTTTAAGCGAGCGAATCAAAAATTCCATCTAGATTGAATAGAGCAAATGTAATTATGCTATCACTAATATTCGTCATAATCCCACGTGCTTGCAAATTCCGGGAAGGGAACCGAATTCCAATTCACAAACAGCAAACTATGAATTGCCGTATTTCATACATTTCATATCGAAAATCACTTAATACAGAAACCCCCATAATGCAACAAAAGCAAATATTGTTAGTCCTCATACCATAGCACGCCACGCCCCCTATCCGCCATTACAGCCTCGACAAGTTACTCGCTCATCCTTTTTTTACATTGCTCTCTCTTTCCACCTCATTAGTGTTGTTCTCCGCCCACACACGGCGCTAGCTGCAACAGTGGCGCGCACATGCGCCCTACCTCTTACCTCAATCACAGTTTGCTGCTGTCAAAGCTCAAACAAGTGAACAAAAGGCACAAAGCAAGAGAAGCAGGAGAGAGAAGAGAGAGTGAGCGAGAGAGAAATGGTCTCTCCCACTTGTAATGGCGACGCTACGAGCCATGTTCTAATGACGTTTGAATGTTAATGACGCCTTGAGAGCCCGGTAATGACTTGCTCTAACAAGCGATAAAAACCGCGGGATCCTGTCCGCCTGTCTTCTTCGCTATTCACTAAGAATTTGCATTTTCTACAACTAAATAAAACATGAAATAAATACAAATCTTCTCCCTCGATAGCTTCCTATCCATGTTTTCGTCTTTGTAAAACCCTACAATCTAAGGGGAAGTATTAAATAAGATTTTTTTTTATTTAAGATATATTGCATTCTGAGTATAGTTGCTACACCTTATCAGGGTTCTGTAAGTAGGCTAGTACCTGAAATTATTCTCTCGGAGCAATTAGGCCTACTGGACCTTATTTGGCATCGGACATTTAGATTCAGAATATGCAGCAGGGTTATTGTGTTTTCTAAAGCCAAGTTACCAGAGGAATTCTTTAAGTATTAAGCCATCGTCTGTCCCTTAATAGAGTGGAACGGGAAAGCTTCATTAATTATTTATTACAGTTTATTCGTAAAATAGTCATTATAAAGAAACTCCTGACTTGGAGCTCTCCTAAATAAATTTATCGGTGATTTCGAAGTCGCTCGTGGCATTGCCTATAAGAAGCATTAGCCTATTTCGATATATTTTTTTTTTTCTAATTTTCCTTTAAAATAAGCAAACATTGGCTATCTTTGCTTGATGACAGATTTCAGTCTTAACTTGCTTCGTTGAAGAGATATATTGCATTCTTTAGGGGGAAAATATACCTATTCTGAGCAGAATGGGTTTACGCTTTTAACGCTGACGACTAGACCACTAGGCACCCACAGGACGACGAGAGCTCATTGCTACGCTACCAAGCTCAACCCTAATCAACGTTGCCACCTCCTCTGAATATTAAACTCAATTATCCAATTAGGTGTGCATTTTAATAGCGATTTATTGTTAATGTAAGTTCACTCTATCGTTCCGTCAGTCTGCATGATTAATCCACTCCCATCCTTTATAGTGAGTATGAAGGACATGGAGTGAGATTGTGAGTAGGTGCTCTCAGAATAATGAGAGCAACTGAGGAGCTAATTAGTAAACAAATAGCGGCACCGGTCAAGAAAAATTAGCATTGACTTTAGAATTAAAATAGCCTACATGTTGGTGTAGCGTTGAGCTCGATCAATAAAATAAAATGGATAATACCATCAGCTCAACACCTCTATGTTATGCCTAGGCCTTTCGATATTCTTGCATCAAGCGTCATTTTATTTTATTTACTGACTTTAAAGTTGATATGGTGACCACATGTTCCCAATTGCTATCTGTCAATAAGGTCGGAAGATGGAAGTAAATCTACAGGTTCTGCGGTCGAATGGCAGGATATGTACCTCATAGAATCTAATGGCATGTAACTTAGTTTTTGCTTCCTTTTGAACTTAATAGAGCAGTGATTCCCAATCTTTTTTCCTTCCCTCCTTGAAATACTTCTGTTGTTTTGGAGGTTCCCATAAATTTAGGGCATTCAACCATTGTTTTATAATCATTACACTTCGGACTTTTAGTCGCTAGAAATGCTGATTTAGTTACCTAAAATAGGCTCTAAAAATTGGAAAATAGGTTCTAAAAATCGTAAAATAGTCTCTTATAAAATCACTAGCATGTGCCCGCGGCTTCGCCCGCGATAATTATTTCAAAAATTAAAAATCAAGAGCATAATAGTTATATCATTATATTTATTAACTCCTAAATCACGTGGACTACATACCACGATTAGATAGTATCGTCTGGTAAAAGCGTCCTCAGATTCGAGGTCCTTGGCCCAGAAAACCCCTGTACAGTGAGTTTCGTCCAAATCGAACAACGTTTGACCATATTTAGGCCTATGTTGATTATCCCAATTATAATAATAATAATAATAATAATAATAATAATAATAATAATAATAATAATAAGAAGAAGAATCCTCTTCGGGATTAGGTTGAAAATTTCATATGTATGCGTGCCTTGACATTAAAAACAAATGAATCGACCAGCGTGAGCTACAACATTCAAGCGATCGCGAAAGTTTCATTTCCAAGGTTTGACAAAAATAGCCAAAGCCAGCTGTAATTGATTTGACATTGAAATATATTACGCTTCGGAAACGCAAAAAATGCACGTTTTCTGCCCGTTTTTCACTCATTTTTGGCATTTAGAATCAGAATTTTTCAAAATCCTTTCTTATTGAGCATCTACATTAGGAAACGAAGGCACTGTCAAAATTCCAAGTCTCTACCTGTTATAGTTTAGGCTGTACGTTGATTCCTGTCATTCAGTCAGTCAGTCATTCATTCAGTAAGTCAGGACAAAGCCTTTTATATATATAGAGATTAAGTTGCCAATTTTCTGAAATATCTCAATTGCAAAGCAGAGTATTATATTTATTGAAGTCACCATTAATCAATAATCATGATAAAACACAGATAAAGGCCTATGGTACACAGAATTATATAGACCTATTACTAGGGCCTGTATTACTACCATAACTTTCATATAGGGCCTAGAAAGCAATGTTCATGAATTAATGGACCCGTAAACAACATTGATCAATTCCTTACAATTCTCGTCCGTAATTGGCTTCACAATAAACAACTAGTACTTTTTCTAGATTTTCTAGTGCAAAACAATATCAAAACAATGTGCAGAACAGTGCATATTCAATCCCTTGTATCCCTCGCCCTCAGTGATTCAGACAACTACTTTTTTTTCTTATTGGATGTGGGAGTCGGGAGAAGAACACTTCATTTTTTGGGGAATTCCAAGGAATTTTTCTACTGAAGACAAAACACTCTTTATTATTTAACCACGCCAAAAATGTGCCATTACTGCACATTCCGAGCTAAAAATTTAGTACGAACTGAAAATAAATTCTAAAATTTATAACATGAAATAACTTATTTTGAACTTTAGAGGAAAAACAAGCAAAAAGGCACTATTAGGCTCTAACGTAAAAATAGGCTTAGGTCCTATAAACGTATCGGTTTTAGGCATAGTCACTTATGAAGGATGCATATAGGCATACAAGTTTTCGTCCATATATCACTTAAGGATTAAAATAGGTTTTTACCTATAATCCGAGGTCTAATAATCATATAGGCCTACTCCTGAAAAGATTGTATGACATTGTATGACATAAGAATATATTTTAGATGACATTTATTAAAATGAATAAAATACATTTATCCTTCTGGAAGCAATCAGTGTTATGATTGGGCTAGTTTTTAAGGCGTCGGTTTTGCGAGACTTGGCTTGATGGAAGATGTACTAAATCGTAAATCTAATTCAACCCTTTTTTGTACCCGGCAGTCTCAGAGACTGATTTTCTGAAGTAGCCTACCAAAATAATGAAAACAAAATGACTAATAAAGTAGGCATGTAACTTCTTCCCTCAAAAAAGATTAGTACATAAATAAGCCTAATTGATTGTACACAAAGATTACAGCCTAAGTTAAGTTGTGCGTATTTTATAGCCTATTTATTACACTTTGTTTGGAGTTTTTTGAGTCATTGAACTGGGTAGATACTGTCCGCCCTAAATTAAATAAATAGGTCTGTCTCACTCTTGCGTAGATTTGAATAATGTGCTGGATTGAGACAGACTTACTTCTTTACTTTAAAGCCGGTCTTATTCATTCCACTGTCACAAAAGACTCTGACCAAAGTATACACATACATCCACTTAACAGGTTAAACTCTTGGTCTATCCATTCTACCTTAGTTTACAGACCTCTTTTAAGGTATGTTTCATGATCTGTCTAAGGCAGTGTCCGGCAGATGCTGCAGTTGTGACGTAAGAGCCGATCATCTCGCAGGAGCTTGAGAGAGCGAGCAGTTGAGTTGCATTCCTGTTAATACGCACTAGCGCAGTGGCGTTCAGTGCAGCAGTAGGGTTAAGGTGAGCCGTGATGGTACATTGAATTGCGTGCATTAACCATGGCAAGGGTGCAGAGGTCAGTTAATCAGTGAAATGTATGGTCAATTTAGTGCATTCAGATTAATACTAGACTTACGGAAACGTCAGGTCACCCTCGGAGACACGCCACATTTTCCAAAGTTGTCTACAGTATGTCATTCAATTACAGACATTAATAATTATGTACAAATATTAGAAGAACTGGATCAAGATATTTTATTACAGATTTCAAGATTTTGCAAAACTCCAATCCGATATTTGCATATTTGCGATACCATTTTCTGTGGATGTTGACAGTGTTCCAACGTCATTGCAACTAGAAGTCATTGATTTGCAAAAGAATATTGAAATGAAAGACCGCTTTCAAAACAAAAAGGATCTATCTATATTTTATAGAAGATTTCCCCAGGCAACTACATAATATATTTGCTGCTAGAATGTTGAGTATATTTGTATCGACGTATGTATGTGAATAGTTCTTTTCTTGTATGAAGATCTGCAAACCACAACATGGAAACCGCCTATCTGATCAGAACATGAAAAATGTTCTCGTTTGTGTGTTAGCCAGACTATGTCTCCTAATATTGCAAAATTAGTGCGCGAGAAAAGAGGGAAAAAATCTCGACAATGCCTTGAGCTTGGGCACGATAGTGACACAAAGTAAGGGTGTGTATCAAAAGTCTGAATAGGCCTATACTTGGCATAGTGCTCACAAAGGTGTATAGTTTAATTTGTATATTTTGTGTATTTTGTATACTTTGTATACTTTAACATTTTTCAGTTTCCGAGTAGACAAAGTTTTGCAGTACTGCTTAAAGTATTCTTATGTTTTATGTATTTGTATGTTTATAGTAGTTTCGGAGCCTCATTTAAATAACCTGATGCTTCCGCACCTGGATGCATTTCAGATTAGTGTAAGTAGGGCCTATATTAAATTTCATTACAAACAAAACTGTTCTGTTACATTGATTTATCACAGTTGTACTATTTTGTTTTCGTACAAATGCATTGTAATTGTGCTATTCCCATACTATCTACGAAGATCGGAGCGCACTCTGTCAATGCATAGGCGTCGTTCCGCCACTGGCCAGTTGAACCCTTCCTCCACGCTCTGTACGGAGATATTGCCGAGCAAAGAGCGTTGCTGCTCTGTAGTATGACGTCACAGAGCACGGAACATGCCGGTCACTGGTCTAAGGTGTTCGACTGTGTTTTACACGATAGTATTTTGACAAAATTACAGTGTTATGGGATTAATGGAAATGAACTCAATTTAATTAAATCATATTTAGTAAATCGTTCACAAATAACATACTTAAATGGAATGTATTCTGATATAATTATGTATGTTATTTTCACTGAAGAATGAACCTGAGCAAGTGAACCTGTCTCAAGTGAAACTTCCAGGTATCATATTTGATCCAAAACTTGCTTGGTCTGATCACATTGATTATGTTTGCGTGAGACTGTCTCGTGTTCTCTATTTACTGCGTCACTTGAAGCCAGTAATATCAGAAACGTATTTAAAGCAAGCGTACTATGCATTTTTCCACAGTGTATTAATTTATGGTATTCACATATGGGGGAATGGAACTGGAATTGATAAAGTCCTCATTTTGCAAAAGAAAGCTATTCGCATATTATGAGGTGCTTGCTATGATGTCCATTGCAAACCATTTTTTTTTTTATAGAAGAAGGTATTTTAATTATTATAAATCAATACATTTTTAACTGTCTAAGCATGATAAAGATGAATCTGAATAAGTTGACCACTAGGCAAGTTGTACATAATCACTCCACTAGATTTAATTATTTTATTGTCAATCCCTCTGTTAGACTCACTAAAAGCAAAGATTGGTTTAGTGTAATTGTAATCGACATGTTCAACAAACTGCCATTTGAAGCTCACACTGTGAGTCTCAATAAATTTAAGAATGAATTGAAAAAGTGGCTTACACTACATCCATTTTACAACATAAATGAATATTTTATTGCCAATTTTGATATGATTATTTAATGTGTTATATTTTGATGTGTTATGTGTTAAACATTTGTAATTGACTTCTATCCACAACACCACAGCGGTGTTGATGATAGCAATAAAGAATAATAATAAATAATAATAATGATCATCACTAGGGCCCGGATTTTGATGACCTAAAGAATACTAAAAGTTTTTAAATGACCTAAGGAATACTAAAATGTCTTTAAAATTATGACTATGACTTTAAAATCCATTAAAATTGACATAAAAAGGAAAAATCACTTAAGAATTACGGTACCTTTATCTGTCGATCTCTTTGCGCATTAGTACATTTTTTCCCTCAATATTGCATTACAATAAATTATAAACCACCTTTTGCAAGTTTTCAAATTTGGATGGAGTTAGCACAGAATAGGGCTGTATGGTGGGCACAGGTAAGCGCGGCAATGAACCTCCGGGTTCCATAAAATAAATAATATTCCTTTAGCTTGCTTAATAATTGTCTATTGCCATTGAGTAAGTAAGTAAGTAACATCGATATATTTTTTCTTTTATTAGAAATTTTATTTATTATAGGATAGGAAAGTAGTATTGTGAAGGAAGATAAAATAGCATCAAGGATTTCTTGAAAAAAAGGTATTTATTTTATACTCTTACGTAATACTGTAGATCTATATTCAATTATATTATATAATCTTTTTCAAAGTTAAAACCTTTATAATATATTGTGAAATAATTTACTCCTAACGAGAAACGCTAATAGGCCTACTCCTAAAGAGAATACTCTCCAAAATATTAAATATTACAAACACTGCCAGATAATTTTAAAATGGAAGATTTGTGCATGCAGAATTAACATGTTAAAATCTTGAGAGTCTATGTTAGGTTCTTCTTCACTGATGCTGTATAGACTTTAGGACCCGACTTGCCATAGACTACCAAGATTTGACTTTCTCTTTGACGGTAGGCTACATCACAAACTTTTTATCTTCGAAAAAGATAATATATTACAGTGAAAATAGACATATTATGTAAGGATACCTTTTGGAAAATTATACTGAGTGTAGGCTATATAGTTGACACGCAAATGTCTTAAACTGGAATGGATAGACACTGTCCGCTGTTAAGCTGGCCCTGAAGAAAGAAAGAAAGAAAGAAAGAAAAAAAGAAAGAAAGAAAGAAAGAAAGAAAGAAAGAAAGAAAGAAAAGAGGATGTCTATCTTACTCTAGCTCATTAGTCATTCGATCGGACAACACTTACTCATTCCACAGTCTAAAACATTTGCTTCGACTACAAGGTGGAAACCGATAGCTTAAGCCTATACGTTTTTAAAATGTGACATGAGTTCCTGCAAAAGAAGTGATCAAGTGAACATGATGATAGTAGGTCAACAAGCAAATATTCAGGAGTCTTTCTAATCAATCTGATTTCCCTTGAAGAAACAGAACGTACCACTTGACCACTGGGACCTCTTACTCCGTCTTGGGACTTCATTGGCAGGTGGCGAGTTTGGGGACACCCTACTGCCATAATTGGCCATTTTATTGGCCGGACAGTTCTAATTATATAGGCATGTCTTAAGTAATATTATAAACTTCACGACTTTATGGATTAATTGAAATTGGTTATTAGCTTACGACTAGAGTTTCTGATTGAAGACTCTCTAGTAGTAGGCCTATGTTGTATAATATTTATGCAAATAGAAGTGGTCATTCTTATTTTCGGCACGTTTGCTCAGCATACTACTGAGCCAATATTGATTGGTTTTTGTAACAACCGGCATGTTTCACAATATGCTAGCCTATCATTTAAGCTCATATAACATCCCTCGTCTCCCGTTTATGCCGACGTGGATCCAACATCATTTTTAGTGGACAAATCATGTTATTTTAAGTTTCAGGTATAATGCCATTAACCCGCAAGGGCCTAAAATTTCCCGACTTTCATCTCACAGGTGAGGGAACGCCACCTAGGAAACTTGTCACGACCGGGAATCAAATTGATGTCTTATTTTTTCTTCTTTATTAATGAGAATTTTGGTTTTCATGTTAAATTATTAAGAATGTGTATTGATACAAAATTGGAAGTATCACATTGAATATGTTTCAAAAAAGTTAAATAGAGTTTTAGGCCTAAGTTATATTTACTTAGATAATTAAGAGGTTACATTTATAAATATTATCTTAAAACGGTTTATTTTGCTTTATTTTACAACGTCATGTCTTACGGTCTGTTATTCTGGGTATATTCCGCTAATATTAGATAAGTTTTATTATTACAAAATAAAGCTCTGCCTACGATGACCATGGTAAACCACTATTTGTAGACGGGATTTTAACAGTAAGTGATCAGTAGCCTGTATGTTTGCATGTCTCGTTTATATTAAACAACTGGTGAACACATGGACCTACATACTTATAACTTAATTCCAGAATGAAACATTATTTATCACCTGAATACAATAGATTGAATTGTACTTTATCATCTTTTAGTAGTGGTGGAATGCGTCTCTCGAATAAACTGCCTAATCAAGCCCATACATTAATCTGAATAAATTTAAAATAACTGCATGGCTAGAGCAAGGCGCGGATGGAGTAAAGATCATAATGAAGGCCAGATATATCCCGGTACCAAAAGGGCCTAAAGTTACCCGACATTCGACTTGCAGGTGAGGAAGAAATCCGAAAAAACCTCACCAAGGTAACTTGTCCCGAACAGTAATAAAACCCGGGAGTAATAAAACTGAATGAGAGGAACAAACACGTCCCCTGCTCCACAGCGATGGACATATATATTTTTTCAATTAATTAATTAATTTATTAAATATTCAGAGATTCACAAACAACATAATATATATATATCAATTAATGGGCCACCTTTGCTTACAAAGTATTGCTCCAGTGTTCCACTACAATTAACATTAACATTAACATTAACATTAAAAGTGCCTGTCCTTACCTTTCATAACTCGTAGTTTCTTCTTACTCTTTCCTTGTGGAGTCTTTCTTCTCTGATATTGTGGAAATAATACCCCAATGTTCTTAGGTAATCTAATATTTTATCCTTATCCAGCCCTCTTTCTTTACCAAACCACAGGTACAATGATGGACATATATAAGGAATTATTGAAGGCCTTCAAGGCCGACGAAGGACTTCCTTAATTGATGTACACGAAGCGGCAATGTCTTTAGCAGCAGAAGTTATTTGTCGTCGATGGATGACATGACGTGAGAGTACGTGATGTTGGTGCGACACAAACATGGGTAGAGACAAATTAAAATAGAGAGACCTTCATTTGAGTAACTGTCCATTTAGTAAAACCAAACAGACCTGTCTAATTTGTTTAACCAAGGAAGACTGTGTAAAGCGATACATTCCTAGCAGACCTTGTTGCCAACCTGTGCTGACTTTGTGTTGTGCAATAGTCGTATCTATTACACTGCTGTAATCATGATTTGCTTCACAGTTTCACGTGTATACTGACTTTTTGCTATTAGGTGTCCAATTGCAACACTACCAACATTTGCAACATTTGCAACTTCTTGTACGAGGTCAATTGTACACTAATTGAACTAATTTATTAATTCCACCTAAACATGATTAATATTAAGTCTTAAGGTATAGATTCACGTAATGGAGCAAGTTCTAATTTACATTTCCAAAATAATGTTACCAAATATTTTAGTATGAAAGTACAGTAATTGATATGCTAATAAGAAAGTTAAAGACTTAAAGTTCTTAATATTAAAAAAAAATGAAATGAAGATAAATAGCTTCTTCAATAGGACATAACTCTGCTCAATCTAAAAATATATTTTACTGAAATGTTTCTCTTCATGTGCTGAATGTTTGATGGTATAATTATTTATTTATCTTTATAAAGAAATGAATAGAATTTTCCCACATGTTGGTGAAAAAACTATAATTAAAAATCAAAGATATTTTATTTTAATAGTAACTTATCCTCATAATTTTGGTACAAAAAATTCTATATTTAGTAAGCTTTAAAATGGACTATGAATCAGCTTCATAGCTTAATACTTAGTGTTCGTTTTAGTATTCTGAATAGTCATAAATGCGGAAATTTTAAGTTTTAAGATAAGGTAGGATGAAAGTTAATTTTCTGGTAAGGACTTGCCCTTAAACATTGAATACCCTAAAGCTCATAGGATGAACCCTGTTTACGAACGTTTTTGTTTTTGTTTTTTGTTTTTTCCTTCAGTATTCTTTTTCCCTAAGGTACCTTCTCTGTTTACTTTACTCTGAAATGCATTTTCAAAATAAATTCTAGAGTTTGGAAAAAATAGTTACGCTGAAGTTCATTTAAATGTATTTTAACATGTTTCCCCCTGGAATATATGAAAACCACATTTAAAAAACTAGTAAATTTTATTTAATGGCATAAACCTTTCAAAACTGACATTTTAGTCCAAACGTGAATTATTGCAGCAAAAGATATTTTTAGAATCTAAGAAAAGTTGCGACCTTTCGAAAATACTACTTTATTATTATTTGTTAATTCAGAATTTTACTTATCCAACTTGTTTTAATATTAGTATAAATTACTCTAGTTTCATACTAAAAAGATTCAAAAAATGTGCTGGATATGTAGGTTTTTCTCCATAACGTGAATCCATATCTTTAGACTTAATGTTTGAGTGGAATTAATAAATTAAGCAGTTTATTGTTAGTGTAAGTTACAGTTGAATTCGCCTCGCGGTTCTCCAAGTTGTTAATGCTCATTATGCGTGTTCTTATTTTCGTTTGTTAATAAAAATTTAGCACATGCAACTAGTCACATGGTACATGGTTTCTAGACACTGATTTTGGGTTTGACATTATGACATACCTATGCGGTAAGTTAGGTTGTCGTAAATTCGACTTTCCACCATGATAATCTGAAATTGATAAAAAATGCTTTCATAGAAAAAACATACGATTGATATGTCAATCGAAACATATTTGTAGAGATATTGACTCAATGTTAGTATGGGCATCGTATTTTAAGGACAATATATATCAGCATTAAAATTAGTTACACATGGAAAATGTAGGGGGAAAATCTTCAGTTCACTTATCTTCCATACATGATCTGTTAGAATTTAAATATCCACATGGTCCATAAACCATTCAACGTTGCTTGTATATAATAGCCTTTATCACATATATTTCTATTCATATGAACTTAATTAGCCCGGGCGGCATGGGTCGCTTAAATCCTAAAAGGGAGAGGTAAAACTACGATATAAAAAAATGAAAGAAAGAAAGATAAACTTAATTATTTTATGAAACTCGTAGCTTTGTGATTATTGTTGTTAACAATTATCATTTGTTTCAACTGTTATGAATAAGAATCTGTATCCAAAGATCTTTAGTTTATCAAAATTGGACGCTGAACCGCTAAATATAGGCCTACAATAAATAAAATGGATACTTGATATCAGCATCTCAAAGGCCATTCGACATTTTTCTGACATCTTCAGGAAGAAGGAAACTGAAAAATGTATCAGTACTAGTGTTTTAGTAACACTTTTTAAACATTTTAATTATTTTATCAAAATGATAAGAATGTAAGACAATGCCGTTTTAATTTGTAATTACTAAAACATCTACACCAGTGTAAGAAGGTTACAGAACTTTATGAATGATATTAATACTCCAGCTTAAAAGGCTCGACGTCGCCCGGGTTTTGTATTTTGCGTGTAATTCAAAATTAAGTTATGGAGTACTTTTGATTTTCAAGTTGTAAGTCATTATATTAGGTATGTTAAGTTTGAAGCGAAGAATAACGACTTATCACACTCAAACTATTCCCTCAGAAAACGCTAGATATACCTTTTATCGCTCATACTGGACTTAGAATTTACAACCCATTGCTTCTACACACCATGTCTGGTAAGGGTTGAAATAAGAATAAACAGTAATTCCGGTAACATAACATTTTACTGTCTTTTTGCACGACTTAACTAATTAGTGGTACTTACGAATGTTGTTACCGTGGATCGTAAGTTGACATTTCCACTTACAATCTTGTTGCTATGTGCGGTAAGAGTTTCCGTGCGGTAAGAATTTACTTACTGCACATCATAATACAAGCCTTTATGGACAAGGTCCCCCAGGACAAATATTCGGTCCCCATAACAAGAAACACATGCGAATCACTTTCTGAAATAAACATCTATCTTAAAGAATGTATATACATAATATTTTCAGGTAATATCACAATTAATATCATTAAATTGATATAAATAATCATCGTGCAAAAAATAGCATGCAATACTCGTGCCGTAAGCGCATAACGGATCTCGGAAAATTGAAAAAACTCGGCGCGTGCGCCTCGTTTTCTCAAACTCTTTCCTCGATCCGTATGCATTGCTTACGGCACTTGTATCGCAATATACTATTACGAGATATTTTATCTCCCTCCTTCATGTTGCCATAAAATCAGAGCTGAAATCAAAAGAAAATCAATATCACTTTCACAGACTATAATTATATGATTAAGCATGTGTTTTCTCACAGTAAGCGTAGAATTGTTATAAGAATAATAGGCTATGTCATTCAATCTTCAAGGGAATTGGAATACATTCGTTCATGAATATGTTTCTACTTGCTTAGTCCATTAACTATAGGCCTATAGCAGTGGGTCTAAAATGAAGTAGCCTAATAGTCGTAGCTGTGTCATTAGACTCTAACTTAATGAAATAACCAGAAGATTTCGTTGCTAGTACACGACTCTTTGTTTCTGTGCTATAGGCATTTGTGAAACATGTGTACACAAAATTGCTAGAAAGCTAGTTATGTTATTTGTCTAGTACTCTTCATCCCTACGCTACATGAACTCCATTACATATGCTTATCCCTAAGTGGCTTTTGTTGTTTTATGCCTGTATGGTATTGTTTATACTGCACTGGGAAAAGTTAAAAATGAATCAAACACACTGACTTCACGGGAGGTAGATGCCAATAATGGATTAGTGAACAAGTTTCTCACTCTTGGAATGACAGTTTCATCTTCCATCACGGGCGATGAAGTGCTATCATGAGGCAATACCGGTATCAATAATTGTGGGGAATGGAGCGGGCATTTGGGGGCTTCGATTAATGAATCATTCTACAACTGTCAGGAACTTATAGAAACCCGGTGACCGATGCCTTGAATACGGTCCTTGGGGTCATAAGACTGGATCTCCTTGTAAGAAAAAGAAATGTGATATCTGGGTGTCGAATTGAGACAATAAGAACCGTCTAGAATATGATCCTGGATATGTGAGAAACAATATAGAAGGAAAGTTACTCATGACATAAGAACTTACGACACTTAAAAAAATACACGAAAGAATCCAATTAAATTTGGTTTTATTCCGCCAATATAGGCCTACCATTAATTGTTACGCCAGTGGATTATTATGCTTGCCGAAAACGATTCAATGTAGGCAACCTTGTTTAAAATATGTGTACTTTGTCTATTTGTTACTGTATAAACGCTATTGATAATATGGATGAAATAATTACGAATCTACGCATACAAATAGATATTGTTGGGTTCTTAACATTGTAGAAGTTCATGTATTCATAACACATGTGGAACGTTTATTATTATTTAATAACACAAGAATATGTCTACTTAAATAGTTCCATAGCCTACTGAATAGACACAGATCCCGGACTCCTGATATGGCCTCGAAGCCGAAAGGAGTATAAATACAGCTGAATTAAAAAATCCCTTTAGGTAGGCCTACAGGCTGAGGTAGATTTCGAAGTGCTTTTGGTTTAATTTATTGTTGCTGCGCAGCACTCTTCTTCTTTAGCCTTGGCATGACAAACCCGCAATGATAACTGTAAAAAAGAGGTAAGAGCACTGTAACGGGGCCTAAATATGCTAATGGTGGAATTAACCAAGAAACTATGGTCTATACTTCTGGTTTTATTAAAACTCATAACTCATAAGCTTACTATGTATAAAAAAAACTTCGTTTTACATAACCAGTAGTTTTTTGTTTGAATAAGTCGGCCGTAAGAAGGACTTAACCTTCGGAAGAAATTGATATAAGAAAAACTGAAATATTTTTTTATAAAAAGAGAGTATTCTCTAATTATGTTTCAACTACTTGATGGAGGAGTAGCGGCTCCGGTCAAGGAAACCATCATTAACGGCCGTGGGTGTCGGCATGCTGACCACATGCCCCCAATCCTGCCCTCTGCCTTTGGTAGATGACGCAGATCCCTTGAATGATGTAGCGCCACGGAGCTTAGTTTAGTTTTAGTTTCATAAATACAAGCAAGAAATAATGTTTTTACATCACAAGACAATAATACTAACTTTGTAGTCCCATGTTCTTTGAGGACAACACTCTTTTTTCATTGAGCCGTAACTTTCATATTAAACTCCTTTTTACTGAGAATTATTTTATCACAGCAATATCAAAGTGTACAATGCACCATGTGATATGTAAATGAATCTGAAATCTTTTTGATAAAAAGAAATTTGTTTAATATGTTTCAAATTGATATTATATTTTAATACTAATTTTTTATTTTGCCATGCATTATTATTCTAAAGGTGTGTAACTATTATTTTTTAATATTTCCAACTCTATTACGTTGGTAATTTTATCCTTAGTCGGTCCTATCACATTTCTTTCGGCAGGCCTTCAGGCTGAGATATATTTTTAAGTGTTGTTTTTTCAAACATTCAAATCTCGCCTTAAATGAGAACTATCGAGAAACTAGTTATTGATTTGTAGTGTACTCATCAAGAGCTTTTCAACGATACCCCACAAGACGTGGTTTCAAAAATTTCGAATTTCTATCCCCCACCCCCACTCGTACCCCCAAAACCACCGAGTCGTTGGTGTCACTGTGAACTCCATAGGGAGTACTCTAATTTATTCAAACAAAGTTTGCCTCTACACTTCATAGGGGCCCCTCCCCCGACCCTCCCCTTGGGCCAATTTTTCTCATTAACAAACTTGTCCGAACTATTGGGCCTAGAAATAACAGAATAAAATTTGGTTTAAATATCTCCAAAATTACGGCCGCTAACATGTAAAGATATATATATACATACATATACATATATAAACTTTTGAACGGGCGGTAGTTTCGTACTTAGGGAGGCATGAAACGTAAAGATATGAAAGAATTTTTTGAAAATCATGACATGGTTCCAATCCCAATAGGTAGATTTTTGTTCGAAATCTACCTAAAAAATCTAAGTTACTAATTCCAAACCGTTGTGCTCCCCCCATACTGTTAATCGCCCCCAGATTGGGAAGCACTGGCTTAGATCAAAGAAGTTAAACAGATAATTAAGTACGCTCTCAGGAATTCAAAAACAATTCAACGTTCAAGCGATTAAAGTAAACGATAGGCTGCGGTGATTCATTTAAATATAACATATCCTTCCACAGAATTGGTCACTGAATCATGAGCTAAATAGCCATTAACTAGAAAACATGCAATACAAGCCCGTTGCAAAAATATTATCGAAAGGACAAGAAGCCCCTTGGTTATTGACTAGTCAACACGCAGTACACGTCTGTTGGAGAAATTTTCTAAGGTGCTAGGCGAGCGAGGAGCCCCTGCAGTTGATGACTAGTCAACACGCAGTACACATCTGCTACAGAAGTTGCCTAAGGTACTAGGCGGGCAATAAGCCCCTGCAGTTAATGACTAGAAAACACGCAGTACACGACTGCTGCAGAAGTTGTCTGACACTCTAGACGAGCAGTAAGATATTTAAGTATTTCCTTACTCTTTTTCATGGCGTCTTCCATCAGAAAAACATGTAGGATAGTTTCTAATGGAAGACATCATGAACATGAGAAAGGAAAATAAGCTAGGCCTACATGAAAATTCGGAAGAATAATTAAACGGGCAGGATACTAGAGTTAAGCTCCAATATGATGTGCATTACTTAAATCGCATACCGGTAAGAAATTCCTTAAAATGTGCCGGTGTGTAATTAGCTGAAGTAGAGAAGTCCCGCATACCGGCGTGTACTATACTATACCACTCCAGCAATAATCACTATATGGTCTTATACTCTCGAGCTAGTAAAAATTAATTGTACAATACCTTTACATAAATTAATAAATTTCATTTTTACCAATGAGTGGATGTTATATAATAAGTAGGGCAAGGTATTTGATGATTTTGCATCTTTTTATATGAAGGTTAAAAGATAGCTCGAATATATATAAATGTGTTTCAGGAACTAAATGATTAAATAAGGGCAATTTGTTTTTTAATTTTTTGCTTTATTTTGCATTTTTCGTCATTTTCAAGAGATCGGTCAGTTTATAGCATTTTAGGCCATGTTTCTATGGAGGTAGGTAGGAGCTTTTCCATCTACAAATCGTTACTTTCAGACAACAGACAATCGTTTTTATTTGAGATTCTCCACCAAGTGTTCTTAGTTCATTTTAATTCAGATTTATTGTAAACACCATAGCAGTTCTTCTTGTAGCAGTAAATATATTTTTCTTTCTTTTTAAATGGCACATATTTGCTAGGGGCAATTTGATGGGCTTGCCAGTTCAGAAAGAACTTATTTTTCTTTAAGGGTGTCCAAGTACTGCAGTATAAATTTACTTCTTCAGTAACAAAATATGTATGTTTTCTATTGTAAATTCATATATAACGCTATATCAACCAATTTCATTAAATTGTTTTTAGCAATTTACCACTTAAAAAAACTAATTACGAGAAATAATAGTAAATTTATTGGTATTTTTTTATTAAATTTTGTGTCATTTTCCACTATTTTTAGGTCATAAATGAATTTTTTATTTTGCGTTTTTTCGCTATTTTATGGTCATTAAATGCCTTGCCCTAATAATAAGAATTTAATTTGCACCTTATGCCCTAATTAATTACGTTTGTAGGATATCTCGGAGATTTTGCCAATAACATTCACATTCAGTTTTAGCTAAATAAATTAAATATTGTTAGCTAAAACTGACTGTGAATGTTATTGGCAAAATCTCCGAGATATCCTACATACGTAATTAATACATACGTAATACGTAATTAATGAGGGTATAAGGTGGAAATTAAATTCTTATTATACTTTTACATTAAACCTATTTGAAGTAGTACTTTTCTCAGTTACATCATGTATCAATATTTTACTGATATTATAGTCCTGCTCTGGAAAGGAGTTATGAATTGCATTTTTTCGAAGTATTATTTTGTTTCTTTTATCCAAGGAATACTTGGAATCGAATTAATCATCTTTATCACTTTTTCACAATTACTTTATCATTTCATAACCATTTAGTCAATAAAAAAATGAAAATATTATACCCGAGTCATTTTTAATCAGTTCAAGAAACATTCATGTCATTTTTGAAGAAAATTACAAACAGTCAAAAATGCCGAACGGTCGAGCTAAAGCCGGACCTAGCGTCTTTCGGTCAATTGTTATGTTATGATTGGAGCCGTTGGGCTGATCGTTATCGGACCAAATGTTATAGCTCTGACCGGCCCCGTAATTTACTTTCGCCTCAGGCCTCGGAAATCGACGGAACAGTCCTGCTTTAAGCTATGAAGCCAAAGGTAGTGCAAATGGATGATTAACGAGCTACGGAAGGACCGCGAAACTGATAAGAAGCATGCCCGTTGTTGCGTTGTTGCATATCGCATGATGCAGTTTCCGATATAGCTCCTTACTTTTATAATCCTGTGAGATGAAGTTTTGTTTTAGCGCGGGAGCAGCAGTACTAGTGCAAATGTCCTACCAACTTATTTATTTGTAACCAAAAAGCCCTTTAGGCCGGCCTACAGACTGAGGTAGATTTCGAAGTGCTAAATCTCGCCTTATATGAGAGCTATCGAGAAACCAGTTATTGAATTGTAGAGTACTCATCAAGAGCTTTTCAACGATACCCCATAAGACGTGGTTTCAAAAATTTCGAATTTCCATCCCCTCACCAACCACCCCCACTCGTACCCCCATAACCCACGAATCGTTGGCGTTACTGTGAACTCCATAGGGAGTACTCTAATTTATTCAACAAAGTTTTCCTCTATAGGCCTACTTCATAGGGGCCGAGATAAAAAAAAATCAAAATTTCAACCCCCTCCCCCGACCCCCCTTGGGCCAATTTTGCTCATTAACGAACTTGTCCGAACTATTGGGCCTAGAAATATCATAATAAAATTTGGTTCAAATATCTTCAAAATTACGGCCGCTAGCGTGTAAAGATATATATATATATATATATATATATATATATATATATATATATATATATACAGTTTGTTACAACATTGTCTTGGGTCCTGTGATATGCTTAAACCAAATTTATACAAATTTTACTGTAGATCATTATTATACCAATTAATATTACTGTGTATCTTCATTTACATATACTCGCTTCACTCGTTGGGAGCTCCCCCACCAAACCTCCAGTGTGGTTTTCGGAAAATGCTTTCTTCATTAATTGACTCTACATCGGAGAAGAATCCGTGTATTTAGACCGTTAAGTAAACAGGATGCATCTTACGTCATCATCAGGGCATCTTGTTATGCTGGTGTAGCCTAAACGCATTAATGATTCGAATTAAAAATGTTGTTATCTTGTACGATTAAGAAATTTCATTTGCTGCTCTCAAGGCATCATGATTGTTCCGTGTTCGATATTAATCACTAGCTGAAAAGGCCCGGCGTCGCCCGGGCTTTGTATTTTGTAATTTGAAATTAACTTATGGAGGACTTTCGATGTTGAAACTCTAGGTCCTGATATAATAATGTATGTAGAATTCGAAATGAGGAAGAACAACATATGGCACTCAGACTATTCCCTCAGAAAACGCTAGATATAGCTTTTTATGGTTCATAGAGGATGTCGAATGCTGCATTCCGTTGCTTCTACTCATCATGCCTGGGAGGGGTTGAAATAAGAAGAAACATAAATTACATAAGATTGTATTGACTTGACGGAAAATTTTATTTCTCATTCTCATGTTACCATACAACCGTTTCGGAGCTGAAATAAAATAGAAATGCAGTATCACTTTCATACTTTCCTCCCCTAAAACCCGGGACATAATATACTGCGAGCATAGGACTCAAAATGTTCCATCCCATGCTTAGGGCCTATGATAAATCTCAACTAATAAAAAGCCTACAGCTATGGATAACTGACTATTTACCGACTTCTGATATAGCATACTCACACACTTAAGTTGCTCCTGCAATACGACCTCTTATTCTACATCAAAATGTGAGGTGAGAAAATATTTCTTATGTCGAGGGTAGAGAAAGTTATGTGACTGCATCACACTGTGCTTTATTTTCGTGTAATTCATTTTTCAGTAATTATTTTCGGCAATATATTACATGGAATCATAATTCGTTAAAGTCCAGCATTAGGCTATATAGTTGCCAAGGCCCTATGTAATCACAGTAAACAATTCACTGTTGCCATGTGAACTGAACAACATTTCATTTTTTTCAGTAGAATATTCACAGAAATTATATAATTTTCAAGGGAAGGACTGATTTGTTTCAATTTTAATGTCGACAGCTATACTTCCCGGGCTTAACTGGGTATGTGTGCAAAATGTCGTGTAAGTTGGTAAAGAAATGTAGATTTGTATAAGGAACATACATACATACATACATACATACATACATACATACATACCTACATACATACATACATACATACATACATACATACATACATACATACATACATACATACATACATACATACATACATACATACATACATACATACATACATACATACATACATACATACATACATACATACACACTTTCGATTTTATATATTAGAAGAAGAAGATTATTACACGAGTGTTGTAATGGAAATCTGCAGTAATGGACATCGTAAGATACTTTTATGTCACATCTAATAAGCGTATTGTAGAATTGTGGAACAGAAAAGCTTTAAAAGTTTTAGGCCTATTATTACACTAACTCTGACACATCTCCTAGTTTCCTAGCGTCTCCATCGTTTTGTATAAGTACCAGCAAGGAAAGCACTCCTTAAAATAACCATCGAGGAATTTCTGTTATCAGCATCATACAAAATTTTGTCTGATATACTTCTGTCAAGATTAACCCTATATGCGGACGAATTCATTGGTGATCACCAACGTAAGTCTAGGCGAAATATATAAATCATTGATAAAATATTTTGTATTCGCCAATTTTTTTTTAGAAAAAAAATGGAAATATAATAAATATGTTCACCAGCTATTCATGTAGCCTATGTATAAAAAAACGTACGATTCAGTTAGGCAAAACAGATTGTACAATATCCTCATTGAGTTTGGGATACCAAAAATATTAGTTAGACTGATCAGAATGTCGAATTTAGCTTACGCAGATGTTTGTCTGTTGGCCGATGACATAAACACAATCGAGAGAAAAGCAGAAAATCTTTTCGATGCCTGCAGAAATGTTGGATTGGGAATAATTAAAAAAAAAAAAAAAAAACATGAAACATGAAACATCAAAATAATGCGCTACAAAATATTAGAATAACCGATAAAGCATTCAAACAAGTGGAGAATTTCAAATATCTGGGAGAAATAATTACAGATACAAATAAAATTAAGGCAGAAGTTAAGTATATACTAAATTCAGGTAATGCATGTTTTTATGCAATTCAAAAACTTTTTTCTTCTCGTCTTCTGTCCATAAATCTGAAATAAAAAATTTATAAGACAGTTATCCTGACGGCTGTATTATATATGAGAATTGGTCCCATATCCTTCAGTAAGACCATAATCTGAGAGTGTTCGAAAACACGAAAATACCCCCGAACACAAGCTCTGCTTCTTCGGGTGGTGTATCAACTTTTAATGTATATTTTTCGTGTAATTTGAAACAATAAATTGTAATTGTAATTGTAATTGTAATTGTAATTCGTACCTAAGAGAGATGAAAACGGGGACTGGAGAAAACTGAATAATTGCGATCTTCATAACCTGTACTCTTCACCGACTATAATAAGGGTAATTAAATTACGGACGATGAAATGGGCTGGACATGTTGCGCGCGCATGGGGGAAGAAAGACGTATCTAAAAATATTGATTGAGATACCTGAAGGAAAGAGAGCACCTGGAAGACCTGGATGTGAGAGGGCAATATTAGAATAGACTTAAGGGAAGCAGGATTTACGGGGGTTGGTTGGATGGAATTAACTCAGAATAGGGTTGAATGGCAGCGCGGCAATGAGCCTCCGGGTTTCAAAAATGGATAATATCCCTTTAGCTTGCTTAGGAATTGTCTATTGCCATTCAGTAACTAAGTGAGAATTAGAGAGATCGTTTACTCTTTCGATGGTGAAAGACATTGTTTTACTTTTTCGTGCGTGTTTTTTTTCAGAAACCAGTATTTATGTATAATTTCATTTGCTGTATATAAATATATATTTATTTGCGATTCAGTGTATTTCCGATTTTTAATTTTAGGCCTTTGTACTGAGGTTGAGCTTTTGGTTACAGAAAATCGGAAATGTTTGCGCAAAAACATGTTGCATTAAAATTTACCTGCTGTAGTGGAAAATGTTAAAAAATGAACTACCTATCTACCTATTGTGCAACAACATTTTGACAAATCAGATTACAAATAATTAAAATGGAATTCTAAACCATCCAAACAACGTAAGTTACCCTAAAACTAAACCAGCAAGATATAAAATATTGTGTGCAAGATCAAGCAGCCAATCACCAATTATAAAATTGACTCATGCCTTTACTTTCAGCTTTTGTCTATTTAGTTTTAAGGTGATTTTAGGTTAAGATTATATTTAAATTATGTTAATATAAGCTTGGAACTGCCCCCGAGCATGAGCTCCTGCTCTTTCGGGGTTTCAGGACTATGTATATATTATGCATTTATTTATATAATTTTAAAATAAATAAATGTATAATTATTATTATTATTATTATTATTATTATAAATGTACCTTAGTAAATAGTTATTTATGATCCAAGTGTTAAAAAAGTTGATTTTATTTTGCGAATTGGTTGTGTGGCAAATGGAAATGCAAATACTTTCCAGCACCGAGATAAATTCTGTAAAGTCCGGCCAATACAAAACTAGGAAAACAAAAAACTGCCGACACAATTAATTTCATCGTGTCTCTCTGGAAAGGATATCAGAATGGGTATTTTGGATTCTTGCAGTGCATTAAGGTGTAGAGGATGAAATTCCATGCAACAAAGCTATAGATTTGTATGATCATCAAACGAGGTGGCATTATTGTCACTGAAGTATAGCCATACTTCCCAGCCGTGGACAGTCCTAAGCCTGTGAAAATTAGAAATTTCAGTACTTTATAATATGCTCTTGTTACTTATGTTTGTAAGACTTCAACAATTAATTTATTGATAATATATGTTGTACATTAAGCTATACTTCGTCTCTAGGTAGCCTACTGTGGTAAGAAGTGTTTAAAATAAATATTTCACACCCCTAAGTCAATCGCCACGTTTTGCTGGGTCTTACCGCAAACTTGCTCTTGAAACTAGTAACACCATGCTGCAAACGGGCTGCTTTTTTTACGCAAAAAGGTTAGTTTTGTGAAAAATACCACAAACATGCTTCCCTGACTACCGTACACTATTTTTAAGAGAACTGTTAATATTTGTGAAATAATAAATATTACGTTTATTTTAATACGTATCACGTATTAGCCTCTAGATGTGCCCGTGGTTCTGCCATCTAGTATGCACGTGTGCAAACAGATGTTATTGATTTTCTAGGACGCTGCAACCAACGTACGAGTTTTAGTCAAACCATTTTAGCGATTACCATGAGAAATTTAATATTTAGATATGCGTAATGAATTTAATTCTTTCGGGTTTTTATTAAACTGAATCTATTTAATAGTCATATGCAAATAATTTTAGTTAAAAGAGTGCTTTACAGGTGACGGATATCAAAGTTGGTCATGTTAAACCACTCAGTGGCATAATTTTTCCTTTTAATTAATATCGTCTGTTTTAAAAGCACTTACTTTCGATTGAAAAAAAAAAACAAAAACTTAGTTATAATGTCGTTAATCGTGCTGCCAGCTCCAGAAAATGTTGTGTCCAATTCTCAATTCAACGCAAGATACTTTTTCAAAAGATCATGCTTGTTTTTTCAACTTAGATATTCCATCTGACGTAGTAAGCTAAGCAGCTATGGTCGTACACAGGGCCGTAGCAAGGTCCTTCTGCGCCCTTGGCGAGTCTGACAAATCTGCGCCCTCCAATACTGGGGGGGGGGGTGTCTGAACAATTTTTTTTTAAATTTCTGTAAAATTGTTTATTATTTTAATGTAAAAAGCACTATTATTATCAAAGAAAACCTAAACCTCAATTTGAAAATGAACTAAGTGTTGGACTTTCATGGTGCTAAAACCTAATTTCTTAAAAAATAATTGATTCATAAAATCTAGAATTTTTATTGCTCGATAAATTGCACCAGTCTAAGAAAGGTGGTATTTTTCATGGCTAATTTTGCGCCCTCTTTATACCTGCGCCCTTGGCGGGGGCCCATCTCGCCACCGCCTATCTACGGCCCTGGTCGTACAAGCTAGAAAGAAACCTGCGCGGAACGAAGCTGTGGTTGTTGCATCAAGCGCATCTTCGTTCCTCGCAGGTTTGTTTCTAATTTGTAGGACTATTGCTAAACTACTCCAGTGGTAATTTTGGCACATTTCTTGGAATCAAAAGTTGAATGCACACATGGGCTACAGTCTGATGCTTATAATAGTCTCCCACATAGGCAATAGTTATAACTTACTCATCGGCCATGTTTGATGTCAGTTCTGTAGATGTGCTGTTGTACTGAAATATGAAACTGAGACAGAAGAAGATAGACATCGTTGATAGTTTTAAATATTTTCTTGTCTAGGTTCATGCAGAAAGACTGCCAAAGTTGGTAATAATTTATTTTAAACTTACTTAGGTCGAGGTAACCTTGAAATAATTGGGTTTCTTCGTTTAGTCCTTACAAAACTTATTAATTTCGACAAGCAATATGGCTGGCCTAGCATAATAAGTAAACGTCATATTTCACTTTGCTGTTTCCTCACTGATTTACTGGCAAAAAATAGCATACACAAAAATATCGTTTTATGAACAAATTAAAATCATTGACAGACCTGCTAAACATACATGGCTCCTTAAATATACTTTGTATTGTAATTTCAGAAATAATAAAACGTACCGGAAATTCTATTCTAAGTAATTTTACTCATATAATTCTGCAATTTTTGCATATTTTTTTTAAAATTATGGATTATTAAGAACAAACTAAATTAGGGTTAACATGCATGTGTATACTAGGGATGTTATAAGTAAAGTATTAAAAGCGACATTAACATAGGCCTGTGTAGAATGCTTACAGTATTGTATACATATTTAACAAAACTAAAATGATTTTAAACATATATTATTTTCTAAAATATCTCATATCAATTGTATACTACCTTAACATTAATTATGAATATAAAAAACTATTACGAAATAGTATGAAAATGGATGATAAATTATTTACAAGAGAAGACAATTGATTCTAAGCCGTTAATAAAAATCGGCGGACTAATTGAACGTACCGATACAAGAAGTAGGGTTTAGATTTTTTAATTCAGTTCAATAAAAATAGCCTCAAATCCGAGAAAATGCAATATTTTGAAGAGCTTTTTGTAGTTTGATAAGAGCTTGTAGTTAAAGATCTTGAAAGAATAAGACACACTTAAAACGTTTTCAAGAAAAAAGCAACAAATCAAGAATCCTCAAAGAAAGTTAAGATACGTATTATCTGTTTCAAAAATACTGATTTTTGGATACGCAAAATGATTAAGAGAGTTTTTCTCTTTTCAAAAGTAATAATTTGTAAAGCAAATAGTAATTGAAAACAAAATAATGGCGGAGTTTGAACTTAAACGCACAAGATTAGACTGTGCAGCAAAAGTTTGCGAAAGAGTGAGTTTGCAATCTATACTTACCCATTGATTTTTGTCAATAAAAAAAAAAAAAATTGCTTGATATTTTATATAATTTCTGGCAATATTATATTGTGTGACAATTTATATGTCAACATGTTTTAAACACAATCTTTCCATGTCATGGTAATGTGCTTTAACAAAAATAGTAGTAGGGAAAATAGGATGGGTGAACTTAGAAACGGTTACATTATTTTCGAGTGAGCATTACACATATGCAGATACACCCGACTTCTATGCTAGATTTTTATCTACTGGTAGGCCTATACTGAAGAAATAGTTGTATTACAAGTTTAATTAAGTTTCCACATAACAGTTTTTAGTCGACAAGAAATTTGTTTTCTGCAGGCCTACAGAAGATTAATGTGTTATGTAAAATATGTCAGGATCGTTAAACGCTCTGTTCATAAATTATTATGTTTAAGCCCTTGGTTAAGCTGCAAATTATATATATATATGTATATATATTTTACTCTGGATGTAATTAATTACATTAAGTTTCCATAGCTTCTGTTGATTGTTTAATGTATTCGTTCAAATGAATTATCATAACAAGAACATAAATGAAAGTACATAAAGGAGATTTGCATAATTAACAATATGTTCTAATATGCCTGAATTGTCTTAGACGATCTTAGAATGTAATAAATTAAGTATGACGTAGAGATGCATCCTGTTACCGTTTTAACAAAATAATTACTTCAAACTAAATTATAACACTGGAAAAATAATATATGTATTTTATAGTGTTAATGATTAAACATTATTAAGCTAGTTTCTCCATAATGTAACCGTTTATTTTTAAGTCCTGAGGTAAACAGCTTTGGTATCAAGAATAAATGCCAACATTTAACTTAAAGGTTTTCATTTTCTAGTATGTATTTACACTTTTACAAATGACAAAAATGAAACACAGAATATATTAACAAATGGTGAATTATTCGGTAGGGCTTTTAACATCCCATCTAAATCTTAACTTTAAATATTTTTTTAGTATCCCCCGAAATTTCAGGTGATAGTTATAATATTTATTTATTTAAAAAGACATTGTTAAATAATCACTCATTTTTGTACAAATATCCCGCAGTCACTTCTGAAATGTTCTCTGTTATTTATAAGACGTCTTCATGAAATTGGGCTTTTATATTTGATATACGCAATCATACCGCACTATAATGCTAATTTATTATAATATATACAAGAACACTTGCTCCAAGTGGTAAATTATCGGATCACAAGAACAACAACACGAATTTATCGAGTCCTGATTCAGCTCGTCCTTCAACATCACAACTAGCTCGAGTTACATTATTTTGTGTTAGTAGGAGCTCATCAGTTCGGCACTATATCATGTTCCGACGTACAGTCAGTTTCGGAAGATAATTTCAGTCCTGACTGAAAATTTTCTCACGAAGCATTATTGACTACTTATTAGGAATGCCTCTAATTAGCAACCTATTCTTGACAGAGTAATTGCTTATTATAAAGAAGGCTGGGTTATAATGTTATTTATTTCTTTGCATTACGCATCTTTACGAATATTTTGAATAAAAACACTTAAAAGAGAGGAGAGAATTACACAAATTGACAAAGTAATACATCTTAAGAGTTATGTTTCTTCTACATAATATTCTGTGGAAATAACACTTTCTTGTAACAGAAAGAAACAATTTGACAATATCCCATCACATTTTGATAACAATAGATAATTAATACTATGATAATAAATTTAAGAAGACAAAACTAGAATACGGTATAAATTATTTGTATAAATTTCAGTAGGGAGTAAAGTAAAGTCGTCCCTATACAGGCCATGTAGGCTTTTAGGGTTCCAGATTGTGTGACTCCCAGATTTTCAGACATTCGACACTTGAAGTCGGTTGCCTTTACCCCCAGATTAATTCTGGTAGCCTACTCATATCTGCTAGAGGATGAGTCTATTCCAGGGCCAAAGTGCCACTGGAAGGATTTGGCCAATTGAAAAGTCTTAACGAGCTCATCGGGGATTGAACTCGCGACTGTCCGGCTTTTTACATAATATTAAGGCAAAAATTTAAAAATGGTCATCCATTTTCCTTGTACAATACGATCACTTTTTAGGAACAAATACAAAAGATGAAATTGTGGACAATGGGAACATAATAAGGTAGGCTGGTAAAAAAGATTACTAATATAATTAATTATTTAAAGGTATTGTAAAGAAATATCCGAAATAATAAAAAGAATGAATTTGCTTATTCTTCCAATTGGTTTTAAGAGTGTTCATTATTCAGCACTTCAATATTAAATAACTTACTACTATTGTTATTATACATTTTCGTATACTGGTATCGGGGAAAAATATATGATCAGTTATATTCTTATCTAAATAGAACTGAATTGAGTGAAATAGTCATTTATTATTTACGAATTATTTATTAAACCGAATGAATTTCCAGTAGTGTAAAACGTCTGATATGCACATGGTTCTTGATAAGTCTCATAATGGGATGGGAGCCAAAATAAATATTTAGTGTTTTCTCTTAGAGTGAGTTATAGTACGCATTTATGATCAACGTGTTAAAAAGGAGATTTTATTTTGCGAGTAGATTATGTTTACGAAACGAGCCCATCAGGGCGAGTGTAGCAATCCTACGAGCAAAACAAAATATTTTACCACGTGCATCATACACTATTTTTTTAGACAGCCGTTAATATTTGTGAAATAATAATAATAACATATTGCATTTTAATAAATGTCACGTACTGGTCTCTAGCTGTGGTGCTGCCATCTCATATGGACGTACGCAAACATAGGTTATCGATTTTCTAGACGCTATTGCCAATGTACGAGTTTTAGTCGGACCACCAATTTTTACTATCGCCGTGAGAAATTTAAAATTTAAAATGGTGTAATGAATTTCAATATGTTCTATTTTTATTAAACTAAGTATTTAATAACCATATGCAAATATTTTAAAACAAAAACAGTGTTTTCCATGTGACATACCAAAGTTGGTACCAGTGGAGTGGCATAAAGATTTTATTGTTATGTGTAAATTTTCCTTCGTGTGTCCTTCCTGTTACAAGTTCTATTTTTAATTCAAGCTGTCTAAAAAAATCTTTAGCTCCATCTGGAACATGTAGGTGAAAAGTCAAATAGATTAATATAGAGCTGCTTATATCGAATCTGGCAAAATCTAAACATAAAAATTTCCATTTTGAATGGAATTAAACTTGAAACACATACTCATGAAAATAGATATCTGTCTAGCATCATTTAAGTACAATATCAAATAATATTAAATTAATATGAATCTCGAATAATTAACTTTGTTCCAAAAGGTAGGCTACGTTTACTGAATAAAGTAGCCTAAAATAGGTTTCTTAAATGGTTGCTCGCAGGTGAATGCATTTGTGTTTGTAACAAAATGCAATAATATTATAAAATCAATGCAATTAAATTACACATGTCTTATAAATATTTCACATTAGATATCTTTTAGTAAATTCTTCCAGAAGCTTATTTTAGAAATTTGCCCTTCAAAAGCAAATTGGTTTTTATTTATTTTAATCATTCCAAAGGTTAATTTTTTTCTGTTCAGAGAGAATACCATCTTGATCATATTATTAAAATAAGCCACACATGACTTCTAAGGAAATTTCATAGGTAACCAGAAATTCAGGATGTAATGCACTAAATAAAACATTCAAATAATTTAGAAATTATCTTCGTGATATTATGTACCTTATTCCTTTAGGCGTGCATCCATGGCTCTGTATAAGGAAGAATAGCTAAACTAGAATAACTGAAACTCGATTAAAGACAGAGTATAAAACGCATATAAAAACGAGTAGGAAACACTCGCTTTGATATTTTCTTATGTCGCGGATTTGTGTGGTCAGCGTAATAATTTTTGTACGAGAGTTGGAAGTTTAATAGTGGCAACACATCTATAAATTCAAGGTGAATTACAGGAAGTTCAAATCGCTTTTGTTGGATGTTGGCTGGATATCCAGCATACTTCAGAGCTAATAGGAGTCTTCTATCACTACGAATGTCTTCAAAGTAACCAGAAGAATTGAGTTGGCTCTATCAACCGGTCTAAAATGAATTTTGGATCTGACAGAAAGCCAATGATTAAAAATAATTACACATTCAATTTATTCTTGTTTCACAATAATTCCATACCGAAAAGGAGCAAGATGGGTCAAAGTCTGTCATTTGTTCTTCACTTCCTTCCGGTAAGGTTCAATCATGCGTTACAATCAATCATTCATCATAATGAGTAAAATTTTGTTAACCAATCTTGAAACAATTCATTATGTTATCTCATATTATTGCGGATCAAGAATAATTTTAAGGCATTGAATTATTTTTAATCATTGACTTTCTGTCAGATCCAAAATTCATTTTAGACCGGTTGATAAGCCAGGGCCCTATTTCATAAAACTCTACAGGTGTGACAAATACGACAATTATGTCAAGTCTGACAAATTTGTCAATATGTCACGACAATTGTATTTTTCATAAATATTACAACTTTTCCTTACATTACAGGCAAATTAATGTAAATTGTCAGACTGAAAGAACCCATTTCATAAACGCGACAATTTTATGTCAAACCCAAAGATTACTTTAGTACACTGTAGATGGCTACATACGTGTCTCAACATCGAATATGATACCTAAGCAATCGATTATTACTATCGAAAATAATTGAATTATATTTCTCTTTTAATACAAAGACACTGAAATTGAAAGTTAGGTTAATCCATTGCCTAAAAACACTGGGTGGTTTCATGTCTATTTCTTCACCACTTTCACTACTACCAATATCACTACTACTAGTGTTCATTATTAACAAGACAATTTAGCAAGTTTATTAACAAAGTTTAAATCACAGAAAGTTTGCCAAGTTATGGCACACATTTACATAACCTACTCTGTTGGCCTACATATGAAAGATTGCCTGTCACTTCTGTAATGATAATTCTACATTTTTTGTAAATTTGTTAATATGTCAGCAAAAATTAATATTTCATAAATGATAGGTATCCTAAGATTTGACATATTTGTTAGACTTTTACCTGTAAACTCAAAAGTTTTGAGAAACAACAATATGTAAAATTGTCATACAAATCTACAAAATTGTCATGACATTTATGTAAAGTTGTCAGCTTTTATGAAAAACACAATTGTCAAAATGTAAACCTGTAAGACAATTTTATGTCACCTGTCACCTGTAAAATTGTAACTTTTATGAAATAGGACCCAGTTCTATTTCTTCTGGTCACTGTGAAGGCATTCCAAGTGATAGAAGGCTCCTATTTGCTCTGAAGTATGCTGGATATCCAACCAACATCCAACAAAAGCCATTTGAACTTCCTGTAATTCACCTTGATTATATACATGTGTTGCCACTCTTAAGCTTCCTACCCTCGTATTTAAGACGGGTTTCGATTCTTACGATGTTTTCGATATTCCGTTTTTCTAGCGTCAGCGAAATTCAGTTGCACTGGTTGCACGAAAATGCAGGAGTAAGTAAGTATATTGAAGTTCTTATTAGGCCTATTTAAAGAAAATAATCGCGAAAATTATGCTTGCTGCTCGTATTGTGATAAAAAGTATGTTTTCACACATGTTTAATTGCAGTTGATTCGTTCATTAAAGTTGGTTTTTTATGTTTTAAAAAATACCGTGTATTGAGAAAACTGAGGACATTGATTTTTATGTGGTTTAGCATACCTAAAACTTAAAATTTTTGTATAATATTTAACATTTAATAATCCATTGTTACTGACTTTTTGTCTTTGAACGTGTTATATATTTTGCGCTTCATAATCTTTGTCTTTTGTGGCAATCTCTTATGTAAAATAAAGCTGAAAGTATTTTTTTTACATAATTATTCTACTTTTAAAATTACCGTTTACTATGCGATACATATGGTACGTCAAAGAGAAAGAAGATATATTCTGGTAAAATATCATTTGATTTTAGGCTTATACAATACGACCAGCTATGCTTTCCCCACGGCGCGGAATTCAAAGTGGCAAAGTGGCAAAGCACTTCTGCGGAAGGCAAAACTGATCACACTGCATTTGTAATATCCATGCCATTACCATTGCTCTTCTGTGGCGGAAAATCACGAACACCAAAAGAAAATGGAATTATAACATTTTTTATACAAGTTCAATAAGAAATCGAGACACAATTATCCGTTACTCGGATGCAAAACAAATAGACCGGTGTTAAATTATTGAAATAATTGAATTGCTACTGATGATACTTTCAAATACCTATACGCCTTCGTACAATGGCCACTCGACAGAAATGGAGTTACATCGTCTGTTCCCTTCAAGTGAATTCAGCAGGGCTAATCGAGTTCCAATATTGTGGATTGATATGGTTGTGGCTTCCTGAATACCTAACTATATTTCCATAAGAAAAGTAAAGTTTTCTGTAGAAGTCATGTGTGGTTGATTTTTAAAAAATGTTACCACTATTAACCATTCTTAGTTTAGAATTCCTCGAGTCAAACAGGTGGAGGACGAACTGAAGTTCGCAATGCACACTCCCAAATTCCCGATATTGTTACCACAGCGGATGAACCTGACGTTCGACTAGTAAACGTTCGCCGAGCAGAGCTGTTCATTACCAAGCTCTGCCCTGGAGGGGAAGGTAGGAGGAGCACATGTTCGCTGTCTGTTGGTGCTGGTGCTGCATACCCATTGCCGCAAGGTTCTGTCGTTGGTACGCCATATTACTTAACAGACTCGCCGTACTGCTGCATGCTGACTGTTGTTGTTGTTGCTGTTGTTGATGTTGTTGGTGTTGCTGCTGTTGCTGTTGTTGTTGCTGTTGCTGATGAGACAGCGCTGAGTTCGCAGGACTGTGTGAACAGTGATTTCCTCCTGCCCCTGCCGTCTGCGGAGATTGGCCGCTACCGAGACCGGCTCTGGCACTGCCACCCACCGAGCCATCGCCGGTTCCTGAGCACGGTTTGCCGTCCTTCACGAGCACCGGGACTGCCACTCTTCTCGGCGAACTCTGCGCCTGAAACATATAACAAGAAGGGGGTGTCAGGTAATACTCGTAGTTATCTTATAAAGGATGACAGATGCTACATGATAATCTATAAAAAATGGAATTCTAATTTTATTATTTTCGTCGTAGGTTGGTTCAAATTTAACATTCTTATTAATCTTACTCATTTACTTAATACTGTAAAAAATAATTATTTAATCAGGAATATCCCTAAGAAAGCTTAATACGAGGGTCATTTCAAAAGTTCTGCACACTGTATGATGGGTGGGGAAGTATTTCCCATCCATAGATTTGGAAAACGTTGTATTACAATTGATGAAGCTTCCAGTGAGGTGACCTGAGTAATCAGACAGCTCAACAATGAAGGTGCCCTATCCAGAATAAAAAAAAAATGCTAAAACATTGGGAAGCTGTCAAAAGCAAGAATGAAGATTATATTGAAGGCCTGTAAAGGTATTTTGCAAAATAAATTATTTTCTTCCATTCTATCTTACAGTGTGCAGAACTTTTGAAATGACCCTCGCATTTGTCTTGGTGGGCATGTTGCATTCTGTCTGCATCTAACGAAAACTTCATGTGGTATTTTTCAGATGGCGTGGACATAAATGCGACCGATAAAAGACAGGTAGATCAGAGAATTCAGTAATTGGAACCGCCTTTCAATACAAACGTTTTACAATATTAAAATTATTTTTAATATTTATAACTTTTATATTGAGAAGGCGGAGTTATCGCATTTTAGATTCATACCAATATCCATCAATTGGTTGTTAATAATAAAATACTAACACTGCAATTCCAATCAGCTCACGGAAGACGTCTGTGGAAATATTAGGCCACTTAATAATATCGAAGATAAGGGAGATCCTCGCTTAACCCCTGGATTGTGTCTTCATAAAACTGGTTTCAATTTGTGCTATGCTCTCTTTCTTGAGATTACATATGTAATATGAAAGTAGAATAGAAAACAATATGATGTATTCGGTCTTTTCTGTTCAGTGAAGTATACAAATGTCAACACCGGTGGTGTAGAGGAAGCGTACCCGAAGTTCGTGCGTTCAAATTCGACCGCAGTCGATGGATTCAGGATGTAACAATTCTGGGCACCGAGTTCTTTTGAAGGATTTAAGCTGGGAGGCCAGTGTCTTGGATTATTAAAGAAATTCAAACTTAAATTAGAGCCTCTGGACAAAATTTATCGGCCCTTTCAGATGCAAGTAATACCTTAGTTTCCTCTCGAAGATTGTTGAGATGCTGGACTTACCACCTGTCCCTCTGCCCTCTCTGGGAAAATAAGCACAATGAATTTCGTCCTAGATACCTTAGATCTCCATTAGGAGGGCCTTTGCTCCCAGATGAACGTTAGGATACATACATACATACATACATACATACATACATACATACATACATACATACATACATACATACATACATACATACATACAAACATACATACATACATACATGCATGCATGCATGCATGCATACATACATACATACATACATACATACATACATACATACATGCATGCATACATAGCCTACATACATACATGCATGCATACATACATACATACATACATACATACATACATACTTACATACATACATACATACATACATACATACATACATACATACATACATACATACATACATATATATTCATACAAATGATATAAAACCTCTAAGTCTGACGTCTAAAACTTTTTCTATTCTATTCTCAAGATTCCGCATATTAATCAGACAGGTAATTTAATTTTAATAATGGTAAAAAAGTTATTTGACTAGGGCGAGTAAATGTCATAATGTCAATTTTTTTAAATTCTAATAACTGCTATGGACAAAATATCTCCAAAATGTTCATATTAGCAAACATGGAATAGAGTGATAGGGAAAAAGCGAATAAGTCAAAATTCCAAAGTTTCAAGAATGACAAAAAACAATTTATTTCCACAGCATTGCTACACTATTTAGTTCAGTCCACCAGATATTTTTACACTGTATCTTATGCTAGGTAAAGATATCTGGGTGGACTGATCTAAATATTGTAAAAATGCTGCGAAAATAAATCGTTATTTGTCTCTCCTAAAACTTTGGTATTTTGACTTATTCGTTTTTTCCCTTTCACTCTAGAAAGGTGATTTTTGAAGATATGAAGAGGTAATGTCAAAAGACCCCCAAAAATGTATTTGAAATGGAAATTAATTATGAAACTTCTCAGTCTGTAAATCTCAAAATATGCTAAAAGTTTGGGTTTCAAACTTAAGTCGGTTTCTGAAAGGAGACTGCAGCTCCGGCTTAATTTATGTTTACAGTATAGACATATGACTAAACATATGCGTTATTTGAAGAAATGTTCCGGAATGAAGTTGCTCAAGGACGTTATGACAGCAGGGTGGTCGGACACACATGCACACACACATTCCATAAAGTGCGGTGGCAGGGTATATTACAATTATGCAATGTAAGCACAGCTGGGCATGTAAACATAACCTCACTTATTTGCCGAGTCACTTCGGTAGCGTCATCCCGTATATTTATCTCCACACAGTGGTGGATTATCCTTAATTACTGTCTGAAGAACTAGAATTTCCTTTTAGACGACTACTACAATTTAGGAAACGACATCACTGTAAATATAATAAAGCTTGACGTGACATTGGAAAATTAATGCTCTCATTCACTAGATATTCCTGTAGAAATTTAATGCCTTTAATGAAGAGTTAAAACAAATCAACCCGTTGGCTTTAACTTGTTCTACGTTTCCCGGAGAAACAAATTACTACAAGACAAAATTTCATGAGTGTGTATTAGGTTCATTAGACTTACTTGCATAGTTGTTCTTAATCGAGTGCAAACGCCATGCTGACCACAGTCGATCAAGCATTTTGCACAAAATGTGGCATTGTGCAATCATTTTGGCTGTGTGTGGTGGTAAAATCAAACATTTTGGCGATGATGCATCATTTTTCTTGATATTAAAATATTTTTGCATATTTTATTTGCCATATTTTTAACGTCATATTTTTTAAATATTTTAAATATTGTGTACATCTTCGTTAATTCAAACATTTACAGCATGTTTGGTTAAGTGAATGTTTTGAGAATCGACTGTTCAGTAATTGACAATACATAGCCCAATATTTTCGGAACTGATTGTATAACTTAATAACAGTAACGTTTACTTTATTCGTTTTCAATTTGCTAAATTGTGTTGTATTAACCTTGTTTTCTTATTTAATTTTTGTAATGTAATTGCACAACTTCTATTTCCAGTGTTTATAATGTAATTCAGATAATGGGAGAACGTCAAGTATTTTTATTATTTAGATAGTAGAGCATACTTCAGCATATTTTACAAATTTTATAGCATATTTTCATGCTATATTTCTTCTAATAGATCATTAACTTCCAGGCCTTGGCTGTAAGCTATAAATAACAGCCAGCGACAGTATGTCACTGTTACATAAAACTATATGGGGGGTTAAACACTGGAGAATACTTTAAAATTCAAAAGGTCTCGGTTCAAACATAAACAAAAGCACAGTAATTATATTAATGTGGAAAATAGTTCTTAAAAACTAAGGGGGGTCATAACTTCCAGGGGCCCAACCACTGATGTGGGGGGCCTGACAGGTCGCGACCATTTAAGGCCTGGGCGGCAGGCCACATTGGCCTAAACGTCCCTGCATCTGAGAGAAAGAGAAGAGAGTTAAGGAAAAGATATCGCATATTTATTTAATTCAGATCTCTGTAATAACTTAATTTTCGGCAACGCTTTCCTATCATTACGATACCTTCATTATTCATTCAACTACTTAGAATATTGGCACCCCGATTTAAGCACAGTAATGGTTGATACGTCACTGAATGCTCAATGATGACACAATTTTCAAATTCATGATTCATCAATATACGGCATTGACCTATCACTCTTATTATCATAATCACAAGACTCTATTGTAATCTGAAGTGAAAAGTCAACACTGATTGCGCTGCATGGCACATATTTTCACTCCTTTACTTCGCATTGATGACGCGTAGTTACATAAATCAGGTTAGACATCTTAAGTTGCAATGTGACAAACGAGGCTTACAGCTTAATCTACTGTTTAAGGCATGCGAGGACAGAAGGTTGCTGTGACATCAGTGCTTCTTGCTTCACGCAGTAGACTTCTGCGAGTTTATGAAATGTAGGTACTATCAAATACAGTCTAGACCAATACAGGACACTTTGCGATATATCCGGGGACAATATTTTGAGCACCATCTAGCGGCCCAACCTGCTACTACTGAATACAATTGCAGTATCTAGATACATATACGTTAAACAGTTTTTAATAGAAGAGCCGAAATAGCCAGACTCGGCATGTTATGTATAAGGGGTATCTACCTAATGGCTCAGAATAGCATATTACACTTTATATATGTTTTGAATATATTAATTTTGCCCCAAGTTTCTAGGTTGTGCCACCAGGAGTGCTGCAAAATCTGTCCCCCATTTCTCTACCAGTAAGTGTCCGGTATTGTCTCTATAGTATTTGGTACCATTGAACAGGAGAGAAGAGAGGAGCGATAGCATAGAGTGCTCTTGCTTGACGTCACACACAGGGACTTGCGTGCACTTCCGTCACAAACATCATCACGGGACGAATCTGTCTTTCACTGACTTAAGGGATGGCTGACGTATTAAGAGTGATTTTCTAAACTATTTATGCCATCAACTTGAAATTTGACACATTTAACTAAAACCTGAACGGAAATTACAGTTAAAAAATTCAGTTTAACTTCTCAATTTGTTTCTGAGATATTAATTAATTAAATTCATTTCTTGAAAATTAAATTTGAAATCTGTTTCCTCCGACAATTATTAAAATATGAATCTGAATACAGAATTTTATGTAACATTTTTTTATGATTGCTGGCGGATTTTTAAATTGCAATTTATTAATTAGCAAATATTTATAACCATTTTGGAAATGTGAATCGATTCTGAACAGTCTTGAAAACATCCTTTGCTAAAATCATGTTGGATTATAAAAGACGTACTGTAGTGAAGTCATTCAGCGATCCATAAAGAAGTAAGAGTTAAAAGGACAACAGCGACAGAGGAAGAGTTTTGGGTAATGTGTTAGAGTTGAGTAGTCCTTGTGAATCCGGCAACAGAGTGGTGTTGCTAAGCGACTTGATTTCTGTTTCCGTGGAGCCTGGAATTCTAATATGAAAATCTTCTCATTTTATCTGCCAACATGAGATGACTTGTTTTACCCTGCTACTTCCTCTAACATCAGTAATTCCTATAATTAATGTCAAAATATGAGGATGGAAACGATATTGTGTAGTACGAGGAATACAAAAAGAATTGATGTTATACTTCACGGGTGTTAATCTTTCTTATTATTAAGACCCGGAAGTTAATCCTCTATCATAAGACAAAACATGCATACAAATATGCTTCGGAAGCAATAAAATATGCTTTATCATTTAAGTAATTTTAATACTTTACGTTCTTTTATTAGCTGAAAACATTATAAATTACACATACAGATGCCCATCAATAGTTACATAACCTACTCTAGAATACCTGAACTTCTTATATTTATGACCTCGATGTTCAAAGGCTACAAATAAAGCTGCGTTAAACGTAAATAAATAAAATGTCATATTTTCTATCTACGCGTGGAAGTAATCTTTCCAAGGTGCGAATTAAAAAACCCATTATTTGTTAAATTTATGTCAAATTAAAAAAAAAAACTTAAATGGATAACTACATATATTGACTCAAATACATTAGTAACTATATACAGATTAAGTGGAAAGACTTAACATGATGTCGTAAGTAAGGACAGGAAGTGGCCTACAGTGGCATGAATCGGGTTGACATATCTATCAGAGAGCTAGCAAATTAAAGACTATAGCAGGTGTAGTTACTTATACTCCCTCCGTTTCATAATATGGTATAGACGTAAGGATAATTCTCGACGTATCCGAGTGGTGGGATGATATTACATGTACAGTAGTGAAGCGATCCTTCATCCAGTCAGTGTCAGACGTTCACTGCGCTTTTCGTACTACAAGCCTTGCAAAGTAAACAGATAGGCCTACGGAGCTGAGTATGGACGTTAGTCAAGTGGGCACAGGTTGTGGCGTTCCGGGACAAGTAAACCCACCTGTAACCGAGGCAAATGTGAGTAGGAACTCCAAAGCAAGATAATAAACAGCCGAATGGCCATTCTACAGTAGTCCAATTCAAGGAAAATGATACCTTAAAGAAGGGTTCCATTAAGACAGCTACAATGAAATTGTCAATATGTACAGAATGTAGAATAAAATGCATTATTATGAGTATCAAATTGTAAAACACAATGTAGCATAGACCTACGAACTGCCGTACTATCTAATTCTTAAAAATTTAACTTGCCTGGGCTTATACCATATTGTGTAATATATATATATATATATATATATATATATATATTTATATAAAGGAAGAGAGAGAGTCATGGTTATTCTGTAGAGTGGTCATACCACTTCCAAGCTGTTGAGCGAGTTATGCCAGGCTGGCTCGGAACATAACCAGGTGCTATGTTATGCTAAGTGAAGCATATAGGAAATCCACCACAGTGTTATGATTCCACATAAAGCTGTAGGTCATGGCTACTGTAACAATAACTTCAGTAGTCTTTAACCCACAGCAGTGGGCCCTTCTCTCATATGAGAATCTGCCATCCTCCTCCCCCACGAGGAACTGTGAAATAGGCTCATATAACGAAACGATAATATGGTGAATTAAACAAGCCATAAACCCTATAAAAAGAGTACAGTAGAAAGAAAAAGAAAAGAGTTAAGCCACTTTTTCATGCCATAGCCTACCACCATTTCACGTAGAGCTTGTGCAGACAGACGGTGGGGATGTGGCAATTATAATTCGCATTCAGTTCCAGTGTATATGTGAATGTTGCAATGGTCACATCAAATACAGTAAAAAAAATATTACTGCCGTACACACAAAATATTCATCATATGATGCATGCACTTGTCTTTTCCACCCGTGTGCTATCCCCCACCCCGAAGCCACAAACCTCTCAACACACCCTACCACTACAAAATTCGATAATATTGCTCAAACGAGTCTCCAGTCATAAAACGTTACTGATGGGTGGACAGGCGAAACATAAAATGTGATATAGACCTATATTATTAGGTACATTCATTTTTAATGGCTTTTGTTATAAATTTTTGGGGAGACAGATGAAGGGAGAGGACATTTTTAAAAAATGGGTTTGATAGCTTACTGCTATCGTGTTAATTTATTAGTATCTGCTTTGTATGTGGCATTTGTTGTCGATGTACATGTTGCCTATAGAACTCAGTATAGTTCACCCACTAACGCGATCGTTCCAATTAATTAGATTTCTGTGGAAGATAGCATGTTTTTTTTTAATTTTATTTTCAAACACCAGCATTTAAAAACAAAATATATGATTGAAAGCACAGCTGTCAAATCATATTTTTAACGAATGGAAATCATGTTTCTGACAAATTATAGCCTGAACCGAATTATTTTTTTATTAATATAACTGTTACCCCCAAAATTGCAGGTGGAGTTGTCCTTGTTGGGTTACGACTATTTAATTAAATAAATGTGGGATCTACCTACAAATTAGGAACATTTAAAGTTTAGCTAGATTCATAATGTTTTATATGATTATTTTTTCTTAACGATTTTCCATTGTGGGATGTAGTTAATTTAGTACCTACTCTTACATCTTAAATCATTTATTACTAGTCCCTATCGACTAAATTAAAAAGTAATTAACCTTAGCTCAGCGGCCATGGGTCTCGGAATACTGCCACATGCCTCCAAATCCTAAAATATCCCTATGGTAGATGACGCAGCGGTCGGATGGTAGGCCTGATCCCTTCAGGGATGTAGTGCCACGGAGTTTAGTTTAGTTTAGTTACTTCAGCTACTCCAGAATGCGCCGTGATTTACCTTAAATAATCTGCATTGTTGTTGTCGAATGTTATACTCAACTTCTGAATAATTTTTATGTGAGAGACAATTTGATAACGGTAGGGAGGTGAGAATTTTTGGAATGTAGATTGGATCAAATAAGAAGACCTGAGAAAATCCATCAGAAGCATCGGCTATGTAATATAGGCCTAGGCTCTTAGACGTGTAGGTCTAGTTAAATGTACTAATGCCATAAGATCATTAAGTCATTTTAGATGTTATCACAAAGACAGCTTAGTCTAAACAAGCCAATTACGGATTTGAGATCTTTTGATTGTTACAATTTTGTAGGGTTTTTAAATTTATTTATTACATTACATTACATATTGTTGCCTATTAGTCTATATACAGAAAAGCTTTAACATTCTTCAATATGAACCTTGCTTGAAAGCCCCCAGATGAGCAAAGCTCGCGCGCTTAGGGTCCTCAAGTAACGTATCTCTTTGGAGAGAAAAATAGAGAAATAGGCCCTATATAAGTATGTATAGACAATGATTAACTTAAAAATTAAAAATTAACTAAAACAGTTAAACAAGCTTTTACTAATTAAATTTAAATCTTTCAAAATTACTTAAAATTGTTCGGAATATAGGCCTACCAAAGACTTTCGTCGCCTCTTTCAATTAAACATAAGAAATGATTACATATAAACAATATATAATTTATTTTATATATAGCATATAATCATATAGTTTTGTATTTAGTCTTCCTTGAGGTGAGAAAAGATCCACTGCTATTGGTTAACGACTACTGAAGCTCTTATTGTAGTGGCCAGGTCCTAGGCTACAGTTTGATTAATCTAAAGTTTAGATTCTAAATCATAGTAGGATTCTAGTATACTTTGTTAGAGAAGAAAGAGGAATTTAGCTGCCTGAAAAATCAGCATTGGAATTAAACTAGAATTGAACCAAAGTCTCCAGCGCGATAGATAGGCCTACCTTACATATGGTCCACTTCGAGGCACTACACCTAATTCAGCACTTTGCGCCGCACCATGTAGGCTACTGACCCGAATACCCAGCCAAGTTCTTGACCTGACATGACATTTTGAAGCGCCTCTCAAGGTCAGTCAGTGTCTTAGGGAAACTTTTTACTTCCTCTACTCTTACCGTAGGTACTAGGCCTATAGGTAGAGGAGGTACCCTAAATCCAAAAAAATTATTTTGAAAAACATGCATGTGTGTGTCTGTGTGTCTGTGAACAGCCTAGCTCGAGAACGAAAAATTGAATAAAAACAAAATTTTATTGTGGGTTAGATATCTTCTGGATATGTGACACAAAGATTTACGACGGCTAAGTTTTGTTTTTTGCTGCTTCCTCGAAAACAGCTCAAAAGATTTGTTTAAATTTTGTACACGAAATGCTTAATAACTTTCACTTGAAATTATTTCGATAAAATTCTCTGAAGGGTAGTTACAAGCCAGCTATCGTTCGTACAAACTCAGTCATGCCTGGTACACAATACACTTTTACAACAGGTTGAAACAACTTACTGGATACGAACTCCTTGCAATACGGCCTCTTATTCTTTATCGAATGTGAAGTGAGCAAAATGTATTGTCCTAGCTTAGGGTGAGAAAGTTGTGTGCGTATATTGCAACTGATTTGATTTGGATTGTGTATCCTTTGGGGATGTTTACGACTTTCTCTTGAGATTTACAAATACTTTATTCAAGACAATTTCATTTTTCTCGATTTTTTCGGAAACGGTTCTAAATATTTTGTTTAAAATTTCTGCACAAATTACATATGCTTTTGTTTCTTAATGATGTACTTAAGAAAACTTCAATGATTTATTGTTGCTCGTTGTTGCAGATATCTGACCACTTGTGTTGTCTACTGGTTAGCATTGCTGACTATAGATCCGCAGGTCTGGGTTCGATCCCCCGTACCTCCTCGGATTTTTCTGAGGTAGAACGGTCTAGAACAGGGTGGACTCAGCCTCGTGACACATAGGCTACTGAGGAGCTACTTGATAAAGAAGTAGCGGCTCCGGTTCAGTAAGCCATCAGTAATGACCATGGAAGTCGGCATTTTGTCCACACGCCCCAATCCTGCCATCTGCCTTTGGCAATTGATGCAGCGGTTGGATGGCAGGCATAGTTTTCAAAGGGATGTAGTGCCATGGAGTTTAGTTTAGTTTTAGTTACATATATCTACAATTATTTCATTTCATTACCAAATACTGTAAAGGACAACGAGATGTTAGAATGCGAAGTTAAAATAATGTAAACTCTGTTTACTGGTTCAGTTGAGGTCTACGGTCAGTAGGCCTATTAAGGTTTGCGCTTTGCTGTTGCCACAGTAATTTTTCATTTTACGTTTAGGTGTATTGAGAGGGGCAGTGCGATGGACAGTGGTAGGTGCGATGCTTCGTTGTGGACGAACTGATATTCACTGGACAATTATAACGTTGATTATGATTTTTCCCCTTAAATTAACCCTTCCAAATGCTTTTTCTTACTTTGATTACGTCATTGCACAAAGGAATAATAAAAATAATAAATATTAAAAATTTTAACCTTGCAACATATTGTAACTTTGAAAATAATCATTCCCATTGAGAGATTCTTGCGATTTGGTTATGAAGTGGCTGTATGCCATTTTTACATGCAATTGATGTTTGTTATACTGGGCTGACAGAATTGCTTGATAACGAGCTGTCATGCAATAAATAGCATATTTTGATTAAAAAATATATGCTTGCCTGAGCACTCGACTGAGTAAACAATTTTATGTATACTGGACGAAGCCACCTGGGAACAGGCAACTCTCCCTTTATGACGTCTACCTCATGTGTATAAAATATTTTCTAATCGAATTTAACATTTTTTTACGTCACGACAACATTAATACTTTACATTTGCTGTTAAGTGTGGTTTGATTGGAAGCATGTAGTATATTGCGTAAAGTGGAAAGGGTATAACTGCGGAGATTATATCAGCTTATTCCTTCGATAGAAACAAATAAAATGCAGCAAAACCCCGCTAGTCCGAACTAATTGGGACCGGGGCCTGTTCGGATTGGTAAAAATTCGGATTAACGGGGTTAATTTGTAATTACATAATTAGACACATATGTGAAATCTACAGAGTGGACCAAAAGTCGCGATCGGATTTTTTGTATGTTTGTTTATGCAATAGTAAATTGCCACAATTGACGTAAAAACTTTTATTCATTGAAGTAGCAAGTATTAAGGGATGGAAATGTGGTAAAATAAAGTTCCCTGGGCCTGTCAGCGTCATTGTTAAACGTCTTAAGTTTCGGCAAGTGCACCATCGTTTTCCGAGCACAGTTGAATGAACCGCCATGTCCTTCTGCTTACCCGCCTCAGCATTTCGGGAGTTATCGTTCTGAAGATACGGTTGATCTCTCTCTTAAGTTGTTCAACAGAATCCATCCGAATCATTCCAACCCAAGACTTTCTTCTAAGGAGGACCAGAGCCAGTTGTCGCACAACGAAGTTCTTGGGATCTGCATTTCTGCCGATCGCTTCCTTGTTGATTTCATCAGTGAGCCCTCCAATGATTCACTCAGACGATTACTGACATCATCGCCGCAATATTTGTTAGGTCTTCCGCTCGTTTTGCATCCAATACAGAGCCTTTTGAGAAAGTCTTCTTTCCCAGTTTCCGTAGTTTGTCTTCAGTGGGAGCTGCTTTATTGAAACGAAGAAAGAAGTTCTCTCTGATTTCTTCGTACGTTTCGCCAGTTTGTTCTTTTTCATGAACCCACACAAACAATGAGACGTTCCTCAATCATATATTTGCTTGTATCCGCCATTGCTTACAACACAAACATAACCCAGCGTTGCACATCGACAACAATCGCCTAATAAACCCGCGCGTATGAAAACTCTGGCTTGTCACTAAAACATAACAATGTTCTTACTCTATCGGAAAATCGGCAAACTAATCCTACATAACGTATATGAAGGGGTTAAATATTCCTTTCAGCCTATGAATAGTTTTTAATTAGTTTTCGGTTTCGGAAAATGAGTTATTACAATATAAACAATATCCGATCGCGACTTTTGGTCCACTCAAGTTAATTGCACGGTACTCAATTTATTATTGTTGTTACGTGCTGTTATTTTTGTGAAAGGGATGGTGGAATTTTTTCGTCTTTGCGTCAGCAGTAAGTGGTCCCCGCTTGAACTGAAACCAAATAAACCATGGTTCGATGATGAGTGTATGAAATTATTAAATGCTGGAATGCAGGCGAAACTGTAATAGATGCACAATCCGAATGAAACTACTTGTCGAAAATCTCAACAAGAAACCTCTAGTCAACCATAAGAACATAGAAAATAAATTATCCCAAAGGCAAAGTAAATGAATTAGAGGAAAATAGGGAAGACAAAAATATTAGGGATCTCTACAACAGAATAAAACGAGTTCAAGGAAGGTTTTCAACCTAGAACAAACACAATTAAGGGTGATGATAACACTATACTTATGGCTCCGAATAATATTTTGAATAGATGGAAACAAATTTTAATCAGTTTTTAAATGTACATGGAGATGTCCAAAGTGTAGAAAACGAAATAAAGCAAAACTCCAGTTATCGGGATTAGTTAGAACCAGACCCAATCCGAATAATCAGATAGTTGGATAAATCATGAAAAAAACTAAATTGTACAGTCTTGTACTTAAATAATGTGTTACTTCTTGAACGTATCGGTCAGAGTCAGTTGTTCTGCTGAAAAACTGTCTATTTTGTCGGTTAAAAGTTTTGCTTTTTCGCAAATAATCGGTCCTGAAAGAGGGTTTTCGCAATGCTCCCTGGGAATGACATAACGCTTTTATTTAATTTTGTTAACTGTAGGACACCAAAATTTAAAGTTTAATAATAATACATGTCTGCTCAACGCAAATTTTACAACAAACTATCTCCGTTGGATATTTACCTCAGAGTACGGTAGTTGTCATTAATCTAAACATTGTTGGCGTTATGACTGCCCTTCCTGACATTAATCATAAGCTTATTTTTAAAAATCATAATAATGTCTTAAAAAATGACAGTTCATCATCTCTAAGTATTTTGAAAATCAAGAATGAATTAAAAATAGCAAAAATTATTACTTTTCTTGAAAGGCTCAACTCTTATTCGTATGGCGCTAGTGTTATAGGTTATTTCATATTTAATTTTTCAACTAGCTGAAAAGGCCCGGCGTCGCCCGGGCTTTGTATTTTTTAAATTTGAAAATAATGTATGGAGGACTTTCGATTTTGAAACTCTAGGTCCTTATAGGGGAGAGTTGCCGAAGTTGGACCGTTGCCTAAGTTGGACCTCCTTTATATTTCGCTATGTGTTAGTAACTTAAAACTTCAAGTTGGCTCTATTGGTGAGAAATGTTGTCAAGGACGCGTGATCCAACGGTCAGTTGGCTGCAGCCTTTGAAGAAAGAATAACGGCAATTATTGTGTTCTCCTCGTTTGTGTAACAAGAGTCGCGATACAAATCATAAGCTCTTGTGCAGAGTAAGAGTAAGCAAAACAATTACCTACATTATATTTTACAAGTGCCTTTCATTAGTTAATAACTAGATATCGTAAAACTTGTTTTCCATTTTGTGAGTCCTTGTAGCATCATATTTTCTTACATGACATCCAGTTGCCGAAGTTGGACCACTGCGTGTTTCCTAATTTGGACCATCGTAACTTCAATTCTTGATCTCAGTGTATAGGCAGATTTGGTATATTTTACTGTGCCAATTTGTTTTTTAAATTTTTTAATGCACTTTGTTTCCTAGTTATTCTTTCTTTCTTATTTGAAGCACTTTATCAGTATAAAACAGTTTGCTTCTAATTTATAAATTATATTTCATGGTTTTTTATAATAGGCCCTAACTAACTTACTTTAAATGCCATTTGAGCCTAATAATTTTGTTAAAATAAAGGTTCTTTAAAATATTACAATAATTATTTGTTTACTGACAGTTTTACCATAGGTCCAACTTAAGCAACCGAAGGTCCAAATTAACAACCGGTTTCCTAATTCGGACCATTTACAGACTTCTAAATTTTAAATTGTAGGCCTTGGATATTTATATCTATTCAAGATGTAATACTGCTAGATGAAATTGTATAAAACGTAGATTATTGTACAATATATTTTGCATCAATTAAATACATAATAAAGGCGTAGGGTAACAAAATGTAAAATCGGTCCAACATAGGCAACCTTCCCCTATAATATGTATGTATAACTTGAAATGAAGAAAAAGATTTATCACACACAAACTATTCCCTCAGAAAACGGTAGATATAGCATTTTATGGCTCATAGAGGATGTCGAATGTTGCATTCTGTTGCTTCTACTCATCATGCCTGGGAGGGGTTGAAATAAGAAGAAACATAAATTCTGGTTACATAAGATTGTATTGTCTTTACGGAAAATTTTTATTTCTCACTCTCATGTTATCATACAACCGGTTTGGGGGCTGAAATAAAAAAGAGATAACACTTTCATACTTTCCTCCCCAAAATCCTGGGACATAATATACACCGGGCATAGGACTGAAAATGTTCCATCCCATTTTGTCTTCTTTCAGATGCTTAAGGTCTATGATAAACATCCCTATTTCTTAACTAATACAAAGCCTATAGCTATGAATAACGTATCAGTGGGTAGAATTTTTTACAGACTGCTGATATAGCATACTCATTGGCAAGCACTTAAGCTGTCCCTGCAATACGACCTCTTATTCTAAGTTACATCAAAATGTGAAGTGAGAAAATTATAATTTCCATGTCCAGGGTAGAGAAAGTTATGTGACTGCATTACAATGTGCTTTATTTTCCTGGATTTTATTCTTCAAGAATTATTTTTACAAATGTATTACATCATTAGCATCAGAATTCGTTAAAGACCAATATTATGTAGTGTCCAAAGCCCTATGTGAACTGTGTGAACAATACACTGTTGTCTTGACAACTGAATTGGATTTCATTTTTACTTCCTCTGCCCGTACCATAGGTACTATAGGTAGAGGAAGTATTGTTTTCGACCCTAAAATTCGAAGTTGAGTTTTTAGCATATATACACGTTTCAAAGCCCCCTGAATCCAAAAATACTATTTTTGGAAACATGTCTGTGTGTGTGTCTGTCTGTGTGGAAGTTTGTGAACAGGCTAGCTCCAAAACGGAGAATCGTATGAAAACAAAATTTTGTATTTGTGTCAGGTACCTTCTGAAGATGTGATTCGAAGATTGGCGAAAAATTTCCCTTATTTTTAAGGGGACTTTACATGAAGAAATTTTCGTTTTTCGCGATTTTCTCGAAAACGGCTCTAACGATTTTCTTTAAATTTTGCGCATGGATTGCTTGTACCAAGAGCTAAAACTTTTATTTGAAACATTTTTTCGAACAAATTCTCTGAAGGGTAGTTATAAGCAACCCACTGTGAATACGTGCTTTTTGCAATACGGCTTCTTGTAAATCGTACGAAAACAAAATTTTGTATTTGGGTTAGGTACCTTCTGAGGCTGTGAAGATTGGCGACAACCTTCTATTATAATTAAGGAGACTTTACATGAAGAATATTTTGTTTTTTGCTATTTTCTCATAAACGGCTCTTACAGATTCCTTTAAATTTTGTAGATGGATTGCTTATACCATTTCAAAAACATTCTCTGAATGGTGGTTGTAACCTACCAACTTGCTTGGTGAACAACTCAATACACGGACATTTAAGGCATTTTATTCTATATAAGCGCGTGAAGTGAGAAAAATGTACTCTTGGCCTTGCTTACAGTAAAGAAATGTCTGAGGGGAATATTTGATAAATTTCGGAAATTATTCTTAACAGCGGAAAGTTCAATAAACGTTTGCAGTCACTTGTTTTTTTCCCCATAGCCTGCGTTTTTAGTCGCAACATTCAAAGAAGGGGATATAAGATATTTATAGCATAATTAGCGTAAATGCTGCAAACTTTTATTTGGGCAGAGGAAGTTATGTGACTTTCACATCAGATTTTTCAGTATAATATTCTCACAAATTATATAAATTTTCAAGGGAAGGAGTGATTTGTTTGAATTTTAATGTTGACCGCGTTACTTCCCGGGCTTAACAGGGTATGTGTGCACAATTTCGTGTAAATTAGTAAAGAAATGTAGATTTGTATAAGGAACATACATAGGCTACATACATACATACATACATACATACATACATACATACATACATACATACATACATACATACATACATACATACATACATACATACATAAATACACACTTTAGACTTTATATATTAGATTACCTTTCTTGAAAGGCTCAACTCTTATTCCTATGGCGCTAGTGTTATAGGCCTAGGTTATTTCATATTTTAATTTTTCAATAATCAGTTAGCTGAATGGTCCTAGCTGACATGTACCGCGAACTCTTTTTCTTTTGCATGTCCCCCCCATTATGACATACGATATTTACATCCTTTTTTTCGGTTTCCATTTTGGGCCCATAGGACTGCGGTCTTTCAGTAATGCCACTGGTTAGGGATTAAATACGGTTTAATTAAAGGTAATTATACTATATTTTGTAAGAAACCAACTATTTTACAGGATTTCAAGGATGTTAAATTAACCCGCATATGTTTTCAATCGGAAACATTTATTTATTTATTTATTTTGTTGTGTATATAACAGGCTCATTGCCCAATTACAACATTCTCTTGTACTCATGAAACCAGTTTTACAACACTAATATTATATATTTAATGTAATACTAAAAATATTTAAACTAACACTACAGATAATAAAACATTAGTGTAAGTAATTATTTTAAGATATTTGGCTTGAATTGTGATGAAGAGGAATAGGCTTTGATAATACATTTATTTAGAATACTTAGCTTTTCAAAAAGTCTTCACTTAAGCAATTAGGCTACTTTCACAACTTCCTTCAAACTAAGGCAAATTTTTGTATTGTGAATTCCATAAAAGCGTGAAGATAACAAGTAAAGGATAGTTATGCGTATATGAATAGATCTGTAGCCTATTTATGCAGTATCAAAATTACCCTTCTGTGTAAGTTATTTGGCTAAACGATCAGCTGACATGTCGGCTCTTTTAGCAAAGGCTTCGCACCAAACAGACTTCCTTCCGAGCGGCTCCTTCAAAAGAGTTAGTGACAAAAGATTAATCGCGTAGAATTCACACTGAATGAATGAGAATACGATAGAAGAATGGGTTGACATCAACAATTGCTGGAGGTCGTCTTTTCGATTATCCATGGCCTTATGAATTGCAGTTCCTGAATCTGGCTTCTGAATAGGAACCGATCCTAAGTAGGCCTACAGAAAATGACCGAGGTGGGATAACGGAGGATAGGATTGCAGAAAGGTCACCATATGCAAAAAATTAAAAGGGTTAAGGCATAAAAAATCAAATGGATAATAGGTATAGGAATTAGTTGTAATAAAAATGTCTAAATATGTACAGGTAGGGAGGGGGAAAGCGGATCGACTCTTGTAGCTGATTTCAGAGCCTTGTTCACACCAGTGTCTAGGCGTAATTCCTTAGACCTATGTAGTTGGACAGCGCGTTCGAATGGTAACACGTTCTCGGTTCGAATCCTGCCAAGGAAGGAAATTTTTTGTTTCCTTAATGCACATCGTTTTTCCACTACTTTTCGATTGCGCGCAATATTTAACTACTTAATTAACGGATTATTCCCCAAAAATGAATTTTACTACCTTATTTTCTCATGGGTTTCGAAATGGGCTAAGTCAACAGTCGACACTTGAACAAATTCCAATACATTCCTTGCTATCCTGTGAATGACGCTAGGGCATGCGCAGTGGCTCATATCGGCAACTTAGATATTTTAATCGGTCCGCTTCCCCCCCCCCCACCTGTATATATATAAGGGCGTAAATTCTCAAAATATGGATTAAAATATATTTTTTTAATTATGCAAAATATATGAACACCTTATATTAACAACGTTGCATAATTATAAAATAGGCCTAAGTATAATTAAAGATTTACTGCTACATAAAAGTCACAGAGAAGAACAGAATACATGCCACACAAAATTTAAAGGAGAGCCACAAAACAAAAGTTTAACTTTCTTACATTATAATTTGGATTTTTTAGCCATTGCTACAATCTCGGGGGCTCATCTTAATATTTTAATGATAATTATTTTGAAGCAGTGGGTTTTGTTGTATTTCGTAAAACTCTGCTCAATATCACAAGAAGTAACAGGGACATTTCTAAACCTTGCACTGCCGCTTAGAGATCTTGATCGGTTGGGAACTCTCTTCCACCCAAAAAGTACTTCAGTTCGGAAACAAATTAAAATCGCTGGGTACCAGGTTAGGGCTGTAAGGAGGATGACCAAAAATTTCCCACTTAAAACGTTGAAGTTTTGTCTATGTTTGAGCAGCCGAATGAAGCCGAGCGTTGTGGTAAAACAAAAACACCTTTTCAGACAGCTTTCCAGCTTTCCAGTTTCTGTTTTTGGATAGCGCGTCGTAGTCGTTGAAGAGTTTCACAATATGTATCTGCGTTTATTCCTTGTTTCTTGGCAGAAACTCCAGGCACAGGTCTTTAGCGGTAGAAAAGTGTAACATTGGCATTGAAAACCTGGTTCCAGGTTAGAATAAATGCCTGATGACGATTATGTAGAGAAATAGAATAAGGTACTGTTCTCCAAAGCAAAGAACTTCCCTGTGAGGAATGCAAGGAATGTGAACGTTGCGCGCGCAAGCATGCCGGCGACCAATAAGAATCTGCCTAGCCACCTGTGATGGTACCCCTCACCTCCTTCTCCACCGGAGAAATATATCGCCTCTTGCCCCTATAATCAGCAGTGCACCCCGCAGGGAAGTACTCTGCTTTGGACCACAGTAGGCCTACTGTATCTTTGTAAATAAAGTTTTGTGTTTATATCTTTCATTACTATTTAGTTATGCCAAACCATTCTTTCCTTTGGACGACCCTCGTAATACAATATCAGGAATTTTATTTTCGCGTTAGAATTCTCGTCCATGAAAACTAGCTATTCCACTAAAATTTTCTACAATGGGTTCAAACTTACAAACCCGCTGATATCACCTAGCGATTTCTTATATTAATGCATATTCAGCTTAGAATTGGTTAAGAAATAAATGGTGCAAAATATGTTGCACAAACTTTCTCGCATATACGTTTTAAAAGTTAGCACAGAAAAAGTAAATTATAGAGACAATTAAATTTTTATTGCATTTTTATAACACTAACAGGAATCTAGAACAGAAGCCATCAGGGCCGAACTTTATGTACAATGCTTTTACCGTGAAATAATAATAATTTTGAAAATAGTATGCAATTGTACAAGTAGTCAATAAAGAGTATGTCAGATTGCGAGGTTGTAGAGCAATTCATTACTGAGAAAAAACATGAATTTTCCCTTTTTTCTGACCTATAAATTCCATTCAGAGCTGCATGTCCCCCTTAAGGTTAAGCATTAAACTTTAGATCTTGCTTCTTCCGTGAGCCCTGCTTAATAAATCGATCTGGAGCTTAACTCGGATATCGATTACAAAAATAACTTATTTTCTGCATATCATAATTGTAATTTTTGATTAAACGAAACATTCTGGCACTTTGTTATATAAGCTTATCTGCTTTTACTCGTATTTATTATTGAAAAAATATATCAGTTATAAGAGAATTCTGCAACTCTAAAGTTAGCTGGTCTTTCCCCTCGGCAGTATCTGCTTAAGAAATATTTATCCTAGCCTAATTGTCTTATATGAATAAAGGGTTTTGGATTTTTATACAGTACATGAATATGGTCGGGGTACGCCGGTAGCGTAGTGGTTGAGGCGCTGCGCTACAAACCGGAAGGTCGCGGGTTCGATTCCCGACGAGGACGTTGGAGTTTTTCAATTGGCCTAATCCTTCTGGTGGCACTATGGCCCTGGGGTCGACTCAGCCTCTAACAGAAATGAGTACCAGGAGTTTAATGAAACATAATTCCGATATTTAACAAATAATATCAATATGGAGTCTTATGTAAAAAAAAAAAAAAAAAAAAAAAAAAAATGTACGTAAGAAGAAGCTATTTTTTTATATTGTTAAGCTCCACCAATCGGACAGATTGAAGACCAGAGACTGTTGTGCTACCTTTCTTAGTCTGTGTATTTAAATATTATTACTCTGATTTCAATACATTAAGGAAATATTAAGGGCTAATGCCTGTTGTCCGTTGCTAGGATTTGGAATCGATTTCGTTGAACCTCGTTTTCGAAAGTAAACAAAATTAGCAATGTAAAATAGTACATCTATTTGTCTCACTATGGCATCGTCAGACCATATAAACAACATGGAGCTAACGAAATCCACCATCTAAGCTCTTACCTTCTTTAAAGATTCAAAGGTATATACATTGGAGCCTATCGTGCGTTAATCTTATTCAACCTCGCTGAGAATATGGAACATCTCCGAGGCAGCCTAATCTCGAAGATACTAAAAGCTCTTATGGCGGGTGTAAAAGATGGCTGGCTCACCAGCCGTGATAAAATCACCCTCAACACCAGGGAAAACATTTTAAAAGACTGCACGAAGAAAATGCGCAAGCGATCGAATTCAAGAAAGAGGAGTTGCAAACTTAGAGAACCCAATTCCCTAGCTCTCGAAGTTGTAAATTCAGCTGTCGAAGGAAAAGGTTTACCTTCGGATGCGTAAATCCTGCTTCCAAAGGCATCGTAGGCGAAAATCCGCCTATTCAACGAAGAGGTCTAGCTCTGGAAATCGTATGTCTAGCTGTCGGAGGAAGAGACCTAACTCTGGAAGGCGTGAATCCAGCTGTCGAAGGAAAAGGCCTAGCTTGGGATGCGTAAATCCTGCTGCCAAAGGGATCGAAGGGGTAAATCCACCTACTGAAAGAGGAGGTCTAGCTCTGGAAATAGTATGACCAGCTGTAGAAGGAAGAGACCTAACTCTGGAAGGAGTGAATCCAGCTGGCGAAGGAAAAGGCCTAGCTTGGGATGCGTAAATCCTGCTGCCAAAGGCATCGAAGGGGTAAATCCTCCTACTGAACGAAGAGGTCTAGCGCTGGAAATAGTATGACCAGCTGTAGAAGGAAGAGACCTAACTCTGGAAGGAGTGAATCCAGCTGGCAAAGGAAAAGGCCTAGCTTGGGATTCGTAAATCTTGGTGCCAAAGGCATCAAAGGCGTAAATCCACAAATTGAACGAAGAGGTCTAGCTCTGCAAATAGTTTGACCAGGTGTAGAAGGAAGAGACCTAACTCTGGAAGGCGTGAATCCAGCTGTCGAAGGAAAAGGCCTAGCTTGGGATGCGTAAATCTTGCTGCCAAAGGCATCGAAGTCGTAAATCCTCCTATTGAACGAAGAGGTCTAGCTCTGGAAATAGTATGACCAGCTGACGGAGGAAGAAACCTAACTCTGGAAGGCGTGATTCCAGCTGTCGAAGGAAAAGGCCTAGCTTGGGATGCGTAAATACTGCTGTCAATGGCAACGAAGGCGTAAATCCACCTATTGAACGAAGAGGTCTAGCTATGGAAATAGTATGACCAGCTGACGGAGGAAGAAACCTAACTCTAGAAGGCTGTCGAAGGAAAAGGCCTAGCCTGGGATGCGTAAATCCTGCTGCCAACGGCATCGAAGGGGTAAATCCACCGACTGAACGAAGAGGTCTAGCTCTGGAAATAGTATGACCAGTGGTAGAAGGAAGAGACCTAACTCTGGAAGGAGTGAATCCAGCTGGCGAAGGAAAAGGCCTAGCTTGGGATGCGTAAAACTTGGTGCCGAAGGCATCAAAGGCGTAAATCCACCAATTGAACGAAGAGATCTAGCTCTGGAAATAGTTTGACCAGCTGTAGAAGGAAGTGACCTAACTCTGGAAGGCGTGAATACAGCTATCGAAGGAAAAAGCCTAGCTTGGGATGCGTAAATCTTGCTGCCAAAGGCATCGAAGTTGTAAATCCACCTATTGAACGAAGAGATCTAGCTCTGGAAATGGTATGACCAGCTGTAGAAAGAAGAGGCCTAAGCCTGAAAGCGGGAATCCAGCTGTCAAAGGAAAAGGCCTAGATTGGGATGCGTAAATCTTTGTGCCAAACGCATCGAATGAGTAAATCCACCTATTGAACGAAGAGGTCTGCCTCTGGAAATCGTATGACCAGCTGTAGAAAGGAGAGACCTAACTCTGGAAGGCGTGAATTCAGCTGTCGAAGGAAAAGGCCTAACTTGGGATGCGTAAATCCTGCTGCCAAGGCATCGAAGTCGTAAATCCACCTATTGAACGAAGAGGTCTAGCTCTGGAAATAGTATGACCAGCTGACGGAGGAAGAAACCTAACTCTGGAAGGCGTGAATCCAGCTGACGAAGGGAAAGGCCTAGCTTGGGATGCGTAAACACTACTGTCAATGGCATCGAAGGCGTAAATCCACCTACTGAACGAAGAGGTCTAGCTCTGGAAATCGTATGACCAGACGTAGACGGAAGAGACCTAACTCTGGAAGGCGTGAATCCAGCTGTCGAAGGAGAAGGCCTAGCTTGGGATGCGTAAATCCTGCTGCCAAAGGCATCGAAGGCGTAAATCCACCAATGGAACGAAGAGCTCTAGCTCTGGAAATCGTATGACCAACTGTAGAAGGAAGAGATCTAGTTCTGAAAGGCGTGAATCCAGCTGTCGAAGGAAAATGCGTAGCTTGGGATGCGTAAATTTCGGTGCCAACGGCATCGAAGGCGTAAATCCACCTATTGAACGAAGAGGTCTAACTCTGGAAATCGTATGACCAGCTGTAGAAGGAAGAGACCTAACTCTGAAGGCGTGAATCCAGCTGTCGAAGGAAAAGGCCTAGCTTGGGATGCGTAAATCCTGCTGCCAAAGGCATCGAAGGCGTAAATCCACCTATTGAACGAAGAGATCTCGCTCTGGAAATAGTATGACCAGCTGTAGAAAGAAGAGGCCTAAGTCTGAAAGCGGGAATCCAGCTGTCGAAGGAAAAGGCCTAGCTTGGGATGCGTAAATCTTGGTGCCAAAGGCGTCGAATGAGTAAATCCACCTATTGAACGAAGAGGTCTAGCTCTTGAAATCGTATGACCAGCTGTAGAAGGAAGAGACCTAACTCTGGAAGGAGTGAATCCAGTAGTCGAAGGAAAACGCCTAGCTTGGGATGCGTAAATCCTGCTGCCAAAGGCATCGAAGTCGTAAATCCACCTATTGAACGCAGAGGTCTAGCTCTGGAAATAGTATGACCAGCTGACGGAGGAAGAAACCTAACTCTGGAAGGCGTGAATCCAGCTGTCGAAGGAAAAGGCCTAGCTTGGGATGCGTAAACACTGCTGTCAATGGTATCGAAGGCGTAAATCCACCTATTGAACGAAGAGGTCTAGCTCTGGAAATCTTATGACCAGCCGTAGACGGAAGAGACCTAACTCTGGAAGGCATGAATCCAGCTGTGGAAGGAAAAGGCCTAGCTTGGGATGCGAAAATCCTGCTGCCAAAGAAATCGAAGTCGTAAATCCACCTATTGAACGAAGAGGTCTAGCTATGGAAATAGTATGACCAGCTGACGGAGGAAGAAACCTAACTCTGGAAGGCGTGAATCCAGCTGTCGAAGGAAAAGGCCTAGATTGGGATGCGTAAATCTTGGTGCCAAACGCATCGAATGAGTAAATCCACCTATTGAACGAAGAGGTCTAGCTCTGGAAATCGTATGACCAGCTGTAGAAGGAAGAGACCTAACTCTGGAAGGCGTGAATCCAGCTGTCAAGGACAAGGCGTAACTTGGGATGCGTAAATCCTGCTGCCAAAGGCATCGAAGTCGTAAATCCACCTATTGAACGAAGAGGTCTAGCTCTGGAAATAGTATGACCAGCTGACGGAGAAAGAAACTTAACTCTGGAAGGCGTGAATCCAGCTGTCGAAGGAAAAGGCCTAGCTTGGGACGCGTAAACACTGCTGTCAATGGTATCGAAGGCGTAAATCCACCTATTGAACGAAGAGGTCTTGCTCTGGAAATCGTATGACCAGCCGTAGACGGAAGAGACCTAACTCTGGAAGGCGTGAATCCAGTTGTCGAAGGAAAAGGCCTAGCTTGGGATGCGTAAATGCTGCTGCCAAAGAAATCGAAGTCGTAAATCCACCTATTGAACGAAGAGGTCTAGCTCTGGAAATCGTATGACCAGCTGTAGAAGGAAGAGACGTGAATCCAGCTGTGGAAGGAAAAGGCCTAGCTTGGGATGCGTAAATCTTGCTGCCAAAGGCATCGAAGTCGTAAATCCACCTATTGATCGAAGAGATCTAGCTCTGGAAATGGTATGACCAGCAGTAGAAAGAAGAGGCCTAAGTCTGAAAGCGGGAATCCAGCTGTCGAAGGAAAAGGCCTAGATTGGGATGCGTAAATCTTTGTGCCAAACGCATCGAATGAGTAAATCCACCTATTGAACGAAGAGGTCTAGCTCTGGAAATCGTATGACCAGCTGTAGAAGGAAAAGACCTAACTCTGGAAGGCGTGAGTCTAGCTGTCAAGGACAAGGCGTAATTTGGGATGCGTAAATCCTGCTGCCAAAGGCATCGAAATCGTAAATCCACCTATTGAACGAAGAAGTCTAGCTCTGGAAATAGTATTACCAGCTGACGGAGGAAGAAACTTAACTCTGGAAGGCGTGAATCCAGCTGTCGAAGGAAAAGGCCTAGCTTGGGATGCGTAAACACTGCTGTCAATGGTATCGAAGGCGTAAATCCACCTATTGAACGAAGAGGTCTTGCTCTGGTAATCGTATGACCAGCCGTAGACGGAAGAGACCTAACTCTGGAAGGCGTGTATCCAGCTGTCGATGGAAAAGGCCTAGCTTGGGATGCGTAAATCTTGCTGCCAAAGGCATCGAAGGCGTAAATCCACCTATTGAACGAAGAGATCTAGCTCTGGAAATGGTATGACCAGCTGTAGAAAGAAGAGGCCTAAGTCTGAAAGCGGGAATCCAGCTGTCGAAGGAAAATGCCTAGCTTGGGATGCGTAAATCTTGGTGCCAAAGGCATCGAATGAGTAAATCCACCTATTGAACGAAGAAGTCTAGCTCTGGAAATCGTATGACCAGCTGTAGAAGGAAGAGACCTAACTCTGAAGGCGTGAATCCAGCTGTGGAAGGAAGAGGTCTAGCTTGGGATGCGTAAATCCTGCTGCCAATGGTATCGAAGGCGTAAATCCACCTATTGAACTAAGAGGTCTAGTTCTTGAAATCGTATGACCAGTTGTAGAAGGAAGAGACCTAACTCTGGAATTCGTGAATCGAGCAGTCGTAGGAAAAGGCCTAGCTTGGGTTACGTAAATCTTGGTGCCAAAGGCATCGAAGGCGTAAATCCACCTATTGAAGGAAGAGGTCTAGCTCTGGAAATGGTATGACCAGCTGAAGAAAGGAGAGTCCTAATTCTGAAGGCGTGAATCCAGCTGTCGAAGGAAAAGGCCTAGCTTGGGATGCGTAAATCCTGCTGCCAAAGGCATCGAAGGCGTAAATCCACCTATTGAACGAAGAGATCTCGCTCTGGAAATAGTATGACCAGCTGTAGAAAGAAGAGGCCTAAGTCTGAAAGCGGGAATCCAGCTGTCGAAGGAAAAGACCTAGCTTGGGATGCGTAAATCTTGGTGCCAAAGGCGTCGAATGAGTAAATCCACCTATTGAACGAAGAGGTCTAGCTCTTGAAATCGTATGACCAGCTGTAGAAGGAAGAGACCTAACTCTGGAAGGAGTGAATCCAGTAGTCGAAGGAAAACGCCTAGCTTGGGATGCGTAAATCCTGCTGCCAAAGGCATCGAAGTCGTAAATCCACCTATTGAACGCAGAGGTCTAGCTCTGGAAATAGTATGACCAGCTGACGGAGGAAGAAACCTAACTCTGGAAGGCGTGAATCCAGCTGTCGAAGGAAAAAGCCTAGCTTGGGATGCGTAAACACTGCTGTCAATGGTATCGAAGGCGTAAATCCACCTATTGAACGAAGAGGTCTAGCTCTGGAAATCTTATGACCAGCCGTAGACGGAAGAGACCTAACTCTGGAAGGCGTGAATCCAGCTGTGGAAGGAAAAGGCCTAGCTTGGGATGCGTAAATCCTGCTGCCAAAGAAATCGAAGTCGTAAATCCACCTATTGAACGAAGAGGTCTAGCTATGGAAATAGTATGACCTGCTGACGGAGGAAGAAACCTAATCTGGAAGGCGTGAATCCAGCTGTCGAAGGAAAAGGCCTAGCTTGGGATGCGTAAGTCTTGGTGCCAAACGCATCGAATGAGTCAATCCACCTATTGAACGAAGAGATCTAGCTCTGGAAATCGTATGACCAGCTGTAGAAGGAAGAGACGTAACTCTGGAAGGCGTGAATCCAGCTGTGGAAGGAAAAGGCCTAGCTTGGGATGCGTAAATCTTGCTGCCAAAGGCATCGAAGTCGTAAATCCACCTATTGAACGAAGAGGTCTAGCTCTGGAAATCGTATGACCAGCTGTAGAAGGAAGAGACCTAACTCTGGAAGGCGTGAATCCAGCTGTCAAGGACAAGGCGTAACTTGGGATGCGTAAATCCTGCTGCCAAAGGCATCGAAGTCGTAAATCCACCTATTGAACGAAGAGGTCTAGCTCTGGAAATAGTATGACCAGCTGACGGAGGAAGAAACTTAACTCTGGAAGGTGTGAATCCAGCTGTCGAAGGAAAAGGCCTAGCTTGGGACGCGTAAACACTGCTGTCAATGGTATCGAAGGCGTAAATCCACCTATTGAACGAAGAGGTCTTGCTCTGGAAATCGTATGACCAGCCGTAGACGGAAGAGACCTAACTCTGGAAGGCGTGAATCCAGCTCTCGAAGGAAAAGGCCTAGCTTGGGATGCGTAAATGCTGCTGGCAAAGAAATCGAAGTCGTAAATCCACCTATTGAACGAAGAGGTCTAGCTATGGAAATAGTATGACCGGCTGACGGAGGAAGAAACCTAACTCTGGAAGGCGTGAATCCAGCTGACGAAGGAAAAGGCCTAGCTTGGGATGCGTAAATCTTGGTGCCAAACGCATCGAATGAGTAAATCCATTTATTGAACGAAGAGGTCTAGCTCTGGAAATCGTATGACCAGCTGTAGAAGGTAGAGACGTGAATCCAGCTGTGGAAGGAAAAGGCCTAGCTTGGGATGCGTAAATCTTGCTGCCAAAGGCATCGAAGTCGTAAATCCACCTATTGATCGAAGAGATCTAGCTCTGGAAATGGTATGACCAGCAGTAGAAAGAAGAGGCCTAAGTCTGAAAGCGGGAATCCAGCTGTCGAAGGAAAAGGCCAAGATTGGGATGCGTAAATCTTGGTGCCAAACGCATCGAATGAGTAAATCCACCTATTGAACGAAGAGGTCTAGCTCTGGAAATCGTATGACCAGCTGTAGAAGGAAAAGACCTAACTCTGGAAGGCGTGAGTCTAGCTGTCAAGGACAAGGCGTAATTTGGGATGCGTAAATCCTGCTGCCAAAGGCATCGAAGTCGTAAATCCACCTATTGAACGAAGAGGTCTAGCTCTGGAAATAGTATTACCAGCTGACGGAGGAAGAAACTTAACTCTGGAAGGCGTGAATCCAGCTGTCGAAGGAAAAGGCCTAGCTTGGGATGCGTAAACACTGCTGTCAATGGTATGGAAGGCGTAAATCCACCTATTGAACGAAGAGGTCTTGCTCTGGAAATCGTATGACCAGCCGTAGACGGAAGAGACCTAACTCTGGAAGGCGTGTATCCAGCTGTCGATGGAAAAGGCCTAGCTTGGGATGCGTAAATCTTGCTCCCAAAGGCATCGAAGGCGTAAATCCACCTATTGAACGAAGAGATCTAGCTCTGGAAATGGTATGACCAGCTGTAGAAAGAAGAGGCCTAAGTCTGAAAGCGGGAATCCAGCTGTCGAAGGAAAATGCCTAGCTTGGGATGCGTAAATATTGGTGCCAAAGGCATCGAATGAGTAAATCCACCTATTGAACGAAGAAGTCTAGCTCTGGAAATCGTATGACCAGCTGTAGAAGGAAGAGACCTAACTCTGAAGGCGTGAATCCAGCTGTGGAAGGAAGAGGTCTAGCTTGGGATGCGTAAATCCTGCTGCCAATGGTATCGAAGGCGTAAATCCACCTATTGAACTAAGAGGTCTAGTTCTTGAAATCGTATGACCAGTTGTAGAAGGAAGAGACCTAACTCAGGAATTCGTGAATCGAGCAGTCGTAGGAAAAGGCCTAGCTTGGGTTACGTAAATCTTGGTGCCAAAAGCATCGAAGGCGTAAATCCACCTATTGAAGGAAGAGGTCTAGCTCTGGAAATGGTATGACCAGCTGAAGAAAGGAGAGTCCTAATTCTGAAAGCGGGAATCCAGCTGTCGAAGGAAATGGCCTAGCTTGGGTTGCGTAAATCTTGGTGCCAATGGTGTCGAAGGAGTAAATCCACCTATTGAACGAAGAGGTCTAGCTCTGGAAATAGTATGACCAGCTGTAGAAGAAAGAGACCTAACTCTGGAAGGCGTAAATCCAGCTGTCGAAGGAAAAGGCCTAGCTTGGGATGCGTAAATCTTGGTGCCAATGGCATCGAAGGCGTAAATCCACCTATTGAACGAAGAGGTCTAGCTCTGGAAATAGTATGACCAGCTGTAGAAGGAAGAGACCTAACTCTGAAAGGTGTGAATCCAGCTGTCGAAGGAAAAGGCGTAGCTTGGGATGCGTAAATCCTGCTGCCAAAGGCATCGAAGGCGTAAATCCACCTATTGAACGAAGAGGTCTAGTTCTGGAAATGGTATGACCAGCTGTAGAAGGAAGTGACCTAACTCTGAAGGCGTGAATCCAGCTGTCGAAGGAAAAGGCCTAGCTTGGAATGCGTAAATACTGCTGCTAAAGGCATCGAAGGCTTAATTCCACCTATTGAACGAAGATGTCTTGCTCTGGAAATCGTATGACCAGCTGTAGAAGGAAGATACCTAACTCTAGAAGGCGCAAATCCAGCTGTAGAAGGAAAAGGCCTATCTTGGGATGCGTAAATCCTGCTGCCGAATGGAGAGTTCCAGCTCCCGAAGGCCTAAATCCAATTGCCGAAAGAAGGAGCCCAGGTGCTCAAAGAAGAAGGTTAAGAAGAGATGAGTGATATGGAGAAGTCTATTAATGGCCCAGCAAATTTAGGATTTTATGTGCCAATATTTACTCCTCTTAACATCCTGAAACGTCTCCTAATTTTCAAAATGGCGGTTCAAAGAAAGCCACCAAGCATATTTTACTTTGTTTAATATTTTTCCTTATAACTGAGAAAAATAAATGTTTTTCAGTTATGTAAAACCTGTATTCTCTACAAGGATTGCTGTATTCTCTATAATGATTGGTGTATCGTTGTATGCCTGTAACATAAAATAACTGAGTTTATAAATATCCAATGGGGGCTGATTTGTTATGGTGATAGCTAAGGTAAGTTGTTGGTGCAATATTCGTCAGGTAAAATTGTGAAGAGTGGGTTTTGGTTACCTCATTACTGTAGCGATGTTTTAGGAATATTTCTACAATTTCATCTACGTTTTGTGGATCAAGTTGAAGACGAATTGTGAAATCATAGAAAGCCGTTCGTAATTTTGCTTTATCAATTTGAAATCTGTAGATCCTAATTTCTGTATTGCAGAATATAAGAAGGGATGGACATCCTTTATTTATAATAAATAAATAATATACTATCAGAATCTACTCTTATACAATTCAACAACCCTAAATATCGTGCTCACTCGCTCCCTCACTTCGTGAGACATCGGGTATACTCGGCGATGTTCGTCTCTTGCAGTCTAAACTTTCACGAAGAGTACAAAATTAAGAAAACCGTTTCTTTATTATATAACGCCTAAGTGAAATGAACACAATGAACAAATATTATAATTTTATGTTTACTTACAATTTTCATAGCTCTGAACCACAAACATTTTTAATAAACTGCCAGTGTAAATTTCTTAAAAATCTTGGAGTCAATTAATAATGGCGAGTGAAGCCGTGGGGACCTGCTTTAATATATTGTTAGTTTAACCCTGGAAGTATCGCGGGCAATAAAAATCCAAACAAACTACTCCTTCCCTTGAAAAATGATATAATTTCTGAAAATTACACTGGATTTATCAAATAAAATTCACGTCATATAATCATATTCATCTGTCAACAACCAGTTGAGAAATGATACGTATTATCCACCGCCGTCTCGAGAATGTGGTATTATCAGTGTTCACAGTTAGCTTTGAAACTTCATAATCGAATCTGAGAACGTTTTCCCAGGCGGCGCTTTCTAATCGTGGAATGTACTCTGAAGCCGGAATTTTAGCTGTTTCATTAATTATTAATGGTTTAGTTTATTAATGGTTCGCGTGCAAGTGTTAATAAATATAATGCTTTAATAATTATTATACTCTTAATTTTTAATTTTTCAATTAATTATCGTGGGCGAAGCCGCGGGCACCTGCTAGTGAATAACAAACCAACCAAAACTATTTTTATTTGTAAGTAGGCCTAAGCGTTCCTTGCAAAAGAAATGCATATTTATTTTGAAACTTCTAAATATGTTATGATATTCATCTCCAAGGTTCCCTCGGATATACAGTGCACGCCGCTTATTGTGATCACTTCGGGACGCAGCTAATCTGATAACATTAACCGACTGATAACAGTAGCCGAAGGAATTAAATGGAAGTTATTTATTCATATATAAGATGTAATTAAAAGTTATTTATTCATAAAATAATACGTAACTGTAAACCACTCATAGGCTAATACAGTAATAGACTGCAAGCAACTGTTTTTCAACCAGTAACAAAGTTTTTATTGTTTTTACTTTCCTTTAGGAGTTCATTAACCATTACTGCGTACTCAGTTACGAGTTACGAGTTACGAGTTACGAGTTACGAGTGTTTTAGGAAGTCTATACTGTGATCTGTGGTAAACACCAAGTAGCAAAACATCTAACGCCTGTCTGTTCAATTCTTTTCGTTTTACACTAGCCATCACTGCGTGTCAACACTGTTATATTCATAAATCAAAATCTGCAATTCAAAAAATTAAGTAAATACAATGAACCGTTTACCCGCTGTGCTTGTCCACAGACAGGCGGACAGACGGACAGACGGACAGACGGACAGACGGACAGACGTCATTCCACAAAAATATTTTTTTCGGTTTCTAGGCATCGTGAAACATAGGCCTATATTCCCGGTGTTATCTTGTTTTCGATTTTTTGTCACGATCACAATACTTTCTCTATACTACGTAGGCCTATATGCGAGAAAGTAAAAAGGAGCTCTAATACTGCATGTGAGGTTTTGTGAGAGCTTTAGGCCTAGACTCTCAGATTTGTTATCTTTAATATTAATTCCATAATCTCCCTCTACTTTACTTAAGATCAAATTTAGTGTCTTATTGAATGTTGATTCAACCCGATTAGCTATTAATTGAAATATAAGAAATGCATTGATAAGAGCTAAGCAACAGATCAAAAACTACAATTTTTAGGTTGCAAAAAGAAAATTATATAGGCCTACTGTATTTTTTTAGGTAGTAAATTTAATTAAAAATGTAAGATATTTGATATAACCAAAATATGAATTTCCGAATGTTTTTCCGAATCCACTTTTCTGAAAGGCATTTATTTATCTTGTTACTAGTTTTCCGAATACGAAATTTCGAAAGAACTTTTTTCCGAAACACTGTAATTAAAAAAAAATGAAATCAGTCTCACACTAGGCCTATTTATACAAGGCAATTTTATGTTCCGTATAAATTTGTTGTGATGATTTTTTACAATATAAAATTGTAACCAAGGCATGAAATAATGGATTTGATAGCCTACTTCTTTGTACTGTTTACCATTTTTATTGCTTTCACTGTTCTGCCCATTCGAAATTCCCAAATCATAGAATCCGAGTCTGCTACTGCTTTCCACATTCTACAAGAGCCGAATAGATGCTTACCGTAGACCAGTTCAAACTACTGTGAAATCCCTCATTCAGATTTGTTCTGTGCTGTTTATGAATGGTTTCTCTAGTGTCTAGTCTATATCGGGCAGCAAAGGGGAAAGCGCACATTCTCAAGTTGAACTCTTCGTTTTTGCTTAAATAGGCCTAATGTAATACTGCAAACGCGACACTGACACAATGACACTGTATGATGTTTTATTTACATCATTTACTTAACAGAAAAATAAATAGAACATTATATTTATTAACAAATCATTGTTTTTACGTAAATTGAATGATTGGCATAATTTTGTATTTAATATATTAGTTGAAGTAGTAAATATAAATAATTTTAACGAATAAAATGAATCTTGTGCCACCATATGGGCATGTATTTTCGAAATGAACGATTAAAACAAACCACAGATTCATGAACCTTACTCTTACACGCAAATCATGCAAAAAAAGTAATACGATTGTTAAGTAAAAAGCTAAAAATCCGGACTTGAGGTGCATTTCACGATTAAAGCTCCGCCCATGAAAAAAAGGCCTCATATTCGAGTTCCCTAGCCCCCCCCCATAAACCCCGTTTAGTGAGTTTCGTCCAAATCATTCAATGTTTTCCCATTTAGACCTACTTTCATGATCCCCTTTCCGTCCAGCTACGTAAAAAAAAGTTTTGTATGGCAACCGAGCAAGGCCACCTTAAAATAATTTCAAGTTGAATAGGACTACACGGAAACACCAGCTCAAACATTATATTAGATGTAGGGTTTCTTCACAGCATCTTCCAATTCCTGGAAGTATAAGGATAACGTTAGTATCATGTGGATAATTTATCTATCTTCATCGGACTGGTCGCGAAAGATGTGTTCTGCTTGTAGCCTTCACTTTGTGTGCGACTTTCTGTTATTTGCTCCAGGTGAAATAAAACTCTATCCACAATGTGCAGTCGGCAGTTGGTAGTCGGTAGTCGGCAGTTGCAGTCGGCCGCTTGTGAACAGCACTCTAGCCGTCCACAATACGTAGTCGACATTGAGGTTAGGAAACATTTTACAGTATAAAAAATGTGGAGGAATCGCTTTATAATTGCATAATATTATGTAATAAACACATCTTGCTTTTCGTAGTATGCTAATATCTTTATTTGCACTAGTAAATCATTTTCTATCTCGTAATATGTTACTTGCTGTCGTGCAGTCGGTAGTCTAAGATGAATTTCTCGACTGCTGACTACCGACTACCAACTGCCGATTGCCTGCTGTCGACTGCAACTGCACATTGTGAATGGCGTCCATTACTCACCACATGTTATACTTCGACTACCGACTACCAACTACCAACTACCGACTGCCGACTGCACATTGTGGATGGAGCTTAAGTAACAGCAGAATACTGTTGAATTTAATAAGTTACAAGTTATCCTTTCGGGATTAATTATAGTCATTTCGAAATCACACATTGTTGGAACACGATGTCGATAGCTAAGTTACGCTGTAGGCTACGATGTCTACAGTTAAGTTATGGTTATGATGTCGATAATGTAGTGAGCTAAGTATAATATTATCACAAATTATATAAATTTTCAAGGGAAAGAGTGATTTGTTTGAATTTTAATGTTGACCGCGTTACTTCCCGGGTTTAACAGGGTATGTGTGCAAAATTTCGTGTAAATTGGTAAAGAAATGTAGATTTGTATAAGGAACATACATACACACTTTCGATTTTATATATTAGAAGTTACAGGCTCAGGCCTATAAAAATAGACCTATGCATTGTAAAATAGTAAACAAAGACAATTTCAGTGTAATTTAACATTATTTTCCTACATATCAAGGAATAGAACATGAAATTAACTAAAACCCGACTTTATTATTGTTAGGTATAACTTAACACTAGCCTATTGCCCTCCCCAAGTACACTTACCTGATTCTGAGCGTTTTGTTCGGCCATCGCTTTCTCCTTCGCTTGTCTTTTACACTTGTACCGGTGATTCTGGAACCAGATTTTCACCTGAAACAGAAATAATCCACCACGTTAATGATGATTTCAACTGGATTATAATATATATAATACAATATACAATATATAAATATATTATACAATTAAAGGTATATATATATAAAATCTGAGGGAACTGAAGGGACTATGCCTACCAACCGAACGCTGCGACATCCACCATAGGCAGATAGCAAGATTGGATTCATTTTACAGCACGCCGACACCTACGGCCGTTAATGATGGTTGCCGTGACCGGAGCCGCTACTTCTCAATCAAGTAGCTCCTCAGTTTATATCCCGAGCTGGGTGCACCGAGTTCCAGACCTCCCTACCTCAGAAAAATCTGAGGAGGTACCGGGGATCGAACCCGGGCCTTTGGGTCTGCAGCGACGCTAACCACGAAACCACGCAGGCGGTCGGACGACCAATGGACATAATTAATTCGATCATTTTGTCATCCTGTAATTTGTAAAATTATTTTAGTGATTTTTAAAACTAATTTATTTTAATAACCTACCTAATTATCATTGAGTTTTCTGAAGAGTAATTTACTAGGGAAGTGGATTTTGGGGGAAAATTTTTTTTTTTGAGAAATTACAAAGTGAATGGAACTAATATCTGCTGGGGAAACTGTATCCCAACAAATACTGTACAGTACAGTATAAATTGCATGTAGTAGCCTATCTGTAAACTGATTTAATAGATTTGCCATCGTCTTCTTGCATTTCTCTTAAACATTAACTGATTACCGATTAACTGAATGTAAGTGAAACAAATTTATCCCCAGCACATAGCAAGCGTTTGTGATGGTATCTTGACTCACAGAAGCATAGAGTCACCTCTAAGAACGTGTAAACAAGGGTGTTTTAAAAGTTGCGTACATAAAGCTTGAGCAGTGTCTGCAATTAAGGGTGTACGTCTGACAGTGCTGTAACGAACCGAGGCTCTGACACGTCTGTAATGAAAGCTCTTATCACACAGTGAATGCCACACATATAATAATGAAACACCTCTACATCCTCCATGCTCTACATCTCGCTGCATGATAACACTTCTTCACTTCATTCTGTTTACATTCTGTTTACATTGCATACTTTTATTTTTTTGGCTCTGAAAAGACATAATGCGATATTCATTGAGGTGCCATCACGACACTACATCATCATACGCCTGCTTCGTCTTTTGTATGGTCGTCATAGATGAGGCATAGAGCAGGAGTCCTCGTGGTCTTTGAGCTATCTAAATATAAATAGAGTATGTTAGTCACATGCGGTTACTATATCCAGGAATTAAATAATAATGACAACCAAAACTTACAGGAAGATATTGCCATCAACATTGTTCACTCCTACCAGTAAAAGCTAATTGGAAACTAATTATATAATTAAAACTATATTCGCTCGTTGGGGGCTCTGCCCCTAAGCTCCCACCGAGGTTCTCGGTAAAGGTTTATTTTTATGAACTGATATCGTGCAAATCCATGATAGATTCATATGGCGCTTCGATGCCCACAAAGCCTTATGGCAAGAAATTAAATAGTCTACGAGAGTTAGCAATAAATAAAGAAATAAATAAATAAAGCTGTTCTTGTAGTTTGTGTAGTGAAAGAGAAAGGGGTTATTTTAATTAACGCAATGTATCTTATTTTATTTCCAGATTCCAGATTTTCATTTTCCAAAGTGACAACTGAAGACTTTTGCTATGAAGATGTCGGTAAGTTACAATATACAAATACCGATTTCATGCTACTTGTTACTTAATGAATTGAAGATTTACTTAAACTAATTGTAGATTTATAAGTTCTCAAGATATTAAATAATAATTTAAGAAACAAATACTCATTATTGCTAAGGAATATAGTTATGGTTCGAGTTCTTAAAGTGTAATTCTTTTTTCGGAATCTGCATGGAGTTAAGAAGAGAAACGGTAATGCGGATCAGGCAAGACATTTTAAACCAATAGACCCTATTTGGTTTAACTTTTACTTAGGCCTACCTAGGCAATATACTTGTAAATATAAATTCAAAGAGAACGGTTATTTTCCTTACTGGAGGCAACAGATAGCTGAAATTTAATTATATTTACTATCTCCCCTGGGATTTTACCTTCTTAGAAACATGAATACTTACGTTTTATAATAATTTAAGATGACCTAAAACATATTAAATTGAATGTATAAATATAGACCTATATTGTTTTTGTCCACATGAATAAACTGTGATTATTTCTGAACAGGTGAGAACTTCCACATCCGATCAAACGTTTAAAATACTGCAGTTACAACAATTATGCAGAATTTGTTTCAAAACTCTGTTATGGTTTTCAATATACTGTACTCAGTATTCCACTAGTGCTCAATTAAAACAATAAATATACAATTTATTCTATTGATATCATAGGCCTATAAATTATTTTAAAAACTGTCATGGGATAAAAGCCTTGTAAATAAATTTTAATGGGCTATACATTACTTGTCTAAAACATTAACTTATGTGTGTTCACTATAATAGTCAAAATAATAGCAGTTAAAATTACTTAAAATTATTGAAATGTAAACATAAATTACTTGTCAACAATAATACAAATTATTAGCAGTCCCAATGTTAAATTACAACCATAACTTCATAAAAACATTTTTGTTCTAAGTTAAAGTGCAACGCTGTTGTCTTCACGACCCGATTCGACGTTAATTCGTCATCTTCAGGTGAATATTCTATTTGCGTAGAAAGAATTGATGTAGGCTACATGTTATTTGTTCGTTGTGCTGTTGGACGTGAAATTTGTTATGGTTATAGTACTGTGCACGGCTTTTATTTAACTCAATTTTGTTCTAACTTATCAAGCAAAAATTTAATTTTCTGGTGTTAAAGATTAACTTCCGAATTGCAAAGTTACATTTCAGTTAATGAATTCTGCTAAAAACAAACCCTAGAATCAACATTTTATCCATCCAGTATTGACAGCTAAAATGAAGATGAACAGGCTATGTACTTAAACATCACCCCTGAAATAAGCTTAGTTAAAATGTTGAATTAACATTTTTTATAAACTAATGTTTATTATATTCTCATAGCATATGTATGCATTCAGTACGTCTATAGACAACAGCAGTGCTCAATTATCTAACTTCAATTTTTAGGAGTTAAGCTTACTTAGTTGCTTTTATTAAGTGTACTTTGGACTACCGAGATGGCAATGGTCTAATAATATTTGCATGTTTTCGACATAATTTTGCGTATGTGTTGACCATTTTATATATCAGTTCATCTGCCATCCATAAACTATTCAATATTGTTTATTGCGGTAGCCTATTTACAGACATTTTATTGACTTTCTTGTTCAACCACATTATAGTACGCTTATTACATAAATATGACGTAACAGTAGGCCTATCATAATGACATAAATTAAAAGTACAACTATTTCTATTCATTAAAGTACTGTTGTTGTTATTCCAACTCGATTTCCAAAAAAAATTGCCTTGTAACGATCATTGGTTCGTGATGTTAATAGGACTCGGCTCAGACAAAATTATTGCGGACGGTAACTCCTTTCAAGTTCACATCTCACGTTGCTTTTTTTTTTAAATATTTTATAATTTTGTGACAAGCATTCAATATGCCAGTTCTTTTGAATTTGTTTATTCAATGCTTTATGTGAATTTTTTCCTGACTGTGAATGATTTTAGTATTGTTCCCACAGCCGAAAGTATTTTTAGACTAGTTTTGACACTTGTGAATTTTAACTTAATTTTATTGTTTTCATTTTTATCTAATTATTATTATTTAGAAATGTAGATTTAATTTATACTAGGTAAGTTACAATGTATTTTACAGTTCTGGCCCTACATGCAAAACTTTAAACTCGACGCCTATTAATGATGTCACAAATTGCATAAGGATTAAGATAAAAGTTACAATTCAAAATAAATTAATGATAAACCTACCTACTTAAAAATAAAACTTTTCATGGTACCTGTTAAACTAAATCATGGTATATACCTATACATAAAGTAGCACTTACTCGAAAATTTTCTTCCTCAAGGCTCGCTGGTCGGGAAAATCAACTCGAAATTCAAAACTTATTCTTTTCAGTCTCGTACATCATAGAAGTTGTCAGATGTTGCGACTGTTAGGAATTGGGTGCACTCAATTAAATAGGCCTACATTCCGTTTAAGTTTATTTCGTTTTGCACCCGGATGCGATATTGCGAGAACAGCCCTAATACTGAGACGCCGAACGAACTTGACGCTTATTGAAAACTGGGAGCTCTTGAGAGAACGAAACGGATGTCAATCGATGTGTACAGTACCAAGCAAAACACAGTTTTCACAAGCCTTCCTGCAGAATTAAGTTTATCTTTGAAAAGCACATGTAAAACGACAATCTTTCTTTCACAAGAAGTTGGTCTAGGAGGCCTAGGCCTATGTATATGTTATGCCCTGGTGTATACCTGGTGTATACCTTAAGTATACCACGGATATACTGAATATCATTGTCATTGTTTATCCCATATTGTAACAGCAATGTTATAATTTAGGATATGGCAATGCATGGGTCAAGGAAATTGTTATTAAGTTGTTGAAAGTTTGAGTTAAGAGAATTGCATATTTTTATGGATATTGTTTTGAAGTAACATTAAAAAGGCAAAGATCACGTTTTATAAAGGAAGTGGAATATTATGTTGCATACTGTCAGAACATTAGCACAGCAGCATTAGAGTAAATATTATTGCAAATTGCTTATGTAAGGTTAAGAAGAGTAAGCTTTTGATTGGTGGAAAATGATGTCACTATCTTTCTGTTGTTTTGATGTAAGTTAAGCCTTTATTAATTTAAGGAAATACAGAGATTCTTATATTCCGTAAATGCGAATAATAAGGCGTTTGCAAGCATAAAAGACGTATAGTACTTTTATAAGACGCATTACCTCATTGTGACTTTTGACCATGGATCGGGCGTGGCAGACGCTGGTATAAATACATGCCCAGCGCAACTTTTAGTGCCTTTTTTTGATTAATGTCTTCAACCTAGTGGATTCAAGTCAGTCTACGGAACGGTTCTCTTCAGGGGGAGAGAACGTAGACCAGTTGAGATGGCAGAAAACTTCATAATATGTAAGTTGTAACAAAGAAACATTTACACTCTTATTTAGAATAAACATGTAGCATTTATTCATTGTTTTATTCCAAGATCATAAGACATAGTAGTCACTATAAATCCCTTTACCTTTCAGAAAGCATTAATTTGAATTTAAATATTTTGTTAAGAAATAAAGTAAATAATGGTGTCAGAAAAAAATAACATAATTGTTGTAGAAGAAAGTAAAGTTAGGTAAAGAAGATTTAACGAACGCATTGCTGATCGCAAGATTTTCCTGACAAGGGACGCCCCTAGGCGGGCCCCCAACAGTGGTGTCAGAAGTGGGATACTTACCGCGAGTAAAATTAATATTTTGGAAATGACTCTATGATCTCATGTTCTTGGAAAAATGTTAGGGTATGTGTGTAGGTGTAGGTAGAATTTTTTTTGTGTTGTGTGTGAAATTTGGCTAGAATATTGAGGGCATTATTTTAGTTGGGGTAATTAAGCTTCTTGAATATTCTCTGGATTCCAAGTGCGTGTAGGTTAATCGAGTTAGGATTAACGAATTAATTAATTGCCAGTGACAATTAAATAAATCAAAATGCCGTTAGACGAAGAGACTAGGCGTGCGTTAGAGGAGCTCAATAATAGAGTAGCAGCATTAACCGCAGCAAACCAAGCTCTGCAACAGAGACAGGTAGTACAGGTAGCTCGACAGAAAGACTTAACGGTTTGTAGTGCGATAAAAGAGTGGAGTGGCTCAGCTGGTGGGTTACCAGTTAAAGAATTTTTCAATAATGTTGATGCAGCAGCTAGTATGGGGAATCTCGAAAATGCAGACAAAAAGCAAATTGTAAAACTTAAAGTGGCAGGTCCCGCAGCCGAATTTTTGCATTGCCGCCCAGATTTAATTGGCGACGAAACCTCATATGATCAGTTGAGGGCAGCTTTCGAGGACAGGTTCAAAGAAAAATTGCCTGATAATTATTATTATACTCAGTTGCAAACGGCAACGCAAAAGAAAGGTGAAAGTCCCGAAGCATTCGCAGACAGAATTAAAGCATTAAGCATTAAAACACTCAAGCCAACTGATAATGCACAGGAAAAGCGTATTTTAGCAGAGGAAGCTGAAAGAAGATTATTAGCAGCTTACGTTTCTGGATTAAGGGGAGAAGTCGGAAAGCAGGTTCGACTTAGATTACCGCGTACAATGCATGAAGCAGTGCAATTAGCAGTTACTACTGATAATCTTGAGCAAAAAGATTCAGGATCTTCCGGTGTAAAAACCGAAGCCCAGCCTAGAAATGTGTTTACTATGTCTAATGTAACATGCTATAATTGTGGGAAGAAAGGTCATACGTCCAGGACTTGTCGTCTTAAACGACAACAGAATCAAGGGAATTCAAGCAATTCTTCTCAGCAGAAAGCTAATGCTAGTGGTAATAATCAGCCGAAGCAAGCAAAGAAACAAGTAGAATGTTTTTATTGCAAGAAAAAGGGGCATGTAGCTAGGGATTGCAGGAAAAAGAAGTACGAGAATTCTAAGGAGCAGAATGTCTCGTCGGGTTTTCAGAACGCCTCGTCGGGAACCCCGGCGGCGAGGTCAAATTGGGCGTAAATGAAACAGATTTACCCACGGAACTCATGGTCACGGCTATGGTCGATGGTAGAGCTAAGGAATTCTTAGTGGATACAGGAGCGACTGTATCAGCGATAAAACCAGGTGTTTCACAGGGAAATTTATTAGAAACTGACGTCACAGCTAAGGGGGTATCAGGAAAAGGACTTCAAGTAGATGGGTCCCAGTTATTAAACTTAGAGTTCGCGAATGGAGAAATATATTCGCATGAGTTTATAGTGTGTCCAATTGATATAGAACAAGACGGAATATTAGGTCTTGATTTTATGTATCAAAACATGGTTAACGTAGATGTTTTGAACCGCGCACTTATCACGCGAGAAGGGATGATAAATCTGTCGCAGCAGCCGCCGTGTACTGACACTAGAAGCGATGGAATCGGATTAGCTACCCGAAATAATCCACTTACTTACCATACGAATGGGAATAAAAGTAACTTCTGTGATATCTTACACGGGCAGGTGGAAACGTCAGAGAATAGTTCTAGCAACAGTCTCAAATCTCAAAATGATAATCGTGGTGTTTGTCCAGTTTATACTGCACGTAAACTGACAATTCCTCCAAGATGTGAAGCTATGATCGTAGCGCAAGCAAATAGGAAGTGCACAATTACCTATAATTTGTCCCTAGAACAAGGAGAAAGTATTTTTGAACCTGAAGAGCAAGGTATAAATGGGATTTACCTAGCTAGATCGCTTAGCGATCGGGAACAGAGATGTAAGAATAAAATTCCTGTGAAAGTAATTAATTGTTCCAGTGAAACAATAGAGTTACCGAAAAATAAAAGAATAGGTTACATCTCAATCTATAACCGTGTAGATGCAGGCACGATGAGTACTCCGGATGCTGTGGGTACGAATAAACAAGATGACGTCAATTCTCAGAATAATGAAACAGCACGAACAACACATACGCATATAGATTCAGATCTAGAAAGTCAGGTAAATGTGTTGACTCCGATGAGTTCGGAATGCAACTTAGGCTTACTCGAAACAGTGAAATTAGATCACTTAAGCGAAAGTGACGGACAGATAATACGGGAAGTATTAGAAGAATTTATAGATGTGTTTCACGACCCAAGAGATAGTAAAATAGGATGTACAAATAAAGTGAAACATAGAATAAATACAGGGGATGCGCCCCCAGTAAAGAAAAACCCTTATCCTTTACCACATAAGTATAAAGAAAAAGTAAAAGAGATGATAAACGATATGTTGGATAAAAATATTATTAGGCCTTCAGCAAGCCCTTGGTCAGCTCCAATAGTGTTAGTTCCGAAGAAAAGTCCGGATGAGGAAGACCGGATAAGGTTTTGTACGGATTTTAGAGGTTTAAATGCCGTAACGCATGGAGATACTTACCCTCTACCAAATATCAATGAAACATTAGAGAGTTTGGCAAATACAAAATATTTTAGTAAGCTCGATTTACACTCAGGGTTTTGGCAAGTAGAAATAGAGGAAAAAGACAAGGAAAAGACTTCGTTCTGCAGTCCATATGGTTCCTTCGAATTCAACCGAATGGCTTTTGGTCTAGTGAACGCACCCTCTACGTTTTCTCGCTTGATGGACGGTGTACTAGCAGGGTTAAAAGGAATATCCTGTTTTGTCTACCTAGACGATGTCATTTTATTTTCCACAACCATTGAGGAACATGCAGACAGACTGCGTGAAGTTTTATTAAGGTTAAGAGAAGCTAATTTAAAAGCTCATCCTTTAAAATGCAAATTTGCATTGGATCAAATTGAATATTTAGGTCATATTGTAAATCGTGAAGGAATTTTACCAGATCCAAGAAAGGTACAGGCTATAAAGGATTATCCTATTCCCAGAACGCCAAAAGAAGTTAGATCATTTTTAGGCCTTGTAGGATATTACCGTAGGCACATAGCGAATTTCGCTCATATAGCAAAACCTTTAACAGAGTTAATTAAAAAGAGTACAGATTATGTTTGGGAAGAAAGCCAGCAAACCGCGTTTGATACTTTAAAAGATGCATTATGTCGCGAGCCGGTATTAAAGTACCCAGACTTTAAGAAAAGATTTATCCTCACAAGCGATAGCTCTGGTTACGCAATCGGTGCCGTGCTGTCTCAGATGAACGGTGACGTAGAGCATGCCATTGCATACGCGTCACGAGTGTTATCTAAAAGCGAGCAAAATTACTCTACAACTGAACGAGAGCTATTAGCACTCGTATGGGCTACTAAATATTTTCGCTGTTATTTATATGGTAATGAATTTACTGCAGTAACAGATCACGCCGCATTGAAATGGTTACTTAGTTTAAAAGACCCTAGTTCGAGACTTTTACGTTGGACTTTAAGACTTTCAGAATTTAAATTCACGGTCCAATATAGGCCTGGGAAGAAGATAACCCATGCCGACTCGTTGTCTCGAGCGTATATAAATTCTTTACACTTTAATAGTGATGTAAACATGGTAAGAAGCAACCAGATAGCAGAACTTCAGTACTGTAAATGGTTAGAAAGTCCAGAAAAATTCCAACTAGATGATAACGGAATTTTGTTTTTAGTAGAAAATGGGAAAGAACCAAGGTTAGTTGTTCCAAAGTGTATGAGGAGAAATATATTAAAGAATTTTCATGATTCACCGATAGGTTCCCATCAAGGTCAAAGAAAGACAATAGAATTATTAAAATGCAGATTTTATTGGCCAAACATGAAAGCAGAAATAGAAGATTATATTGCTAAATGTTTTTCATGTAACAGTCGGAAAACAGGAAAACATCCCGTTGCTCCATTATGTAATTTCGAACCAGTTTTACAGCCTTTTGAATTAGTAAGTTTAGATGTTGTTGGTCCGTTGCCTAAAACTTCAGCAGGTAACATATATTTATTAACATTTATGGATGCATTCAGTAAATATACTGAAGCGATTCCTATTCCAGACCAAACCGCTGAAACAATAGCAAGAGAATTTGTATATAACATCATTTGTCGACACAGTACGCCATTAAAATTATTGACGGATCAAGGCCGAAATTTTACGTCGAATTTATTCAAAGAAGTTTGTAAATTATTGCAAATTGAGAAAATACAAACATCGCCATATCACCCTATGACTAATGGCATGGTTGAGCGTAGTCATCATACATATGCGGACATGCTTTCGCATTTCGTAAGAAAAGATCAAAAAGATTGGGATTTGTGGATACCTATAGTACAGTTAGCATATAGAAGCACACCTCATTCTATAACTGGATATTCTCCTTATTATTTATTACATGGAAAAGAAATGAACCTTCCATTTTGTTATAATATATCTCCTAAATTTTCTAGAAAAGAAACAGGGAATGATCATGTAGATACTTTAGCAGAAAAATTAGAATACGCGTATAAAATTGTGAGAAACCGTATTCAAAGGGGAAAAGAAACTCAAGCAAAACAGTATAACGAAAAGGCAAATGTTCGTTATAGGTCATTCAAAGTAGGAGACAAAGTATTGTTATACTCTACAGCCACAGTTAAAGGTGTAACAAAGAAGTTATCTAAACCGTGGTTAGGTCCATTTACCGTAGTAGAAAGATTAAATGAAGTAAATTATCGTATTATGTCTAAAAATGGAAAGACACAAGTGATACATGTTAATAGGATTAAACTATGTCCTATAGGGGAAGATGTTGTTTCCGGAAAAGAAACCAGACAATATGAAGACGGAGACAGTGATACATCCACGCTGGAAATACTTCATGAGAAGCCTAATGTTATGAAAAAAGCAAGTGAAAGAAAACCTACCGGAACGGCTAGGACACAGCAGCAGCAGCAGCCGGTGGAAGAATATTGGTCGTCAGATGACGAAAAACCTCTTAGTCAGTTTGTGTACCGCCACAGGGACGGCGATGGAAAAGAAGACAATGACAGTCTTTACAGTGAGGAAGATGAAATCCCGTTGATGAAGTTACGAGACAGGATACAACGGAAGAGCGCTCAGGTAGATATATCTCCCACTAAAAAGAAATCCGACCATAAGCACGTGCACCACGACCATGAAACCGCAGAAAATAGTAAGACTCCTAAAAAAGAAAGAAAATGTTAAAGTTACAGGAACTCCCGAAAATAAACATAAGTTTAGTGTTCGTAAACCCCATGTGAGGTACGGATTCGAGAACGATGTGCACTGGAGTAGTGAGGACAGGACTCACGGGGAGGAACTCCCAAGAAATAGCGAAACTCCAGTAAGAAATAAATCCCATGAGATTAGGCAAGGTGGGTCACGCATAAATACGGAACCACACAATTTAGGTCGCGGATATGAACGCGAAAACGATGATGAAACAAGTTCGCAATCAGAATCGCGAGAACGTACGGAATCCCAGGGATACAGAGAATTTCAAGAACGCACTGAAAATGAAATTAGTAATAATGATGAATCAAGCAATTTAGGGCAAATCATAACAGAACCCAATAGCAATAACGTACCCAAATGTCGTTATAATCTCAGATCGAGACAAATATTTTGACTTGTTTACAGGGAACGTAATATTGATGACAATTACGTGTGGACAAGGACTTAGTAGTTCAGCAAGAGAAGAGACGACTAAGCTTAACAAAGGATTGGTATTCATTAAGGAAAAAGAAATTCTTCTTTCAGGAGATAAGTGGACAATTGTTATGGATTTTAGTTTTGATATTTATTATGATATTTTGAGTAATGTAACTGAAGATGTTAATTATTTTCGAGAAACAGTTAACGATCCAGATTTTATAAAGATAGCATTGTTTAATACATTAGCATTTAAATCTCGCAATACCATTAGAATTGCGATACGCAGAATTGATCAGGAAATTCAAAGGATAACTAATAAGTTAAATGAAATCAGTAATGAATTATTTTATTCAGAAACTCGATTTAAACGAGGTTTATTTAATTTAGGAGGATCAATTTTAAAGTTTTTATTCGGATCGATGGATAATTCAGATCTCGAGAGAATTGATGCTCAGATAAATACTATTAGCAGCAATAAAAATCAAGTAACAGAAATTGTGCAAGAACAACTTTCGTACATGCAGAAGATGGACGAAAGGGTTGACCAAAATAGACGCGATCTTCAAGAATTTGTTAAATATGTTAACAAAACATTACGCGCTTTGGATAATATAATAGATGATGCTTCGCTTGAATTTAATGTAATCACTAAAAGCATTAACATTCTTGCAAATTTACAATTTATCGTAGATACGTTAAAAGAGTTAGAACATCATTTAATGCAGTTTAGGGAAGCTGTAGATTTGACAGCTACAGGTAAATTAAGTTCTTACTTATTACCACCCCATATCTTTTCAAATATTTTGAAAAGAATTGCTTTAAAATTACCTGAAGGAATTTCCTTATTATCAGTCGTTGAAACTAGTGTTATATTTTTATATTATTCGTTAGTGGAGGTACATGCTCTTGCAACTAAGAATAAATTACGTTTATTTATTGACATACCATTGAAGTCATTGGACAGGTATTTTGAATTATACAGAGTACGAGCTTTACCGTATTGGGACACGACAGCAAATGTCAGTACTCTGGGTTCTTTTGTGATAAATCCCGATTATGAATATTTAGCAATAACTACTAATAGATTGTATTATGCTTTGCTTGATGAAAATGATATTTTCAGATGTAAAGGTGATATTATTACCATATGTCCAGCCGATATAGTAATATTTTCAGCAACTCAACCGAACTGTATTCCGGCGCTATTCACAGGAGGGCCGAAGGAAGCCATTGAGACATGTGACAAGAGGATAATTGGAAATCAACGAAATCCTGTTTGGTATCGTTTACTTTATAAGAATTTTTGGATATATAGCCTTCCAACGGAAGTGCGTTTAACTAAAGCTTGTCATTTTAGAAATGGGTCACGTGTAGAATCGTCTACCATAGTTTTGTTTAATACTGGAATATTAGAGGCAACTAATGATTGTTATTTTTACTCTAATAATTTTAAACTTTTACCTCATACAACAGGTAATATTTATGCAAATTATGATCCAAACGATATTTTATTGCCAGAAATAAATAAAGATATATTTAATGCAGATTTGAATATTTCAAATAATGAATTGAGTTTATTAATGAATGAATTACCTGATATTAAAGATTTTAATAAAAATGGATTAAGTTTTGAGGATTTAAAAGTTAAAATAAAATCATTAAGAAATGATTCCAGTTATTATGATATCGGTAACATTACGCATTATGAAATGTTATCATGGTTTGTTTTGTTAATCTTGTGTTGTATTCTTGTGATACAGATAAGAACGTTGCTTATAAGAAGAGGCTATACGATGTCGTGGGTGAGGAACTTGACCTTACCAGGAAGACGTCACGGGTCCGAAGGTCCGAGAGAGCAATCGGCCTTGCAAACACATGGAGATGCAGTCGTCACTGAAACAGTATCGTCAGCTGATTCGACTATAAACACAGCCAGCCCAATATTATTTACTGGCTCTGGAATTCAATTTGCGTAGTAAAACAGAAGCCAAATGATTGTATCAATTGTTTTATTTGAGAAAAGAATTATGTAATTATGAAAATGTAAACACACACACATACACACATACATACACATAACGTCTATAACTTTATTAACATGCATAGTCTATAACGTATATAACTTATATACTCTATAACTAAAGGAATATATTATCAATATAATATAAAGTAATTAAAGGAAGTTTCTCAACTATCACAACTGGGAAATAAGATATAAGATATTAAAGTAAAATTCAATTTTGTTTAAGTTGGAACCGAACAAGGTCAAAATGTCGTATTAATAGATAAAAGTAAACTCATTATTATATAATGAAAGAAACATAGAGACATCATAATTAAGCAAGTTAATTAGTAAAATTTGATTTAATAAAAGAATTGAATATTAATTTATGAAGACCATAAGAAAAGGCAGACATTGAACCCTTATCAGTTCGCCGACTTGTTAAGACTGTAAGTAGATATTTGAAGGCCGCTGGAACGGAATAACACTCCTGTAAGCCTGATTGTAGCCACTGCGGAATTAAAACTCTGCATGCGATAAATGTTGAATGAATGAGTTTTACAGCTCTCAACAAGGTCGCGAGACTTTTGGAACTTATTACAAAACGAGTGTTCCAACGAACAGCTCGTTTTGAAAAAAAGGAGGGAGTAATGTTATGCCCTGGTGTATACCTGGTGTATACCTTAAGTATACCACGGATATACTGAATATCATTGTCATTGTTTATCCCATATTGTAACAGCAATGTTATAATTTAGGATATGGCAATGCATGGGTCAAGGAAATTGTTATTAAGTTGTTGAAAGTTTGAGTTAAGAGAATTGCATATTTTTATGGATATTGTTTTGAAGTAACATTAAAAAGGCAAAGATCACGTTTTATAAAGGAAGTGGAATATTATGTTGCATACTGTCAGAACATTAGCACAGCAGCATTAGAGTAAATATTATTGCAAATTGCTTATGTAAGGTTAAGAAGAGTAAGCTTTTGATTGGTGGAAAATGATGTCACTATCTTTCTGTTGTTTTGATGTAAGTTAAGCCTTTATTAATTTAAGGAAATACAGAGATTCTTATATTCCGTAAATGCGAATAATAAGGCGTTTGCAAGCATAAAAGACGTATAGTACTTTTATAAGACGCATTACCTCATTGTGACTTTTGACCATGGATCGGGCGTGGCAGACGCTGGTATAAATACATGCCCAGCGCAACTTTTAGTGCCTTTTTTTGATTAATGTCTTCAACCTAGTGGATTCAAGTCAGTCTACGGAACGGTTCTCTTCAGGGGGAGAGAACGTAGACCAGTTGAGATGGCAGAAAACTTCATAATATGTAAGTTGTAACAAAGAAACATTTACACTCTTATTTAGAATAAACATGTAGCATTTATTCATTGTTTTATTCCAAGATCATAAGACATAGTAGTCACTATAAATCCCTTTACCTTTCAGAAAGCATTAATTTGAATTTAAATATTTTGTTAAGAAATAAAGTAAATAATGGTGTCAGAAAAAAATAACATAATTGTTGTAGAAGAAAGTAAAGTTAGGTAAAGAAGATTTAACGAACGCATTGCTGATCGCAAGATTTTCCTGACAAGGGACGCCCCTAGGCGGGCCCCCAACATATATTTTACTAGATGATAATAATTATAATAGCTGAGAGTATTTAAAACCATTAGGTCTACAAATGAATAAACACATTAGGTCCTATATAAAAACGCTATTTTAACTTATTCATATCAGGATTATTAATGAACAGTAAAAAGTAATACGGGATTTTCCAATTTCTTTCATTAAGTGATCTACTATCATAATTTTTAACGAAAATTAGTCCTTTTCAAAAACATTACAAGGATTAAAGTGATAGGCAATTCCGTATTTTAATTACTCATTAATTTTTCATCTATCTGATGTCTACACAAAAAACTATGGAGAGAAAATGAGTAATAATTATTATAGTTTAACAATAGAAACTATAGGCTTATCACAAAATAATAAAAAAACTCAATACACGATCGGGCCTACAAATCGTTGATCAAAATGCCTGTATCATTTCAAATCGATTCCAAAACAAGTAAGAACTTCTAAAAGAAGTATTAGCTACATTTTCACCTCACTTCAACTAGTATTAATTATATTTGTTCAATGGCCGCTCCTGGAGAAAATAATAGGGTATGTGAAGTTCGTCAAAGATATCTAATTAGTTTTAAATAGAAAATGGATACGAATTCTTGAGTCCTCTGTATTTCCATATCGTTCTTAAAGAGGTTCACTTTCTTTCTGATTTGCAGTAAAATATCTGTATTCAGAGACACCTTAGTTACGAACCCACGCAAGTTGTCCTTATGGGCGTGCTTTTGCAGGGGTTGTAGTGAAAGAACGAGAAAACGGAAAATTAAAATCTATTAATTTCTTTTGTGGACAATAGATAGTGTTCGTAGTTTTCTCCTCATAACCCTATGGTCCTATATATAGCCTAAGCATATTACTGAAGGACTGTATCCGATTCACAATCAGATTGTCCTGTAACATTGTGTCTACAGTTGGTCTCACTCTAAATTTTCATCCAATTGTAATTTTGACCCATATTAATTTAATGTCCGCAACAATTTTACAACTTGAAAATTGTCTTGAAAATTGTCCTGTTATCCTGTATGCTTTCGTCCACCATTAAAAAGCGCTCACCAATATTTCAATCCACGCCTTGAATTTATGAATCCGTTGATAGTAATAAGTAGTAATTAACTTCTCTCTGGTAAATTCAGTAGTACAGTAGTTCCTGATCGTGAAGCTCAGCATTCCTTCTCTTATTACGTGATAAACCTCCCGCTGCCGTATTTTTTTATTTTTATTTTTTTATAGAGAATGTGCTTCGTACTACTACTCAGGAATTCAATGGCCTCCGATATGAGAGAAGAAAAATAAATGTAGGAAAGGAAATGTTTAATATCAATAACAAATATAATGATTGTGGCAGAACTAACAATAGGCCTAATACAAAATAATAAATTTTCAATCATTAGCTTTATTTTTTCCTTGCTTGCCTGGAGATCATTCGCGTTTGATTAACGTACAATGTGCAGCTATGTAGATTCCTCCAAACTTTTATTCCATCTTTGATACACGGAAATTGAAAAGCAATAAAATTGCCTGTTTCCCTTTTAACAACACATTCTCAAGCTTACCATAATCTCCATACAATGACGAGAAGGATAATCCTTCATCCATAATAATAGGTCAATATGAATTTTTCCGGGTTCATTCTTATCTCTCCAAATAACGCCTATGCCAACCAAACACAGCGTCTCCTCAAACTTGAGGTATATTTATATCCCTGCTAATCACCTTCTACAAATAACAAGTTTTCTAGATAAGGACGATTCAGCTAATAAGTTGGGTGAATCCAAGCATTCCAATTGGATTTCCACAACTGCTTGTTATGAATGCGTTAGGGAGCCGTATCCAGTCACCCAGAGAGAAAATTAAGGGAATCGTAATTCGGGGGCGTTAGCTATCAAAACATGAGGGGAAGGAGTCTATGAAACTTTGATGATCGCTCCCCGCAGAGACCAGTTCCTTTTCTAATGCACTGATGTTGGCTTGGCTTCGTCTATTCAGTCCCGGAACCCCGTGCTTTTGAGTTGGTTGCATTCAACTATGAGAAAAAAAAAGTACGGGGGTGGAAGGAGGAGTTTGAGGCAACTACATAACTACCTACCCCTCTCCCCTGCTCTTTTATCATATTCCCAACCCATATACTCTTCAAAGCAATCTGTATACAACACCCACCCCCTTAGTGCATACACCAACGCCATCTGTCCTTCCCTCTACAATCAATTCTATATCTACCACCAGTGCCACCACCCCTTTTCCCCTGCCACAAAAAAAAACTACCCTAACAATCGCTTAACGCAACAATACCCTCCCCACTCCCGGAATATCGTAAATCTACCAACCACCGTACTCCCATATCGTTTAGTCATTGAATTCTGTCGTCTTGCATGTAAAAAATTAGTGGAGGTTTTTTTGTGGGGTGAGGACATTGCTACATTGTTCGCGCTGCCCATGCAGATTCACCTCAGATTGGAACGTGCTTAAGAGTGGTACTTGAGAACGACAGACCAAACGGTCTGCCCTGTTCGCTAGTCTCTACCAGGGGTAACCATACTTCCTCTTCCTTCTGAAGTCATGACAGTTCAAAATGTCGTATCTCACGTATAATCTTTAAATTGAGGAGTTTCCCAAGGAAGGGCACCTACACCACAGTGACGAATGGTCATAAATTAAATGCAATAAAATATTTCATTTCACTTTCAAATATAATGAACAACATGTAGTTACCGCAGTAATGGATCAAATAAAAAGCTATCAAAAGTACTCACACGGTATAGCCAGTTCACACGGCCTACAAATAGCAATTTAAAGAATGAATTTCTAGAGACATTTGACATCTTGCCTAGTAGCCTCTAGATGTATCTTCTTGAAAGTCTTTCTGAATCGTTTTGCCCTATCTGTTTGTGCTGATATTTATTCCCATATGTGTTATTCACTTAATAGAAAATGCTTATATATGTTAGTGTTAAATACCAACTTTTGCTCCACAATCAAGTGTCGTACGTTCAGAAGGTGTAAAATTGTCAGTAAACGTTTCTGTTCGCTCTGAATTTCTTCTCTTGTGGTTGGGACGGTGGATTTAGTTTGATCGAAATCGTATATCCACAGCAGTAAAATTTTCATATTTCAATTGTGTTAAAAATACTGTGTAATGCCATGTAATAGTTTAAGAATAAGTTATATGGTCTAAAATAACCGTAGCCTATTATTTAGTGACGTTTGTGTGATGATCAAATTCGTTGCAATATGCAGCTGTCAAGTTTTGAAATTTATAAAAACTATAGTAGAATGGGTGTTGACTTCCATTGTCAATGTAGTAACTAATATCCGCCTTATGCCACAAAGTAGGCTATAGTAAATCGCAGAAATTTTTGTCTGATCCAAGGTTACAGTACAATCTTAAAACTATTGTTGATAAAGATTTTGATTATATCTTAGAAAAAACTGAATAACTCATATAAGCTTAAAAGAGAAAACATCCATTAGATTGTAATTAACAAAATATATTGAGATCAGAATACAATGACATTACATTAAAAATCACACCTTAGGCACATAGGCCTATGCCACGGTATAGTCATGAATATTTATGTAAAAAACACTCCATCCAGTTATACAGTATTAATTACAATAGTCATGGAGTGTATTGTTATAGAGTAGTAGGCCTAGGTTATAATGTGGATATGTAATTATATCCCAAAATCAGGCCTAGGATGCCAGGCGACTATTTTCCTTACTTAACAACTAATGTTATATATTACCAATAGTTTAAAAAGAAATAAAATTACAAAAACCATAAACAGTTAAAACTTAACTTGGGTCTTGGCCCATTAATTGCTTATAGAGTTTCGTCACAAATAATTTCTGCGATTTACTATACTTTGTGGTATAAGGTGGATATTAGTTACTACAGTACATTATACTTTCACCACAAACGGTATGAAGTTCATTAATTATTCCATTGTCAAGTTAATTACGTTGGTTTCCGATATAAAGTCGTTATTAGTATCCCTGGATATTATGTTAATCTGTTGTGTATCATGAATAAATACAATAATTCCTTATAGGCTACTGAATTGGGAGCCAGTAAATTCGTACGATGGAAATCAAAATCTACATTCTGACATGTAAACTTGTCCGCATATCTACTTAATGCTGTATCTTGGAAATGTAAACTCCGAATGCTCCAGAGAACATTTCCTTCCATTTTACCCACGTTTAGGACTGGCAAGTGGAATGGTTAAGTGTCATTCATGCAAAAAAGTACACCTAGCATTGAACAATTTATTTTGAATTAAAATAAGAAGTAATTTTAATAAAATCTAGCATGGGGTATACAGGGCCTATGTTTTTAAAATAGGCTAATACCCATAAAACGAAAATAACTTAATATAATAGTAGGTCTATTGTTTCCTGGTTTTTCTTAATTAATATGGTCACATTTTGTTTTTATTTTATTTTATTTTGTGAGTTAAAAGTGCTTAATTGTGATTACCTTTACAATCACATAATTTTCAAACTAGCTTTTATCTTCACAATCTGCGTTCCTATTTACTTGTTTGGAATTAGGCCTATATCTGAACACTGTACAATCAGTGAGAACATGTATACGAGGGTGAAACGAAAATAACACAGAATAATTCTTTTCTGCGTTGGTATTACGGCTGGGATGTTGAACTTTCACCAAGATGGAGATAGAAGATTTCGCTGCGGACGCTATTTTGTTCTCATGTGTAGCTTTAGTGGAAAAACTATGCAACAAACATGGCGCGCATCTAGGCCTATTTTAGAAAAAACTTATTTTCCTTGTCGAACTTCCACAGTCACTTAATTTCCAAACTGCATTCTTAAAAAAGCGTAGACAATTCTTATTTCTATTAATCTTAAATACCTGTAACTTATATTGAACATATAATTTTATCCAGTGGGACAGAGTAATAAGATTTATTTTAATAGGCATATTTGAATGTAAGCAGCTCCATTTTTGTGTTTTCATTAAATTACATATATTATTGCTATTAATGTATTTTTATTGTAAGTTATGAATAACTTATATTATTAATTTATTATCTTGAATATTTTAATATGATTATTTATCGTCTATAGCTGTAATAATTGTACAGCCTCTGTTTCCAGGAGTTCTTCTACTCGAATTAGAATTGTAATGATTTTTTTTTATCACTGCTTTCTGAGCTCTTCTTGAAAGTTTTTCTAAATATCTGGGAGCCTTATTCCTAAGTATCGAACTCTCGATACAACAGCTTGCTTTATTGCCGTCTTGTTTGTTAAAAAAATCTGTATACTTATACAAACGTGACGGGACTATTTTAGAATAATAAAGTGTAATTTTTCTTTTAAATCTAAGTCAAACAGTTCTAACAATAAAGGAAAATAAATTATAGAAGAAAAATAAACTTAAGTAACGTATAAAGGAAAACGGAAATCACTCAGGAAAAACCAAATGAAAACACTGCTTTATATATAATTTAGTGATGAAAAATACTTAGCGAAAAACAGTGGCTCAACATGTAAAGGCGGGGCGAATATTAAGAGTAATTTTAAGAATGCTTTTTCACTTTAATGGTCTAATGTAGCTTATATTACGGGGTGTGTCTTGTTAAACGAAACAATAGCAACAGATTGGTATAGAGCTTGCTATTACCGTTGCTATAAAGATTTTCATTTGAGAACTGCTCACACCTCAAATTCCACGAAAACTTCACACACGTTCTCTGCTATCGTTTACAAAACAAAAATGAGATATTGCTTTCATCTCATTAAATTTGGTATATTTGCCTTATTTTAAATGGAAGAATAATCTTATTAAGTGATTTCCTTTTCCCGGAAGAATCGAATGACTCACACTTGTCTGAAGAGGCGGAAAGCTGATTATGTAAACACCAAAAACGGTTTTTTTAATGTTATTATGTTATTAACTCCCTTTTAATGGAGTTAAGATCAATTAGTATTTTTAAAGTGAGTATTTAGGTGATTTCAATATCACTGTTCGAGAAGTGTAGTATGAAAGTAACTCTTCTTCATACTCTATACAACTAATTCATCCTATTAGGCCTAGGTATGTTTACATTTAACAACAATATTCAATCGTATCTTTCTTTTTACACAGAGTTCATAAACAAAAGGATGGCGCTATTCATAGCCTATACGCCTATTTCTTGTCCTCCGATACTGTGCACTCAAAGCCATATTTATTTTATTTCTATCTTCGTAACAAAGAAATTGTTTGGATAAAAAATATACTCATTTTAACTGTCTCCACTGTGCATCTTCTACCACACTTGACATAGTCAAGAAGAAACTAAAATTAACACAAGAATCAACCTCCAAAGTAATTTATATTAAAAAAGTCTCATGTGAAATACATAATTTCATCTTCCGAAATTAAAATTGTTTGGTCTCTTAGTATAATATTATGTATGACATTTCGTTAATGTAAATAGGTTGTAAAAATGAAGAGAATGTCGTTACCTCATTGTATCGCATCCCCGAAGGATACACAATTTAAATAAAATCTTATTAATGGACTGAAGACTACACGAGCATAAAAACATGGGCAATACACCGTTCTCGTTTCACATTCCCATACAGAATAAGAGGACATATTGCAGAGAGCGCGTATTCAGTAGTTTCAACCTGATGCTGAACTTAATTGTTCACCAGGTAAGACTGAGTTTCTGCAAACATTGGGTGACTTCTAACTACCCTTCAGAGAGATTTTGTTTAAAACAATTCAAATAAAAGCTTTTCCTCTTAGTATAAGCACCTCATATACAAAACCTAAATAAAATCGTTAGGGACGTTTTCGAGAAAATCGTGAAAAACGAAATTTTCTTCATGCAAAGTGACATTAAAAATAAGAGAAAGTTGTGTCAGTCTTCATATCATTCCCAGAAGGCATCTAACCAAAATAAAAAATTGTTTCCTTACGCTCTGGAGCTAGGCTGTTCACAGCACACAGACACGCAGGCATAGATGTTTCTGAAAATATTATTTTTTGATTCAGGGGACTTCGAAACGTAGGCTATATTTACGTTAAAAACCCAACTTTAAATTTCGGGGTCGAACACAATATCTATAGTAGGCCTACCTATCGTACGGGCCGAGGAAGTGAAAACGGATAGCCTATCGCTGTTTTATTACTCTAAGTTAGAAGTTTTGAAATTTAAAAATTTGTCAAGATCTTTGAAACATGTTTTGAAAAATCTAAATTGGAATAAAGTTTTGATGAAAACCACCCTTCATATCTTGGTAACAGAATGCAAATTATAGTGCGGCAATGAAGAGTCCAACGAAGTACACAATCGAATAATAAAATTAAATAAAATGCACTTTTTACCCGCACAGAGCAACACAAATATTTAGACAGCAAAAATATATCGGACAGACAGATATATATATCGGGCAAACAGACATCAACCCGAAATCAAAGCTGATTAATAAATATATTACATTCTGGGTAAAAGATTGGATAATGAGTTATTCAGGTAAAAATCCTAAGAATGAAGGCAATCCTTCGAGTGATAATAAGTGGTGACGAAAATACTTAAAATGTTAAATTATGTTGTTTTTTGGTTGATACAACTTGATTAATTAAGGAGACTTGAAATGACTTGGTAATTGAAATAATTGTGGAAGTTAGTAAGGTGTAGATTGAAAAATATAATCCTCAATAATTGTTTCCGATGGATATTAAGGCAAAATTAATCAAACATGGTTAATAGATGAATAAGAAATATTTTTGCGAATAGAAATTAGATTAAATCCAGCAAAGGCACCTTTAATAATGGAAATTATAATAGTGATAGATGTGATGGAATTCATGTTTAAGAAATATGAAGTAAGAAATAATGGAGCAAGTTTTCAGTGGTTATTAAGATGAAACAATTATTTCATCTTAATTCTTCTATAACTCTTGGAAATCATCAATGAAATGGTAGAGTTCCACTCTTTATTAACAGTGGGGCTGTTAGACAATACTTGTAGAGGGAAGGTACGAAAGGTTTTCAGGAAACCTTTTTTCTCAAAACGAGAAATAATAATCTAACTGAAGTAGAAGAATGGTTACTTAAGTCATTGTTTAGCCTACTTATATTAAACAGTATATGAGTACATTGCTAAGTTGATTACACTTTTGATAGATTCTGATAAATATGCAAGAATGACTGTTTCACCATAAATTTAACCAGCATCTTTCCATCCACTGCACAATTTTCATATATCTTGCTCATACTTTTCGGTAATTATTCAACTTTGTATTGTAAATCAGGGATCATTTTAGCCGTCTAGTAGTTCGTTCATCAGCAACAAACAGAAAATAGACTTATAGTTTGACTTCTGGTAGACCAGAATTAGGGTCTATTACTCATAGAATTAACTGAAGATATATACGCCTTGTGAAAACAAGTAGTAAAGCCATGAGGAGTTCCTTGTCAAAGCTTCATGTTCGTTAGGCTATAATTCAGATTTTTACTAAGCTTGAACTGTAGTGAAAACTAGCGGAACACCACCCAGATTAGTTGGCGCCCAAGGTTGCGGGTTCGATTCCGGCTTACGGCGATGACTTTTATGTGTACACAAATGTGATAGGCCCAAGTCCGCAGCTTTATAGGCATGTAGGAACCAACGAGAACGCAGTAGATGTTACGCTACTAGTATATTATTATTATTATTATTATTATTATTATTATTATTAAGTTCATTGCCGATCTTCGCGGTAGTAATTCTATAGTTAAATTATTGTAAGTTGTTTTATTGTAGGGCTTCCGAGAAATACAGTGTAATCGAGGGGGGATCCACACATGTTGACGTGAAATCTAAATTTAAAAAAAAATCTATAATTATTAAGGTACTGTGTTGCTAAAAAGAAAATGCTCTTCTTCGAGACTGGGAAATTGTGCTGAATATTTATCTAACGATCGTAGTATTAGCGTAGTATTAACGAAAAATCTTGTGCACCCCTGGCTATAACAACGAGGAGACACAGTTACCACTGCAGGGGCTGGCAGATGAGGTGAATTAAATACACTTTCAAACCCAACAGAAGCTTGAAAAGAATGGATCACATCTTTATTCCACGTGGATAGGGGAGGGGAAAGACTTTTATAAAAGCACTCAAACAAAATGGCGACAATTCCATGTTTAATACTAGATCAGTATAGCTGTTTTCTGTCTTCCAAGTTACTACCATGAACAATACCTACTATGTAATTGTCAGCTTGAGGATAAACATATGCATCAAACAGCCTTTGTCTCAATAGGAGACATACCGAATGGGAAGAAAAGAAAAGAAAGAAAAAAAACATGGTTATGAGTGCAATGTAGGTTATAGGCCTAGGTATAGTCCTACTTATATTATAGCAACTTACTAGTCTTTGCGAACTATTCCAATCATACACTGCGTATTCGAAATTGACATATAAATGAAATGATAATTCTTTCACACATGGAAAGATGAAGTCATGGCACGGAGAGCCATGGCATTGCATTTTTCATTCTGACTTTCCTTTCCACCTTGACATATAAATGAGCAATACTTCCGATATCGATCAATAATGGTGGATTATCTTAAATACCATCAACTGAGTGGTACTAACTCCACTTTTTGCGAAAAATTAGATTTTGTATAGGCCTAGACCTGTTTGGAACTCTTAGTTCAGGTAAGTATGAAATGCATATAATGCGAAACTAATTTTCCACCTCTAAATACCGAAATAATAGGCCTATTTTGTTCTATGCGTCGTTAAAAGAAGTCTCCTCTGAAATCTCTCTTTCTCCCCTGAATCACCCATATGACTTTCACTATCAGAACTAAGGATTTTTATATATTTTTGCTTCTCATATTAAATTATCGCACAGCGCAAGCAAGGACGTATTTAAAAAGGGGGGCCTGGCCACGATCAAATAAGAGATTTTTAAAGCAGTAGTTAGAAAAAAATCAATGTTTTGTGTCACTCAAGAAGGGAAAATGTCAGTAGTTTTTGGTAAATCGGTTTAAGGACAACCCCCCCCCCCCCCACAAGAAACTAATTTCTAAATTCGGGCTTGAGCGCAAGTGATCGCTTTATTTTTCTCGGCTTCTTGCAAACTCATGTTGATCGCGAGAATATACTTTATAATGGAAGAGAGGTGAAGAATATAAAAAAATTGTTCAATCCACTTTCGAGAAAACCCAAAAACGAAATTTACCCTAAAAATATAGGCCTATAGACTATTGCAAAATCATGGGTACCTATACTACGAAATTAGGAACGTTTGCTAAGACACGAGTAAAAAAAATAAAAAGAAGAAATTTACAAAATAGGATATTCACATTATTTGTATTTTTGGCTATGCTTTTTCATTCAGGTCTATCCGTGTGCTACTATTTTTGTATTACGGACCTAGACTATTATAATCTCCTGATTATTCTTATAGCTCAATCTTTGCATTGGAGACCTAATCTTAATTTGGAACCACAACATGGAAGAAAATGTGAATGAGCTCGAAGATATGTCGGAAGAGGGAGCTGTTGTGTTTTCTCTTCTCTCACTTGAGTCCGATGAAATTGGGAAGCTAAATATTGACCTCCGAGCCTGCCTTGAGAATGAGCGAGGCACTGCATGACATGCTTCCAATTACAGTAATTGAATGTTACTTACGAGGAAACAATACGGGCTCCGCGCTTCTTTGTCTTCTGATTGGCTGTTTCCGTTTCCTAACCTTATGACAGTTTGATATGAAGCCAACCAGGAACAGTGAAGTGTTTTAATTGATTAATGCTTTCGAATTCAGTTACGAACAAAGGCCATGCGCTGGTAGCCATTTTTCTGCATTACATGCACATGCTCTTTGTGCTGTTTGATCTGAAATGTTGGAAATATCAACAACGCATTATGCCAGTGATTTGCTTAACTAAGCCTCGAAGATCCTTGTCCGAATCCCGGTTTAATCCATGTGAAATTTAATCTTATGTAGAGAAAAATCCGAAATAGATGAATAAATTAATGGTATTTAATTTGTAAACAAACATTTGGACGTAAACAGATGATCTAGTCCGCCATATATCGTCATGTAATCAGCCAATCTACTCCAACAAAACGTAAACCCGAAATGGCTCGTTAAATATTTTAGAGGGACAGTAAGAGGGATATTTTATTTTAAATATCTAGAAAACCAACTGAATAAATTTATATTAATGTAGGCCTACACGGGGATTGATATATGCATATGTACTCATGAACCACAGAATATTGTCTCTGTTGGACATTACATGATAATATCATAGGAGAAAAATTCCTCTCACACTGGGATTTGAACTCAGGACTTTTGCTAGATTTAGTCATTATGAAACATTATTAAACTAAGCTGAAGCATCTACTGAACAGTCATAAATTTCGTACATTCTCAGCTTAATCTTTTCACTGCTACTGACGGATAAGTGAGTCGCTTCAATAATTGTATACAAGTAGATATTTAAATTTAGTAATGTAGTGCGATAATATGTAATATGTTAGATTTTATATTTACATATTATATTTGTCATTCATGAAAGCCAGATACTCCCCTAAAGTTTTTCTTATTCATTTAAAACTTAGAGGCTTAGAGCCTCCTGATGATTTCACTTGATAATTGCCCTATTATCGTATAACTATATAGGCCTAAATTCACCACTGAGAAGGTTAAATTAAATCCATAAACAACTAAAAGTCGTCGTATTCATTGACATTACTGGTCTATTTTACAACCCTGATATACAAATATTCAATATTTCACAAGCTTGGCATATAAATGAAGTATTCAATATTGCTTACTATAAATTATTTACGAAGCTAGGTTATACTGGAATTAAAGAGTTCGACACTTAAAAACTTTGCACAGCAACCATTATCAGAGGTTTATGAACTTTATCATGTCAAGACAGATCATACAGATTTTTTAGGTTAAGACCGACAAATCAAGTGAGAGTTTTTTGCCTCCGGGTAGCCCACGTCTTCAATGGTGACGTCACTTGCTTTTAAGCACCTGCTTCGCTCTGTTTGAAGAGAAGACATGTGCTGACAGTTGTGAACCACTTGTGTCTTTTAATTGTCACCCTTGCATAATTCATTAAATCGATTATTACTATGGATCGACCGTGCGGGAGCTGGACCGTAACAGTTTCATTTCTTTATTCCCTAGGCCACATGCACACACAAGTACCTACACACTCTCACATACACAATGGAGTATTTAATATTTCAGCCAGCTTCATGCATTTTCCTTCAAAATCGCCATTATTGGATACTCCACCATGCAGTCATCTATATTCAGACTAGCGATCGTATTGGATATTTCTACAATAATAGACCTACGTATGCTAGGCAGAGATTTCTCAGCGGTAGCCAGTAATAAATGAATCATTCTTGCTTCTGTAACAAGATTCACGATTTTACATAAAGGAAATTCATATGAGAGCCCATCTGTCGCGTCGTCAGTTATTCCTTCGGAAGGGATAAATTGCGTCAAAGTAGAAAATAACACACTTCTAAAAAGTTATTAAAATGCATGTCCAATACTCTTGAGCTCGATCAATGAAATAAAATAAATGTGATACCAGTTGATCAACTATGATTTATTTTGTAATTCGCCGCCTAGGTCTTTCGGTGCGTTTGCACCATCTTGGAGCTCCAATAATGAAAATAAAAACTCCTCGTATTACAGTGAACGCCGCTTAATGTAATCGCGGATAATGTTATCATTTTTATGAAGTCCCGTACGGATTAATACTGGTACATTGAAAAAATGCTGTCTATTGTGATCAAAGATTATGTTTATGTTATCACATTTTCCTGTTTGCGGCTTTATTTCCAAGTATTGCAAGTCATTCAAAATTTTGTTTTTAAGGGTTTCGTTTCTAACTCAACTGTATTATGTCGTAGGGCCTACTGGAGGTAGCAATTCTGTTCCCAGCTCACAGGATCACCAGTTCGAGGGGGTAACATTATCTAACTTTCTCTTTTAAGCAATAAAACATGTTTCACCCCACAGTTAAGCTGCAGTTTTTTATTTATGAAAATAACAGTCTTAATATACAGTGATGGCTAGTGTAAAATGAAAAGACTTGAACAGACAGGCGTTAGATGTTTTGCTACGCGGTGTTCACCACAGATCAGTATAGACTTCCAAAAACACTCGTAACTGAGTATGGAGTATTGGTTAATGGACTCCTAAAGGAAAGCAAAAACAATTAAAAACTTCGTTACTGGTTGAAAAAAATAAGTTGCTTGCAGTCTATTACTGTATTAGCCCATGAGTGGTTCAATGATTCACTGTTACGTTTCATTTTATGAATACATAATTTTAATTTTATGCAGTGAATTATCTTATAGCCTATATGAATAAATAAACTTCATTTAATTCTTTCGGCTGCTGTTATCAATCGGTTAATACTATAAGATTAGCTGTGTCCCGAAATAATCACAATAAGTGGCGTGCACTGTATACGATTTACTATAAAATATGCACTCAAGCTAAAAAATGAACGTAAGATGCAAATCCCACAAAACATTCGTTATGCATGAACTTGTCCATAACAGAGCCAAAACATGCAAATATGCAGGGAAAAACTATAGGCCTTCTTATTTGGAATCAAGTAAGCCATGAAATGGATATTTAGCAAGTTTGAGAACTGTAACAAGCCTGTATAAAAGCATGCATATTGCATTTGCATTGAAATCCTGTCTTTATTGATAACCAGGACCCGGATGACCTAAAAATAATTAAAATTGAGCTAGAAAAGACTGCAAAATTAAAAAAATTAAAAAGCCCCAAAAACTAAAAGAAATTACCGAAAAATTTGTATGAAAATACTAGTTTATATTCATCAGATTTGTGTCTATTCTACATGTATGTTGTTGACTTTTTTAGGTCTGTGATTAGTTAATCGGTACATATGGTTAAAAGCAAACAGCAAACACCGTCTTTCTGTATCCAAATGAAAATTATAACAAAATCTATTTATTTATGCTTATTAGAGTCCCAATAATATTCAATGTAGGCTAAGTAAAAGCGCAAAACTCTATATAATACGAGAAATAACACAACATAAGAAAATAATGACTTCATATTTAAAAAATACCTAAAAATATTAAATGTGGAGATAAACACCTTAAAATGATCAATCAATGACATTTATTTCTAAAACTTAGTTTATCTAAAAATGACCAAAAATGAGCGTAAAAATTAACACTTTTATAATCTAGGAGTCATGATGAGAATATCTGTACTACTGGGCAACGTCTAAGATGTTCCAGATAAAAGATGACATGTCATCAGAATCCTGGTCCTGGTGATGGCTATAGACGAAGATGATGATTAACAGCGCATTACAAACAATATTAACACTGACAGTAAAAATGGCATAAAGCTAATAATAACAATAATGGGAAGAGTAAAATAATCAGGAATAACTGGTGATGAGCATCGCTGTACAATGCAATCGCATTGCTTGTAATCAATTTACATCAGTTAGAGGATTTAAACGCCTCATTAACATGCATGCTGTAATCGCTTTCATCCTAATAGCGGAGGTAATCTGGCATTAGCGCACCCCATGCCCTGCCTGTCGCTGCCATTCCCCACTGTTGTCACCAAACATTATTAGTTTCCCACCACCTATACATCATATTAAATTACAATTTCCAAGCTTTGAAGCAAGTGCTTAAATCCCATTAATACGTTGATGGCAAAGATTATTCATTAGCTACGATACTGGCGATTTGATGGCGAACTTGATGATCTTGGCTGAAATTTATGTTTCGAAATGGAAAAAACATGCACAAGAATTATGTAGCATTAAAATTTGAGCTGAAATCTAATTTGTTGTAACATGACTAGAATAATGTAAAATGTTAGTTTTGTTAAGTTTCCAACCTTTTCAAGCTATCTATTAACTACCTTGTCAGAATTATTGGTTTTTAAACAATTTAAAATTACTGAGGTAATTCCTAAAAATTAACAAATAGGCTTATCGATAAAAATAAATATCTGTAGATATAAATATCAGTATATATAACTAACTTATATTATACAGGCCTATATCACAAACATAATGAATTGTGTTGTTGATAATGTTGAGCGAAAAGGCCTATTCATAAACATTACTAATCAACCGTATTATCTGGCGCTGTCTGACGCTGTGAATTGAACTCTGGCGTAACTCAATAGTTTCTGAAAATGGCCTATTAACTCCATCTAGCACTTGGTTACTTCAGCTTAACTGATTTTATTAATTATGTACTTGAAGACCATTAATTCAAAGTTGTGTTGTCTATATTCAGTGTTGGGTTATTTCTTAGATTAATAATAATACTCAAAATGTATTTACGTAGTAGTTACGAACTTCGGTGCGATTCGTGGTTTTGTATGGTTAGGGCACGCTAATCTGAACATTCCATCGCATCAGATATAGCACTTAACACCTACCTTAATCCATTAATATGGAAATGATTGTAATGGATCTATAATTTGAAAATTATTCTACGACATGAAGAGATATTAGCTAACTGCATTTCTGCTAAAAATGTAAACATTCTATGAGTTTAATGTAAACACAATTAAGAGTAAATAATCAACCACGGCCGCAACTAACCAATCTCAGGAAGGTAAATTATTAGTTCAGCAGCAATTCGAATCTATCCAAATGACGGTTTAAAATTATTATCACATACAAATTGAGAAGCATTCTTAATTTTTCCCCGTTCCAGGGCAATGCAACACTAGAAAGTCGCTCAACATTATCAATAATACAGTTAATATTATAGGAGAAAAATACCTCCGACACTGGGACTTGAACCCAGGATCTTTGGTTATCTTGAATTCCTGTTCGTGACAACGAACTAAATACACTGTTGTAATGAAATATCAACCTTATAGGCTACCATAAATATACAAAACACAGGAATTCACTTAGCACAAAGTTACTAAAGACAATAATTATTCAGTTATTTACATAAGGTATAATTAAACAAGTGTGACATTGCACTTATAATTGCTTAAAGTAGCATCCATTCACTATACAGAGGTTAATATATTTAGATTATTTTTTTGTATAAATTTTACAAACATGTAAATATGGTTTAGTAAAAAATGTCCACCTTATACCCTCAGTGTAGAGGTAGAAACCCAGAGTTTTGTCATAAAATGTATTGTTTAATTAAAATGTTAAAAATATATCATCGGCTTACTAAATCTAGTCCCAAAGTGACTTAAAAAAATTCAAACATTAAATCTCAAAATAAAAATAATAAATTAAAAATACTTTGAGATCTGTCAGAAATAAGATGTGTCTTATTAATAATGCACTAATAAATGTCATAAAAAACACAGATGTTCACTGCGGTAGGCCTCTAATATACTTAACGCTGATGATTCCAGTCTTGTCTAAACTAAACTCCGTGGCGCTACATTCCTGGAGGGACTAGGCCTAGATATATCATCTAAAATCATTCAGAATAGCTTATGAATTTTCCACGTCTAGAAATAAATTGCGTCAGTTGAGACTACTGTCCATAGGCGTAACCAGGCCGACCATATGGGGGGGTTATAACATCCGCGGGGTCTGGGAATGGGGGGTCCGGGGGCCCTCCCCCGGAAAATTTAAAAAATCAAGATGCAAAATAACGAGTTTTAAGCTTCCGGGGGTAACCCCCGGAAAATTTTAAAAATCAAGATGCAAAATAACGAGTTTTAAGCTTCCGGGGGATCCCCCGGAAAATTAAAAAAATTAAGACGCAAAATAACGAGTTTTAAGCTTCCCACGCTTTATACTTCTATTAAGTAATTTATGGGCAGACTTAAAAAAATTATACAATTTTCCTTTTTTTAATCAATGGGGGGGGGGTTCAAACCCCCAAACCCCCCCCCCCTCGGTACGCCTATGTACTGTCTGCTGATAATATTAAGGTCCTTTGGTCTTTATGTTTTAATATAATTAACAGAAACCCACACATTCAACAGAAAGAGCGAGAGTTGAGTATTTGGCTGACCTGCGTTGGCGTGAGGTGGATGAGGCTAGCGAGGTGCTCCCGCTCGGGAGCGGACAGGTACTTCTGTTGCTTGAAGCGTCGCTCCAGCTCGTACACCTGCAACCATATATACCATTCCATTTCACTCCGCACTCTCACTGCATAATATTAATTTACGAGGGATGGAGAATTGGCCTAAGTCATGGCAACTTTTTTTTCTCTCTCAAAGTAAGGCGATGGTACTTTGAGATGTTATAGGGGAAATTGCCCCGTTGCCGGTCAGTCGTCGTTACCGGTCAACAAGTAGTTTACACATTATGATGCTAGATAGCATCAGAAAACAGTTATGAAGTGGTAGGCAGTATGTAAACTACTTGTTGACCGGTAACGAGGCCTGACCGGCAACGGGGCAATCTCCCCTATGTCACGGGAGAGTGTAGCATCTCTGGTATAAATATGGACCCAACCATTGGTACTGTCTGGCGGCGAGCTGAAGGCCGAGCTAGCGTTCCCCCACTACCTTACCATGCAATTGCATTTACTGTCTATGTCTTTCCCCCACTATGCCACCAGCTCGGCCTTCCGCTCACCACCAGACAGTAGCATTGTTTTTTGTGGTTATACGTATAGATACGATGGTAATTTAGTTGTGAGTCAGTCGCCGTGCAGATAAGATATGACAAGATGTAAACAGTGAACAGCATTCTTATGTCAAGATAGTCAACATCCGAGGGAGAAATGCCAGAGAATACCACAAGGGCCTGATGGAAGCTTTGGGGAATAATGTCTATCCGTACCGATCTTTAAAGGATCATGGAGTGGGTATGTGTGCTTTCATGTTTCCAACTACTGCAATACATTAGAGTGGCACGATGCAGTACCGTATGGATGTTTATGGGTGTCTATTTCCTTCACTATCCTACATCTAGTACCCATAATATGCATTATAAATTTCCATACTCTGCCTTTCATTTGTATAGCCTATTTAAATATTTTAAAATGGTCTCACATTAAAAAAAAAGTTGCATGACTTGCGCTCCATCTCTCGTATATGCTTTTGGCCTAGTGCAGTAAAGTTAGAGGACCTTGTCCTTGAAAATGTTTCTATTTTATTGTAATCACTCCACTCTCCACCTAACTTTTAATTATGTTAAGTGATTTTATTTACGATATTATTATGGAATAGAAGTACAACGAAGGAATAAAATGGATGAAATAATTATCTGAATAATAGCTGAGATTCAGTAACCGATACCAACGATTTTGATGGCCATTTCCCACAAGTTTCTTCTTTCTGTACGAAATATACCTTTTATCAGTTTCTATTAGGCAGAAAATATCCATCTACATATCACTGAAAAAAATTATCCCAGCAATTTTTTAAAATGATATTTTGTAGTGTAAACTCAAAAATGTATAAAATGATACTAAAATATCCATTTAATCAATACTTTCTAGATTTTTTGCATCTTACAAAACCCTTGTGCTAATTTAATTTCGAACGTTCCAGGAATAGAGTTTCATTCGTGTACTACTAATAGATTCTGAGAAAGGTTACTTTAAAAACCATTTTAGCAAAAACTTCCCGTCTTTTTTTAAATTTAAATTTGTCAACCTGTAGAAGAAGAACACACCCGAATACCACTGTTAACATCAAATTCAACACAGATCAGGAATAACAAAAGCGCGATATTTAACAAGAACTTATTTTAGGGAAATAGCGTTGGTATTAAAAATTAATATAAGATTACTGAGATATAGTGCTTTCTGCAATATTGAGTATTGTTGAAACAATAATGCCTTATTCTCGTTCACTAAAAGTTTTTTTTTTCCTTTTTTTTTTTGTTTTTTTTTGTTTGTTTGTTTGTTTGTTTTTTTGTTTTTTTGTCGAGAACGGCCCATGACAAGACATTGAGAGTTTCGTAACTTTTTTCCTGGGTTAAGATTACCTAAGAAAACTGGCATGACAATAGGCATGAAGTCTAAAATTATTTTACATCTTTTAGATATTTTGGTATTATATGCATATATTTTGGGTAAAATAAAATGGCTGATTTCATTGTTAACTTCCTTCTATTTCGGTGGGTATTTCGTAAAATAATATATTTTTCAGCATGTGCACATTAAAATACCCTTTGCTACTAAAATCCTTCATTTCTGTATATTCTTTAATACTTTTGTTCGACCATACTACAATGCCCTTATTACATGCGACGTAACGGTACCATAATGATACTCATTTCGAAACTGATTTCCATTGTAACATCTGTATGGTATCGATTATTATCGAACACGGAACGAACTTGATACATTGAGAGTAGCAATAATAAACATCCTGTATTTAAAATAAAATCAGTCTGTTCCTGTTAATATTAATATCCTACTAAAATGAATTTATTTCATATTGTCAAAATCAAGAAAAGGGTCAATGAATCTTCGATTTTACCAACGCCATGTGCTGCCATCTGTCGCAGAAGACAAGAACTACGACAACAACTGATGCGAAGGACAGTGTTGCTGCTTGTTGAGTGAATCTAAAATCTCAAAACTTTGTTTTACACTAACTGATAGAGCAAAAACATTCGTACGAAACTTGCCTATAATGGTAGTTAAAACAATCTTATGAAAATCGTATCTTAATAAATGCCGTTATTATTTTTATAATATTATACGTTGTTATATTATTATTTATACTGTATTATTTATAGTGGATGAGTATGTATATGTGTATGTGTGTGTGCATATAATTGTGCATTTGGACATGTTGAACAGATTTAGACCTATAATATTTTGTTATCTAGAAGTAAGTTGAAGCCAAGATTTCTTGTAAATCGAGCAGTTAATAAATAAAATAATATAAATATAATAAATATTCTGCTCTAGTTTGAATTGTAGTAATTTTTATTTATTGTGGTTATAACAAGGTTTTGCAGGTAGTCTAAACAGTTCAGAAAGGCGAAATGTAACTTTTATATTAGCAGAAGCGTGATTTTATGGTGAATAGTTGATTTTGGTTTTAACTTCTATTTGGTAGATAGTTCTCGAAATAAGTTATTTTGTACAATATTTGACATGATGAAATTTACTTGTTTGTTTAATTTAATACTTAAATATAGGCCTACTTGTGAGAAATAACTTACCAAAATTATTATAAAACATTATTTGGTAATGAAAATAAATTTTAGTTTGAGTTGAAAATTAAACAGAATTTATTACATTGTACCTTTCTTATAATTTTGTTTAATTTTTGGATCATTATATCTATGATAGGCCTACTTAATCAATTGAGATTCACATTTGTAAGTCACTTCCTATATCAGATCAGTTTATTTTGATTTTTTCAGTTGGTCAGTTATGGATTATGAGTTATTTATGAGTCAGTTATGACTTACGAGTTATGGATTGTTGTTTAACATTCCAACATTTAGATTAAGCCAAACATTACATTCATATGTATATTTAGGTCCCATACGTCGTAGAACGTTAACCTACCTGATGAAAAAAAGAGCTACAACAAAGAAAAGTTTTCAAAATACACTACAAATTATTAATTAGAAATCCTTTCTGTACTTGGTTTGGATTTTTATTAGGGCTGAAAATCGATTAAAATTTTTAATCGAGTCAACGCTTGACTTTAATCGATTAATCGACTGATTAATCGACAAACAAGTCGGTATTTTAAACGAAACCAAAGTATACATTAAATATTGTTTTACACGTTTAATAACTACTACACTACAGATAATTAGAAGAAATCCTGAATTAATGAATACCATTATTAGTTAACTAGTGAAAAAATATATACAAAACTTACATTTCCGGTTACTTTTTCAGCCAAGACTTGAGACACACGAGTTTGTTGACATTTGAATGTTCAAGACACGATCGTAGCTTGTTTACAATAATACCGGCAGCACTAAAATTTCTCAGAGTCGGCACTGAGAAAGGAGTTTGGTCATTTGACCCATTCCTCGAAAAAGTTTTTCAGAATTCTACTAAACCGATTAATCGGAAAATGTAATTGATCGACGATTAAATATTTAATCGATTAATCGGGCCGATTAATCGATTAATCGGTACAGCCCTAATTTTTATACATAAGTGGTTGTAAGTAGGCTATGTTGTAATTTTCTTAATTTGTGTTTTATTTTTAAACTGACAAATGCTTGTATATGTGCCTCAAGAAAGTATAGTAAAAATAAAAATATTTTAAAGATAATAGGCCTACATTTCTGAAGAAGGCTTCGACATCTGAATGTGCAGTCCCACAATGTTACCGCTTACTCTATGTTGCAAATGAAGGATAGATAAAGTTAAGCCTATATAATTTTTTTACATTAGATTTTCTTTTCTCTCTGAAATATGTCGTTCTATCTTGGTCCCACTGGGTAATGAACGAGAGAAAGGCTGCTGCTATTCTTTTCTGTTGGGCGCTGTTCGATAGGAGCAGAGCACGTGGGGTCGAGGCGAGCTCTTGAACCGGTGTAGCTACGCATCTCTCCGACGTCTTGAGAGTCTCGACTGCACGGAAACTATCGATTCTGCTCTTATTTTAGAGAGCCCTTATCAAATCGCAGAGAAAGATTGTAAAGAGGAGGCATTGCTGGTTATATAGGATATGCTCTCCACATCAGCTGATCGTAAAGACGAACTTATGCTTTACGATCTACGTTCGTTCAAATTGAAACATCATGCTTTAATTCAGTCAGGTAGGCTAGAAATCTAGTATCGTGTTTTCTAAGTACCAATTCAAATTTAGCATTTAAAACGGCCTAATATTTACTATATGCTTTAAGTATTCATGAAGTCTGTTGAACATTATACAAAAAAGTGCTGGTAATGTTTTAATTTTAAGTTGTTTTTTAATTATGCTATCTTGAGTTCAATTTTCAATTAATTTTCGACTAGTTATTTTTCACTTCCTTTTCAGCCTAATTCTCCATCTCCTTTTTTTGTATCACCCTTTCCTCCTTCTCCTTTCTTATGGAGCAATCGTTATTCTTTACCACCTCTGATTACTTTCGTCTAAATTGTTAGTTTTTATTGAAGTTGCCACCTATCTTCTCTTTTCCTCCTATACTGTAATCGTTTTCCATGTTCTATTTACTTCTCCTTCTTATTTTATTCTTCCTTTAGTTTGCTGTTACGTAGAGAGATCTAAATGCAGGTTTATCGACGTAGGCCTATCTAACATTTCATTATTTGTAATTCTAACTGAATAGTATCTTGGGTTAGCCTATACAGCTTTTCAGCATATAACATAGGGTTATAACAAGTTATGCCAAATATTTTCCTTCGGAAAGGCCTATTCATACAGCAGCTCTATGTAGGTATTGATAACTATTTTATTTCCCAATAATCTCTTTTTAGATTAAAACAATTGCCTATCATAACTTTCAGCCTAAAAACTGCAGCTTCCTTTTCATAATACCCACTCAACTGCGTAATGGCCTATGCCTATTATAGGCCTATTTAATATTCCAATATTTGCATCCTTAATTAAAACATAATCTATATAGTTTTATCAGAATGGCGTCCTTCGGAAATAAAATAAAGCTATTGTTTCCCAAATTTAGAAATACATAATTAAATACATGCCCTGCAAGAGAATTCTTTAATATCCATCATTAAAATAACAGTCTACTTGCTAATACTATTCCAGTGACTTCAAAATACCTGCGTGACTTTTAAGACGTATAGCTTTCGTGTGAATGTCATAATATGGGTTCACTGTAACAAGTACGCATTAGATTCACGCTTAACATGACTAGTCTGTTGCTTTGACCTAACAAGCTAATTATATCTTATATTTCGGCATCCACGCTCAGATATTTTCCTAATAATGAAGCCTTAATATTTTAATTGAACACCTGAAGATTCAACCTCACAAACCGACATTTCGATTAAGCATTGAAATGATCTTAGATTATTTTTAAAGGTCTTTTCGCTTTAAACGCTTAAATTAATTTCTTAATATTCCAATTTTCATACGAGGTGAGTCCAGTGTAATCATGGATGAGTGTTGAGTTACTGTCGTGAGGAAAGTGGAGGTCTGTAGCAAGTAGAGCAAAGAACGAATCCACTGAACCCGATTCGTGGCATGTGCCCTGGTTTAGGTGCTTAGACATCGGCTCTTTACGGCTTCCGATTTTCGTTCAATTCATGTTAGATTTGTGATGGATCAGGGTAGATTTTCTCAGAGCTGTACGAATTCCTTTTGTTCATCATTCCACCATTGCCCATTTTTTGCTTCCACTGCCCGCAACATAAGTTAGGTAGAGGGAGTAGTGTGTTCGACACTAAAATTGGAAGTTGGGTTTTCAACACGTTTTGAAGTCTCCTGAAACCAAAATACTATTTCAGTATTTTCAGAAACATGTCTGTGTGTGTATGTGTATCTGTGAACAACCTAGCTCCAGAGAGAAAAATTGTACGAAAACAAAATTTTGTATTTGAGTTAGGTACCTTCTGGGGATGTAACACGAAGATTGGCGTCGACTTTCTCTTCCTTTTAATGCACTTTACTTTTTTTTTTTTTTTTTTTTTTTTGCGATTTTCTTGAAAACGGCTCTAACGATTTTGTTTGGGGTACATGCAGGCTTACAGATTTTGTACATACTAAAAGCTAAAACTTATATTTGAAACATTTTTTTTTGCGAAAAATTTCTGAAGGGTAATTAATTATTATAAGCCACCCATTGTTTGTAGAAAGTCTTGCCTGGTGAACAATAAAGCTTGCATCAGGTTGAAACAATTGACTAGGCCTATACGCTCTTTGTAGTACGGCCTCTTATTCTTTATCAGAATGTGACGTGTGAAATATGTGTTGCCCGTGAGTACATTAATCAGATTTCAATTGGATTGTGTATCCTTCGGAGATGCGATTCGATCTGGTAACGTCATTCTCTTAATTTTTGCATCCATTTTACATGATTTACATAATTTATACTAAAAGGTAAAACTTTAATTTGAGCAGAGGAAGTTATGCGTTAACGTAATTTTTTTACAAGTTCAGCAGGTTTTGCCAGCAGCAATATCTTCTGACTTCGTTCGTGGTTCCTATTCATAGTGAGACCAGCGTAGCTAAAGTGAGAGGGTAGTAATAAGAAGCTTAGGTCTGTTCTGGTGGTGTGTTTATGTTTTGGCATCACAAGTTAGCTCCTTTCACAAGCTCTTTAACAAGCTCTCCTAGCGTGACTTTTAATTTCGTCAAACAGTGTATTTTATTTGAGGTCGAAGCATGCGGTAGTTTCAGACAGTTGACGTGTTTACTTATGGAGACACAAAACGTAGCTTCGTAGTAAATTGCAGTGTCCAACATTAAGGACACAACTCGATATTGAGTTTTTTAGTAGTAGTAGTGTATTTATTTCTCACTAAAATTCTTAAATATAAACCACATTATTAATATTAACCGGCACACGGGTCGATGTCGACCATATGTGCTCACTTCATACACTTAAATTATTACCCCATAAAAATACCCAATTAAAAAATTGTATTCTATTATTTACTAATAGGCCGTGTCATAGGTAGCATAAGCAGATCATTTTAAATTATCATTGAATGTACGAGTGACCGCAACCGCAAGGACGTTTATCTGGGAAAGTTCAAATAAATGAGTTGCATTTCATAAAGATTATTACATTCCAGATATTTATGTAACTCAATGAGTCTGTATTTTTCTATAGTAAGCCTATATATTTATTTGAAAATTCTAAATATTGACGATTTATACTAGCCCTAATAAAATAAATAGTCTATATTTAATTTTAACACGATCCCAGTACATAGCCTATTTTTTAGTATTTCGCACTATACTGTATGTTTTTGAAGGTTATTTCATCAATGTAAAATGACTTTGAAATGAAGAAAAAGTCGTTGCTTGGCTTCGTATCACATCTCGGAAAGATACCCAACCCAAATAAGATAGGCTTACGATGTTATTCACTCAAATAAGTTTATTTTATTCTAAGCATGAGCAATATATTTTTCTAAAGAGATCTCAAGTTCTGTTAAAGAATAGGCCTATAGAGGCCATATTGCAAGGAGTTCCTACTCAGTTGTTTCAGTCTGATTCAAATAAGTATTGTTCAAGAAGAAAAACTTGAGTTTCTACGCACGGGGACTGTCAATGTTTTCAACATAATATTATATATTATTCAAGTTACTGAAATTATTATTGTTATTGTAACAATGATGTGCTAGTATCAAATGAGTGTTGATAATGGATTCTTATTATAGCGGGGAGACTGTTCTCCGTGCCATATCTCTTCCCTTGTAAGCATGCTCTATCTCTCTTTATCTTTAACTCTAACACGTTCCCATGTGCATATCGACTCCATATTATCTGTATTCCCCTAACCATACTTCGAAATTGTCCTGTGTGTGTGAAGTACATCATTTTCACTTGAAGGCCGTGATAAAATGCACACTTATTTAAAACATTAAATGCACTTGCACTAGCCTATTCACATTGATCACTAATTAATGTCCAAAAAATATGTAAAAATGTAAAACAAATGCATTTGCGAGCGAAAATAGTAAAAAATGACACAAAACGTTCATTACAACTTGTATTTAGTTTTTTAGACGTAGTGAATTTATATTAGAGAGAAATTTATTGGGTGACAGTGCATTATATTTAAATATACAATATAAAACACGCTTATTTTGGTACTAATGAAGTAAGCAAATTAAAGTTTCTTGTAGGCCTATATCCTTTGTTAAAAAAGAACTGGCATGCCCTTGAAATTGCCCCTAGCAAATGTCTGCCGTTTAAAATGAAATAAATAATTTATAATTCTTTATTGCTAGAACATAAACTAAATTGGCTGTTTACAATAAATTTGACGATGAATAATTGGCGGAGGTTCTCAAATGAAAACGATTGTATGACATCTGAAAGTAGAGATATTTACCTCCACTGGAGGTATTCTTGGACATATAGTAGAGTTCAAATTGCATATTCCTTTAAAAATAGGGATAGCCTAGCAGATATGTTGCAAGTCTGCTTTGTTTTCCTATGGACGTTATTAAGTGCCAGTATGGTACTTTATGAGATTGTGTGGGGGACGAAAAAATGTCTGTCCGTCTGTCTGTCCGTCTGTCCGTGTGTCTGTACGCACCATAACTCAAATACGCTTTTTCGGATTTTCATGAAACTTGGAAAACACATTTATAATGTCCATGGGAAGAACCCTATTGATATTGAACCAAATCGGTTCACCGGTACCGGAGTAATGCCCAATTTAGTGCCTATTTTAATGGATTATATTAGAAAGGCGCCATAGCTCAAATACGCTGTATCGGATTTCCATGAAACTTGGTATACGCATTTATGACGCCCATTAAAAGTACCCTATTGAATTTGAACCTAATCTGTTGCCCGGTACCGGGGTAAAACCTAATTTAGTGTCTATTTTAAAGGCGCAATAACTCAAATACGCTTTATCGGATTTTTATGCAACTTCGTATACGCATTTATAATGTCCATGGGAAGACGTCTATTGATATTCCACCAAATCGGTTCGCCAGTACCGGAATAATGCCCAATTTAGTGCCTTTTATGTTAATATGTAAGAAGTCGCGATAACTTAGATATGCTTTACTGGATATTCCTGAAACTTTGTATACCCATTTATAATGTACATGGGAAGTCGTCCACTGATATTGGACCAAATCGGTAGACCGGCACCGGAGTAAAACCCAATTTAGTGTCTATTTTAAAGACGCGGTAACTCAAATACGCTTCACCGGATTTTTATTAAACTTGGTATACACATTTATAATGTCCATGGGAAGAAGTATATTGATATTGGACAAAATCGGTTGATCTGTTTCGGAGTATTGCTCAATTTAGTGTCTATTTTATGGTAATATACGTATTCGAAAGAATTTATTAAAAGAAAAGCAAATCAGTTATCTTGACAACATAGTCAATTGTTTTACTGTGATCTTATGAGGCTTTGAAATTTAAAATACAGTTAGCTATGACCAAAAACACTATTGTTTTACATGCGCTTATGCAACTAGACCGTTAAACTGACCCAGGTGGCCGAGATGGTAACGTCTTGGTCTCACATTCTGGAGTTCCAGGTTCAAATCCCGAAACCGGCCAATTTGACTTTTTTTTATGTGAGTGTGCGATTGTAAAGATATCACAAATCTGTACAGTTCAGCTGATGCTGGAAGATTTTAATCTGATTAAAAAACTAGACCTTTGTTCTTCCTTAAGCCCTGAATAATGAATAAATCTGGAGCTTAACTTGGAAATCAATTAAAAAAAACATTTTCTGCATATCATAATTGCAGTCATAACTGATTAAACATAAACATACTGGCACTTTTTTACATCAGTTTACCTGATTTTATTTGCTTATAAAATTATACCAGTATTGAAAAGAGTAACAGTAATGAAAAGTTTATAATGTAACGTAGTGTAACACTTTATAAAAATACTGAAAATGACCTAGAATACCAATGGCATGTATGGCCTACTGCTATTTTATGAAGCATATGCGTTCCTTAATTTAAATGTTGCAGTTGAAGAAACTGTTCTTTTTTCTACAGTAAGACGTACATGGTGTTTATTTTCCTTTCATTCGCTACTCGTTAAATAAATGCTATATGACACATGAAATTTTAAAATAATGTACCATTCCTTACATCCAGCAAAATGTCTCGGACAAGTGAGTAGTGTCTGCCGAAATAAAGTGGGATCGCTCTGTTTCTATGTGAAAGAGGGAGAAGTCTCACACTGCTGTGCCGATGTGTCGTGCTGTATCGCCCGGTAGCAAGGCGTGTTGTATCGCGTCATCTCATCCCGTCTGTTCCCCTTCCCCAAGTAGCTATTATACAGACTATGATAATATTTTCCATTCTCACCATTCTAAATGTAATAGCTTTCTTTCCCAGGCAAAGAGGCCGGTAAACCCACTATCTCTTTTCAGTCAATAGAAAAGGAATTCTTTTTAGCCTAATTAGCAAAACCACCCCGAAATTCGATGTCTACTTTTCCAAATAAATACCCGTTTTGAGGTTCCTTGATTTCAGAAAGCAATTTTTCAGAAATGCGTGTTTGTGTCTGTGTACAGCATATTTGAAAACGAAAAATAATATAAAAACAATTTTTTATTTGGGTTAGATATCTCCTGGGGATATGACATTAAGAGTGATGACAATTTTCTCTTGTTTTTAATGCCATCTTAAATGAAGCAAATTTCATTGTTTGCGATTTTCTCGAAAACGCTCTAAAGATTTTGTTAAAATTTTATGCACGAGATGTATAAATTAAGAACCAAAACTCTTATTTGAATTTTTTGTTAAAAAAAAATCCTTGATGGGTAGTTATAAGTCAGCCTCCGTATGTTACAAACTCAGGACTGCCTAGTGACCAATATAAATTTGTATTAGGTTGAAGCATCTGAATACGCAGTCCTTGCAACACGTGTTATTTTCTATCGTAATGTGAAGTGAGAAAGGCGTATTGCCGCAAGGGATTTCATCATAATTATTTTATTTTGATTGTGTATTCTTCCAGGATGCTATTTGAAACGTGGCAGACGTTACAATTACTTTACACGATTTTTGTCGATTTTCTCGGAAACGGCTCTAAAGATTTTTTAAATTTCCCATACGAATTGAGTAACATGGATAATATATTACAATACTAGCATGTGCCCGCGGCTTCGCCCGCGATAATTATTTCAAAAATTAAAAATTAAGAGCATAATAGTTAAATCATTATATTTATTAACACCTAAATCACGTGGACTACATACCACGATTAGATAGCGTCGCCTGGTAAAAGCGACCTCAGATTCGAGTTCCTTGGCCCAGAATACCCCTGTACAGTGAGTTTCGTCCAAATCGAACGATGTTTAACCATATTTAGGTCTATGTTGATTATCCCTCTTCCGTGTAGGTTGAACATTTCATATGTCTACGGGCCTTGACATTCTAAACAAATGAATCGACCAGCGTGGGCTTACAACATTCAAGCGATCGCGATGCTTTTATTTCCACGGTATGACAAAAATAGTCAAAGCCAACTGCAATTGATTTGACATTGAAATGTATTACTGAAATCTGATGCTTCGACAGCGCTAAGATCACGTTTTCTGCCAGTTTCTCACTCATACCTCGCGAACAAAAGCTAAAATTAAAAATTCGGCTTCGAGGTGCATTTTCCCACCTTTCAGTCCATCTATGTTTAAAATTTCAGATTTCTGCGTTCAGTAGATTTCGCTGGGCATCGCGGACAGACAGACAAACACGTCCTTTTATTATTATAAGATAGGCTTAACATGTGCCCGCGGCTTCCCCCGCGATAATTATTTCTAAACTTAAGTGCATAGTAGTTAACACCTAAATCACGTGGAGTGTATTCCACGATTAGGTAGCGTCCCCTGGTAGAAAAAGCGACCTCAGGTTCCAGTTCCTTGGCCCAGAAACCCCCTGTATAGTGAGTTTCGTTCAAATCGAACAATGTTTGACCATAATTAAGCCTATGTTGATATCCTTCTTACGTGTAGGTTGAAAATTTCATATATCTGCGGGCCTTGACACTCTAAACAAATGAATCGTCCACGATGGACTTACAAAATCAAGCGATCGCGATGCTTTTATTTCCAAGGTAGGCTATGAGGTATGATGACAAAAATAGCCAAAGCCAGCTGTAATTGATTTAACATTGAAATATATTACTGAAACTGATGCTTCGAAATCGCAAAAAAATACACGTTTTCTGCCCGTTTTTCACTCATAACTCACGAACTAAATCGAAAATTATAATTCCGGCTTCGAGGTGCACATTCCGACCCTTTAGTCCGCCTATGTATAAAATTTCAGATCTCTGCGTTGAGTAGATTTCGCTGGGCATCGCGGACAGACAGACGGAAGACAGACAGACGGAGGACAGACAGACGGAGGACAGACACTTCCTTTTATTAATATAAATATATAGATATTGGTATGTTAAGTATTATAATTAATATACTAAGTGCTAATACCTTTAATTTATAGATGAATTATATGTTTCACATCAGGATTTTTGCATAAGCACAGGGATTCCACAATTATTGTTCCACTTACCAAAAGTTTTACATAAGAAAATAGCCTATACCAGCTTGGACTCTAAATCTCAAAGCAGTTTGATTCAGTAGGCGTAAGTTTTCAAATTAAGTTAATTAAATGACAGTATCCCTATAGTATAAAGCCACACGGCTTACTCACTTACTGACATTAATGTTTGCCCACTTCCAGATGAGCTAGAAACTTGAAATTTGGTACACGTATAGCTTTTAGGCTGTAAACAACAGGAAAATTCCAACAAGAATTTTTTTTAATTTTTAGCCTCAAAAACCCCCAAAAAAGGGCTCAATCACTAACATTAATGTTTGCCCACTTCCAGATGAGCTAGAAACTTGAAATTTTGTACACATATAGTTTTTAGACTGTAAACCACAGGGAAGTTCCAAACAATTTTTATTTTATTTTTAGCCCTAAAAACCCCCGAAAAAGTGTTCGGTTTCCATGGCAACGGGATTATCAAACAGAGTTCACACAGATCTCTGCCAATACATCAGACTAAATACACGTACTCTATCTCCCATAGATCTTTTAAAAAAACCTTTCCCGAGAACCTCAGTGGGGGTTTGGGGGCGGAGCCCCCAATGAGCGAAGCGAGTTTAATTATAAAGCTCTCGGTAACCAATAAATCAAAATAGGTTTCATATCAAATAAGAAAGCCATTTACTTAAGCATAGGGATCTATAATTTCACTTCCAAGTGCGTTATAGCCTGCCTCTTATTCTTACAGCAGTTTGAATCAATATGTGTAGTTCGTTCGCAACTCAATATATCGCTGCAATGTAAGTTTATGCCCCGCGCACACAGAGCAAACAGACTGTGCTCTCCAATGTGCACCCAAGTGCACGCGGGGAGGGAGCGGTTAAGTAAAATTTAATGTCACGCACTTGCTTATTCAAACCCCAGCTCCACGCCGTTGCTCTTTACATAATTACTTTTAAATAATCTGTGCTCCAACTACACGAGTGGTTTAAATTGCTTTTTCTTAGTCCAAAGTGTATGTGGTCTTCAATACTTATTCAAGGCGTCGCCGAAATATAAGTCAATAACTTTACCGTACAATTTAGATTATCAGGAAGAAATATAACACACTCGAAGGGTGAGAAAATTATTTTGTTTTAGGGAAATCGTTTGCTTTTATACTAGTTGCTCAATCGTCAATTTTATGTATTTTTTTCATGTGAAAATGGTGATGTTAATTGGACAACGTAGGCCTAAGTATGAGCAGTATGAGAAAATAATCAATTAGTATTCGGGTCTTTATGTAAATAAATAAGTTATTTAGTTTGATATAAACTTTCAATTCAACTTATCCGAAAATTACCACTTAAATAAGTATCATACACTTTATATGACTTAAAACGAATAGGCCTTTCCCTCGTCTCCAAAATTTAAGTGGATTAAAAAAAATTAAGTGGATTTGAAAGAAATGTAAATAAAATAATTTCATGTAATTTAGTTCTCAATCCGTTACATCATACAGATTACATATTCCAAACTCTGCCATATGGAAATAATATAATAGGCTTCAAAAATCTATGTGACAGTTATCTGATATAGGACTAGGTATCTACTTAGTTAATTTTGGGTGCAAGTTGTTGGGAAATCATGGGCTAGTTATCTAACTTCGAAATGTAGTTGTTTTGCAAAGAATAAAATACAAAAGAAAAGTTAATGATCTATCAACTTAGTTATGTAAATGCTAATTTCAAAATCATAATGCTCTATCTAGTAGTCTCTGATATCAACAATCTGGAAGCCGGCACTAAGAAGATGCTATCATAACACTGAGAAGCTTGTCATTTGTCAATGTTAAAATGTTCTCACAAAAATTGAAGACTTCATGGCTCTTTTTCTGATCAATACTCCTTTAAGATTTGTATCATCAATATAGGAATTAATTATTTTATATAAAAAGCTTGATAAGTGACATGCTCATATGTGTCAAAGTTGTAAATTCAGAATTTTCCAGTAGTTTCTCATACTTAATATACAATGGGTAATAATGTTTTACTTTAAACTGTAGAAACTTAAGGAATTTAATTTATACTTTATTCAATAGATCTTTATTTTTCATACTGTAAACGGATCTCAGATAACAGATCGATGGTTCAAATTTCGTCTGACAAGATAATAACATAGGCGAGATAATCTTTCCTGTCTCATCATAGGTTATATCAATTTATCATAGGTAATCCCACGAGAGTTGAGCTTATCGATAGATTCGCGACTGCGCAGCAGGAGCGAATTTATCTGATGCAACTCGTCAACTCGAGTTGGATTTAATGAGACTATTCCATGAATAAAATGTACCCTAACGGATTATATAAATAATAATTACTTTCGTGCTCTGTTGTTTAAAAACAAAACTAACAGTTGTGAGATCACGGCATACTGTGAATCAACCATCCATGTATCGATTCGAGCTACCCTGGTATAATCAGCACTACCAATGGTGCATAGTACGAGTAACTTCATTCAGGTAAGCTAACAGCAGAATAGAATAAAAGCACACGAACTGGTTTGCACCGAATCGAAATTATGTTCTTAATCAAAGTACATTTTTATTATTTCAATTTCCAAACAAGTTATGTTGCATAAAATAATCTGATTTCATGCCGCTTAGTGACAGCAGTGACTATTAATCACTGCACACTGATACTCGCGTCTCCAGTAACGAGTAGCTGGTTTTACCGCGATAAAATGCCATCCTTGCGATTTCTACAACAATATTGTAAGATAAACGGCCGTGATTGGTCTATATCCGGGGATTTGCTAAACGTTATTGGTCAATATCAAACACGCGACGTATGAGTGGGATAGTCATTACAAAACCAAGGGTTCTCAATGCTTTCCTAATTGTCAATTCTGTATGTTCATTAAACCTAAGATCGGAAGTAGAAGTAGGCCTAATACCTAGATCTTTTTTTACTTTTAACTGCAATTAAAGAAATATTATCTACATTATACTTAAATATATTTCTTTACATCTTGAAAATGTCACTTTGTTCACATTTCTTAAAACTGAGTGGAAGTTTGTTATCTAAACACCATTTCGATATAAAATGAATGAAGGTCTGAAGATTATAAAAGCATGTTGTTGGTTTGTAGATTTATAACGTTCCACGTCATCAGCAAATACGAACATTCGAATGCTGAATTTTATCCGGCAAATCATTCACGCCTTGTGGTACGCCTGAACTGACGACAAATTTATATGAAAAACAACTTTTTTAATTAACAATTTGTTATCTATTGTTTAAATATAAACTGAAGAGTTTAATTAATTGTGGGAGAAATCATAAAGCGGTAATTTTTATAATAACCAGTCGTTATTCACTTTATCAAAAGTTTTTGAAAGCCCTTATATAGGCCTATAATATCGACTTTATTTACACAGAAATCTTTCAGATAAGCCGACTCTCTCAACTTTTCCTCGTTCTGATATTCCCAGTCTCTTGCCAAATGCCTCTTTATCGGCTTTTTAGATTCTATTGAGGACATATAACGACATTGAGAACATAATATTGCCGGAAAAATCTAGTGTTGAATTAGGAAGTCAAACAGCTGCGAAATTTTACTAATGAAGGTTCCGTAAGCATATGGATGCATTAGATGTAAGAAACGCGATATTTGTGTACAGTAGACTACATGAGGCGGAATACTAAACATGTTTGTATGCATTTAATTCGTATGTATAGCCAGTCTGCTTAGCCAATATGTTTTAGTTGAATAAACACATGCATCTGTGAAGTTTACACTTGCAAACATTTTCCGCACCATCATGGTAAAACATGGCGCTTAATTGCTACTCTCTCTGTCTCTCTCGCACTCGCTCAGTTTCGCATTCTCATTTTACAGGGCGTTGTGAATTTGTGCCACATCCTGGGCCAATGACCACTCGCTAATCATGCAACACGTTCTATAGGCGTTTACCAAGTGCGAACGAACTTTTCGTCAAGCTGTAAGGTAAACGGAATCATTCACTTAACAGAAACTTCTTATAAATTTAAGGGCTAGGGCAATGATGGGCAGACTTCTATAGGAGAGGGCCAAATGACAGAAAACTTTCATAAGGCACCTAAGCACCCAATTTTGTGCAGCGTTTCTCAACCTATGGTCCGCGAAGATGGTGCAGATGGTCCGCTGACATAATTAAAAAATGGAAAGTAAAGAAGTAAAATTTTTTCACATATTTCGTTATGACCTATAATTAATACCCCAAATATTAAGAATATAGGCATTCTTTTAAAAATGGGATGTAAAATTAGGGGTCCGTAAACTTTTTGAGACATTTTAGAGGTCCTCGGGTTCAAAAAGGTTGATAAAGGCTGATCTACAAGAATAGTGAACAACAGTGATTTCAAAAACCCAGTGAGTTTTAATGAGTATAAAAAAATAATAACTAAATTAAGAAAATTGATTCCAATACGAATAAAAATACAAACTGAAGTAGCATACGACAAATATCAGTGTATCCATTGGTTATAATATTATGTTTGTTAATCACATGACGAACCTCCCATACAGGTTAAAACTATAACACATAGCACATATCAAATGTAACACTGGATTTCTTCTGAAAAAGGTACATTACATATTAAACATAAGCTCTTTTAGACAATTTTGAGATATCTCATTGGCAATTTTATTATATTATACGAATTTATGTAATAAGAAAGGGTAATTTATATATCAAATTTTGTAATTTCATTTCAATTACGTGAGTCCACTCAATTAATAAACAGAATTTGTAATGATATTGGCAGTACACTGATTTCTCTGGAACATCCAATAATAAAATAGAAATTGAGAGTATAAAGTGGTTTAAAACAACATTTGTTACTAACCCTAATAGGAAAAATTAAATTTCTTAATATTTTCATAAGGCGGATCGAAATAATTTATTTAAATGCTGAAATAATACAGTTTTCAGAAATATTTTGTCCGTTCGTAATCCGGTTGCAACTGGAAAGAAACGAGCTTCAGAAAATAAGTGAAAAGTTTGTCTGTTAGCCTGTTTATGACACATTTTTTTGGAGCTTCAAAGAATAACTTGCTTACGCACATAACATGAAGTTGCAAATATGGCGATAACCTTCTGGGCACGAGAAATCAAAATTTGAAAACTTTATTTCGGTAAGGACTTGTAGAATTCAAGTTTTAAGACGTTGAAAACATTTAATGTTACTTTACAACTCAACTAATTTGTGCTGAATGTTCGGTTTTACTGTTTGCAGTCCACGTAAATGGAATAATGAAAATATCCAAAGTTTCTTCAATGCTGAAGTTCCCAGCCTTACCTGTATTGACCTACAAGGGAAGTGTGGGCGTATCATGCTGTTAGAAACGGACTTCAAGGTAATGTAGGCTACAGGCAGTATATCAGACTAATAGGACCTCCTTGTCCAAGCATTTGAATCATTGTACCTCATGATGAGGGAGGTTTCGTATTTTGAAATCACACAATTTCTGTTTTAGTTTAGAAGTGTTCATGTTATAAGTTTAAAACATTTACCATATAACATAGTATTTTATAGGAATTCACCTAAAATAATTTATAACAGTTTATGCTATTAGGCTGACCCTTTTAGAAAGCGAGCAAATTTCTATCGTCGTTTTCACCATTCTCAATCCATAGATAACACATTTTTTAAATTGTTAACAATTCTTAGGTTATTTGACCATCTTCATGAAATAATTATCTCATAAAAACGAAAAAACTAGCCAAAATTTAGTTTCTATTAATTAATCTATTTCAGATTTATCCTACTTATAAAAAAAAACATAAATCACCTATTCTCTTGTCTTCTCCAAAACGCTAATAGTCAAGGCCAATTTTAGGTAGGCCTACTTATTCCAAGAGTCTGTACCAACCAATTATCCTTTATTATAAAGGAAATTCAGCTTATAATTCTTGCAAGGGATAAATATCTACATTTTTCTTTTTAAAAAAACCTGTATGATGTAAGGCAATGTAAGTCATGAACAATATTAAGAAAGCTTGACTGACATATAAATGATTCGATACGGATGCTAAAAAATTATTTATATGATATTTAAATTGTTTTTAATGTTTTAGTATTTTGTTAATGTATTTTCTGTAGGAGTGATAGGCTACTGTAAAACACTTATTTTGTAATCATAGTCATATTTTTTTCTCCACACTGTGAGCTGTATTTTGTTCATTTTTGATGCCTTTTGTCATTTGGGCAACATTGAAACTATACAATATAATATATAAATAATTATATTTTTATCCTTTTCACTGCTACTAAAGTATAAATTGGTCGCTTCAAAAGTTATTTAAGAGCAGATAAAGTAAGATTAAAATGAAAAACTTTATGCAAAAATTACAGATTTTTATACATGTGTTAGGACACTGAAATACACTGAAATTTTCATCATCGAATTCAAACTAAGAGCCCACTGATGAGTTCACTCCATGGTAACTTATATTAGAAAGAGTTAGAATAGGAGTACAATTGAACGGATACATTCTATTTTGGCTAATATTTTAATCATTTGTCATCAATGTAATGGTAATATATCAGATCAGAACGCAATCTGTTTACAGCCTAGCGTAAAATCACTTAGCCTATTGCTCTTATTTTTACGCTAGATGAAGAGCCACTGGAGGTCGCTTGAGCGTGGAGAGACTCTTGCGACCTAGCGTTTATGTCAGAGTTGACAGGCAGCATACTTCATGTTTCAAGAGTCCTTATGACGCTTATGAATTCAACTTAGTTTATAATAGTCTATGCTTCCGAAATAAAGCACATCGCTATGATTGTCACCTCAGTCTCGTGCCATGAGGCAGTATTTGTGGAGAACGAAGACAGATTTTTAGGGTTTTTTAGGGTTCTTTCTCTTCTCGAATTTCAAATAGCCTACCCCAGCCCGCTGTTGAAATAGGTTTGTGTGAATTAATATTCTTATGGCACATGGAGTCTGTCGTCAAGATTTCAATGTAGGCCTATTATTCAATGTTGTGTTTTATTCTTGTATTTCATGCATTTCTGCCTGATTAAATGGTAGAGAAAGCGTTATGATCTTAATTCTGCTAGGTTAGATTGATAAAAGAAGATAAACGTACGATTCTTGTTAGATATTTTTCAATTAATTTGATATAGTAGGCCTAAGATCTATGAGTCATAGACTAACTTCAGGAAATCTAGCTCTATTGGTTATAATTCCAAAATTATACAAAAGTTCCTCAATGATTTAACCCTACCGGTCTGTTCACTTATACTTTACGAATAACCTAGGCCTATACTGTTCAGGTCAATACGACCCCACATATCAAAATGCTGTAGAAAATTTCTTCTCACATAGGCTACATCTTTTGTACAGTTGTTAGTTATTGATATTGTTGTGCTTTCTGAACACTTTAATCATAATAATACATATTAATATGATAATAATACATAATAATCATAAAAATACAAAAACTTTATCGAAGAGCATTTCTCATTTAAATTCACATAAATTTGAAACAGTTTTCAATACAGAAATCACTAGAAAGCACTGGGCTATAGTTCTTTACTTACTTTTCTTCTCATTGATTACTGTTGGACACAAGTAGGTGACATATATTTTGCAAATAGGCTACGTTTATATCATTTTCCGTACAACGTGTTTGTTTTATTGTCATTGCGTGATGAGCAGAACTTACTGCATGCAAGTTTGCTAGGTTAAGTTGTTGTTACAGAGTCTGGGAAAGTAGCTACATCTTTAGGGTTTTGGATGTTTCTAACTATTCTCAAAAGAATATTCTGTTCTTTGGAAATCATTCTTGATGCAGTGGACCATTAACTTTCCAGGTTCCTCCATGAATAAGTTATTATCCTTCTAGTCAATTAGCCTCCATTCCGCTAGGGTCATTTTAAGTCCATAAGAAGTAGGCCTATGCATTATAAGCAGAAACAGGGAGAATATTGCAGAAAACTATGACTGGCCGCCTATTGGTTTCTTTGTTTGCATGTTTATGTACCTGCTAGCTGATCAAGCATATCTATAGCCTCTTTCGTTTATAGGCCTATATCTTTTAGGTAGGGCTGAAAATCGATTAAAATTTCTAATCGAGTTAACGCTTGACTTTAATCGATTAATCGACTAATTAATCGACAAACAGGTCGGTATTTTAAACGAAACAAAGTGTACATTTAATATTGTTTTACACGTTTAATAACTACTACTCTACAGATAATCAGAGGAAATCCTGAAGTAATGAATAACATTATTAGTTAACTAGTGAAAAAATATATACAAAACTTACATTTTCGGTTACTTTTTCAGCCAAGACTTGAGACACACGAGTTTGTTGACTAAACTATCCTTCAGGTTTCTGAATAACGGGAATTGTTTGGACACAGTAGGCTGAATAACACATGATGTGCCAACGCCGGAGAAGCGAAAGAAGGAGTTTGGTCATTTGACCCATTTCTCAAAAAAACGTTTTTTCAGAATTCAACTTAACCGATTAATCGGAAAATTAATTGATCGACGATTAAATGTTTAATCGATTAATCGGTACAGCCCTACTTTTAGGAATAGCCTATAATTTATCACATAAGTGTAATCCATGAGGTAAAATGGAGGCTGTGTGAACCTTGTGGAAGCTCAGGCCTACTTTCCCAAATAATTCCCAACATCGTCAATTTCCTTTTCAGAAGCAACTGTCCCGATATCAGCTACTCCCCTCATTCTCTGATATTTTCCGGTGTCATTCTATATTCTCATTTTTAGACAGAAGAGTCTTTACGTTTCGTATAGGTTTTGGACTGTCGTAACTGTTATCAGAATACTCGCCTTGAGAAGCGTTACTGAAATGATATTCGAACTCAGAAAGTTATTTTTCACCTGTTGAGGCATTTACTAATTCTTTCAACACAGCATCAGTCAGTGGTCTAATCACCCGGATGCCAATATTCAAACTGAGAAAAAACGGTAAAGCATTCAAATTGTTAAGAACTGCTAATTGCAATTTCATGGAAAAAGCAAGAAGCAAGCCAATTTTTGTAAATGCACAGCGCTTATTTGATTGTTAAGACTTTAGAGTAAATTATAATGATTAATGTTTCCATAAAGAAGTAAATATCCGACATTACAATAATCATATTTATGTCATATTTTCATAATGACCTGAACGATACTATTACTGTTTATTTCTGAACTATGTAAATTATTTAAAAACTTCTTTAAACACATGCTAGTCTTGCGTTTTCAGAGTCATTAAGTTTCGTAAACATATCTTGGTTAGAAAACTATAAACGAAATATATATTCCTTTTGGGTCATATAGATCCGAACATAACAGCAGGGTTAATCGAAAATTATCCAAGGCATATAGTTTTCCCCTAAAACATAGGCTACGGTTTGAGCATTATTTTTTTTAAATCTTGTTTTGACGAAAAATCCTTTTCAAAACGTAGTTTGCACAAATCAAAACAGCTCTAGCCAAAATACTTAGGCTAATTTAGTATTTCCTGTCAAAAACTTGAGCAGTTGCTTCTAATAAAAATCGTATTCATGAACATGTCCATGGTTATCGATCTAATATTTTTACAAAGACCAAGCTATTTATATTGTAAGATACTCCAAATTTCTTGAAATTGCTTATTTTCCACCATTATTAAGACATAAAATCAGCATCTTAAAATTAATTAACTGCTTGTAGATTAAATAAAAATGTAACTACCGGATTAGTAGGCCTAATCAATTCGTCAAATATTTAACTTTTAACTATTTTCTCTTATGAGTGATAATTGATAATTCTCTAATTTTGTCATAAGCTTACGCCTATATAGGCCTAGCGTACCCTATGCTATAACATTTTTAAAATTCAAGATTTGACAATTTTATCAATAGAAATTTTAGATATTTAGTTCCAAGTCAGACCCAATAACAGCGGTGAATACTAATAACCCCAGATCCCAGATTTGCTATAGGCTTGCTTGCAATGTGCAATAGGCTATCTTAAATCCGATTAAATTTGCATTTAAATCAGCTACCCATGAAACTTTCTTATCCAGTTAAGAATGTTTAACGAATTTCTCTACAAAGTAAGGAACATTTTCCTGTTAAATTTTGAACTAGCTAATATATGCGGTAAATTAATCAGTAGTAGAAAAGCAAGTATTCCCAGTGTCAAGTAAAACCAAATAAATGTTTAAGAATTATAGTCGGTCGTAAGATGCCGTTTCTAATGCTGGTGACGCAGAATAGCTGGGAAGTACTATATTGTACCTGGAACTAAACACTAGTCTAAGCCCGGATAGTGGTGGCACAGGATATTATAAGAGCGGTGTTTGAGTACGGTGCAAGCTTTGTATATTTACTTGGGCGGGCAGAAAGTCACTACTGCTGCTGTGTTTGCACTTACCGATGAGTTTGTTCGGTGGAGTGCCGTACGGTAGCTGCCAGCATACACAACTAGTAATACCGCTACCATACAGATCATTCCGGCAACCAGTGTTTCAATTCTGCAATGTGCATGCCACCATGTTTACTTCAAAATATACTTACAAGTCACCGAAAGGAAACTCTAGTGAAAAGTAGGCATGCTCAACTTCTAATTATTGCATACTTTAGAAACAAAGTACCAGAGCTGACTCAAATCTGGGTTTCCAAATTATAACTTATTCGAAATGGGGGAAAAAAGTGCAGTGCATCCAAGCATGTATTTATAAATTAGTTTCTGGGGGCTCCTATACTGATTCGCCATAAGTTATTGACATCTCTCCTTCTGGGGTGACACAAAACATTGATTTCTTTAAACTAAAGCTTTAAAAATCTTATTTTAGGGATGGCCGGAACCCCAGGATCTCCCTTAAATACGTCCTTGAGTAAATCTATATGCAACCAGACGATTTTAATTAAATTTTTTATTATCCGTAAATGTGACGAAAAATATATCAGGCTTGCGTGTTTTTAAGTCGTTCTACAACCTAATTTTCTCTTCGATACTATGCATCCGATGAAGAACTAAATTACCATTTATCTCAAACTTTTTACCAAGTTAATTTCTTTCCTTGTTTCCTTTCCTCCTCTTCATATTCATCCTCCTTACTAAAACTAAACTAAAACTCCGTTCCGCTACATCCCTGAAGGGGACCACCCGACCGCTGCGCCATCTGCATAGGCAGATATGCGCACAATGTCATTTTCAGCGAACTGACAATGGGCGCACGCGTCGTGACACATGACAATACATGATATGGCTGTCTATCTTTTAAATACCACCTTTTCGCAATTTTGCAAGTCGCGAAAGTTTCGTGTCCCTTAACGTGGCAAATGGCAAACATGTTGTGTTGTGTTATATACTGGTAGACATGTTCACATGTAGACAGGTTCAATTAGACCCCAGTCGTCCAAAATAGGCCCATGTAGGATCACGTACGACCAAGTAGTCCAAGTTATGTTATGTTTCATGTCATTTTTTAATGGTGTGTTATTTTTGTTATATTTTATTTTATGTTTTAATTTTGTTCTTTTATGCTATGTTTTGTTGAAGTTTATGTTAGATTATGCCCATGAGCTTCAAGTAGGCCAGACGGACCAAGTTCAATTAGACCCCAATAGACCAAAATTGGTCCAAGTAGATCAAAATGGGCCCAGCTTGACCAAAATAGATCCAAGTAGGAGAAGTAAGCCCAAAGGGACAGAAGTTTCCTAAGTAGCACAAAACTGACATAAAAGTGGCTCTTAAAAACAAACAATAGGTGTCGACTCAACAGCCAACTGCAAAGAGGACGTCTTGATATAAATTATAAGTCTATTTCCCCTCAGATCTTTTATTTTATTTATACACAAAATGAACACATCGTTAGTCTGTTGAGGACTTACCTGAGCTTGAGTGAAGAGGACGCGTCGTTTCCGGCGCTGAGCAAGCGGGAACTGCATGGGCTTGGTGTCCCCCGTCACACTGCACGTGGACAGACCCGACATGTTGCCCATGTTCATGTTCATGCTGGCCGTCGCCGATGATCCCATGAGCCGGGATACTGTACACACAAAAGTAACAAATCCTATCAAAATCGCCGTACTCGATACTACGAATGATTTTAATTGCCGATAACCTAGAAAGCATGATTTGATTGTATTGAGACAGTTCCATGATATAAAGAAATAAATCGTTAATAAAGCTACAGGGAGTCCCACGCAAGAGTTGGCCAATCATGCGGGTTTCCGCGTCGCGGCTGTCCCTGCTCTATCTCCCGAGCGTTCGGGTGAAATATCTACGCAAATAAAGCCGCGAACGGTGTAATGGTTCAGGTTTTCACATTTACAGTTGGAATTACAATGAAGATAACCACGTACCTCATCACAAGAGATGTTGGAAATGTCCTCCTCTTGGATTCACACAACACTGGCATTTTTTCAGGAAAGTTTCTGTAATGCGCATAAGTTCATCTTCCGAGATAGGCCTAGAGTTAATTTCTCTTAGGATATTGTCTGTAAGTTCTTCTAATGTATGGGAATTGACCTATACACTTTATTTTTCAAGTTTCCCCTTAAATAGTAGTCACATACTGTTAGAAGAAGTTAAAGACAATAATTTATTTGCGTAGATATTTCATCCGATCGCTCGGGAGTTAGAGCAGGGGCCGTCGTGGCGCAGAAACCCTCATGATTGGCCAACTCTTGAGTGGGACTCACAGTATTAAAAAAAAATATATGGAGGTTTTGAAAAGGAACTTTGATACCGGTACTTTGAAAAACATAATTATGTTCCGCTGATTGTTATTGACTTATAAATTCGTTACCTCAAAAATTGTATAAAAGCAAAAAAACTTATAAGATCAATAGAATAGTAGAAATGTACATAGTAGGCCTAATGTAAACTGTGATGATTTTTATCCTTGTGTAATTTCTTGAGCATTGTAAATTCTTTCTATTCTAGATCCTTCTATTGCATAATTTTATCTTATTGAACTTAATGCTTTTTAAATAAAATTATCTCATGCTTGTTCTCTGCTAAGCAAAATCATCTCTTCCCTACCATTTTGATCTATGCCCAATATGTTGTATAAATTTGTATTTTAATAGCCTATACTTACTTACTGACTCAATGGCAATAGACAAATCCTAAGCAAGCTAAAGGAACATTATCTATTTGATAGAACCTGGAGGTTCTTTGCCGCGCTTATCTGTGCCCGCCATTCAACCCTATTCTATGCTATCTCATTTCAACCATTCCTCGCAAATCCTATTTCCCTTGAATCTATCCTAATATTGTCCTCCCACCTAGCCTATTGTGTTAATAATAGGCTAATGTATGTAAGTAAATATTCTATTTTTAAGTAGATAACTTATATAAAATTGTACAATTTTATTTAAAACATAATTTGTCTTCAATTAAAATGTAGTTTTGCTTAATTTCGTAGTTTACCAAATAGTGTAACCACGTAAGCCTAGATCCTGTAAGGGCAATATCATCTTTCCTTCTGGATGTGGATTCATTTAATACGTATGACATAATTATGACAAATTGCAACACGAAGAGTGAGTTCACCAAATACCCTATGTGATTACCAGGCGTTCTCTAGGGCGGATTTATTAACTTGGCCCAAATATATAGAGCCTAATATTCTCATGAATCTGACTCCAAGAAGAACATCAATTCGGCCTTAGTTGGTACAAAAGCTAGATATAAATACTTAGGCCTATCGTTTTCGTAAGGTGACTATAACAGAAAAATATTTATTTTACCCACTTTTTTACAAGACTATTTCAGGAAGACTGTTGTAGGCTAGACATGTAAACATATGAGTTACGGAGACCATTTCCCCCGGGTTTCTAACCAGATGGTTACTTTGATGAAACCCAAAGTTTCGGGGCCGATCTAAAGCTCCATTGTCAAGAGAATGAAGTGCCGGGACTTGATGGTGTTCTTTTTATGGAGTTGATGTGGTTTGGGGCATCCGGTTAGTAGAAGCCCGGGAAAATATCGTATATTACCAGCACCAGGGAAGAGTTCAAAGTATATTTCAGATGAGTTACTTTTACCACATGCAATTCAGACGAAATCATGTAATGGATACGTAAAGAAATTATCGTCATTGCAGCATTCATTTATATTTATTTCTCAACCTGTTGGAACGCAACTCATTGCAGTTCCAATAGACGGCAGAGCTTATTTTAACCCTTTCAGAGCTGAATTTGTACACCGTCAATAAGGCAGTCCGAGTGAAATCGATAGTGGGCTTTAAATTTAAAATCGTGTAAGAAAATTTAATTGGGGTTGCTGGATTATATGAATGACAATATGTAAATAAAAACCATCGTAGACTAATTTAACATAAATCATTAATCTTTAATCCTATATCTCTGTTTTTTTACCATTTTTGAGGTGACGTATTTAGGCTATACGTCAGTAAACCCTTTTAAACACTCTACATTAAGTAGGCTAACACTTTTCATAGCATAGGCCAAGCAAACAATTAAAGAATCAAATATTTAAAAAATTAGATAATTAATTTATAGTATAAAGATGAAATAGGATTTAGGCTGAAATTAATATAAATATAACTGGATGATTTAAACGAGTTAACAATTTCAAGAAGTTGGTTAATTTTATTATAGGCCTACATAAATATTTATATTTAATGTTTCTTTCCTTTTTAAAATTTCCTTCCTATTATTCCTGTAAATGAATGTACTAATATATTGTAATTTTATTAAAAATCATTTGTATTTGTATTTTTATTTATGTATTTACTTTTATTTCCGATCACGAGCATGGGCTCATTTGCGCCGTGGCTTATAATAAGCCACAAGTCTTTAATATATATAGTCTATAGATTTCATTTATCAAGACAATAACCAACCATGAAGTTTAAAAAAAAGTAGCTTATAATACATCTTTACTCAAAAGAGCTCGTGTTCAGAATACATTTCAGAGTAAAAGTAATAAAAGTAATCAGACTTGCAGTATGAAATAAATCTAATATCAGATTATTTTACATAATATTAATAATATAAATACCAACAATTCAAAACTAATTAGCAAAATCTGTTAACGGTACGCGTTGTGGCATAGTGGCATAATTAGGAAACCGCTTTTCTATTATCGTCGTAACCTAACTGTTGTAAATCCTTAAAATCCGGGAGTTTTGTCTACCTATAGCGTGTAGGCTATTCTCGTATATGAAATAGCTCAAACCAAACTCCTGGCTTCGCTGATACTGCACGTGCTGGTAAGAACAATGGAATGGTGGATCGAAACATAAAGCTGAGTGGGCACATGGGGCTTACCCCATCTGAGAGATGGAGAAGCTAGCCTGTGTTGAAAGGGCTACAAGGAGCAAGCGCAAACCCAGAATGAGTTATTGGGTCGATGTTGTACCTGGAGTGTGGGGCTCCGAGACCTCATTGGTGGCCCTCTATCATTAAAACCCCTACCCTTATTGGTTCTTCTCCTTACAGAATGCAACTTTTTTGCCAACCGAATAAAACCTGCAAAATCAGTTTTTAGCTAGCTGACACATACATCGCACCTTCTGACATCAAAACATTCAATGCAAATGTATAAAACATCAATGCTCGCATTCTTCGCGTATTTCGCAATCCATATGCAAAGCATTTGCAGTGAAAATTAAACATACTCCTAAACCTAAAGTAACAAGCACAATAATCTATATATATAAACGAATGTATGCCTGTCTGTCTTTTATGCATAACTACGCCATTCATCCGATCGCCATGAAACTTAGGGAAGTTGTTGAGTACACTCCCGCGAAGGTTTCTGGCATAAGTTAGTACATTTTTAATTTTAGCTTTCGTTCGCGAGTTATGAGTGAAAAACGGGAAGAAAACGTGCATTTTTGTATTAATTTTGTAATGTAAATAACTGAACTGAACCCATATACGAACACTTGCTCATTTGGGCAATCTTCTGATGTATCAATAATAAAAGTTAATGAAAAACAAACAAATATGAGAAGGTTGTACAGTTCGTAACTTTGCAGTTGAGGGCGTTGCGTTTGCGGCTGGTCAGAATTTGTTTAGCTTTAGCACCGAGAAATGATCGGGTTTTAATGTCAGGTTCGGGATAAGAAAAATAGGTTCATATCTCTTTTGAAAATGTTTGCTTTTGAATTTCATTTATTTAAGACCTCAATTACATTTTCAGCAAGTATATCTCACACTTTATTGAGGCTTGATTAGTTCTTTCACTCCAAAATCCTGCCAACAGCCGGAATTTTCATGCCTTTTTCCAAATTTTATTTTAATAATACTAAATTCCTTATCTGAAGAGTCTAGCTAGGTACAGTGCTAACCAGAATGACCAGCTGTGTTCCTTGTATTCCCCATTTACATTTTTATCTAAGAAATATTTTTTTAAGTGCAACTAGCGTAAATTTCCGTGAACTCCAAAGAGTTTTCGGTTTCTATAGGCCTATAAATTACAGAATAAGGACACCCTCGTTCCTGGTGCTTGCATTTTGAGAGCTCTAGGAAGAAATCTGCGATTGATATAGTTAATTACTACAAAGAAAATCATGTAGTGTTACAGCGTAGGACTTAGTGTTCATACCAGAGGCGTATTTAGAGGGGGGCTCCCCCGAAACGTTAAGTTATGCTAACACTTTGCACATAAGGACATTTTAATTTGGCAGATAGTTTAATTGCACATCCTGACTCATGAAATGTGTAAGACGAATCGTGAAACAGAAATGCCATTACTCTTTTGTTTAAGTGTAGGCTATTCAAAATTCAGCCTAATATCAATTTTTACCTAAAATTTTTGAAATATGCTCCGGAAAAATGAGGTAAGTTATATTCTATCATTTAAGTAATTTTAGTACTTAACGTTCTGTTGTTACCTGAATCACATTAGGCTATAAATTACAAAAAAAAAAAAAAAAAAAAAATTGTGCATGTTGTATAAATTACATAATAAAAATTGAAAAAGAAAACAAAATTATTGCAATCAATTATAGTAAATAGAAAAATAATGAATGAAACGTTGCTTTAATATTATACAATCGGTTCAAAAAATTAAGCTATGTACTATCAACAAATTATATAGTGTGCTCTCAAACATTCACCTAATATCTGAAAGTGTTTGAATTAACAGAGATATACACAATATGGATTTGGAATAGAATGGCTTCATGGAATATACAGATTATGTGCAAATTAATAAAAAAAAGGTGTAACGATATTGCTAGGCAGGAAATGTTTTCTGAGGTGAGAAATTTTAACTCGCTAAATTGTTATGCAGATAAGAGATGAAATCGGAATGGGGTATAGAAGCATATTTATTTACATGTAATCTGGAAGAAAGATCCAGTTTGACCAGGTGGAGACTAGGAATCTGGAGATTGAAAAACTTGAGAGACATAATTTTAGAGTGTAAGGAGACGGAGATGTGGAGGGCAAATTTAATTGATAGTAAATTACTAAAAATTAATAAATTTATAAGAAGCTGTGCATAACAAAAAATACGGATTTATTATAAAGAATGGGGATTTTTTTTTTGTAGTTAAAAGGAAATGGTTAGCCAAAATCGAAGAAAGTAACAGTATAAATTCAAATGAAGTAGGGAATAAACATGCATGGTTGTTGTATTTCAGTAATAGGTAGAAATAGTTATATAATGTTTGTTTTAGTAATTGAGGGACTGAATGGTAAAACAGAAATGTAACCAAAAGTCCCTGTCTGTAATGAAGATGAAATAAACCTAGCCTATTTAATTTGATATACACAATATTTAAAATCTGACATAATATGCCGTTAGAAATGTGACAAATTGCTTAAATATGCACAAATATTTTAATATCTACCAAATAAGATGCATTGTTGCAAAACTGACAAAATATGCAAAGTTAAACCATCAATTTCCTGTAATTTCTTTGATACCGTGTAAATTTCAACACTAGCGTGTAAAGATTGCATTATTAAAAATATGATTTTCAAAAACTTCCGAGCCCTAGTGATAATAGTATAGGACTTAATAGCCCCTCCCGAAAAAAAATATCTTGGATACGCCCCTGGTTCATATCACATGAACAAATCAAACCATGTGTTTAAAATTCAAGCAGGGTAATCCCTCTATATTGAACAGTAGGCCTGCATTAGTGAAGACGTAAGAAATGGCCTGGGAGTATGAATGATCAGTAATAGCGCGATAGTCGTGCGGCGCCCCCGTGTCGTGTGAAAGCGGCTGGGGATAATCTGGCAGCCGATGCTCCATATCCGCTCCACTTAGGCTGCAGGAGATAATCACACGAGGGGGGCTTACAAGTGACACGGCATCAATGCTTGCTTGCTTTGCTTAGCTTCACGCCACATTGCTATATCCCACCAGTATTGTTTTCCTGGATCACTGACATTCGAACACCGAGATTCCACTTCAGTCGCCTAGAGCCTTGCCTAACAAGATTTTCAAAATGGAAAAAAGGAAACTTCCTTTTGCTGTTTCTAGCTTTTAATACGGATATAACATGGCATATAAATTACATTAGAGTATGTTCATTTCATTATTATTGAATTCCCAAAAATACAGAACCCTATATGGTCCAAGACTCTATAACTCCATAATTAGGTCACATCCGGAATTAGTACATATGAACAACAAAAAGTTCAATAAGTTTATCAAAAATCTTATTTTTAGTTTAAAATTTACTTCAATCTGTAATTTTGTAGAAATTTAAGGAACCACTTCGTTTGTTATATCACAGGATTTCAATAGGCTATTGTTCTTCCCAGTTTCCTATTTTATTTTTATTTTTTCTGTTCTTTCTTTTTTTTATTTTTTCTCTAGGTTTTGAATTCAAATGAATTACATTTTATTTTATTTATTTGTATTCAATAGTGTATTCTTTTATTTATTTTTATTCAATAGTTTATTTAATTGTGTACTAGGTATTGTAAAGAACTGAACTCTGCCCAAGCACGAGCGTTGCTCATTCGGGTGGTCTTATGTTGTATGTTGTATAAAATAAATGTATGTAAATAAATAAATAACTATTTTACCAGATGGCATATTAGGGTTATAAATGAAACATGTATACAGAGTATATATATAACTTACATATTACAATTTTTCAAAAACACTATTCATGAAACTTAAATCAACTTTGTAACTTTGCTTATTTAAGATCGGTGTAGTAAAGTCAAAATTTAGAAAAGTTAAGCATAATATTAACTGATAACGTTCATGCGTAAATAATGGACAATGAAATAAGAGATGCCTTGGCTTTCCTTTTTACATTTACAGTTTGAAAAAGTAGAAATTTTAAATCTAAGTAAGTATTCACCAAATTTCCCATGCCCTGTTAAGAATTGAGTTATAATATTATGATCTGGAATAAAAAGTGTACAAGCTATTCTATCTTGCACTCTTGGGAAAAACAAATCTTTCGTTGTGCTGAGCATACATGAGTTACCACTAGGGCCCGGATTTTTAGGCTTTTATAAAAGGTAGTCTTTTATTTTCGTCGAATAGCCCTTCTTACGTTTTAAACAAACGATTTTAGCCGTCTTAATAAAACACTAATATTAACACCGAAAATTGTATTATAATTTTGACATAGACGCTCCTATACTTCTCTGTCGTCGGTTGGCAACTTATTATTTGAAAGTTGAAACGACAATGGATTACTTGCAGATTTCAAAGTATTGAACACGGCTCATCCCGGCATTGGGCTGATCACTCATCTGGGGAGGCCCTCCATGTCCTTGTCTGGTCAAAAAATATGTATGTGATCCATAAGATAATCCCTCTCCCGACAGGTCGCGACCCTGTAAGGCCCGGGAGGCTTGGGTCGCTTAAATCCTAAAAGGGGAGAGGTAAAACTAAGACAAAGAAAGAATGAAAGAACACTGCTGAAGTTTCATTTCCTGCGACGGCGAGGCGGGACGTTTCGGAGTTACAGAGGAAAGGGATAAAGTGGCGTATACATTGTTAATTTCATTGCGTTGTATAAATTTATTTTATTATGTCTTTTCTTAAAATGCATAAATTCACATATTTATTTATCTTTGCATTAATTCAAAAATCTATTTAAAAATAGTGTTTATCTGAAAAAAGTACTCATTAACCCCTAGTTTGTCAGCAAAAGTACTCTCTAATCCCTAGTTTTTCAGCAAAAGTCCTCTCTAGTCCCTAGTTTTTCAGCAAAAGTTTTCTTTAGCCCCTTTTTAGGCTCTTTAGTCCGATTTAGCCTTTTTTAGGTTCTACCTAATAAGATTCATAGTCTATATTCGGAAGCTAGGGGCATGAAACAAAAAAATATGTTAAAATGTTCTCATTAGGAAGCTGGGGGAAAATAGGTTAAAACCTTCAAATACGGGCCATAGTTCTCACTATAGGCCTACTAATTTACTTAGTTCGTTTTCTTAACCTATTAAGTTCTATGTAATTGTCATAGGCCTACATCGTTAAAATAGGCCTAACTATTAATGATAAGATAGATGTATATGCATTCATGAACCACAGATTATTGTCTCTGTTGGACATTACATGAGAATAAGGCCTATTATAGGAGAAAATAATAATATCCTATAATATTATCTTATAATGTCCAACAGAGACATGAATGCATATATATCCATCTTCAATGTTAACGGTACAATAGCAGTGGAAGCTCGGTCACAAAAATCACTAATTAGAGTGCCTCACAATATTGCATATGACATAGCCTAATTTGTCTGTCAGTGAGGTAGACCATTACGGGCAATCAGTCAAGGAGAGAGGTTCCATCTGGCGCTGTGAAGTGAACTCTGGCTTAGCTCCGTTGGTAGAGCATTGGCACGGATAGCCAAAGGTCCTGGGTTTAAATAACAGTGTCAGAGGAATTTTTCTTCTACTAAGTTATAATATTCTCATATTAATAAGTTACTGTATACGATTAAAAAAAAATCTACCCTACGTTATAGCAATTCCTTTTCTGTAAAATTCTACTTAAATTGCAACAGTAGAAGAAAAAGCTTGTTCCCGTTCAAATGACATAAGATTACATTAAGGCGTTGCTAGACAACGCACCCACATAGAGCAGAACGGAATTGTGTATTTACTGTAGCCTATAGTGGCAGTCTGTCTCCTCGTTACTTTATTCACTGCATGCATTGTATTAAATTCTATGCTCACAGCTGTGTTTTCTCATGACGCAGGCTACTATTTTTTCAGCCTACACCAAAAATAACAAATCCTTACACCTCGTGTTTGCAGGCCGCAGTCTGTATTCAACTTTCACTAATGTCCTGTTTATTCACAATACTTTTCCTTCCGCGTCGCCAATTATAAATATTCATAGAACCTTGGATTTCTTTTAAGATATTCGATACAGTCATTACTATATTCGAAACTTTGTTAGAGCAGTTCGACAGGGAGTTTAAATTAGGCCCAACTGTAGTCACTGAATATAAATATTATTTTGGAAATACGTGCCTATCGCATTTTTAAGGAGAAAATGTTATATACGATATGGTTAGGCCAAATTGTAAGATTATATTTTGTAAATAATTATTTACCTATTATTACATAATATATTATATACATTTATTATATAAGCATATGATTTGAGCCACTGTGTGACAACCGGGCTGTAGAGTGGATTTGGAGGTGTTTAAAAATCCACTCTACAGCCCAAATCTTGTTCCCAGTGATTTTAATTTTTTCTTACACCTCAAGAAATGACAGAGAATGAAAGAGGCAGAGATGTTTGCCACACAGTGGTTCAAATCCCAGGCGGCAAACTTGCACGACACAAGCATTAAAAAGTTGGTCACACGCATAGGCGTAACCAGGCCGACCATATGGGGGGGGTTATAACATCCGCGGGGTCTGGCGAGTATGGAAGGAGAGGGGGGTCCGGGGGCCCTCCCCCGGAAAATTTTAAAAATTAAGATGCAAAATAACGAGTTTTAAGCTTCCGGGGGTTCTCCCACGGAAAATTTTAAAAATTAAGATGCAAAATAACAAGTTTTAAGCTTCCGGGGGTCCTTCCCCGGAAAATTTTAAAAATTAAGACGCAAAATAACGAGTTTTAAGCTTCCCACGCTTTATACTTGTATTAAGCAATTTATGGGCAGACTTAAAAAAATTATACAATTTTCCTTCTTTTAATCAATGGGGGGGGTTCAAACCCCCAAAACCCCCCCCTCGCTACGCCTATGGTCACACGGTATGGCGAATGTCTCAATTCCAAGTGAATAATTAAAGCGTCCACCGCTGTGGCTCCTTTCACGCAGCAGGCCCGGGTTCGAATCCTGGTCGGGACAAATTACCTAGGTAGGGTTCCTGTAAATCAGGAACGAGTTACAATTGCAGAGACGTCAATTAATTGCTGGAATTACCCAGACCAGAGACTGTCAAACCCTTCTCTGCATACTGCCTTTACCCCCGTTCCATTTTAAGGGCTTTGCCTTAAGCCAGCATATGATTTCGTAATCACCAGGGCCCGGATTCTAATGACATGTCATCTTTTCATTGATGCTGCTCAGACATTGCCAACTTGTAGATAAATCCTAATCATGGCCTCTAGATTATATAAATGAATTTTTATTATGTCATTTTTTTGTCATTTTATGCAATTTTATATTTTTAGAGCATTTATTTCAATTTTACGTCATTATTTTGTCATTTTCGTGTCATTTCCTTCCTTATTCAGTCATTTTCATGCATTTACATTGAGTAGGCCTATATTAACTTTTTTGTCGTCTTTTTTCTCATAGGGTAGTATTTAAATAAATTACTAGGTTAGTATAATGCAAAACTTTTAGTAGGATCTATTTTAAAAACTACTTTCTTATTTTTCTCCTCAAATGCTCCAATAAAGAACAAAGAACAAAGTTTTTTGACCTACAACATCCTTTCTGCAAGGACAGTTTTTAAAATTATGTACAAATTAGTTTATAACTCTTGTGTACAATAATATATTTAACTAGGGACTGGATTTTTAGGTTTTTTAAAAACACTGTTTTAGGTTTTCCATTAGGTGAAATAGTTTTTTTTAGGTTTTTTGTCCAAAATATCGTTTTCGGGTAGAATAATTGGTTTAGTGATTTGAATGTGCTTCATAGGATTCAATACATAATACTTGTTAAGTTTAATTTAACAAAATTGACTTAAATTTGTGTAAACATGCTTAAGGGCAATAATATACGATTGAAGAAAGAAAGCATAAACAATCAAAAGAAGCAGTGAAAATAAGATTGCCTCACATTTCCTGGTTACAGTATATCACTAAATATCTTTCAAGATTCTCAACTGTGAAGTTCTTCCTGGTATCTCTTAGTTAGTAGTTAATACTGTATCTAGACACTACCCTTCTCAGGATTCGAATCCGATGCTTCTAATTTAGTAAGTAAAATACTTTATGGTTGGATGTGGATAATGTGAAACTGATTATTTTCCTTTCTTCGGTTGTTACGCATGCTAACCGCACAACAGATCAATTAGGAACGAAAACTTCCCCCTTTTCTAGAAAGGTAAATAATACTATACGTGTTTCTGGCAGGCTTGACAAAATGTTACTTTGCCACCTATAGTGAAATTCAGGTCGTCGCCAATCCACTGCTGTAATAAACTCGATTTAATTTGTTTCGGCATAATTGACACGTCTTCTTAAAACTCACAGTGTGACCACTAAGTATGAATAACAGGCAGTAATAAAGGCAAACAAGCGCTTTAAAACACAGAAATCTATATCCTGGTTCATACACGGCAACAATGATTATTCGTACAAATATTTTAAAAGGAATACGCCGGTACTCTTTTCCTCTCTGGAAAGGCGACAATCGGTTGAACGAAACGCTGGTGGTATTAATTTCAACCCGACAAAAATTGTCTCTCCGCAAAATATCGATTTCTCAACTGACAAACAAAAAAGAAAAAAAAGTAGCCTAAAGTAGATATTTTAGGTTTTATATCCCGTTTAGGTATATTTAGGTTTTTATACCCTATTTAGGTATTTTTAGGTGCCACAGATTTAATGTGGATGAATCCTATGGACATGATTCGAAAAAGTGTATGAGCGCTTTTTGTTTTGGAAGTAAGGAAAAAAATAGGTAAAAACCTAAGAATCCGGTCCCTAGTTATAACCATCAACTGTGTTTTGCTGCTACCTTTTTAACCATTTTACTGCTACTGACGTATATATGCGTCACCTAAAAACTGTATAAATGCAGAAGTTTAATATTATTGGAGTAATACATTATTGTAAAATGCGAGGAATTTTATCAGGATGTTATGAATGTTATTCATACAAACGAGCTAGTTTATTGAAATTTGCTCCATTGATTTTGGACTTAAAGCCCGCTGATGATCTCACGCAATATTTGTTTATGTGAATCTATATAGTTCAGCGCTGAAAAGTTTAAACAAATTGCGAAATAATTCTCCAATTCAATAATAAAAATAATATAATAATAATAATAATAATAATAATAATAATAATAATAATAATAATAATAATTGTGCTGGGATGTACTGGTGAGATTCCCTTCAAGCTTCAAGACAGTTTAAAGCGATTAAAAGTACAGAAATATTTGTACTTATCTATGCAGCGTGCGGTAATCCTAGAAACGTGTAACATCATCAGAAGAGTTCTTGGGGAAAAAGTGGACCAGTAGAAGTTGTGTACAACAGGACAATTGTTGTTACTATATACATTTACAGTGTACTTACCTGCATGTAAAGCTGTATGTACATAAATATATACCTGTTTAGTTAAACAGAGAAATAAATAAAGGAATAATAATAATTATAACAATAAAATCAGGCAAACTGATATAGGCTTAACAAAGTGCCAGAATGTTTTTTTTTATCAGTGAAAATTGCAATTATGATGGGCCCATGCAGGAAAGAAGTTATTACTTCCTCTGCCCGTACCATAGGTACTATAGGTAGAGGAAGTATTGTTTTCGACCCCAAAATTCGAAGTTGAGTTTTTAGCATATATACACGTTTCAAGGCCCCCTGAATCCAAAAATACTATTTTTGGAAACATGTCTGTGTGTCTGTCTGTCTGTGAACACTCTAGCTCCAAAACGGAAAATCGTATGAAAACGAAATTTCGTATTTGGGTCAGGTACCTTCTGAAGATGTGAGAATAAGATTGGCGACTATTTTCTCTTATTTTTAAGGGGACTTTACATGAAGAAATTTTCGTTTTTCGCGATTTTCTCGAAAACGGCTCTAACGATTTTCTTTAAAATTTCCACATGTGTTCCTTTTACTGAGAGCTAAAATTTTTATTTGAAACTTTTTTTCGAGAAAATTCTCTGAGGGTAGTTACAAGCTACCCACTGTTCACCCACTGTTTGTAGAAAGTTTGTCTTGCGTGATGAACAACTGAATACGCGCTCTTTCACGGCCTCTTATTCTATATAAGAATGTGAAATGCGAAAGATGTATTGTTGGCCAGGCATAGAGTAAAGAAGTATCTGAGGGAAATATTCGATAAATTTCGGAAATTATATTTTACGGCGGAAAGTTCAATAAACGTCTGCAGTCACTTGTTCTTTTTTTTTTTAAGTTTGTTATATAGCCGGCGCTTTTAGTCGCATCATTGAAAGATAATAGCGTAAAATTGATAATTAGCGTAAAATTGTGTCTTGCGATTCTGTACAAGGATATGTGAATAGGCCTACTGCTAACTTTTATGTGGGCAGAGGAAGTTATGTGACTTTCACATCAGATTTTTTCATAATAGATCTTCGAGTTAAATTCCAGGTCGATTCATTAAGCAGGGCTTGCAGAAGAACAAAAGTCTAAAGTTTGATTCTTAACCTTAATTCATATTCGTATACACTGATATAACAAATTCGTAAAATATGGCAACATTTCAAAAAATGCACTGGCAATAATAGTAATAATGTAAGCAAAGGCCTACGATTCGCTGACATGTACTATGTTTCAAGTTTAAAGCAGCCTATAGATTATGAATGAATTAAAGTCAATCTGAAATCAATCTGTCAGGAATTACATTAGGCATATTGTTTGCACAGAAGCGAATAAGAAAAATACATTAAAATATAAAGAAGATATCGGTAACCATACATATCGATAGAATAGCTCCTACGTTTAATTATTCAACTGCTAGTAGTGTTATAAAATCTTTTTTAGTACACGCTCTCTAAAACAGCTGCTTATCGGACTGGTAACACGCCGGAAAGCTGCACTTTAAAGGACAAGTCCGCTAAAATTGCATAAAAGTGCATTCAAACTGCATTCAAAATGCAATTTTAGCGGCCTTGTCCTTTAAAGTCGTCATGGCAATCTATAAACAAAACCCAGATGGCATTGACCAGTCACACCAACTTTAACATGGATTTACGCATATAATTGGTCATAAAACAACAAATTTAAGCCAACACGTTTCTTTATGATAATCAGAAACTTTACCAGGATTTTTCGCAAAACACGGTAGCCCACTTCATCACATGACAACAAATATAAGCCAACAACTTTTCACATTTTGGTTCACTTGAAAAACATTCCTTACCATGGACGAACAGCATTTAAATGCCGTAATAAATCCCTTCTCATAGCCTATTTCTGCCGTGAAGTTGCTGGTAGCCGCTCCAATTCAATATTTCTGGCTTGGATTGAAATTTCCTCGGCATTATCATTTATATTTTCACAAGCTTTTCATAAATACTAGTTGGTATGCAATATTGTTTACAAACCAGGAACTCATATATTATGCATCTATACTACCACATTTGTTATTGCTACGTACGGTCATTGTTGTTTTATGATCTAGATGGCCATGACCATGACTTAAAGAAATGACTGACTGCCTTTCATTATAATTAATTATACGGTATTTTTGTTTTATTTCATACTAGCATGTGCCCGCGGCTTCGCCCGCGATAATTATTTCAAAAATTAAAAATTAAGAGCATAATAGTTAAATCATTATATATATTAACACCTAAATCACGTGGACTACATACCACGATTAGATAGCGTCGCCTGGTAAAAGCGACCTCAGATTCGATTTCCTTGTACAGTGAGTTTCGTCCAAATCGAACAATGTTTGACCATATTTAGGCCTATCCCTCTTCCGTGTAGGTTGAAAATTTCATATGTCTACGGGCCTTGACATTCTAAACAAATGAATCGACCAGCGTGGGCTTACAACAATCTAGCGATCACGATGCATTTATTACCACGGTATGACAAAAATAGCCAAAGCCAACTGCAATTGATTTGACATTGAAATGTATTACTGAAATCTGATGCTTCGACAGCTCTAAAATCACGTTTTCTGTCAGTTTTTCACTCACAACTCGCGAACGAAAGCTAAAATTAAAAATCCGGCTTCGATGCGCATTCGCCCACCTTTCAGCCCATCTATGTTTAAAATTTCAGATCTCTGCGTTCAGTAGATTTCGCTGGGCATCGTGGACAGACAGACAAACACGTCCTTTTATTATTTTAAGATAGCATGTGCCCGCGGCTTCGCCCGCGATAATTATTTCAAAAATTAAAAATTAAAAGCATAATAGTTAAATCATTATATTAACACCTAAATCATGTGGACTATATATCACGATTAGATAGCGTCACCTGGTAAAAGCTACCTCAGATTCGAGTTCCTTGGCTCAGAAAACCCCTGTATAGTGAGTTTCGTCCAAATCGAACAACGTTTGACCATATTTAGGCTAATATTGATTATCCCTATAATAATAATAATAATAATAATAATCCTCTTCGGTGTAGGTTGAAAATTTCATATTATGTTTGCGTGCCTTGACATTAAAAACAATTGAATCGACCAGCGTGAGCTACAACATTCAAGAGATCGCGATGCTTTTATGTCGAAGGAATGACAAAAATAGCCAAAGCCTAGTGTAATTGATTTGTATTACTGAAAGCTCATGCTTCGAAAACGAAATAAATGCACGTTTTCTGCCCGTTTTTCACTCATAACTCTCGAAGGAAAGCGAAAATTAAAATTCCGGATTCGAGGTGCACATTCCGACCCTTTAGTCCGCCTATGTATAAAATTTCAGATCTCTGCGTTGAGTAGATTTCGCTGGGCATCGCGGACAGACAGACAGACAGACAGACAGACGGAGGACAGACACTTCCTTTTATTAATATAGATAATTTATAGAACTTTTACTAAAAAATATTGTATGCACCACGTACGCAAAAACTTTAGCGGACTCATCCAGTATTTCAGCCTCGGCTTTCGCCTCGGCCGCTATACTAGATTCGTCCGCTAAAGCGTTATTTTGCTTACTTGATACATAAATAGCTATTATTTACATTTATTTACACTGACATCGTTAAGAAACGAATCATTCAAGGCGGGCTAACAGTACCAATAAACGATTCGCAATTTGTTAGCCTAGGCCTACGTTATGTTTAATATATTGCGGGCCTAGCAATAATATTGTTGCGTCTTATATCCATTACAAAATTAATATTTATATTAAATTGGAAATGAAAGCATGCTCTTTAGTAAGTAATTTCGCCTATAATTTCTACTTACAGAAACTGATCTGAACGTGAGTTGTTTACTTTAGTTACGGGAGCTCGGCCACTGATTGGCTGTCCGCGAGCCAATCAAAATGCTTCGGATTGTTTTAGAACGAATATTATATTATAATAGATGTGACTCGTTATTACGGCACCGATCAATAGATTATTGGTCAAAATTCAATAGGCTTCTTCCCATGAACGTTATAAATGTGTACAAAAAGTTTCATGAAAATCCGATAAAGCGTATTTGAGTTATGACGCGTACAGACACACGGACGGACAGACGAACATAGCCTACATTTTCCCGTCCCCCCACACAATCGCATAAAATACCATACTGGCACTTAATAATAATAATAATCTAATAATAACAAATAGGATTTGTTGTCATTTAGGCTAACAGTACAAACTAAAATAGACAGTTTCAAGCAATAATAATAATAATAATAATATAATTAAATAACAATAGTTGAGTTATTGTCATATTCATAAGCCTATAATGTTGATTTCTATGCTATTAAGTGAGAGGAATTCGTCAATGTTACAAAACTCATTTTTGATTAACCATGTAGCCTAAGCTTATATGCTAGTCTCGTTTTCAGTTGTTTTAGTGGCAGATCCAATGGAGAACGATGTAATTTACTAACAATATTTTTCATAATTTTTTACAGTCTGTTGTTGTTATCGTCCAAAATCCAACTCTGAATTCGTGAAAATAAGCTTATTACTTTGAAGTACTATAAATGTTGTCTAAATAATTAATTGGTAACCAATTAGAAGCTTATAGGTACTGGGTCCCTTTTTGTTGCACCTACTTTTGTAGCGTAGTGAAATTTGAAAGGTAGGCTTGCTGAAAGAGAAGTTATTCAAGGCTAAATACCATAAAGCAGCAGTTCCCAACCTTTTATGTGCCACGGTCATGGAAAGATTATCTAATAAATGCAACATGATTATCTAATAAATGGAAATGATTAGCAATTTTATTTTGATGTTAATATATATTTTTAGTGAATTATTGAAGAAATGTAATTTAATTCAGGAATCGCACACAATGTGCATTATCGTAACCTAAGACTTAACCTACTGACCCAACACCCTGTCCTGAACCCGGGAATCGAACCCGGGCCGCCGGAGTGGAAGGCAGGCGCGCTACCGACTCACCCACGGCGACGGACTCAAACCCCACCAAATATAGGCCTAATAATTGCCAATATTACGTTGGGGCTATTTTGAAACTATCAGCTTCGCGAGATTTCGCCCATTAGAAAGCACTGTATCTCAGTAAATTATAATCTCCAATCAGTATTTAAATCAATGAATATAAAAAAAAAACCGAAAGACATGTGTTGTTAGCGTTAAATCAAGAAGAAAGAAATCGTACTACGGTACAACTACAGTATTACTAACTACTCTGTGTGTGCAACCCTTTAATGGCAGTTACTCGTATCTTCCTGACAGCAGGAGACAAAATTTATGGGAAACAAGAATATGGTATAATATGGAATTCTGGAAGCGGTGAATTATTAATAAGGCATTTTGCAACATGATGTTTCTGGGTTTAGCATAAACTCTTTTGGTAACAGACATATTTTATTAGGCCTACTATATAGAAGGTTTTGTTGCATCGTTAACATCCACTGCTAAGGATATACTTCCATGGGTAGCATAAGCCAATTAGTGTAAGGATAATATAGTGATTTATGAATGTATAAACATCAGTGGGTCCTTAAACCTCATAGGCCTACTTAGCCTATGTACAGGGTGCGGCATTTAAAGTTTCCCATTTTCAATACTATGTAACACATTTATTTAACAAAGAAATAAGCTTAACTGAACATTTTTAAATGTCTTACGGTCTTGGATTTGCAATTCTAGTCTTACTTTTTGAATGTGATGTTTTTGAGATGCCATCCATTAACTTCAAGACATTGCTGCAATCTCCCTCGTACACTGGCCATTACACTCTTGCGTAACATTTGCAATTTCCTGCAAATCCACGCATAATCCACAAGTGCCCACTTCACAGTCCTAAGGTCGTGGTGTGGTGTGCCATTGCAGCGCAGGGTATTATTGGCCCTTATTTCTTTAAGAGCGATAATGGTGCTTCGGTGACTGTCAACTCTGAACGTTACAATCACATGCTGCAAACTTTCTTCCTACCAGAATTTACACATCGTAACTGGGATATTGAGAGATTGTGGTTTCAACAGGATGGTGTTGTAGGATAACACATACTGCACATCTTTCAATGGACACCCTTCATGCTGCTTTCACCGGCCGAATTCTTTCCAGTTTGGTGATATCCAATGGCCCTTCAAATCTGCCGACCTAACTGCACCAGATTTTTTTCTGTGGGACTATCTGAAGTCTGAAGTTTTCGCTCATGCCCTCCCTGACATTAACAGTCTTAAAAATGCAATTCAGCAGGAAATTGCAAATGTTACACAAGACACCACACACCGTGTAATGGCCATTGTACGAAGGAGATTGCAGCAATGTGTTAAAGTTAATAGAGAGCACCGCAAAGAAATCACATTCAAAAAGTAAGACCAGAATTGTAAATACAAGACTGTAAGACATTTAAAAATGTTCAATGTAGCTTATTTCTTTGTTAAATAAATGTTTTACATGGTATTGAAAATGGGAAACTTTAAATGCCGCACTCTGTACTAACACGACTAGTTGTCGCTGTAAAAGATTACTCTAGCCTGCATCATTTTGCGGTAAGGCATTTAAAAAGTGATTTTAACTAAATAAGGTCTCCTGATTTCAGAAATGTCACTATTTTTTTTTTTATCACATCTAGTTTTCGCGTTTCCTGTCGAAAAATGTGTAATTTTAAGGTCTGTGTAGACCTTCTTGGGGGCTTACAGTAGCTAAACGCAGTAACGGATTTTGAGAGATCTACAAGTTTGGTCTTATGACTTTTTGTCGTATCTCGTATTTGTCTTAGATTGAGTAAGATTTTTTATTTTACGTAGATTTTGTTTATTTTCCTCACATTATGCAATATTTGACACACATAAGACAGATAAAATCGTAAAATTTGGCAGGAATATTGGTACATACAACAGCCATAAGCGTGCAAAATTTGGTGTTTCTAGCTGCCCCATAAGTATAGATAAAACTTGTTGAACAGCCTTGACGTGATTCACATCTAAGACATTCTAATCCTCCATTTATTGACATTGATTTTTATTCAGTTCCAGATGAGCTAGAAACTTGAAATTTAACAGACTTATAGATTTTAGCCTATAACCAATGGAAAAGTTAAAAAAAGTTTTAAAAAGTTCAAATCTTTAATATTTTCCCCTCCAAAATAAACTTTGATTTTTTCATTGCATGTTTGTACGGCTTCGGATGATTTCATAAAAATAAAGGAATAGTCCTTTTGTTGACATGAGGAATTTGCTGCTGTAAATGTTTTCTGTTAATATGCTAGTTATCCCACATATTCCTTCACATATGCTTATTAAATTATCCTAATTTTTCAGTTATTTTTATCTTATTTATCGCTAGTCTATGCTATATAATAAATGTAAAATAAATAAATTTAAAACTGCCTGGCCAATAATCAGACAGTTTTCAGATATAAATAAGTGTAATCCAAAAACAAGTATTTCCCCATGCGAATTTAATGAGTTCTTTGTGAAGTCAGTAAATTATATAAAACTAAACATTGGTGAGACTAATACTAATCCACTTGTTTTATTAAATAATTTTAAAATTGATAAACAAAGATTTGTTTGGAGGAATGTAACTTGTGATGATGTGTTGAATGTAGTTAATAACATGAAGAATAGCAAGACCAAAGATATTTATGATAGCCTATGTCAAACTATTTTATTAAGAAGGTTATACATGTTATATTGGTTCCACTCACATATATTATAAATCTTTCACTTGCTGAAGGTGTTTTTGCAGATCAATTAAAATTATCAATAGTCTGTCCAATTTATGAGAAAGGTCACCAAAAGAATCCTGGAAATTATAGACCGATATCTATCATCACCCTTAATTACTAAGATCTTTGAATATATAATTCATACGCAGGTATATGAATATTTTGAAATAAATAACTATTTTGATATAATCAATTTGGTTTCAGGAAGGGGAAATCAACCATTCATGCAATTGATATGTTACTAAGTGAAATTACAGAACTCTTAGAAAACAAACTTTCATCTAAAGTTTCCTTCTGTGACTTAAGTAAAGGTTTCGATCTGGTTGATCATAATTTGATTTTAAACAAACTTATGTATTACGGCATTCAAGGTAATGCGTTACAGCTATTTAGGTCTTACTTAAGTTTCAGACGACAGAGAGTATATATATATATATTTATATATATATATATATATGTTAATGGTGAATGGTCGGATGATATGTTTTTTAATTATGGCTTGCCTCAGGGGTCTGTGTTAGGACCCCTATTGTTCCTAATTATGGTAAATGACCTTCCGTGTAATATATTGTCGCAATCTCTAATGTATGCTGATGACACCACATTTCTCTGGAAACATGACGATCTGAACTTACTTAATGAATTTAGCAACTTGACTTGTTTGACAGCATCTGAGTGGTTCAATGCAAATGCCTTTCTACTCAATGAACAAAAAACAAAACATATGATTTTTAGTAATAAGAAACGTTGTAAGGATTTAAATTTCATGGAACCAGTAAGATTTTTAGGAGTTGTGTTGGATTGCAACTTAACATGGACAAAACATGTTGATCATATTAGTTCAAAATTGTCGAGGGTTTTATTTTTATTACGTAATCTGAATAATTTTATCACTCCTTCATATGCTAGATGTGCATTTTTTTTCAGTCAGTATTCAGATATGGACTTTTATTTTGGGATAATTGCAGTAGAGTTTCTGATATTTTAATATTGCAGAAGAAAGCTTCTATTTTATCATATGCTGGCTTTTTAGATCATTGTTAGGCCTCTGTTTATTAAATTAGAAATTTTAACTGTATTTAACTTGTACATATTTGATGTTTTAGTATACACTTTGAATCGTTTAGATAACTACAATTTGGTTTCTTATATTCATGGACATAATACACGTCATAATGATAATATTATGATACCCTATTGCAGGTTAAAATAGTACACACAATAGTTATAAAGTCATTGGCAGGAAAATATATAATAAAATCCCGAAGAGGTACTATGACTTGCCAGTTGAGAGACTTAAACATAGATTTTATCTCTGGTTACTATGCAATCCATTTTATTCATTTGACGAATTCTTTAATAAGCCTGATTCTGATATTTTACTTTAATGTGTGTCTATGTGCGAGTATGTGTATGTATTAACAAAATATTGACGAAGCCGATTGTAATTATGCTTAAAGGCCAATAAATATTGTATTGTATTGTATTGTATTGTATGCAATAACTGATATCTCTCATTCTGATGTACCTATTGCAAGAAAACGTGACGTGATACGTAAAAACGGTCAACGGATTCATGTTCAGAGGCCCAGATTAGTTAAGATCACCTATCACACCACTTATCACAAAAAAAAGTTTCAACATGCAGTATCAAAATCTGCATATCGTTGTTTTATTTACAAATTGTCAAAATAACATTTTTCACAATTGCCAATTAACCAGATGTGATAGAGAAAAACTAAATGCATTTCGGATTCAACAGACCGAAGTTAATCAAACACACCTATTTTCGTTTTTACCGGAGAAAATTTTGTCTCTTTTGCAGACTGCTGTTATAGTTCCTACGACTGGAACCCAGGTTTTCATGAATACGTAGTAGCAAAGAAAATTCTGGCCACCACACCATCACTAACACATCATCATTCGAGTATTTCTGGAATTCTCACACAATTAAGCATGTAATCAATAACTGAAACCACGAAAATGAATAAAACAGATCAATATTTGAGTCATTGTAAGCGAGATAGCCCATGGTGAGACAAATGATATAGGCTAACCTATCATAATACTCGCATATCGATCGTCGCGTCATCGATTAGGCCTATCGACTCGCTACATCAACACTTTTCATCAGCTGTGTCATTAATTTTAATATGAAAGTAGGCATGTTTATTAATTTTCATAAATATTGAATTGGTTATCGATGAAAGCATTTTAGCCTCAAGTATGAGAATATATACGTATTGAAGTTCTTTTTTATTTTATATCAATATCTAATTAGTAGATTAATATTGTATCGAATGTAAGTTGCAATTTCATAGTAAGTAACAACTTCAATAGCTGGAAATACGGTAGGTTTACGGTACATAGGCCTACATGAATTTTAAATATCATTACTGTAATTTTTTATCTTAACTTTAGTTCAAGTGCTATTTTATGTTTCTTATTGTATTTTTCTTGAAATGTTTGTATTGTAGGCCTAATTGTAATTTTTGGAATCCAGATATGCTAGAGGAGAATGGAAGACCTAATGGTCTTATCGCTACTAGGCTACATAAATAACTGTAATTTAATTTTTAATTATAATAAATTACTATTAACGAAGATATATTTATTATATATTCCTCGTATGACATCGATAGCCTATGATGACCACAATGAAATCCAACCCCAAAAAATAAAAATAAAAACTTAGTACGAAATGGCATTAGGAAAGAAAGCCATGCGAAGTCTTTGTATTCTTTCACAAACAGCCTAAGTGAGGATGAAGGGGAAAAAATAGAAATGTCCATCTGCTGCTACAAGTTTCAAATACATCGTCAATGTTTATTTTAACTTCGGCTGGGATTTCATTGCTAAAAACGTGCGAAATCTCCCCCTTTTTTCCATTATTTCGCTTTTATTTCCTTTATTTTCTCGCCCTTCCTGTTTGAACTGGACAGAAGCGTCCATCAAGTCCATTCTTGGCTACTACATGCTCACCAAAACAGAATACCTTTCTAAAGATAACAACAAACACTGAATGCGCTGTCCAAGAAGATATGTTTTCTCTTTCATACCCATTCTTATATTCTTTTTTAACTCCTTTCCATCTTCGGAAATGTAAACAAAATCTAGAAGTGGAAAAGAAATAAATTAAAAAGAAAAGTAAAGGCGATAACAAAAAGGGAAAAAAATCAGTACAACCAATATTCTTATTAGTATACACGTCATTCTGTCCTTGCTGAGAACATGTTCTTACATTCCAGCTATGCTACTGTCCGATGACTGGCAAGAAAAAGTACCAGCCCATTTCTGCTCCGTTCTTGCCTTTTGTTCGCGGGAAATAAAAGAAACGCTTATAATAGAATCACTTCATTGAATACGGTATTTCATTGTTCTCATTGTTCCAGGATTGCAGTCACATTATAAATAAGTTTTAGAATCCACCCACAGCAGAGTCTTTAAATAAGGCAGAACAATATTAATCGTATTATTTTGAAAGGAGGGAAGAAATCAGTTTGCTGTAAGTACATTTTTCCCATAACGTTAAATTAAATAATCTTCTAGAAATATTCATCCTACTACAGAATTCTAATCGTAAGCTTGTCAGTAATGAAGCATTTCTAGCGTTTTAAAGTAAGAACTAATTCAATTAAAGGAAAGTTTATTATATAGTAACATAAGTATTGTTTATAATAATAATAATAATAACAACCCCATATTCGTTACTGATCATGCATTTATATAACACGTTCAGCGAAAGCAAACTATTTCATTACTTAATACAAGGCTTCATGCATCTCTCAAAGCAGCAGTAGTCAGTTTTTGAAGTTAGAGGATTGTTTATTTTAATTATTTGAAATATTGTCTAGTTTTATGGGGCTTATTTTATTACTTATATTATTATTTTTTCCTTGAAATACCCATAACAATAGAACTTCTGTAGATAAATCGATCCAGATCAATTAAAAAGCAATTGTGGCATTAGGCCTACGTATGTTAATTGTTTTTATTTCTTCTAAGTCAGCATATTTTGCTTATATTGTATTAATGCAGTTTAACCTTTTCAAATAATGTTAAAATTCTAAAATCTTAAACAGCCAGTGTTACAACGCAACCGATTCAATACATGCTTATGTGCGTTTATCGATTCCAATTTTTATTTTTTATAAATAGTCCTATGATAAATGATGCTGTACTTCTCGCTAAAAATTATATCCATGAAAAAATATTATCCCTACAGCATAAACTTCCATATAAAACATTCAAATGACGAAAAGTTTTACGTTTGTTAGAAATAATATTATAATGTTGTACATACCAGAATATTAGTATAAATTTGGCCTAAGTTATTGTTTGCTGTGTTTTCTCAGCTTATAGGTCAAGTGACCTAACAGGTAGCAATTCAGTACGACAAAAGTTCCTCGATTTTCATTTGAGCGGAACATTTTACACTGCCTTTAAATCGTGATTTGCACATCTTTCAGCTTATTTTTCAGGCAGTTTTTTTTGTGGATCAGTTGCTCTTAACGATATCCTACCATATAATGTTTAATATTTATTTCTCATTCATGTACATACAGGGTGTTTCAAAAATACTTTTGCAAACTTCAGGCATGGGTTCCTGACACCAAGAGAAGGAAAAAAGTTCATATGAACATATGTCCCATAATCCTTGTTTTCTCGTTAGGAACTGTTCAACACATTGGTACACTCATACCACGTCAACACACAAAACTCATAACAAATGCTCGAAATGTCCTCATCTTGCTTCTAAACATGCATGCACTGGTCGAATCATGGACTGTCGCACCCTTTCAAATACTCCGTGATGATGCCGAATGGTTTCGCAGGCTTCCATGACTTGTCGATGAAAAGTTTCTTCATCCGGGATGTCTGCTCCATAAACCAATAGTTTAAGGTGCCCCCAGAGATAAAAATCCATAGGATTGAGGTCGGGAGTTCGGAGTTTTGTGTGTTGACATGTTATGAGTGTACCAATGTGTTGGACAGTTCCTAACGAGAAAAAAAAAGGATTAAGGGACCTTTGTTCATATGAACTTTTTTCCTTCTTTTGGTATAAGGAACCCATGCCCGAAGTTTGTAAAAGTATTTTTGAAACACTCTGTTACAATCCTATCATATACTGTAATAAAAATTGCAAGAGAGAACTATTGAGATGAACGGTTCACTTGTTAGGATGATTTTCACTGTCGCTGTATTTGGCACTTTTTCAAGAATGCTATAATCCCAAAATTTTAGAACATGAGCTAATGAATGTTTAACCCATTCTTATAAATTTACCGGCTAAGCCAAAAGACTGGTAAAAAAATGAGCATACACTTAGGTTTATGGATTGAAGGATTTTTCTTTTATTTCCTATCCCTGACAAAATCATTATTCATTAACATTATTCATATTCACAAAAGCATTTTCGTTTTATGGGAAGTATACGTATAATGAATAAAACATTCGTATTAATCCCGGCCGAAATTATGTATGATAAAGTTCAATTATGAAAATACTAGGCTACGTAATTAGTATACAGCTTATTAACTTACAATTCCCTTTCGAAGTCTTGAAGGAGATACAAGAAGGTTATTAATACGTTTCTCCCTCAAGTAGGCCTACTGCAGCCTATGCCTGGTCTAGGACTCTTATACGTAGGTGTTTAAGGGGGATCTCACACAAAGGAATATGACATTTTCAATTTAGTTTCTTTGTGTTATTTTGCAAAGTAGGCGTTTTTGGACGAATCTGAATTTTCATATTCTATCCATACGATAGGTAGTGGAGGAAGTATTATGTTCTACCCTGAAATTCAATGCCAAGTTTTCAGCGTTAGTGCACGTTTTGGTCTCCTGAATCCAAATAAGTTATGCAGTTTTCACAAACATTTAAGTGTATATGTGTGTGTGTGTGTGTGTGTGTGTGTCTGTGAATGCTCGAGAATGAAAAATGCTATGACTTTCTCTTGTTTACTACTTATGACCGAATTTGAAATAGAATAAAAATGATATATGTAAACTGCGCCACGGAGATATGTAGATGCACTTCTCCAGTTCCACACAAGTGCCTATACCCTTAGCAACCAGGGAAGGCGGTTGAGGCCAGGTAGATTCCTTCACCCACAGGCACCCTCACATTTACACGGGCAGGAGATTTAGGACCAACCGTAATTTCCTCCCCATGAGTCACCTAGTCTACTTCAATCAATCAATCTTGGATTTTTTTAATATGTCATTTTATCTTAAAATGTTTGTTATGTATCAATTCTACACATAATTACAAGAAAAATGACACCAAACAGTGTATAATTTACTTTAACAGGAACATCTATAACAAATACATAAATAAAAGTTACGAGAAAACTGCTTTCAAGTCCTATGTTCCTATTAAAGTAAATTATACATTGTTTGGTGTCATTTTTCTTGTAATTATGTGTAGAATTGATATATAACAAACATTTTAAGATAAAATGACGTATTAAAAAAATCTAAGATTGATTGATTGAAGTAGACTAGGTGACTCACGGGGAGGAAATTACGGTTGGTCCTAAATCTCCTGCCCTTGTAAATGTGAGGGTGCCTTTGGGTGAAGGAATCTACCTGGCCTCAACCGCCTTCCCTGGTTGCTAAGGGTATACATAAAACTGAGAAGTATTGAACAAGGGATACCTGTAAGAAGAACAGCTAAAATAAATGACAATAATTCTCGTCTACTCAAGTGGAGAGAATAATATATAAACAATGAAATATCCCGTTTTGATTTGATTAAGAAGACGTCATATGAGAACAAAGTGCTCATGCAAAAAAAAAAAAAAAAAAAAAAAAAAAAAAAAAAAAAAAAAAAAAAAAAATTAGGGTAGTGTTTTTAACAAAGTGACGAAGCGTTCATGCAAAAGAAAAGCATTTTTTTTTAATGACAAAGCTACTAAGCCTAATATTGTTTAACCACACCTATGCACTTTCATAGCCAGTCCTAAGTCTGGAGAAGTGGGAAGAAAATGTTAGTGCGTTAGTATGACAGTGACGCCATTTAAATGCCGGTGGCGCAGTTTACATATGTCGGTGGCGCAGTTTACATAAGTTATGTCGGTGACGAAGTTTACATCGTGTAGGTTGGGGGAAAAGGTAGAAGTGGCGCAGATTACCTTTTCCCCTTACGACTTTACTAAACAAAATTCTTTTTCTGACAATTTTTTTCGATAATGTCTCTAAAAATAGTACTTATGCTTAGAGTGCTTATGATAATGCTTGTGAATCTACTAAGGGCTAAAACTTTTATTTGAAACATTCTTCATTAAGAATTAACTTATTTTAAAGGTCGTTATAAGTCAACCATCTTAACTCAGACTTTGTCTTGCTGGACGAACAATACATTTTTGCAACAGACTGAAACAGCTGAATGTGAATTACCTTGCAATTCGGCCTCTTATTATACATCAGAATGTGAAGTGATACAGTTGTTTTGCCCACGTTTAGGATATAGAAAGTTATGTGAGTGAATTATATCATATTTTTATTTCCTCTGCTCGTACCATAGGTAGGCGTACTATATGTAGAGGAAGTATTATGTCCATCCCCGAAATTAGAAGTTGATTTTTTAACATAAATATACCATTCGAGGTCCCCTGAACCCAAAAATAATAATTTCAGAAAAAAACATCTGTGTGTGTGTGTGTCTGTGGGTCTGTGAACAGCCTAGCTCGAGAACTAAAAACCGCAAGGAAACAAAATTTTGTTACAGTTAGACACCTTTTTGGAATGTGACAGGAAGATTAGCAACGAATTTCTCTTATTTTTAATGCCACTTTTCATTAAGAAAATTTCGTTTTGCGATTTTCTTAAAAACCGCCTTAACGATTTTATTTAATTTTGTGCGTGAGGTGCTTGACAAAACTTTTATTTGAAACTTTTTTTTCGAAAAAATGTTCCGAAGGGTAGTTATAAGCCACCTACTGTTTGTAGAAACCCAATCTTGCTTGGTGATCAGTAAAGCTGTAGCCTACATCAGGTTGAAACAACTGAATGCGCGCTCTTTGCTCTACGGCCATGCTTAGGATAAAGAACGTTATGTGAGTGCATTAATCAGATTCGTATGTATCCTTCGAGGATGCGATGCATTGTGGCGACAACTTTCCCTTCATTTTTACTAACTATTTACATGAAGGGAATATCATACGTAAAATATTATAGTAACAAGAAGCAACACTTTTATGTAGACAGAGGAAGTTAAGTGTTTCAAATCAGATTTGAAAAAAATTCAAATAGCCTATTCACAAAATAGATGTAGACTAGTCATTGTTTTTGTGACTTGTGATAGGTAAGTGCTGTAAGCAGTAAAGAGGTGATTTTAGAGTAGTTTTTCCTTTAGTAGAACATTTTCACGTCCACCGCTCTCCTCATGCAGCGGGCCCGAGTCAAACATCCCTCCAACGGGGAAGGTAAAACAGAAAAAAAAATTAATTGGTTGATGTCAATTAACAGATACAAATACCACTTATCTGTGTATCAGAAAATCGGAGAGAACTGTTGAATTTTATTTAGATAGGGTACTCATAAATTCTGCAGCTACGCTAATGTATGAGCTCCTTAAAAGTGCACTGAACACAATAAATTCGCGAAAAAATTTGATCTTTTAGAGCTTCCCAGACGTCTAATCCATTGCACCGATTAAACATGTTGGAAACTTGACATATTTTATGAATTGAAATAGTAAAAAATCAAGACCAGTTTACAGAAAACTAAATATCTTATTAGTGATTGGAAAAATAACAATAAAAAAAAACAAGTTTGTAATTGAAAATACAGGGAGAAAAACTTTGAAACTGAAGCATGTTATTCAGCGTGAAGAGTTAAGCTTTTTTATTTTCTTTCAACAATATTTGGTTCTCTTGTGAATTTTCATATCAGAATTGACCTTCAGCACAGTTACAAGCTACAAATTGACTTCTTGAATAAATTTGACTATGCTTCTTTTAAATCACTCCAAGTTCTTTTATTGAAGCAATAATACATTTTAGTATTATTTGGCTGTTTGGTGTCAGATCGATGAATTTTTCATTTTCTGAATTAGACAGTTCTTTTGGCTTTCCATTAACATCTAAACGGATTGAACAATCACCATTATGAATAATTTTCCTCAGGAGTATCTTACGAATTCAGAGAGATTGATTTCAGATTAGGACAACATATAAATTCTTTTTTTTTCCAACGTCAATTTCACAGTCTGTTTCTTGCAGAAAGTTCATTTAAGGTTGGAATATAGGCCTATTTGTTGAAAATCTATATTGAAAGAATAGAAAAACTTTAAATGGTTTTTTCCCCTAATAGCCCTACCATTTCGTATAGTAAGCTTTCTTTTTGTTGGGGTTTGTTTTCATTGTGATCATCATATCGATGTCCTACAAAGAATATGTAATAATTATATTTTCGGTAATAATTTATTCAACATTATGTGCTTTTATTTATTAGAAGGAATTTGAAAACTAATTTATTGTGCAACCCTAAAAGGAACCCTAAAAGTTCACATGTTGCACATTGAGATGCCACATATGAACAGTGATAAAGACGAGAAATTAGTGTAACTAATAAAGTGTCAAACAGTAGATCAACTGACAGAATGGCAAAAATATTTTCGGAAGACCTCAGAAGCTCAAACAGGCTATGATTTGTAATCCATAAAGACAGGATGATGAAGAATGATGATGAAATGACGACTTCTTATTGGCATGGCAACAGCTGTGAGGGAAAGGAAATATTGCGATGTGTTGTCCTTGCAGTGAAGAGGCTGTGAGGTGTGACAGTGATCTCTGAGGTCGCCTTCAGAAGCTCGAGTTGCTGTGGGCCTCACCTTGCCCCAAAGAATTCGGCAAACACACCACGCGATGCGTAACCCTACACTGAAAGTAAACCCCGCCGCCAGCCCAGTCTGCTAGGCAAACAATACAACACAGCAGCCTACAACCTCTACTCCATTTTCTTAAAACAAAAATGCAAGAAGTTCTTGCCGTAACCTCTTTTCAGTGCATCTACTACTCCACTGCTTATGCATAGTAAATAATATGTAGTAACTAGTAAGTCACAAAGTCCCTTGACGGATTCCTATCTCAAAGAGTACAAGAAATGCAATATGACAACATTTACACATTATGAGCTTGTTCTTGATGAAAAATCTAATAAGTTAGTTTATATATCTGGCAATTTCAATATTTCATCTGATTATAAGAGAAATAGGGACAAAACCCTGATGGATTATTATTAGGGACCGGATTCTTAGGTTTTTACCTATTTTTTTCCTTGCTTCCAAAACAAAAAGCGCTCATACACTTTTTCGAATCACGTCCACAGGATTCACCCACATTAATTCTGAAATACCTAAATGGGGTATAAAAACCTAAATACACCTAAACGGGATATAAAACCTAAAATATATAATTTAGGCTACTTTTTTGTCTTTTTTATTTGTCAGTTGAGGAATCGATATTTTGCGGAGAGACAATAATTTTTGTCGGGTTGAAATTAATACCACCAGAGATTCGTTCAACCCATTGTCGTCTAGGATGGACTGTATCAAGAGAGGAAGTGTAGAGTACCGGCGTATTCCTTTTAAAATATTCGTACGAACAACCATTGTTGCCGTGTATGAACAAGGATATAGAATTCTGTGTTTTAAAGCGTTTGTTTGCTATTAAGCCTTGTACTATCTTGTTATTCACACTGAGTGGTCACACTGTGTTTTAAGTAGACGTGTTAATTATGTATTGAATCCTATGTAGAACATTCAAATTCATTCTACCTTAAAACGATATTTTGGACAAAAAACCTAAAAAAAAACTATTTCACCTAATGGAAAACCTAAAACAGTGTTTTTAAAAACCTAAAATCCGGTCCCTAATTACTATTATTATTTTTTATTCAAAACTGTTTCATCTATGAATTTTGTGCAGAGTTGATTTTCACGAAAGTTAAATAATAAAAAATATCTATAGTCTATCTTATTGGAGCGGAGAAACGATGATGATGATGATAATAATAATAATAATAATAATAACTTAATGTCGTGTATATCGTGAATAATGCAAAGAGAGTAAATTAACAATTAAAATTACATAGCCTAGGCCTATACATATTTACAGATGAATCCAAAAATTAATTTAAATTATAAAAATTATTTCCTCCATATCGTTGGAGTAAATTTATTTTAAATCTCACAATAGGCAGACCCTGAGTATAAAGAGGTAAACTACTAAATAAATAAATAAATAAATAAATAAATATATATAATTATTTATAGCCATAGCAGGAAAGTTACGCTTTGTTGCAATAGACGATAGGCTAGTTATGTATTGTAGCCTACAGTAGTTTGCAAATTTCTTAACAAATGTTTGTTTCATAATTACAGTACCTTATGCTTATACCGGAATTTATTTAATAAACTGTGTTTAGACTTTAATGGTCATAAAGAAGAGCCGTTGTTTTCCAGTCCATCGAAAATTAAGTTCTATCCGACATCTAAATATTGGTCGAAATAGATAGGGGAGAGTTGCCGAAGTTGGACCGCTGCTTAAGTTGGACCTCCTTCATATTTCGCTATGTGTTAATAACTTAAACCTTCAAGTTGGCTTACTGGTGAGAAATGTTGTCAAGGACAGGTGATCCAACGGTCAGTTGGCTGCAGCTTTGAAGAAAGAATAACTGCTATTATTGTGTTCTCCTCGTTTGTGTAACAAGAGTCGCGCTACAAATTATAAGCTATTGTGCAAAGTAAGAGTAAGCAAAACAATTACATACATTATATTTTACAATTGCCTTTCATTAGTTAATAACTAAATATAGTAAAATTAGTTTTACATTTTGTGAGTCCTTGTAGCATCATATTTCTTTACATGGCGTCCGGTTGCCGAAGTTGGACCACTGCGTGTTTCCTAATTTGGACCACCATAACTTCCATTCTTGATCTCAGCATATAAGCAGATTTTGTATATTTGGTATATTTTACATTTTTTATGCAATTTGTTTCCTATGTTATTCTTTGTTTCTTATTTGAAGCACTTTATCAGTACAAAACAGTTTGCTTCTAATTTACAAATTATAATTAATGGTTTTGTATAATAGGCCCTAACTAACTTACTTTAAATGCCATGTGTGCGTAATAAATTTGTTAAAATACAGGTTCTTTAAAATATTACAATTATTATTTTTTTACTCACAGTTTTACCATCGGTCCAAGCAACCGGTTTCCTAATTCGGACCATTTGCAGACTTCTACATTTTAAATTGTAGGCCTTGGAGGTATATATCTATACAAAATATAATACTACCAGATGAAAGTGTATAAAATGTAGATTGCTGTACAATATATTTTGTATCAATTAAATACATAATAAAGGCGTGAGGTAACAAAATGTAAAATCGGTCCAACATAGGCAACCTTCCCCTAATTCCAAAAGAGATGCGACACAGCGTGCCTGAAGCACACGGCTGTCTAGAGTTCATTCTTGTCTAAATAGGCTGTACAATTATATAGGCCTGTAGGACCACAGAAACAAATAGTTACATAGACCCGCCTATAGGCTAACTTAGATCTCTTTACCCTGTGCTCAGCGGTACAGTGTGTGTTTGTGTGTATATATGCGTTTGTGTGTGTTACTGTATGTTTGGTGTATGCGTGGTTGTTGGTGTTGATTGTCGGCCTATGCGTTTAAGATTGTGTATGCATTTATGCTTTTATGTGTTTGTGTTTATTTGTTCATTCGTGTTAGACCTACTGTATTCTTTAACAATATTATCAGGATACTATCACATCATTACGCCGTAGCGTAGTGGTTGAGGCGCTGCGCTACAAACCGGAAGGTCGCGGGTTCGATCCCCGATGAGGTCGTTGGAGTTTTTCAATTGGCCTAATCCTTCTGGTGGCACTATGGCCCTGGGGTCGACTCAGCCTCTAACAGAAATGAGTACCAGGAGCAATCCTGGGGGTAAAGGCGGCCGGTGCGTAAGGCTGACAACCTTACCACCTTCATGTGCCGATGTCTAAAAATCTGGGAGCCTCAACCTCCTGGAACCCTGTGGGCCTCCATGGCCTGTAATGGGGAACACTATCACATCATATCCCTTCCTAAATCACCAAATAGTGTATATACCATATTGGCAAGATAATTCTTAATACTTTTTAGTGTGTTTCACGATGACCGAAAAATTCTGTAGGCATATAGGCTATTTTAAATTTCATAATTCACAAAGACAACAGCTATTGATGATAAAATAAAAGCTACTTACTAAATAGAGGAATTTTGTTTAAAATAAACATTAAGCTAAAGATTAAAATAAAATAGACCTATAATCCTTATAAGCAGGGCCCGGATTCTAATGACATGTCATATATTTATTGATGCTGCATAGACATTACCAACTTGTGGATAAATACTAATCATGGCCTCTAGATTATAGAAATGCATTTTTATTAGGTCATTTTTTGTCATTTTATGCCATTTTATATTTTTAGGGCATTTTTTTCAATTTTAGGTCATTATTTTGTCATTTTCGTGTCATTTGCTTCCTTATTTAGTCATTTTCATGTATTTACATTGAGTGTATTAACTGTTTTCGTCGCTAGCGTTGGTGTCTTTGAAGTGTTTATTGCAAGAAGGAAAAATTCGGCTTTAAGTGTTGACATGTCTCAATCGGAAATGAGAATCAAAGAAACGCCAAAATTTTGTATTATATTAGGCCTACTATTGTTATTAGATTGACTTGGCACCAGAGTCTGCCACCTGCTTGGATTTGAGAGTGCAAACTACTGTTTACCCTCAATAAACAACAATATAATCCGGCAGACCACAAAAGGATGTGCCGAATTTTGACTCACCAATGTCTCAGTGCCAGTATAAATCCCCGTGAGAAAAGTACATTCACAACATTACAGTTATTTACAGTTTTTACAATTATGTACAAACTACTCTAATTTTTTATAAATGAAATATCAGTTTTTAGGTCATTTTTTATAATTATTAAGTCATTTTCTTTAAAATTCAGGGTCATTTTATAGGTCGTTTTTCAAACAATCTTAGGTCATCAGAATCCGGGACCTGCTTATAAGTGATGTAATATTAACTAAAACTGGGGGGCTGGGGGGATTTAAATTATGAAGCCACAGTGTAAGCTTACTACATAGACTGAATGTAGGCTATAAATAAAGACGCAATGGAAAGGGGAACTGGAAACCGAATTTCTCTAAGACACTAACCATACATCTAGCTCAAAGTCAAATATCATAGAACAAGTATTGGGCTATGACTTTCTTTCATAGGAAAAGCCCTATTTAATTTTACAGTAGACCTTTTTTTAGGCTGATTCACCTGCAATTTTTGGTAGAAGGATAGGGGATGAAGAACTGCCACAGCCAATAGGAGCACACATAAAGATAAACAACCATACCCTACTCCACTAAAATACAGTTAAATCGAAAATATCTCCCAATCCGTCGGAAATGGTGGTTGAAAGTTCATTGTAGCCTACCATATATCATAGGCCTAGTGCTACACGGTACCAAAAGCAATTTAAATTTACATTTTAACACATTAGTTATTACTAAACATATTTTAATAATAGCGACAATGCCCAGGATTGAATTCTACAAACCACGATTTTAATTATGTACGCTTTAAGAATGCGATGATCAACTCCTTGGATTTCCAGCGGTACTAATCCTCAAAGCTGTTTTCACAAAGGGTAAATATCCATAATTATTGAAATTTGCATAATCTACTTTCCTGAAGTATGTCGGAGGGTAACTATTGCATGTTTTGAAGGAGGTTGAACGCCACTGCTCTACGATTTGTCGAAAATATTTGTTTCGGGTCGAATCGATAGCATACTTTCACTACACTTGAATTTACATTTATCTTCTTTTCAAACTGAGTTTTAACAGTGGAGAGTAAATCTAATAAAACAAAATTGTCACTAGCGTTGTTCTTGACGCTATTGACATAGTTAAATAATATCATCTTTAGCTAATAGCCTAGCTATTGAAGATGCGCTGATAAAAACAACTAAATAATTTAACCTGGAAAGACGAAAAAGCATTGGACTTAATCAACATTCAGACTTAGGCAGTCTAGCGAAAAGTTCAGCTAACAGGTTATTTTTTCTTGTGATTACAACAAGATCTAGTAAGAAAATTTGATCCTATTTTAATTTGAATAGACCTAACTTACAGATATCTGGCTCATTTGGTTCTCCGAGCAGCTACCGAATGAATAGAAACCATCCATGTTTTGTGCAACTAATACCCCGTAAACATAGACAACACGCTTTACTACAAGTGTTTCTCCACTGGAGTCCCACACTTCAAATCCCCAGGTAGGTTAATGTGAAGTTTATAAATTATAATCTTGCAATGCATGTAGATTTAGATGCAGATATTTCGACCTGTAGATCCTGTGTTGAGCGAGGCTCAAGGATATAGAACACGTCTGATCAAAATATAGCCTACAACATAGTTATGACAACAATGTACAGAACTGTAGGCTGCCAAAATTATTTAAGTTGGAAATAAATATTCATCCATATTGTAGAAGGTGTAGGTTATTAAAAATTCCTTGAGAGGTCTTTTGAAAGATTAGCATTTGCTTTTAATACTTAATAATTTATTGATTCTTGGAAGCTTATAGTCAGTGTATTAATAGTTATTGGAATATTCTAGGATCATGATCATAGTTATGTTAATATAATACTGTGGAATGTTATTATCATTCCCGTTTTGGAATTAGGCTATTACTAGTTCGGTTTTCCGTAAAACAATAAAAATCTAAATTGGAGCAAAGCATCAGTTTATTCATAAAAATTACCTTTTTTAAAAATCCCATACCCTTCATTGCATTTGGAAATTTATAGTCATGTGGTTTGAATATATGCTTTTCACACTGAGGGACATTTACAGGCCGGAACATGGTGAGATCAGAGTACTAAGTAACCAACCAACCAACCAACCAACCAACCACCCGAAAGTGCCACCATTATTGACCCGGAGGTGGCAACACCTTCCAATTCAAAGATGAACAAATCCATTCAACAACTACCAAGGATGAATAGCTTTATGATCGGCTTGGATTATCTGCAATGTCTAAATTAATTTCCATGCAATGCTTTACAATAACAATTTACAGTGATAGTAACGAAGCCTGTACATGTTTTGCAATTTAGGCCTAAATCTGAAGTTCATTCACCCAGATATTGATAATATAGTATTATCTACTGTATCTAATCAACTAGTCCGCCAGTTCACTTACAGAAAAACACATGCGATACTTGTTCTCATAAACCAAGGTGTAGGGACTTTGAAACCGAATGGTCCTTGCTTGCATTGTTTGATTTTCCATATTCTTTCTTCTACCCTCTACTATAATTATGGCGTTTTCAGTTTATTCAGCTTCGCTTCTTCAGATGCATTCGGGTAATTAAAAAATCCCTTTAGGCAGGCCTACAGGCGGAGGTAGATTTCGAAGTGCTTTTGGTTTAATTTATTGTCGCTGCATAGCACTCTTTTTCTTTAGCCTTGGCATGGTAAACCTGCAGTAATAAGAACTGAATTCGGTAAAGAGGAAGAGCCTACAATCATTTGTTTTGACAACAAGAATAGGATATAATATTCTGGGAGGCCGTGCGCAAGATCAGCAATGAATAAAATTAGCAAAGCCGCTAAACAAGACAAAATTATGATATTATAATAATTCTTTTAAGTGTTATTATTTTCAAACATTAAAATCTCGCGTCATATGAGAGCTATCAGGAAACTATTTATTGATTTGTAGAGTACTCATCAAGAGCTTTTCAACGATACCCCACAAGACGTGGTTTCAAAAGTTTCTAATTTTCATCCCCCACCTCCACCCCCACCCTCACGCGAACCCCCGAATTGTTGGTGTCACTGTGAACTCCATAGGGAGTACTCTAATTTATTCAAACAAAGTTTCCCTCTATACTTCATAGGGGCCGAGATATAAATGTTTTAAAATTTCAACCCCCTCCCCCAACCACCCCCTTGGGCCAATTTTGCCCATTAACGAACTTGTCCGAACTATTGGGCCTAGAAATAACATAATAAAATTTGGTTCAAATATCTTCAAAATTACGGCCGCTATCGTGTAAAGATATATATATATATATATAGGCTATATATAAATATCACAAAATTTTTTTTTGAACGGGCGGTGGTTTCGTACTTAGGGGAGCATGAAACGTAAAGATATGAAAGAATTTTTCGAAAATCATAAAGTGGTATCCATTGCAATAGGTAGATTTTTCTTCGAAAATCTACCTAAAAATAATGGTAAAATTAGCTCAAGTTTTATAAAATTACGTAAACTAACAATGCAATTATTTAGGGGTACGCCGTGGCGCAATTGGTTGACTGTGACTGTGGGGTAGACTTAGCCTATAATAGTGATGAGTACCAGGAGCAATCCTGGGAGTGAAGGTGTCACCTTCATGTGCTGAACTCTGGGAGCCTCAACCTTCTGGAACTCTAAGAGCCTTTACAGAATGCAATCTAATAATCTAACATTAAATTATAAAATTGAAATTGTCGAAAATTAAATTATAAATTTCTGTTAAACTGAAATAGGTATTGATAAATTCCATATTTATTTTTTCCTATGAGGGATATAATTTGTGTTGTATAGTGTGTAAAATAATTCCAGCTATTTCCTCAAATTTTTGTTTTATAAATGTTCTTGTTATAGTGTCAGCTTAATAGCTTTGCCATTTCTAAAATCTATAGTTGTCAATATTATAAAACATTTAAAAAATTTACTGTGGGATGCATGATATAGGCTACTTCGGCTTTTATTCCGCCATTTTCAGGTCCTTTTCCTTTCAACCTTTGAAATGGATCAACGAATAGAATAAGATCATAGCTTACTTATGAGAATCAAATGAAGCCCGCAATTAATTTTTTCCCACTATTTTACTGCAGGAAGAATGCTTGCTTGTAAATTATTTTTCCATATAGTCCCCTCCCAGTTCAATGCACTTGCGCCACCGGATAGGAAGTGCTTTGATACAGCGTGAGAAAATTTATTTTGGTTGACGCTGTAGCCACTCGTGCACCGCCTATTTGACGTCTTCATCAGACTTGAACTTCTGCCCTCCAAAATACTCCTTTAATAGACCAAAAATGTGAAAATCTGATAGTGACAAATCTGGCGAGTATGGCGGATGTGGGAGGCACTTGAAGCGAATGTCATAGATGGTTTTCGTGGTTGCACGAGCAGAATGAGGACGGGCGTTATCATGTTGAAGCAAAACACCTGCACTCAGCAATCCCCTTCGCTTTGGCACCATCAGACTTCCACGTTTTTGGTCTATTAAAGGAGCACCTTGGTGGCATAAGCTCAAGTGTGATGAAGACGTCCAATCGGCAGTGCAGGAGTGGATACAGTGTCAACCAATAAAACTTTTCTCACGCGGTATCGAAGTACTTCCTATCAGATGGGGTAAGTACATTGAACTGCGAGGGGACTATGTGGAAAAATAATGTACAAGCAAGCATTCTTCCTGCAGTAAAATAGTGGGGGAAAAATAATTGCGGTTTTCATTTGATTTTCCCTCGTATTAGTATAGTATACTATGTTCTACTTCTAATAAGTAAGCTAGTAAACTGCCATAAAGCTTCATCTTACAGTGAAATGTGCAATTTGGAGTAGCTAACATGGGGTGTTGAAATGGAGGTTTGCTAGGAATGCGACATTGCGGCAGGTTGAGTGCTCCAAATTCTTTGCTTTGAATTGTGGAGGGACAAAGGTAGCTTTGTAATGGTATATCCTCGGAAATCGTGTGGTAATGTTGACTCACTGACATTCCGCAAGCAAGAGACACCGGAGCGAGTCACAGACCCTTTGTACTAATACTTTTTTATATATGACCTTATCCTGTACATAGCAGCCTGTGTAGGTCCATAGAAAACAAAATGCTTTCCAAAGGAATGTTCTCATTTTAAATATTATGTTCTTCGGTTCTTCGTTAGTTTTGGATAATGCTAGGACCTTATACACAGTTACTAATGTTCACTAAATTGTGACATAATCTAAATGCATATCCTTCTATAGCCTAATAATAAAATAGGCTAATGAAAATACTCAATTTTTTATTCAAGTAAACTTCATTTGTAGAAAGAAGTACATTACAGTTTTCATAGCCTAACCATTACTGAAGTAAACCTTTTCACTGCTATTGACATATTAATTCGTCACTTCAAAAACTGTATAAAAGAAGAAATAAAAAATATATAAAGCAATGCTATATGTAAAATGTGAAGATTTTTATTCTTGTATTATGATTGTTATCCATAGAAACTAACTGTTCTACTGAAATTTTCTGCACGGATTTCAAACTTATGTCCCACTGATGTTTTCACTTGAGGACTGCTTATATTATTGTAAAAAGTCAGCCTTGTAAAGGCTAACATATAACATATGTTCTTTGGTTATGCCCATCTGAATTATGGAAATTTTATTCTTAGAGAGCAAACATAATGTTCTTTGCAGTGTTGCCATACGTACGACTATAGTCGTACACATACGACTATTTCATAGATTTGTACGACGTACGACGCAAACATGTGTCGTATGCCTATTCATACGACTATTTTTAATATTAGCTTTTTATACTATTATTTTCTGTTTATGTTTTAGCAATCTACTGCAGAATATTTTCAATTTTGATAAATATGGAGTTTTTTCGTAGTTTATTTTGTATAGACATGTCGCTAAATGAATGGCGGAAAGTTATAATAGCCATTGTCGAATAAAACTCAGTCCCTGCGGTGCCGCATCTCGCTTAAGTTGTATTGTTGTATCGTTATTGCTACTTCTCTCATTATTCTTCTCCAGCATTTATATTTCAGCCGCACGTGTGCAAAACGAAGCAAACCAAACCTCTAAAGAAATTATTCCGATAAAGAGCAGTTGGTCTTATTGTTTTTGTTTTATTTTGACCAAACATAATAATCATATCATTGTTATTATTAATAGTATATGTTGACACGTGCATATCAAAAGTGGCTCTATACTTTTCTTTAAATGATATTTAGAAATCTTACTTTCTTATGGTTTGTAATTTATTAATATTTTATTAATATTATTATTATTATTTCAATTTCTTCCTGCAACATCTGCGGATAGCCGATGACAAAGAGTACCAACAACAATGGGTATATGTATACAGTTACGAGAGACCAATCAGACCAATGGGGGTAAACAGGTCAGCATGCGTGAGTGGAGCAGTGGCACGTTATAGAATTTACAAAAGCATATTTTAACCACCAATCTTGCATTTATAGAAAAAATGTCTGTATAGAGTACCTCACTTGGCAGTCATTATTATAATATTATTATTACCATTATTATTATTATTATTATTATTATTATTATTATTATTATTATTATTATTATTATTATTATTATTATTATTATTATTATTATTATTATTATTATCATCATCATCATCATCATTATCCTGACTATTCGCAAAGTGTACGACGATTTTAACTATCGTACGACTATTTTCAATGGTTGGTACGACTGTTTTACGTTTCTGATCTGGCAACCCTGGTTCTTTGTATTATAACATGAAAATAACATAGGCCTACTTTTATTTTTTGGCTAGAATTCTTCAAAAGGCTGTGGTAATTTTTGGAAAGTAACAAATTAATTTTGAGAGCTGGGTTAGCATATTAGTTACTAGAATTCTAACAATTAAATCAGAGCAAAAATGTATTTGGCTGTGATCTTTCTAAGTAATTCTAATGTTTCTAAGATTTATGTGCATTAAAATCACGCCTGCTTCTCATAGAGTTGCCGTAACAAATAAAAAAATAAAAAATACCAATTTTATTATTTGGCTAATTAGCCTGTCACTTACAACCTATCGTTCTTGCTAATCACACAGCTGGTTAATTAGATCACTGTTCGTAAGCTCACACAGACAGAATTACGCCTACACTTTTCTTTTGAACTCTAGAAGATAAAAACGTCTACTTCCAATAAAATTGGAAGATTATGTTTAAACTATATATATATATATATATATATATATATATATATTCATCCAATTTTGTATTCAATAATATCGATATCCAGAGTTAGATGATGGGTGATCAAATTTTCGAATGTGTATAGACTATATTTATGTCTGTGTAGATGCGCGCGCACGCCAATTGTTTGTTCATCGTGAAGATAACAGCAGAAATGTCTATATTCTAATAGAATTCTTTAAAAAATCGTAACTTTTATCTCAGTCGTGTTCAAAATAGTATTTCGAAGGTAACTCATTTCGCAAGTTTTTCTCTCAAATACGTTTAGGCCTATCCAGACTATTTTATAATAAATGATTTCTTCTTCCCCTAGTTGAGTTTACCATAATATAACAGATTTTAAATATTAAATAAGGTCAATGAAGTCACCAACGCCGTCGTAAAATAAGACAGAACAACAACAACAAATATTAAAATTTTAAACGAAATATGTCTACTCAATACTTTTTCACTATATTTAATCTCGGCCTAATTTTTATAGTGAAGTGCTTATAATGTTACCTCTAAAACCAACCCCTCCCCCATCATACAAGGCCTTAATGAGATAAGTTAGGATGAACAGGTTATGTAAGACTTAAGAGAAATACCAACTAAAACCCCCAGATAGCACTGAATGGGGAAAAAATAACGTATCCTATTTATCTTTATTTATCTTTACCATTATTACTGGACTAGGTGGAATGATTCAAAGTTTTAAAATAACTAAGGCCCGGTACCACTGGAGGTCTAAAACTCAGTGCAAATTTAGGTTCAAGACAGTATAATAATAAGGTATTATTAAAAAATTCATACCTAGTGATGCTAATATTGATTTCTTTTTTAAAAAAAGAAAAAAATACTTAGTGTCATCTTTCGAAACCTTCAACAGAAATAAATTTTCAACGCTCGTTTTTCATTTTTTCCAACTTTTCCCATTAAATTTATAAATGTATAAAATAAACCTCTATTAAATTTGTTTGATCCTACACATTAGTTTTGATTAACTTCTCGGATTTTTTTTTTAGATTTTCTTTACTGCAAAGTTAACATTAAAATATAACTTGCATTGTGTACTTGTGCATTTAGGCTATTTCATTGCACGCTACGTAATACATTAAACCATAACAGTAATAGACAAGTCAGTACTATAAACTCAAACAAAATCGACTATATACAGTTCTTGTTTTTGTATACACCAAGTCTACAAAGTAAAAAAAAAAGTATTTAGGAACTAGTTATTATATCATTCAATTACATTATAATTGCACTGTGGTCAAAAAATTCAGAAATAGAATAAAAAGGGCTTTCCACTAGCCAAGTGTACAATTTACATTTAAACAGATTTGAAGACAACTTAGTGATTTCGAATGGTGATTTATTAAACATTCTTAATCCTAACACTTCATAACTGTTCAATGATTTTGATAATCTATTATATGGCACATCTATCTTATTATTGTGCCTAGTATTTTATTTATGTATATCTTGTCTCAATGTATGGCATGTGAAATTATTTTTCGTGTACTGCAAAACATTGTAAATATAAAGATTAATTACAGTAAGACAACCTAACTTAATAAACAACGGCTTGCAGTGGTCCAATGTATGGAAATGTGTTATTATACTAACTACTTTTTTTTTGTAGGATAAGGATACGTTGAGCATGAACACTGTTTCCCCATAGTAATATACCATAAGAAATGACACTCTGAAAAAATGCAAAATAAGCGGATCTCACATAGTTATCTGGTACACAGTTTTTCAGGTTTCTCATAGATATAGGTATTACCCTAGACAACTTGGTGGAAATAAAATTAACATGCGGTTCCCAAGTTAACTTCATATCTAAGTATAAACCTAAAAATTTAACACTCTGTGGATTATTATGCACTGGCAAATCTTTAAGACTAAAATACATTTTCTGAGTTTTACTGTCATTTTGTAAAAACCCATTTGCCCTGAACCAAAGTGAAGCTTGTGACAGAGTATTTTCAGTTACATTTTGAAGGTCATTAAAATCAGAATTAGAATTTAGAAAAGTTATGTCATGTGCATACAGTATTGTTTCAGTGTTCAAAAAATATGGCATGTCGTTAACCATTAATATAAACAACAAAGGTCCCAACACTGAGCCCTGTGGAACTCCAAACTTAAGTTCAACTATGTCAGTCTTATTATTACCTATACATACATAGCCTTGGCAAATAATTCAGAAATTTTCTCTCTCCACAGTGCGATAAAAAATACCTATGCAATATTGTGTTAGGCCATAAACAGATTAAGTGACAACATAATGTGAAAGATGTGAGCAGAGTAAGCAATATCAATGGCTTCCGTTTAGAGAGAGTAGCCTAGGTCAAAGTAGAGCTGATCAACATAGATGACCATTGAGTTAAACTGTATGTTAAGTCTCGACAGCAGCCATTGTGTCTGTTCTTGTTAAAAATATCTACCCAGGAAGGATAAATATAAGCAAACGAACGGTACTAGAAAATTTTTTCTGAAGAAGGGAAATTCTAGGCCTTGCTCTTTTTCTAAATAACCTTATAACAACTTGTTTACTAACGTTAAATACAACCCACTTACTTGGCCTTTGCAACAAAATATATTTTAGAGAAACAGTTTTCCTCATATTTACGTAGCCTATGTCTCAAATTTTCACACGAATTGCGGTCCATATGAATTGCTGCCCAACATGTTGCGAGGAACGTCTGAGTTGGGACAGGTAATTCGGTTTTGGCCAGCCTATTGGCGATATCTGTTTAAAAAGTTATAGGCCTATACAACAATGTCACTGTCCTAAGGGTTTTTTTGTGGTGGCGAGTACAAAATTGTTAACCTATTTGTCCGTTCATTATTGAAGATAATTAATTCAAGTTTTATGTTGTCTGTATTCAGTGTTGGGTCATTTATTAGACTTAACAGCAATAATACCCAAAATGTATTTAGTAGTTACGAATTTCGGTGGTATTCGTGGCATGGTAGGGTTAGGGTACATTGAATCACAACAAACATAGCACTTAGCACATGCCTTAGTCCATTAATCTGATAATGATCGTAATGGATCTATAATTTGAAAATTTAAGCTATGACATGAAGAGATCTGAACTAACCGTATTGCTGCTAAGAATGTTAACATTCTGAGTTTAATGTAAAAGCAAAACACAGAGTAATAATCAATCAGGGCCGCAACTAATACGTAAGGCGTGGCTGCAACTAACCTTCTTAGCCGGATAAATTATTGGTTCGCCGCAACTCATAACCTATTCCTTCCATAGGCGTAACCAGGCCGACCATATGGGGGGTTATAACATCCGGGGGGTCTGAGGGGTATGGAATACCCCCCCAGGGAGAGGGGGGTTCGGGGATCCTCCCCCGGAAAATTTTAAAATTAAGATGCACAATAATGAGTTTTAAGCTTCCCACTCTTTATCCTCGTATTAAGTAATTTATAAGCAGACTTAAAAAAATTGTACAATTTTCCTTTTTTTAAATCAATGGGGGGTTCAAACCCCCAACCCCCCCCCCCCCCCCTCGTTACGCCTCTGATACCTTCATGTCTATCTAAAATTCCGGAGGAACGCTCATCGTCCAGAATATTTCCCAGATTTCATTTGAGGAAAGAAAAACTGTTTAACATTTTTCGAACAAACCAATTTTTTTTCATCCTTACAAAGTTATGGAACAGTTTTTAGGCCTTATTACACTGAATGAATGTAAACAATTTATTAGTAATATCATAATAGATAAGAGTGAATTGAAAGAAATTATGCCTGCTGTGATTAATTTCTTGTGTATGACTATGTATCAACATATCTCCACATGTTGAAATTTTCGGACAGTCCCATATGTTCTTGAAATGAGGGACATCAAATTACGCAATGTCTAATTTACGATTGTAAAATTCTGTAAAATATTATCAGGAGAATATTGAAACAGCAAATCGCAATCAGAGGAGGAAATTGACCAACCACGGGTATTGACGACAAGATTCGAGGACGCATTTTCTAGATTTATGAATACAATTATTGGCTTCACCAACCTCGTAATAATCGTGTAAAATTTATAAATGTTGCACACATTCTACTTAGCTTTTATTTAAAAAAATAGAAATTTACTATAATTAGTTAAAGGATACCATTAGATAGATATAGTGTCAGCCAGACAAATTTCTTCTCACTTGTTGTAACTAATAGAAAAAATAAAATTAAAGAAACTAAAACATACAGGGTAATAAAATAAAAATAAATAATAAAGACTGTGTTTGCTTAGGCTATAAAATTTCTATGTCTTCACAGAAGAGAATTCTCAATTCCAGTAAGTTTATAATGTTCTTTTAAAACTCTTTAAATAGCCTAATTTTGATAAAAAGGAATTGATTTGTGTTCTTGTCTTTAAATTAAAATGATTGAACCATAATTGACATTAACAAGTTAGGGTTATTTATTGTAATGATTCAAAGATACATTCTAATCTGTTCTATCAGGAAGCACTAACGGAAATGAGATTTACTGCTAAATATTGATTATGTTTACTCCTACTTACACCAGAAGTCGTCAACACACAGCAATGAAAGCAAAATTTGTGCAACTTTGATCTCATGAAGGGCGAAAATCAATCTTACAATGCAGGCAAAAACACCTTAGCCTACTGTCGAATGTTTCCCCTTTTTTTAGGGCGTTCTCGAAAGTGACATGTTGACAGATATAGATTTCCAGAATAGTTACCTAAACAGCAGACGCACCATATTTACATTCCCTAAGAGTATTTTATAATACATATGTCATCATTTTACTTACAGTGCTAAACAAACAATTTCATTTAAAATATAGACCTACTAATTTTTACGGAGGCTTGGATGCAGTTCTATTTATTGTATATTGTTGGTATTCTTTATTATAGTCTTTCTCTAAGCCTATATAACGGTGAAAATGCTCGAATCATAAAACAGGCCATTTCCTCCACATAGGATAGGCCTACTTATCTTTGGAATTAATTATTTTTCTCTCAAAATCATAGAAATATTAATTTGTGTGATTATTTCCAAAAATTCCATTTGGCTAATTGGGGCTATTTGTCTACTTTTCTTATTCTAACTTAAGGGGACCCGTACTTGGGAATATATCTTGGGAATATATAATATATATATATTTTCCACCATCAAAATATGGCAGATAATTTAGTTACTATTTAATTATTTATCTGCAGTGTTGGGAGCCAGTAAATTCGTCCGATGGAAATCAATATCTACATTCTGACATGTAAACTTGTCCGCATATCTACTTAATGCTGCATCTTAGAAATAATGTAAACTCCTCCGAAAGCTAAAGAGAACATTTATTTCTATTTTATCAAGGCTTAGGACTGGCAAGTGGCATAGTTGTCACTCATGCAAAAAAATTAATCTAGCCCGGACAAGTTTTCTTGAATTAAAATAAGAAGTAATTTTAATAAAATCTAGTGTGGCTAAATTCCCTGCTATATATTTTTCAAGAGCTTTGCATGTGCTCAGTAGCTTAGGCCTATTCCCAGTAGCTCATTTAATTCTTCTCTGTATACTTATACTTCGCAACTTGAGGTATGTTTCCGTCAGAAATTCTTTTAAAACGTTGATAATATCGTGAATGTTTGGATCAGCAGTGTCAAAATTCCCGTTAAAATTTGCGTGAATAGAGTCACATGTGTTAGTTGTGTGGCAAACGCTATTGGAGCCCATATGTAGGCCATGGAGGGAACGTAGCGTCTTCTGATATTATCAACCAAATAGAAAATTTTACTAGCTGTTCATCTTCTGGGCACTAGGCGGACGAATTTGCATGTTCGAAATGCGATGTGTTTACGACTTTCAGACGAGTTTAACTTACATTTCCTCGCAGTATTTGGTGGTACCCGGTGGTACCTAATAAAAGAGAAGAGGAAACTCTCTGAACGCATATACAGCAGGGATGTACTAAAAATGTCAATGTCCATTTGCCGCTAGTTACAGTTTTCTCTACAAAAGTACTTTTTCTCAGCTAGTGTTATCATTAACCTACTTCGGATTTTTAGGAAATAGCTTTTCGGTACTAGGCTACATAATTTAACATAGCGATTCTATAAAATGTATATTTAGGCTCTATAAAAATTCGCTTACCCGCGTTGCACCCATTTTTGCGTAGGCCTATAATCGGAAGTTTTCTGACTTTCTTTTCTGTAAATGAAGACATTATTATTATTATTGTCATTGTTATTATTGTTATTGTTATTGTTGTTGTTAAAAATGACAGCATTTTACATTACCCTATACTCCGTGTTGAATTAATTTCAAATGTTGCGGGAATATCCTAAGCTATAAAAATAGTTTCTGTAGTGCCAATAGTTTGTGAGAGAAAATAAGGACTACAATAAAAAGAATTCGGCCTATTATTAGATACGTCAAGATAGGTGTTCCTGGTCTCCTAAAGTATTCAGCTCTTTCGGATAAGAAAACGCCAAATAAGATATAGACTATAGGCTCTAAAGCGGAAACGTTTACTTTATTACAAGCCTTTTATTAATTTTGATATGTCTGAGAGATTTCTGAGGCAATTTACGCATGGGAGTTTTAAAACAACTTGAATTTTCAATCACTTTTAGTTCAGATTCATTGATTTTGCAAGTCTCTCTCTCTCTCTTTCCCTCCCTTGTAAACACTGGGAAGGTAATACATCGCCCCTCTTGTTGACTTTCCACCAAGAAGCAATATTATTATCCCCTGCTCATCCGATTACTCGAGCCCATTGCAAAAAAGAAATTAGAAATTAAGTTAGCACCACGTCGCGCCTCCACGTCCCTCTATATATGCGTTGCCAACTGTTTTAAGCTCAGCAAACATCCCTCCACTGTTTTATTAAAACTCACACAACCTTAGTCTATTCCACTGAGAATGCAGCATGTTCTGTGGAGGTTTAAAAGATTGCTTTGAATAAATGGAAATTAGGATATTTAAGTAACCTATAGGCTTACGCCTAACTATTCACTTTCGTTAATATATTACGTTAAATGTTCATAAACATTATTTGTCCAATGCCCTAAAGTTTTATTTAATAGATATGACCACCTTATAAGGCTACCCACATTAGCCTATAAGTTAGGCCTAAATAAAGATACCCAAGAAATTTTGCCATTAATTTACAATCAATTTATTATATTTGAGTGAAATAACTAAGTATAATAAATGCTTCAATATGTGTTTACAATATATAACTTATTTGTGCACATTTTAGGCCTACTGAAATAGTATGATAAATTCTTCTATATGTATTTACAATATACAACTTATTTGTGCATATTTTAGGCCTACTGAAATAGAATATATATATATATATATATATATATATATATATATATATATATATTATATAGCCTATATACACTCACCCACGGCGGCGGACATAATAATACATATTTTAGGCCTACAGAAATTATATATATAGGCCTACACTCAAATATCGTAAACATATTGTAGGCCTATATTTGATCTGCTGAAAATTTACACACAATTCAACCTAAATAGACAGCTGAAACATTTATTAAGTTATATTGTTATTTCACTGAAACATAATAAAATGAGTGTAAATTAATGGCAAAATATCTGGATGTCTTTATTTATATTGAGGTTATTAGGTGATCATATCTTTTACATAACTTAATTACAGTTAAAGTGAGTTTTCAATTTATAAGCAAGTGTATAATAATTGTCGCCATATCAATAAGTAAAAATAATAGTTAAAGCTAAGCCTATGTTTGCCACTTCTGATTGTGGCTGAAGTAATTAAGTAGTTAGACTGAATGAGACGTTTAGGATACTTTTAAATTCACTCAGTAAAATTTAAGCATAATTACCTTCCCTTTTTTATTTACAGCCAACATCAATATCCTTAATTCTAAACGATACTATGACGTTATTGTGTATGAACGTGCTATTATAAACTAATAGCTTATAAATTATAATAGGCCTATGTTGTTGATTGAATGGTAGTCCATTATTGATATTCCGTCTTCGAGCACAAGTTATTCTTAAATAGATTTTATGTTACAAGAGGAAAGAAAACAGTGTTATTGAAGAAATCATGAAAATACCTGTAGAAAATTTATTCGAGATTTTAAAAGAATTTTCGAATAAGTTAGTTTCTAACAGTCTATGGCCTATATTTAAAGGCCTACATTAAAAATGTTATTTTGTCTAGTATTACAAGTATTGTGAAAACCATTTCTAATGGTCAGATCATGAACATTTTTTAACACGGATCTATATCACTTTTTGAAATAAGCTTACGTAGGCCTATATTGATGTAGATGTAGATATCTCGTCCTCTAGGCTAGATCCGTGTTGAGCGAAGCTCAAGGATAGTCTATAGTACACGTCAGATTACAATAGACAAGCTTGTAAACTTATTCAAACTGGAAATATTTATCCATATTGAAGAAGTTGTGAGTTATTAAAAATTCCTTGAGTGATCTTTTGAAAGATTTGCCATTTGCTTTTAATACATAATTTAATGTTTCTTGGAAGTGTATTTTAAATTGGAAGCTTATTTTGTACGCTAATGAAGCGATTCAAAATATGAACAGACTCTACACTAAATTTTAAGTGAATCTATATCCCAGTGAAGAGACAGACTAGGCCTATTGGGCGATTAAACTTTCAAGGAAAATTTATCATGGGTAGGCTATGTAATAATTGAATCAGGGCGAAATAGTGATTCCTCTAAAAATTATAGACTTAAATCTAATTAACTATCTTCAATGAGATAACAGATATTTCTTAATTTATCAATAGACCTATGCCTTTAAAATATCGTTATAGCATAAAGTATTCTTACCAGCTAACGAATTTAACATCGAAGACACATTTGCTTCTTCGGTATCTGTAGGCTTACATTGTAGATGCATTAATGTCTACAGCGAGGTATGTAAGGGATCTAAAAGATGTTTGACTGGTCAGGAAAGCCTAAATCTTTGGGTATAGCAATGTTTCAACGGTTGAGAACGAAACAGAAGGCGATTCGCTATACAGGAGAAATTTTTCTATAAAGAGAATATTCTCATGTAGGCCTATGTCCAACAGATACAATAATCTGTGGTTCATGAATGATTATATAGGCCTATAAGTTATCTATTTTCTTTAAAGGTTTGAAAATTCGTAAAATTTTTATTCTTATTTTTAAGCACATAAATTGGTCTCTACAAGAAATTGAGTAACACAGCATAGGCCAAATTGGATTTAAACAGATTAGGCCTTGCTGATTGTTCCATGGCGGTTTGGGTTAAGATAAGGAAAGTATCGATTTACGCGTGTTAATTTTCTTCATAAAAAGACATACGGTATCCTAAATAATTCGTTATTTTGTCTCTCCGTGCCTCAGGTGGTCTACTATAGGTGCAGGAGGTATTGTTTACACCTGAAATTTGATTTAGAGTTATCAGTATTATTAAGTTTGGCCATACGCGCGCGCGCGCACACACACACACAAAAGTTGTATAACTTAGGCTATTACTTTCATTTTAAATGGATATTTATTCGCAAAAGTTCTGTGAAGGTTTGCTATAAACTGCTCACTCCTCCCACAAATTCGCACTTTAAGATTGCCGCGCGAACTTTACGCGCACTTCTGCAATACTGGAACGTATTCTGTTTGAGAAATTGCAGCAAAAATATTGTATGATTTATTCTTAAGGTAGAGAAAGGCATGAGAATATATAAATTAAGATTTTTATTATTCCTTTAGATGTTCTTGAATAAATATACAATATGAAACGTTACGTTGTGTTTTCCATTCGGCTACTTCCAAATAGCATTAAGCGTGCAAAATTGTATTTACTTCCTGAATAGCCTATATAATAGTTAGTAGGTTTTATTTATGCTGACTTTATTGTCACTCCTGAGTCTTTTCCTTTCAAAAGTTGTTATTATTATGTAGTCAATAGCTAAAATAAATATTTTTATCGTCATTGACAAAAAACAAATTTGGGATTTGATTACTGATTTGATAATATACAGGCCTTTAGCGTTGATATATTATTTTTTGAAGTTTAAGATAAGCCTAATCGTTGGCCTATGAAGGTAGAAAGAGTATAGCTTAGGCTAGACAAAGCCAAGTCTTTTATCTTCAGTAGGTCTATAAAATAAACCGTAAACTGTACGCACCGTCTTAAGCCTAAAATAACAAAAGGCATTTTTCCTTTATAGAATAATAGGCCTAAGCCTACATCGAACATTTAGGTTAGATAGAACCATTGATATGTTATGGAATATCATACGCAAAAAGGGTTACTTTACTATTATTTGTGATTTCATGATATAGGCCTACAGGCCCAATGTAATTTTCTCTCATAAATTACTCATATAGGTTAATGCTTATGATATAAAGAAAAGTGAAATACAAATAAGCGTACCTGTCGTATTTAATAGGTAGGCTTAACTCTGACAACTTAGAACGTCGAATATGTCTTCCCAGGCAGCTACCAAGCTTTCACAGAGGTAAACACGCTAATAAATAATACGAATTAATAATTAACAATAATAAATCCCTCAAATTGAAGCGCCTACAATAATGGAAGATATCACTGCTATAAAATGATGAAAGAGTCCGGAATTTTCACCGATATGGCGAAAAAAGTTCAAGGACGAAGGAGGTTTTAGACAGATATGTGAAAATGAAAAGAACCAGATATAATGATAATAATTAATCAATTATTTCTTTCTTTCTTTCTTTCTTTCTTTTTCGCAGTTTCACCTCCCCCTTTTTAGGATTTAAGCGACCCAAGCCGCCCGGGCCTTACAGGGCCGCGACCTGTCGGGAGAGGGATTATCTTTGGATCACATACATACTTTTTTGACCAGACAAGGACATGGAGGGCCTCCCCGGATGAGTGATCAGCCCAACGCGGGGCCACCTCCGAGACAACACGAACACATAGGACGATACACACCATTCACACACACACTCACTCCAAACTAGGCGAGGATGGGGATGAAGATGATAATGACGGCCAGATGATATCCGGGGACCACAAGGGCCTAAAGTTACCTGACATTTGTCTCACAGGTGAGGGAAAACCCCGGAAAAAACCTCACCTAGGTAACTTGACCCGACCAGGAATCGAACCCGGGACCGCTGCGTGAGAGGATTGAACGCATCCCCTGAGCCACAGCGGTGGACTAATAAATTATTTAACAAATAATATTCATAAATTAATGAAGTGATATTATGTAGGCCTATACATCTCTTAAATGCTTTCTTAATGTTTTTATTTTCAGGTCAAAGGAATTGTTCCATGAAGCTTTCTTAATATAGGCCTAGTCTAATAGTAAAGTTTATGTTATCACGATAGAACTCTCCAGATTGGTGGTTATTAGGGTTCGGATGTTTATGACCTAAAAAAGTGGAAAATATGTCTGTAAATATGCCCTTAAAAGACTAAATATGACCCAAAAATCCTAAATAAAACCTAATAAAATAACGCATTTTCAAAAAATGAGTGTTCCAATTAAAACGTTTACAGACACCAAATTCTTACATCACATGAATTGAATCAGATAATCACTTTTTAACAATTTTACAGATTTACAGTTTTACTTGTAATGAACATCTATTTTTGAAGAATATGCTCCTGTTTGCTCGCTTAATTAGTTCCAAATACTCCTAATATTTTGAAGACCTTACATGTCCCCATACAATATGAACAATTGCATTAATTATAAAATTTAACTTATCTATTAATTTGCCATAAATAATAATTAATGAAATAAATTTCAAATTTAACTCGGTCATGTAGTGCATAGCCTACAATATAAAATTGTGCTCCTTTACCAAATTTATAACTAAAATATGCTGTTGTATTAAAAATATGGTCAAAATATGACGAAGACCACAAAAATGACCAAAATATGACTGTATGTGCAAAATAAAAATGGTCCACTTAGGATAACAAGCATGATATTCACATTAATTTGCGTTTTCGGCGAGAACGGAGGCCAGGATAAAATATATGACATGTCATGAACATCCGAACCTTAGTGATTATGATTGATAGACTGTATAAGTAATTGCTTTCGCAACACATGTCTGTCTGTTTCTATTACTTTGAATTTCCTGAACAGGAGCAGGTATGTTGTGTGCAAAGCGGTAGGCAACCCATACACCTGTGCATACCAAGTCCACTCCAATATTGACACAGCAAACGAAACTAGGATTGAACATTAAAACCTTTAGCTTTCAGTCACTTCAAACACTCTGTGTCCTTTTTTGCACTCTGCAAGTAGTCAGATTTTAAATGTGACATAATTTGAAAGAGATGAAGATATGTTTGAAAATCTTTTGTCTGTGTTAACTTAGCCTGGTAAATTTACATTTTTAAATGGAATACAGACTGACAATGTGGAGTGAAGACATTCATGCTAATTGCAAGGAGTCGGATTGGCTACGATATTGTACTTTAATGAAACATAACACTAGAAGCATGTATAGTTTTTATGCCGGTGTAAGTGTCTTAGAAAATAATTACTAAAAAGCTACAGGACTCTACAGTGACTATATTCATGAAAAGCTTAACTAAGCTCATTATCATCTTATGACGAATAAAAGTGAATGTCAAATAATGTAATTCCGTGGTTGAAAGCCTCATCTCAGAATGTACCCTGAAGATTGATGAAATCATTCTTTTTGTCCACTCAGATAATACAATTTTAAGAAAGTGTTATGGAAAAGATTATGAAATGTAGCCTAAGTGTGAAAGACTGAAGAAATAATTAAATAAACCATATTAGAGTTTATTTTACTTCAGACTTAGCGCTTAGGATTTTTAGTCCTAATGAACAGTAGACTAAGTTAGATATTCTCTGCATTACAGGATGCCCAAGGGATATTTGGACCATTCATTCTGAAGGAAGGTATTCCCGTGAAAACCCAACAATTAAGTAAGTTTACATTATAAAATATAAAGGTTTACTACTTACTTATAAACTCAAGAGAACATGTTCTGATCAAGTACCACATTTTAAAAATGTTCTTTCATTAGTTTTGTATTAGGCCTATAATATGGTTACAAAATTTATTAATTAAATTTCGGAAAAGATATTGCACATGAAGCCTTCGTGTTATTTACGAAAAATTATTATCCTAAGCGGAGAGCGTAATTTTTCGTTGAAACGGCAATCGTAATGTAATCTAGGCTACATTTCCCATCGCCGGATGATAGTTCACTCATTTATTGTAAATCTAAATCTTCGTGAATCATACTTTTTTCTAAACATACTGCGAGAACTATGGCAGAATTCTTTTTTAAAGACAGCTATGTGTTTCCTAGTTTAACATAGGCAAAGTCGGTTTTTGATTCCTGCAAATTTAAAATCTAAATTGCTTTTACATCTTAGAGAATTTATTAAGTTAGCGAATTCATTTCAGATCTTCATATTTAATTAATTTAAATCTGCGGCTACTCAATGGTAAAATCTAGATTGAGGTCTGGATGTTCGATATAATCTCCTTCCATTTATAATACCTGAAGAGCGGCTGGTGACTTACATCCATTTATCTCTGTTTTGACGAATCTGTAAGCTGGGAAACCTTTCATCCTAATCCAAACGAATTGATGGGAAACTCTAAGATATCGTCATCTTAAATTTACAATCGCGTGGGGCTAGGTCCTATAAATTACAGTAGGCTACGTGTCATTAGTAGGCCTACATATTCGAATCACTTATATTTTGTGTAAGTTAGGCCTAGAGTTAAAAAAATTATTATTAAGGACTTTTATAGGCCTATATGTGGGCTATTTTAAATAAATAAAAATCCTTGTAGGCTATTTAAGTCTATTTTAAGCCTGAAAGAATGTTGGATTAGAAATTAATACAGAAAGAACTAAGTATAAGGTCACGAAACGTCAAAATAACGTGTTATAAAATATGAGAACAGCAGACAAAGCTTTCGAAGAAGTGAAGAAATTCAAATATCTGGAAGCAATAAGTGCACATTAAGTTATAGGCTAAATAACAGGTTATTATATTAAGTGTCGGCTAAAATCAGCAAATGCTTGTTTTTATGTAATCCAAAACTTTTGTCTTCTCGTCTTCTGTTCAGAAATCTAAAAGTAAAAATATATAAGACAATTATCCTGTCGGTATTATTAGCCTATATGGATATGAGACATGGTCCATTAGTCTTTGGTAATAACATGGGCCTAATCTGAGTGTGTTCGAAAACAGGGTGCTTAGGAAAATATTCGGACCTAAGAGAAATGAAAACGGGGATTTAGAATGCTGCATAATGACGAGCTTCATAGCCTGTACTCTTCACCGAACATAGGAAGGGTGATTAAATCACGAAGGATGAAATGGGCTGGACATGCTGCGAGGTGGAGGAGGATAGATAACTTATCTAAAAAATATTGACTGGGAAACCCGAAGGGAAGAGACCGCTTGGAAGTCCTAGACGCAGATGGGATTAGAATACATTAAAGGGAAGTAGGATTTGCGAGGGCTTGTTGGAAGGCATTAGCACAGAATAGAGTTGGATGGCGGGCTCATGTAAGCGCGGCATTGAACCTCCGGTTTCCATAAAATAGATAAATTAGTATTCCTTTAGCTTGCTTATGAATTGTCTACTGCCATTGTAAGTAAGAGTGTAAAGGCAATTTTAAATTCCCATGCATATCAGGCCTACTTCTTTACTCGAACCTTTAGGAAGACCCACTATAGTTTTGTGTTTGACCTGGAAATTCGATTGCTAATATTCAGCACTTAACTAATATCATGGTAAAATTTAGAGAAAAATGCTTTTTTGCGCGTCCATCTGTGTGTGCGCGCCTAAATTATCTGTCTGTGAACAGCATGGTAGTAGGAATACAAAAGCGAGAAATTGTATCAGAACTAAACTAAATTTTGTACACAGTTTGCTTGTAGACTAATAATACCTAAAAAAATATTTAAGGTTATTTCGACAACTACTTCGTATAAATTTTCTGAAAAATAGTCACTTCAGCTTTCCTACGAATTCAGGCGTTAAGTTCTGCGTCTTACAGCTGGAGGTGAGATTAAGACAACCGGTAAGGCCTAGGCTACGTTAGGCCTATTATATCAATCCCTCTAACTTTTAATATATTTAATTTATTATTCCAGACATAGAATAGGCCTACACTCATAGCCTATTTGCTATTTGTGACTTTACTTCCTTTCTGTTTCTTAATTTTGACTTAAATATTAATCAGCTATGTAACTTAGGTTTGATGCTACTAGTTGCCACATGCGCAAACAAGATTAAAATAATGTCTACTTCATAAGGCATTCGCAACTTGTCGACCATCTTGAACAGCTGTTAGCGATTAATTAAAATTCACGTAAGCAATGTTTTTTTATTTTTCACTAACGTCGACAAGACAGTAGCCCTAGCAATGCACACACGTTAAGTGCATAACCGAGACTCGGGAATTTTAAAAAATCGGCACAAGTTTTTCTAACTTCCCTTCGTCTTTGAGATTGAGGAAACCAAGCAAACCCCAAGTTATTATTATTATTATTATTATTATTATTATTATTATTTCACGGTAAAAGCATTGAACATAAAGATCGACCCTGATACTTTCCGTTCTAGATACTTCTTAGTTTTATGAAAATGTAATGAGTAAAATTTAATTGTCTCTATAATTTACTTTTTTCTATGCTAGCCTTTAACACGTAGGCCCTATATGCGAGAAAGTTTGTGCAACATATTTTTGCACCATTTATTTAAATATTGAAGTTACAATGAAAGAAGCGATGATTTTTTAGTGTTGGAGTATGGTGACATTATTTCTTGATGGCTCTGGAAATGTTTCCGCTGTTGCACTCAGAACATAAGTTTCACAAGGAAGAAAGAAAGGTAGAAAATCGTAAGCTCAAATAGACCTACTACTTCCAGAATGGCGCTACTAGAACATGGTTGTAGATTACTGGTTATAGATTACTGGCATAGGCCATTAGGCCTATGTTCTTTTTTAGGCCGTTTAATTTGGAGTATTGATTAGGCTACTCAAGGGGCTCAAGTAAAATTGTGATTACCAACTTACAAATGTTTTCTTCCGAAATCTGAATATTATTAGGCCCATAGAACAATCAAAGCGTTCTAGAGAAAGCAAAACAAATTACTTTTATAAAAATTTAAGTCATTATTTGCAATGAAATATTATGGATTGAAGGGAGATTATTAATTCCAATTACGGTTCTAATAGTAGGTCTAAGTTATTAATAGCCTACATAAGTTACTACTACAGGCCTGAAATTTATAAGTCAATAGGCCAACATCTCTTTACGATGTTTTTGGGGTCGCATCGTGAAGGCGTTTGACTATTCGAATAGCCTGTAGCCAAGAGAACGAAGTGACTCACGTATGGCCTAGACATCACATGTTCTTTTAATGAGTCTAAAGTGACCCATAACTGCGTAAAGAAGTTATTTTATTGACTTCCAAAGCAACTTTGTCAGAAAATTGCCTAATCAAGAAGTGCCCATAACGTAGCCCAATAGAATATGAAATAGAATATTTCAGGACATAAATCATGTAAATGAAAGTCTTCATTACAAAAAAGGTGTATGTAGGCTAAGATTTTAAGATCAAGCTGGACCCGTGTCATGATTATCGTATTAGGCCTAAAGCATGAGTAAAACACGAGCCTGACTACCTAGGTAAATAATTAGGAGAGGCCTATTTAGCTTACATAAACTTGATCAGTAATCATCGATAATTCAGCAGTCACATCGGATAATTTAGCAGTTATCATGTTTTTAGGCTACGATGTAGAATCGGAAGTTTTAACGGATTCCTCCGCTATATTTGTTTTCGTTTTAGAAGCTGATCTCAAGAAGCATCCTATGTTAAATCTAGTCCTGTAAGGACAAGGAAAGGCCTATATGATTAGCGTTAGGGATATTTACTATCAATGAAATATTATTAATTGGCTTGATATGTAATAATAATAATAATAATAATAATAATAATAAATTATTAGTAAGTGCTGAGTAATGGAACCCCGTAAGAAGAAACGGTCAATTTATCTGTAAGCGCGCGTGTAAATTCATTTCCATGGCAGGACTGGATCACTGTCAAATAAATAACAGTGCACATTTTTGTAAGTTAGAATGCAAATTAATCGTCAACATAACTTATCGCAATTTTGAAGATATAAACTTACTCACAGGCCTAATCGCCAATCTATTAGCCTACTAGCGAACACTCTTCATTTTATAGTGTAATCTTATTGTTAAATTAGATCAAGAACTAGGACCCTTAGTGATCCAACATAATTTACTGTATCCAGAACACATCAGATTGAATAAGAAAAAATACGCTGCGAAAATATAGGCCTAAGGTCTGGACTATTTAAAACGGAAATTCTCCAATTCAATAAGTTAAATATAATTTAAAATACCATATCATCTATAGGTTATTTCAGCTGTAGCAGTGAAAGATATAAGTAGAAGCAATAGGCCTTTGCGTTTGGCTAAAAACCCGCATTTAGCTAGCAGATGTAGCTTAATAACATGTTCATTTGAACTCACTGACGACGATCAAATGATCTGACAATGTATTTTAAATGTTGATTATTGGCGGGATGCTTTTCATATTTGAACGTAACTTGTGAAATGTAGTAAATTGAAATAGCAAAGAATAAATTACCCAATGTTAGTAGGCCTATCTTATTGACTAGAGGCAATTGGATGAAGGTGTTATGTGACAGTTTCGTAAAAATTGAGTTAGATAACTAGATGGTGGTGTTTTGCTCCACTCTATCTTCTAAACTGACTTTTATTGTTATTGAACAATAAACCCCAAGTTTATTGATCTATAACAATAAAACTCAGTTTAGAACATCATAGCGACCAACCTGAAGAGAAACAACTGATATATGAACCTACCATCCCATTTTACAAGCAAAAGTATCATCTCGATTATATAGAGGTAGCCTAATTGGCTTCGTGGTGGGTACTCGTGGAACTATACCCTCAGTTTTTATAAAATTTTGGAATGAATTTGACCTGCCAAAATCAGAGATCGAATTGCTAGTTGTTATGACAATACGTGGTTCGTTAAACATCATGAGGTAGCTTATTATCTGTACATCATCATCACGGTTTTTTTAATGTATGTTTACATCTTCCGTATTCTCAATCTCCAAGCATCTCTATCCTCCCATAGATTCTCAGAAATGTTCTTCTCCTTCATGGCTTCTTGTATCCCAATAAATCATGCCTTCTTTGGTCTGCCTCTCTTCCATCTGAAGATCTTCTTTGGTAATTTCTCCTCCCCCATCCTTCTCACATGACCATGCAACACAAGTTGCTTTTCTTTAATTTCATCTATTAAGTTATAGTGAGTTGTGCTTTCATTTGTTCCCGAATTTCTTCATTTCTAATTCTTTCCATCCTAGAAGTGCTATTTGTTCTTCTCTAAAAATCCATTTCTGTTGCTAATAATTTTCTTTCCTCTCTCTTTTTAATTGGCCAAATTTCTGAACAGTAGCCTATTGTACTATCATCTGTATAACCTACAATAATTCAAATCTTGCAAAGGGATGTTTTTATTTTCAACTAACTTACATTAAGGTAACCTACATGTAATCGATGTCAAATGTAATCTATATGTTAACTTCTATATTGATTTGTTTACTTCGTCCACAGCGGCAACCTCCCAATGCAGGAAGTTGTTGTACATATTACGTGCAAGTCAATAAAGTGGAACATAACACCACCATCCAGTCATGCAACTTAGTTTTTATGAAAATATCATATTACAGCTTCATCCACTTGCCTCTTGTCAATGCTATTGGTGAGATTATTAGGTGCCGTGCTGAGAATGACCCGGAAGAGCTTAGTGTAACACCATTGTGCAGCATTTCCATCTGAAAACTTCAGGCTGACACACAAGGGTCTGGTTTCAGTTCTCACTCAATAAGGATTATGCCTAGGCTACAAAGCTAAGGGTTTTCCATAATTAAGTAAACAAAATATTTAATTTAATTGAAGGGCTCAGAAAAAAAAAAGTTGGTAGGCCTACAAGTGACATCAGCCAAAAATGTTATTTCAAGTGATAAAATTACCTTCAGATGTGTGAATATCTCAGGGATTATTTTTATTTCTAAATTGAAGAATATTAAAAATTTTAACGGAAAAAAAATTACCCTCATTTTCCCTTGGTTCTTTACTTAACTGAGAGTACGTTCACCACATGAAATAAAATTTTCTGCACTTGTGTCACCTTTCTTCTAAGTCCTTCAATTGAAGGCATATTGCACACAATGTCACATAATTATGGCCTAACTGCAATCTTAGAAATATTTTATATTAAACTATTTTTAATAAACTGTTGAAAAGGCTATTTTAAAATGTAACTTTCATTTTATTTTGTGTTGCAATATGGTTAGACTGAAGCTAAGATAATAGAAATATTCACTACCCATTAAATATATGGTTTTCTGAGCATGGTGTCACATATAGCAGGAAAGTCCGTTGTCACAGGTATTGATCATGTGGGCTGTCACGTGTTCACTGCTTTGCATGCCGGAGCACTGGGTTCACTTTCTTGAGTGTTGTTGTCGCACAGGGGGAGGGTTATTTTGGGTTACTTACTTGCAAATCTCGGATCGTTGGCCGTGGCTCCATACCAGCCGGCGGCTGCCGCAGCTGAATTTCGCATGTCGCCATAGTGCGTGGAGATGTCGGAACCATTGCAGTACTGCGTAGGGAACTGGTGATGCGAGAGCTGTCCCACGTGCATGTAAGGGTTGGCCGCCATCACTGCTCCTGTAGGACTGGGTGCCGCGGGAGCGCTACTCACTATAGTTCCTCCTCCTCCGGTACTGCTGCCGGCGCTACTTCCGCCGGTACTGCTTCGGTACGGTGACGGTGGTGCTCCGGATCCCGATAACTCTAATTTACGATAAGATTCCTCTATCGGACTAAGGATGTCTGTGACTGAGAACGGTGTGGTATGCGGTTGGTGCTGATGGTGCTGCTTGGGGCTCAAGGACATAGCCAGGTCTGCACCATTGAGTTCCGGAAGGAGGCCATGGAGGTCCGCGGCCGCGGAACGGGCCAGGGCAGCGGCCGCCGCGACTTCCTGCTCCTGCTGGGTCAGGTTGGCCAGCAGCGAGAAACCCGCCGGGACAGGAACCGAGACCGAGGACGACGAGACCACTGGGAGAGCCAGTGTGCAGGAGGTGGCCCCCGCAGACATGCGCTGCCTACACACTCCACTTGCCTCTTGTTATCACCACACAGCTGCCACACAGCTCCTCGCGATCCAGCGGAAACTCTTCAAGTGCACCGCTCTTCTCCCAGGGGAAGGAATTATGGGTAATAAATCTCAGATGAGAGGAGGAGCCTAGGCGGGCCAATGCCGTGCTGCCTCACAGACCACGCCTCCCGCTAGATACACCCTATACGCCCCATCTGCTACAGGTAACGCGTCCATTACATTTTTACTTGTAAGGGGTAATGAAAAAAAGAGGACGGATAGTTTTCAAGAAGACTCATAGTTGTGATCCTGCTGATGTCCTTGCGATTGTTTTTTTCATTCTTCCAGTCGTGATGTCGATATCTTCTTACAAAGCCCACTTCAAACATAACTCACTTTTTACTGCTCTAAATAGTTACTATGAATTTTGTTGACTGTACGTTTTATTTGTATGACTACAAACGAGACTATTTTTTTACGTTCAGCTCTGTAAGTCTAATAGTCTAGCGTATATTATTTGAACAGTAAAGTATTAGTCATAAAGGCTACCAAATAAGTTAGGCCTATAGGTCTAGGTCTACGTTAACAATATAGGCTAGGTAGGCCTATGGAGATCACTTCCACCAAAAAAGGTATAGAATAGGCCTAACGTATGTCCTGGTAGAACGGATATGACTTAGAATTATAATAACCTCAATTGTTTATATAGGCTAGATATTTTATTTGATTTAGCTTATGATCCTAATGTACTTTTCTATAGGCCTACATGATTAACTCTGCTGCAGTTAAATTCTCTTATCGTTTCAAAACACTGAGTTAAGGAGCGACTTCAACGATGCGGATCTGTGATGCAATAAAGCGAATCGTGCTTGATAAACCGTGCCGCAATCACTTCATAGCAAGAGCGGAATGATAACATTGGCCTCAAAGTGAAACGCGTCTTCAAAAACAAAATAAAGAAATCAGACTCCACTCCGTATCCATTGCGAATGGGACATATTAGGCTCATAAGCTATAGACAAAAATTCTAGCTTGGAAATTCACGCAGTCTATTCTTTCTTGAATTTAGGCCTATAATCAAAACTGAGCAACCTATCTGTATGAGCAGGTCCATATTAGCTGCATTTCTGAATTTAGATACAGCAGGTATTTACAGTTTTAACATTTTTTACAAAATTAGACTAAGTTAATGTTTGTTGCTGTAAACTTACAGTATCTCCCAATGAACAATGTATATAGGCTATTCCTAAAGGTTACTAGATAGGCATAAAGCAGTCCATCATTTCGCTTACAGATATAACTCAAGGAACTTTTTCTCTACCTAACCCCTTATTTAGGGAATTAGGCTACAAGGCGAGCTTTGTTCGTTTATGTCGGTGACTTGCATTAAATCTATCATTTTTCTCCCTGTTATCTCCTATCTCGCTAATTCTGATTTTTTTTCGAATATATTATCCGACTCATTAAATTCGTTCATACTTATATTAAATAATTAGGTCTAACCATTTCACTGTTAATGACGTATAAATTCGTATTAAAAATGCGTAAAAGCAGAATTACTAGTTTAGGCTAATAGAGTAATTATTTAAGTTATGTTAAAATAGCCTATGGGTTTTTTTATTCTTAGGCCTATGTTACGGTTGCCATTCCTGGAAACCAACTGCCCAACTGCTTCACTAAATGTTTTTCGTATTGATTTCAAACATCAAATGCACATCAGTAGGCCTATGTAGATCAGTTAGGCCACACATAATACAAGAAAGTCGTGATAGCCTATGGCCATTCGACCTTATTTATTCATTAACATAATATTTTAGTGTCCGCGGCGTGGTCTTGTGGTTAGTGTCGCTGACTACAGATCCGTCGGCCCGGGTTCGATTCCCGGTACCTCCTCGGATTTTTCTGAGGTAGGGAAGTCTGGTAGGGGTGCACTCAGCCTCGTGATTCAAACTGAGGAGCTACTTGATAGAGAAGTAGCGGCTCCGGTCAAGAAAACCACCATTAACGGCCGTGGGTGTCGGTATGCTGACCACATGCCCCCAATCCTGCCATCTGCCTACGGGAGATGACGCAGCGGTCGGGTGGTAGGCCAAGTCCCTCCAGGGATGTAGCGCCACGGAGTTTAGTTTAGTTTATAATATTTTAGTTATTTAAGTTAACATCTTATCTATTTATTATGAAATAATAGGCTGTTCAATAAAACTTATGTCTATAAGGTGAAATCCATTATTCAGGTAAAGTTAATTTAGCCTAATAGCTCCAAAACAAAAAAGAGTATTAAAACGAGTCATGTTGCTGGCTTACATAACTTAATAAAGAAACTGAGGAATCACAACCTTCAACTAAGTTAACTTATAGGTTTAGTAAGTTTATAACTGTGCAGTTTTGAGCAACTCGAAACTGGTTCAATTACTTTCCCTCCGTTGAGAAGGGTGGTTCATAGTGGAGGGCACGTAACCTTGGTCCATATCGCGGTCACATCCCTTCCCAATGCACTCGCTGTTTGATGTGTTTATTGCAACAGTTAGTTGTTAAATACACATTAGAGTTCTGAATATTCTAAATGCAATAGCCTATTCTTATTGAGGCTAGGAAATTTCAATCTCCTATTTTTTTTTTTTTAATTCGTGGTTTACGTAGGCTTATTGCCTTGTCTCTAGGGGCGGATCCAGAACTTAGGCTATTGAAGGGAGGGGCCGACATGAATGAAAGTTTACAATTACTGGGGTTGCTGGGGTCCTTCCTAGGAAATTAAAAAAGAAATGAAGTGCAAAATGACGATTTTTTATGTCTTCTGGATGATTTCTCCAACTTTTCAGCTGATTTTCTTTCTGTCCAGAGTTTTAGTTAGTTGTATTGAGAAATTTGTCGGTTTTACACTCTACATAAAAATTAAATTCATTAATCAAATATCGAACTTTTTACCTTTAACCTAGGGTAAAGTAGGCTAAGTGCTGGTCTGAAATAGATTACAAGAAATGAACTAATTATTTATAGCGTAATAACAATTAGCCTAATGACAAGGAACTCGAACAACTGCCGTCTTGTGGGTTGTCACAGCTAGTCTCAGCATTTGATACAATGCTTCTAGGATATAATTAGGCCTACAATTCAATTTTCATGTTACAATCCTCTTCTTGAAATAGGGAGAATACATAAATGTTTTTTATTCTATATTGCTTTGCATTGAATTAAATTTGGAGTTGTTTCATAGGGTAATTATTTTCGACGAATAAAAAAAGTCAAGTGAATGAAAAATAAAAACCAAAGGGCTCCCACGGCCCCTCGCTTTGGGACCGCCACTGCTAGTCAGAGCTTTGAAATGTGGAATGTAGGTCTACTTCACTAATAACAGAATGAGTTATAATTTAGTTGAACATGGCGTGTGAAATTTATGTAGGCTAGATTTTGGCCTAATTATTTATTATCTTGAATGAATTGAGTTATTTTATTGATCGTTACATGTAGCCTATGTATGATATAAGGCGTGAGCATTTTCAGTGTTATAAATTATACAGTGTAACTTTATAATAAGCAGTCTTTTTTTTAACTATAAAGGAACTCATTACTGAAAATGCAAATGCCTATAGGCCTATATATATATATATATATATATATATATATATATATATATATATATATATATATATAGGCACATAATTTACAAACAATATTCCGATCATACTGCCATATTCAGTCACAATTGCATCTGTTGTGTTTTCGGATGTCCTCGTTTATGTATTGTTTGACTTCACTCACAGCAGTATTCCGCACCTAATGCCCCGTGACCTGCCACAGGCAGTGCCAGTTGTTTACTAACTCAGAAAGCTTGCTATGCCTTTTGCACCACTAACTTGACGAATTATTGGCTAAACCTTCGGGCACTTGTAATAACTAATTAATAAATAGGCTTACGTATGTAAGAAAGTCATGTGGATATAGCTTCTCTATTTTAAGTAGCCTATGCTATTCTAAGACTCATACTAAAACATGCTAAACAAGCTTATTGCATAGATATATGCATATGCATTCATGAACCACATGTTATTGTCTCGTTGGACATTACATGCTAGTAGGCCTATTATAGGAGAAAAATTCCTCTGACACTGGGATTTGAATCCAGGACCTTTGACTATCCGTGCCAATGCACTACCAACTGAGATAAGCCAGAGTTCACTTCACAGCGCCAGATGGAAACTCTCTCCTATGAATGACTGCCCTTAATGGACTACCTTGCTGACAGACAAGTTATGTCATATGCAGTAGGCCTACTGTGAGGCACAATAATTAGTGATTGTTGTGCCATGGCTTTCAATGTTATTGTACAGTAACATTCAAGATAACTTAGATATATGCATATGCATTAATGAACCACAGATTATTGTCTCTGTTGGACATTACATGATAATATTATAGGAGAATAATTCCTGTGAGACTGGGATTTGAACCCAGAACTCTGGCTTAGCTCAGTTGGTAGAGCATTGGCACGTGTTCAAATCCCAATGTCAGAGGCATTTTTCTCCTATAATACTATCAAGCTTTGCAGCTTATGTTCATCTGATCTTTCAGGTATTAATATCATTGTCATTAACTTGAACATAGCTTAGTCTTTAATCCCTTTTCAATCCCTTATTCTAGGCAAGGGAACTTGCAAATTAGAAGAGAAGTTCGCATTTTTCCTTTCAACTTGGTTCTCGGTAACTTGAAACATATAAAGCAATTGACTCGTGTGCTGCTCATTAAATGTATTCGAAAGCGTTTCCTTGAATGTCGCCTTAGGGAATGAATCTGTGGCAGAGTTTTAATGACTTCTCTAAGGAAGTGGTTGGAGGAGGGATTTGTGATCGTGAGAGGTCAGTTTCTGGAGGGTAATTGCTCTTAGCAAGTGGTCAACCAGCAACAGTGAGCACTTCACTTCAACACCTCACGACCACCAACAACCAGCTACTAGCTTTACTAATTTACTCTTCTTCGTCCTTTCACTTTTCTTATTAATGATCCTTAACCAATTTATAAACCAACCAACATTATGGTTACAAACTTATTTCGCTCTCTCTTTGTCTCTCTCTCTCTTTGTCTCTCTCTCTCTCTCTCTCTCTCTCTCTCTCTCTCTCTCTCTCTCTCTCTCTCTCGTTCTCCCTTCTTTTATATTTGTCCCCTCTGATGTTTAGGCCTTTTAGGCTGTTATGTAGGCTATTACATCGATAGCCTATAATAAGTTTATTTTAGGTAATCCCACGAGATATTACGATTTATCGATAGACAGTAAGTAGGCTAATGAAGAAACTCGTAATCTTGAATGGGATTTATCAAGACTTTTGAAACCTTAGTTTAGATAATCTATGGGCCTATTTTATTTACTTGCTTCTATTATTCTTATTTTTGATATTGCAACAAAAAAGGTTTTTTTTAAACACTTTTAAGTAGTCCCAAACACAAATCTTTGGCATGGTTCTAAAAGGGCCAATGTCATAAAACTTGCTTTTGAGATAACTGACTTTGAAGCCTTCATAGAAGTAACATTTTTTGCTGAGAACTTCCGACATTGGACTCTAAGGTTTCTGTATTATGTCTATTAACAGCAAAAGACATTGGCACTTTTAGTATACGAAAGATAGAGGCTAGCCGAGCTCAATAATGCATAAATCTCATTTTTGCAACAAATTGACATTGACCCTTTTAGAATCAAGCCACAGAGATAAGAAATTGTGTGCAGAGCATCTGATTTGTTCGTCGGCCTAGGTGGTCTAGAGGCAGAGTGCCCGCCTCTAGATCCGACCGCGACCGCGATCGATGAATTTTTCAGGACGTAAAAATCCTGGGCACGGAGTCCTCCGGAAGGGACTTTAAGCTGGGGGGCTCATGTCGTAGATTTACGGCACTAAAAGAACTCCAAGCCTAAATTAGAGCCTCTGTACAAAAATCCTCGGCCCTTCCACTTCCATGTAATAGCTTACTTTCGGGAGGGGGGAATTGTGAGGCGATGGGCTTACCACCTGTCACCATGTTCTATCGGGAAATAAGCGTAACAAAATTCAAATAAGTAACAGTAACCTCCACTTGGAGGCCCTACGCTTCACCACCGGGAGCAATATGAAATGTAATCTGATTTGTTCCGGAGGGAAGTTGTAAGATTGACCAAACTTCCTTCAATTAATTCGTTTTTTGTCCTTTTGGTTATAGCCTATAACGACGATTGTTTGCTGCTTGGACCTGTAGTGGTCACCGTTGCCGAAATTTTGACCCAAGGGGTTCATGGCACTGCACTGTCACACTTACACACACTATAATGCCATCGACCTCAATCAAGATCGATCCCACGAACTTAGGACAGAAAACTAGTGCTTTACTGACTGTTCCATCAAGACCGATGGGAAAATTTCAGTACAATTTATTACATTGTAGACCTACTCATTTCTTTCACTTACGTTTTAAAGGCTAACTTACCTCTTGCTAACACACTTTTGCAATAATGTTTACAATGACATTTAGTAGGCCTATATTAGAGACTCAAAGTGCAATTTTTAGTGCTTCCTTTCAGTAATTTAGGCCTAAATATGATATTCTTAAAACTTTATTTCCAATGCTTTTTGCAGTAATTTTGTAGCCTACTTATCGGATGACCGAAGTGTTGGGTGTGGTTTTCTAGACTATTTGTCCTAGAAACTTGAAAAATGCACACTTAATTTTTTTTTGTAAATTTATGTTTAAAATTTCGTTTGAATATCCTAATCGTATATTGAGAAAATAATTAATTTAATTGATTATTTAATCAAAATTGACGTCTAACTCCTCCTCCGGCAGATATTAAAATATTAATCTGGATTTTTTACTTGAGATTCTTTGCTCTCGCCTACCAATTTACTGATAGATGTTTTGACTTTTTTAAAAACAAATATTTTATGTAGAGAAATGAAAAGGTAAAAAAGTTACCTATGATTGTACTAAACATTTTTCAAACGTTAACCAAGGCCTATGGAGAAAATATGATTCGACGTTTTATTACACATCATTTTAGCATTTTAGCATATAATCTTTTTATTAACATGTAAGTCACAATCTGAATAACAGTCTAAACTGATATTTAACCAATAGAAGCTTAAATGCTAAAATGCTATTGGAATAGCACCTCCAATCCGATGGCTTAAGTGCGTTGAACTAGTAGGGGACTAAGTAGAAAAATAATGTACAAGCAAACATTCACCCTGCAGTAAAATAGTGGGGAAAATTAATTGCGGTTTTCATTTTATTCTCCCTCGTAATAATTATTAGTTTTTAAAACAATCTACATTTAGAAACCCACATTGAATAGGAATGTTTTTCTACGTGCATTATAAAAGTAATTGGGGGCCCAAAGTATTTTTGCTGGGGAGCCCAGCTGCAAAAAGTTTTGCCACTGGTATAGGAGCTTTGAGATTAGGCAATCTATGAGAGAACTTTCTACTGGCCTTGGAGATTAGGCAGAGAAGTGAGACATAGGAGCACCTCAGACACGAGAACGAGAGTGAGGGAGTAGGCCAAGAGCCATCCAACTCTACCGTACCAGTCTTGTGCCTCTCGAGAGTCTATTTCGTCTTCAAGCATCATCAATGGCATCGTTTCTCACTTAACAGAGCATTATATACATACACATGAGTCCCTTACAACCATCACCAACATTTCTGTCCTCCGCACGGTAATTGTTGTTCTGCTTGATCATTTCATCCCAGATCCTTATCACAAGAGCAACAAACTCCAAACATAGATAATCCGTATTACTTCTCTTCTTTCTGAGAGTTATCAATTAGCCTTCACTCAGTGGGAGTTGAATCCTACCTCAAGCTTTGTCAGAGTGAGAACAATTAAAAGGCAGAATATCAATTGCTACCAGTTTACTAAATAAATGTAGACTGTAGCCTATTTCTAATCATTACTCTGAATTTGTAAATGTAGCCTATTATCCTTAAAATATTCACAGCAAAATAACGATAATTCTGAAAATATGAAATAAAATATGTGATATTAAAATTGATCAGGAAGTAAAAATTGTTTGTTGTGTATTTCAAAAACGTTTCTTAGTAAATATGTATATATAAAAAATACATTGATATAAACTTGGGCAGGTTGTACCTTAGTGACCCATCCCTTCAGCCTATGCCAGGACTACTTTTATTTTAAAATGCTGTAATTCTTTCTTTATAATTTTGCTTAATTCGCGGTTAAATACCCTAGATAATTCTCCATACAGAGCGTTAAATAAACAATTGACATGCTAAGCCTTACAGTTTATCTGAGATGGTAATAGTCAAATGTCCTCTTTTCAACCAAATGTCAACTAAACCCATAAACTTAATGTTCATCAAGTTCCTTATACTTCCAAAATAAATATTTAAGTTATTTTTTCAAACACATTACTAAAATAATTTGTCATTCTTTTTTATTGTCTCGAACTTCATAAATTGGTTTATGATAATAACCGTTAATTTATCCTTTAAATTTTAACTTCGTTTAAGTTCCTATTAGCAGGGGCTCTTATAACATCGAATGGAAGGCCTATTTGCCTCGTTTCAACTATTATTTCGCAAACAAGTTAGGCTATAGCTTACGTCATTTGATTAATTAGGCCTACTGTATGCAAATACTGATACACTGAGGTAGTGTTATTCACACGAAGAAGTTGCAATAGGCAAGTAAATAATTAAGTTGTAAATGACAACATTTTAGTCATGAAATTGATGTCTGACACTCGAACAAAATAGGTCCTCTTAAAATACGAGTTCTATTTCATCAATACCCAGCATGAATTGAGCATAATGACCGTGAGCAGTTTTTCATAATATAAAGCCGAAGTTAAGTGCATACTCAATCTTAACTTTGTTACTTTTCAGATTTGAAAACAAACCAATCTATAGGATTATAAAAGCAGCACTTAGAGAGACAAGTAGAGCTGTTCTATAACCTATCTTCAGCTATAGGAACACCAAAACATTAGGCCTATTTCCCAAACGTTTTTGGCTATGGAACACTTTTAGTGTAAGGAAATTTATATGGGATAATCGTTACTCACAGTAAAAATCCCATAATTTATTTTGCGATAGCTTAAAATAAATTATACAATTTTAAAACCACACTCAAGTTTTTTATGTTAATGAAAATTGTGTTACTATGGCCTCCTAGCATCGAGTTTTTCTTTTGATCATAAGTGACTGGATTTAATTTTCAAAAAGCAATTACGAAACAAATTTCACAGTCATGCTAATAATACAATTAGAATCTGGGATTTCATTTTGATATTTTTGATGTTTTTCTTCATGTTGGGAGTAGCCTAAATGGGTGACAACTGAATCCTCATGTCAGATACCGGCTTTAAGTATATTTCTGCACTTTATTTTCGTTGAAATAATACGAAAATCCTGTTTCACACAGATAAGTTATGTTAATACAAAAGGAAGAAGCACAAGATTATTTTATCATTGTTCAGAATTAGAAGGGGAACAGCGATATGTGACGCTAGCTGTCGCAACAATGAACGCAGATTTTAACAACACACAGGTATGGCAATATATAACTATTAAATGTCACGTATTGCGAAATGAAGTAGTTGGTTCCCGGTAAAAATTAGACATCAGCTACTAGGAGGAATTTCATTTGTAATACCACCTAGATCACCTCGACCATTGCGGGACATTTACACACGCATCACGGAACACGGTTTGGGAAACACTGCATTGGATAATTCGATTCCAATGTCTGCATTACACCGACATCTCGGGCTCTGGGGCAGATTTTCTTGGGACGTGCCGATTTCCTATGTGCGTAGCTAATCCAACGCTTGGAAGCCCATCTACGCTGTTCACACTTGTCGGAATATTCAAGTTGAGGCTCAATTCTGTATTAATTCATAAACATATAAGCGTCATAGAGAGAGTCCATATTAGGGGTGGCCAGCTACTAGGGTGTTGTGAGCCACATTTTGAGGGAAGAGTTTGGAAAGAGCCTCAAATAAATTGCTTAAGATGCAATGTGAATTTTTTGAACGTTAAATTGAGACATGTAATTAAAAAAAACAGCAGCAAAAATTATATTTATCCAACTTACATCTTGCTTATGCTATGCACTAATAAACATTTGCATAGCCTAATTTCCACAAATTACAAGGTTTTTGTTAACAGAACTTTTCCCGGTTCCAATTAGCTTGCTAACTGCTTGAAATCTGGTAGGTGGCCAGTTAAGGCTGTTTTCACCACTACGACGTGGTGTAGTGGTTAAGGCACTACGTTACAACCCGGAAGGTCGCGGATTCGATTCCCGATGAGGTTGTTCAGTTATGTTTGATACTTGAGATTTTTTAGAGTTTTTTATTATCTTGGCTATCTATAATAATCCTTTAATATTTATTCTTGTCTTCTTTCGGCTTTGGTGATATTTTATTCAATGCCAATTTCCTCACGGCCTCCTAGTAATTATTATTTTTATTGTCAAAAAACAATTGATCACTAGTTCTTTTCTCTATTAAACTCAAATCAACGTTTATTTTCGGTTTATATTTTTATTATTTTAAGTACAGAATAATTATAAAACATATTTTATTTCATTCTCTTACTATTCCTTTGATTGCTTCACAATCCACGTTTTTCTTTAAATTTATAATTGCTCAATCGTTTTATAATCTTCGCCCAATGGGATTGAGTTTCTAGTATTGTTATAAGTCATTGTTTTAATTCAAACCATTCTTCCTTCGTCTACGTCCATTGTACAATCCTCTTTAAGGATTATAGTTCATTCTGGACTTATCCAGCAGTGATTTTTATTATCATAGAGCTTTATATTTCGCTTCCTGCGAGTTAAAGTTTATTCATACTTGGTATTAATTGCACAGAAGCAATTTTCCACGTTTTATTCTCTGAAGATTGGCTGAATTTGCTTAGTGTCTCTACCAGACATTTCTTCGAGGATTGATTATCTTAATTATTGCCTGATTTTGGACTTCAGGGTTACTTCTTGTGTGATATTAGATACAAAAGGAATCTTTATTACCAAGTGAGTGTTTTTAAGACCTAAAATTATTTCATACAGCTTCTAATATTGCATAGACTTCAACGCAACATAGCTGTATTTACATTGATACGCAATATATTTCAGTAACATTATTATTGCGTTTATAATTTGTGAATTCAAGCATCACATTGACTGTGAATGTTATAAATTGCAGCATATAATTACTGCATATATGTATTTATTATTATTCACATCATTTCTTGAATATTAAATCAAGTGGTCCTCCGGTATTGTCATTAAATCTGTCTTTTAAACCAGCAAGTTTTCATTTATATGGCGGTATCAATCATCTCTGCTTTAAGAAGACCTTCAAGACATCAATGAAGAATCTAGCGAGTGATTGTGGTTCAAGAAGAGTTCAGTGTCAGTGTTACATCGCCTATGGTCTTTGTTTCTTGTAAAATTATTATCTTGCTTTCTAAACGGAATGTATCGCGTGCATTTAATTCTTATCAGCCTCAATTGATTCTCATATGGTCCGCTGAGATGTGCGCGGTACATTTTTTGGATCCTTATCCGGGCCGGATGGAACCTCTATTGTAACACACTTATTGTAACTGACACTACTTTTCATTCCGCCCGGACTTATTGAATATAAGTTCATTCTATCAAGCTGTTGGTGCTCCAGGTATTGCTGTTTGAGCACTATTTATAACTATATAATTGACTATTGAAGCACATTGTTCTTCTCCTGGCTATTAAGGTCAGTTTGAGCGTAGTAAATAATACTACATCTTTCACATTCAAGCTAATTTTAGTGCTTCGCCTCCGTGTTTTTTACACGTGTGAGGCCATTTTCAACAGCTGATTTCAGTGTAATTTTTCAAGGGTATCTGTATTTAACACGATTGTACTAACCTTTGTAAAACCAGTTACACTTTTTACATGTATTTTGTCTGATACGCGGGCAACCAATAATCTTTGTATTTGTCCCGAATGCGGGCAACAATTAACGATAGACTTTAACTCAGATTCCTAACCTCAATAAGTGAAGTAGTGTAATTTTCTTGGACAATTGATTGCAAATATCACAACATGGATAATCCTGAGGTCATATTAAAGTCCCTTAAAGCTAAGCGTACTCCCATTAAGGCGAAGATTACGCGTAAAGCTAATGATATCCTTAATTCAGTTATTGATGATGAAGGATCTTACCAAGAACTCTTGATTTTTAAAACTAAATTAGATCAATTTGAAGATGATTATGATAATATCCAGTCTCAAATAGACGAGCTGGATTACTCTGAGCATGAACAAGCTTATAGGTTAGAAGTCGAGGAAGTTATAAAGCGAGCTACTCGCTATTATATTAAACAAGTTAGTTCTTTCAAAAAGGCTATTGCTGAACGCGATAGAGCCGAAGCTAGAGCTATCGCGGAGCGCAAAGAAGCTATTGTCGAGCAAGAAAGGGCCGAAGCTAAAGCTATTGCCGAACAGGAAAGGGCTAAGGCTGAGCGCAAGGAGGCCGAAGCCGCAGCTAAGGCTAAGGCGCAAAGAGGCCGAGGCTAAAGCTATGGCTCTTGCTAGTTTTGAACGGTTGAGGGTTCAACTTTTCAATATATTTCAAACCATACATGAATTTGAAATTCAAGATAAACTCTCCTACCGTAAAGCTTTGTTTCATCGTTCCGAACTTCAAAGGCTCATGGATAGATATAGGGATGAAAGTCCTCAATTCTTTGATGTTTCGGATCAGGAGGCTGAGCATCTAGAAGAGCATATTCAAACTGAATATGCTTCTGCCTTTTTATTTATTGAGTCACTCATTCTCGACAACAAGCTATTCTATGAGCCTGAACAGTCTCAATCGATTAGTCAGCGTTCATCGCTTGACTCTCATCTCCCTAATTTGCCCAAGCTCCCGGAATTGAAATTACCTCAATTTTCCGGCGATCCTAGGAATTGGATTGAATTCAGGGATACTTTTACATCCCTCATCATAAATCACGGCCACATTTCAGATATGGATAAATTCCAATATCTGAAATCATGTTTATCACCTGAAGTGATGACTGTCATACAAAATATTCCCGTTTCATCTGCTACTTTCGAAGTAGCTTGGAAAACCTTAGCAGAAAGGTTTGATAATGATCGTTTGATTGCAAATACGCACTTAGATTATCTATTCTCTACACCCTCCATAGTAGGATCTTCCGCAGAGTCACTTCAACGCTACTTAGACCATTTTGTAAGCACCGTGCATGCTCTGCACGCTTTGAATACTGAGGTTCCCTTGTCTGACCTCATCATTTCACGTATAATTGTGGATAAGCTCCCTGTGGGTCTAATCAAGGATTGGGAGTCCTCAATTAAACTTGGTAGGCTCCCTAAACTGGAAGAATTGTTTAGCTTTTTGGAGTCGAGAGTCAGAGTATTGCAGATGACGGAGGCAGCCCTGCGTAGTCAGTCTGCTAAATCTGCGCCTACTTCTGCTGTCACTACCAAGGCTAAAGTCAAACATCAGCCCACAAGAAACAATTGTATTTGTTGTCATAATGCGCAACATCCTCTCTTTCACTGTGACAAGTTCAAGACAATGAAATTTGCGCATCGTGATCAATTTGTGAAGGATCACAATTGTTGTCGTGTTTGCCTTGGCGCAAACGGCCACGAATCCAATTGTAGTAATTATCGTTGCAGTGTTTGCAACGCAAAACACAGTACTTATTTGCACAACTATGTTTCTAATAATTCGCAGGCAGAAAATACAGTCAATGTAATGTCCTCTGGAAAATCACAGCAGAAATGTCTGCTTCCCACGGCCACTGTGGTAATTCTCGACATAAATGGTCGTGCTGTAGAGGCTACAGCGCTTCTAGATAGCGGTTCTGACTGTAACCTAATCAGTAATAGGTTATTTAAACAGTTAGGCTTGTCTCCTTTACCTCATCGCACTACGCTGGCTGGTGTACTATCCACTAATGTAAGCACACAAAGGCTTGCATCGATATCACTTAAATCTCGTGCCACTCCTTGGTACTATGATACTGAGGCTATTGTTATCCCAAAAATCTCTACATCCAAGTTTCCGAAAAACTTAATTGACATTCAGGGATGGAATATTCCCCCAATCTGCAATTAGCTGATCTGCAGTTTAATAAACCTAAATATGTTGACCTGCTCTTGGGAGGTGAAATCTTTTCCCAAATCATAGTTCCTGGTCAGATATCTGCCCCCAACTATCCCACCATTCAGAATTCCAAGCTAGGCTGGTATTTATCAGGCAATTTGCCTCCTTCTCCCCAACGTCCTCATACTCATTTGACTCATTGCGAGAAGCGATTCAATCAGAATAAGTCTCCCATATTCGAACCTGCTAATTCCGGGGAAACTTATGCCAATTATTCAGCCTTCCTAACTTCTAATGAAGATGTTAGTAATCAACTCACTAAATTTTGGGAGTCAGAGAAGGTTTCTAATTGCGCTCCTTTCCCTGACGAGTCCTTCTGTGAGAAGCATTTCTTAGACAGTACCCAGAGAGATTCTGATGGGAGGTATATTGTGAAGCTTCCCTTTCGGGTTGCCCCAAAGACTTTGGGCATTACTAAAGCCCAAGCTTTAAAAAGGTTTCATTCTTTGGAGAAGCGATTATCTTCTAATCCCTCTCTCCATTTAGAGTATTGCAAGTTTATGTCTGAATATGAAGAGCTGGGTCATATGGAACCTGCTATTGAGGATTGTACTGCTAAGTACGAATATGTAATTCCTCATCACCCTGTATTTAAGCCATCCAGCACTACCACTAAGTTGAGGGTAGTGTTCGATGCTTCGGCGAATAGAGTTGCTGACATCCAAGAAACTACTTCTATTGATTCTTGGTCGCATGTTATTTCTAAAGACAATCCTGCTTATATCATTTCGAGAGGATCTACTCCCTCAGATCTCCTCAATAATCCATTATGGTGGTCTGGGCCTGCTTGGTTATCTGAGGATATTTCCAAATGGCCAGCTAAGTATTCTCCTTCTCATTCTACTCCGCCTCCAGAACTGAAGGTTGTAGCTCTTATTGAGTCTGATGTTTCTGACCTTAGCACTTGGTTAGCTAAGTTCAGCTATTTAAAGACTGTTCGCATTATGGCTTTCATTTTGAGATTTGCCAATAATTGCCGTAAGGCTCAGACTCGGTCTGAAGGTCCATTGTTGCCTATTGAAATCGAGAATTCAATCAATTGCTGTGTTAAAATAATTCAGCGTCAAGTTTATTCCAAAGAGATTCAATCTCTTTCCACTGGTCTTGAAGTATCGATTACAAGCAAGCTACATCAGTTTAGCCCTTTCATGCTTCAAGATGGTATCCTTCGAGTTGGTGGACGTCTCAAACATTCCAACTTAACGTTTGAACACAAGCATCAGATGTTATTGCCAGCTAAGCATGGATTTACTAGGCATCTTATTTATTATACTCATATTAAACTGTTGCATGCTGGACCTCAACTAATCATGTCACATTTAAGAGAAATTTTGGATATTTTCTCTTCGTAAGACTATCCGCAGTGTTTTGAGAACCTGTGTTAAGTGCTTACGTTTTAATCCTCAGCCATTTCAGCAAAAGATGGCTGACTTACCCTCTGAAAGAGTTAATTTCACATCCGCATTCAATGATGTTAGCGTTGATTACGCTGGGCCGTACTTCATCAAATATGGAGGTCCTCGCTCAAAGGTTCAAATCAAGGCTTACATAGCTATTTTTGTATGCATGTCTACGAAGGCAGTTCATATTGAGCTAGTCACCCCTCTCACTGCTCGTGCCTTTCTTTCTGCCTTCGCCAGATTTACTTGTCGTCGAGGCATACCTGCTTCCATTACGTCTGACAATGGTAGTAATTTCATAGGCGCTAAGGTTGACTTACAGAATCTCGTCAAGCTACTTCAATCTAATGATTATCAATCTATTATTCAGGATGCCACTTCTCACCTACGTATTAAATGGAATTTCCTACCTCCTCATTCGCCACATATGGGAGGTCTTCATGAGGCTGCCGTTCGTTCTATGAAGATTCACCTCAATAGGATGGCACCTTCCTTTAATTTTGACTACGAAGAGATGTCTACTCTTCTCATTCAGATAGAGTCTCTATTGAATTCACGCCCTCTTACCACCCTGTACGAGGACGTCAATGACTCTAATTTTATTACCCCTGGTCATTTCCTTATTGGAAAGGCTATTATATCTTTACCTAGTCCAGATCTTTCTGGCGGGTATACTCTCCGTTTCCGTTGGAACAATCTTAATCATTTAGTGACCTGCATTTGGAAGAGGTGGTCATCTGATTATCTCCATTCACTTCAAAGGAAGTCTAAATGGACTAGAACTATGCCTAATGTGTCAATAGGCACTCCAGTCTTAGTAATGGAAGACAACGTTCCTCCTTTGAGATGGATTATGGGTGTTATTGAGAAGGTTCATCCTGGTCCTGATTGTCTTGTCAGGGTGGTTACTGTTCGTACCCCCTCAGGTTCATTCAAGAGGCCAATTGTTAAATTGGCACCCCTACCTATTCATGACTCGGAAGACTAGATAGTTAGTCTTTGTCTTCTAGGTACTTAATGTACTCTTGTAGTTATTGTTATTTCATCAATATTTGTTTTGTGTTTTCGTCGTTCTTGTCTTCTTGTCTCAAGGTCAAACATAACTTCGCATTCTATTTAGATTATTCCACAAGTGGAATAATCGCGGGCAATATGTTCAGTTATGTTTGATACTTGAGATTTTTTAGAGTTTTTTATTATCTTGGCTATCTATAATAATCCTTTAATATTTATTCTTGTCTTCTTTCGGCTTTGGTGATATTTTATTCAATGCCAATTTCCTCACGGCCTCCTAGTAATTATTATTTTTATTGTCAAAAAACAATTGATCACTAGTTCTTTTCTCTATTAAACTCAAATCAACGTTTATTTTCGGTTTATATTTTTATTATTTTAAGTACAGAATAATTATAAAACATATTTTATTTCATTCTCTTACTATTCCTTTGATTGCTTCACAATCCACGTTTTTCTTTAAATTTATAATTGCTCAATCGTTTTATAATCTTCGCCCAATGGGATTGAGTTTCTAGTATTGTTATAAGTCATTGTTTTAATTCAAACCATTCTTCCTTCGTCTACGTCCATTGTACAATCCTCTTTAAGGATTATAGTTCATTCTGGACTTATCCAGCAGTGATTTTTATTATCATAGAGCTTTATATTTCGCTTCCTGCGAGTTAAAGTTTATTCATACTTGGTATTAATTGCACAGAAGCAATTTTCCACGTTTTATTCTCTGAAGATTGGCTGAATTTGCTTAGTGTCTCTACCAGACATTTCTTCGAGGATTGATTATCTTAATTATTGCCTGATTTTGGACTTCAGGGTTACTTCTTGTGTGATATTAGATACAAAAGGAATCTTTATTACCAAGTGAGTGTTTTTAAGACCTAAAATTATTTCATACAGCTTCTAATATTGCATAGACTTCAACGCAACATAGCTGTATTTACATTGATACGCAATATATTTCAGTAACATTATTATTGCGTTTATAATTTGTGAATTCAAGCATCACATTGACTGTGAATGTTATAAATTTCAGCATATAATTACTGCATATATGTATTTATTATTATTCACATCATTTCTTGAATATTAAATCAAGTGGTCCTCCGGTATTGTCATTAAATCTGTCTTTTAAACCAGCAAGTTTTCATTTATTTTGCGGTATCAATCATCTCTGCTTTAAGAAGACCTTCAAGACATCAATGAAGAATCTAGCGAGTGATTGTGGTTCAAGAAGAGTTCAGTGTCAGTGTTACATCGCCTATGGTCTTTGTTTCTTGTAAAATTATTATCTTGCTTTCTAAACGGAATGTATCGCGTGCATTTAATTCTTATCAGCCTCAATTAATTCTCATATGGTCCGCTGAGATGTGCGCGGTACAGAGGTCGTTCAGATTTTTCATTTGGTCTAATCCTTGTGGTGGCACTATGACCCTGGGGTCGTCTCAGCTTCTAACAGAAATGAGTACCAGGAGTATTCCTGGGGGTGAACTAACGGTAGGGCTGACAACCTTGCTATCTTCATGTGTCGTATGTCACAATCTGAGTGCCTTAATCTCCTTACGGGTCTTCATGGCCCGTACAGGGATCGGTTTACCTTACTTTTTTACCTTATATTTATAGGCCTATTTAATTGAACAGAATTTTAGTGAATATGGAGCATTGGTTCCTGGCTCAAATTATTATTACGGAGTTTACATTGTGTTTACTACCAATGAATCCACAGAGCAAACAAATTAGGCGTTGTTATTGCATTCCATGACAATGCAGATAGCAACACAGTAAGCAGACCACTGGATTAGCCCACAAATATAATGAGGGGTTTATACAATAAGAGCTTTGAACAAAACAAACATGTATGTAACATACAATTTCACCAGAACTAAGCCATGTTGGTTTCCAATTATGATTATTATTGGCGCTTTGGTTGTGTGTGCGCTACACGCACTCCACAAGTAACAATAAAATAGTAATGTGCACGTACCTGCATATAATCCTATTGCATGCAAATGCTATGGGGGTTTTGCTTTGATGATAACTCAAACGGCAGGCTTTTTAATGTTGGCTGTGTATAAAATGTAATTTGTTCATTTTATTATACACGTCGCGTCCAATTAAATGCGGATTTAAATTAATAACTGATATTACAAACCTCATAATGAACGCCCACTTCCATTCAAAATGAGGGAGGCTCTTTTTTGGAGAGTAGCTTACATATTTGTACAGTGCAATGAATTTTACTGTCAAGAGAGCATTATGAACAAAATCTGTATCGGTTCAGTTTAGGTAAACCCTCGTTCGTATAAACATAATTTTCTACTACTTTGTGTTAATATCCTGTCCTTTTTACATCAAGTGTTCACTGTTATTTAATATTCTGGTTTGGAAATTAACATTTGAATTCAGCCGTTTGGATAGTAATCTGCTTATGCTAGAAGAGCAGGATTCGGGGAAACATGAAATGCTCATAATTTATCTTGCATATTAGTGTGATACAGCTTTCCATAAAACTAATAAATTCTGGTTTCCATGTGATTTGCTACAGCTGTTACTCTAATATCGCCTGTTTTTGTTCGAATGCTTAAAATATATAGATGCAGCTTTCATATAGTTTTCTAAAGAAGCCTATGGTCTAATTTGTATGATGAGATGTTACTGAATGTTTTGGTCTATAAATAACAAATGTTGTAAATTTAAGGATCAATCATGGTATAACATTTGTAAGCAAGCTTTCCGAAGGCCAATTGGTTTTCGAGATGAGCTGATCTCAGACATAACATGCACACAAACACTTTAGTGAAAATTTGTTTTGAAATGAGGGGTCATCAGAACAAATAATAATAATAATAATAATAATAAGATGTCGGAATGCCTCTGAAACAATCCAACATATCACGGGAGCCTGCCAGGCACTCGCTTCGAATGAATATCTTAAGCGCCACAATCAGGTGGCTGGTATAGTGCATCAAGCGTTAGCTTTTAAATGTGGGCTTACTCAAGAGAGAAAACCATACTATGAGTATAAACCAGATCCAGTTGTGGAGAACACAGCCTACAAGCTGTATTGGGACAGATCAGTGATAACTGACAGGCCAGTGTCACACAACAGGCCAGACATTATTTTATTAGAAAAGGAAAAGAGAACAACATATTTGGTGGAGATTGGTATACCAAATAGCCATAACTTGGAAAGATATTTCAATGAGAAAATAGATAAATATACGTCACTGTGTGTAGAAGTTAAGGAATTGTGGCGACAAGATGAGGTAATAACAATTCCGTTAATAATGTCTACAAATGGAATTATACCTAAATGGACGATGACAGGACTAAGAAAACTAGGAATGGGAACAAAAGAGCTTAAATTAATGCAAAAATCAGTAATTCTAGGCACAACATCCATAGTCAGAGCATTTCTCAATGTACCAATATAATGCTGCATCTTGCGAAAAACGCCGATGCAACAGAAGAACTCACAAACAAGTGATGAAAAAGAACAATAATAATAATAATATTAAATTAATAATAATAGCAATAATCATAATAATAATAAATGGTTTTATTTTAACTGGCAGAGTTACCAGATTCAAAAATTTACATTACAAGTACCTTGATTCCTATACAATAGTTTCAATACAATTACAATAATTCCTTTACAAAATCAATACTATAATATGTTAAACTGAATACCGGTACAATAATATGAGATAAGGAAACAAATGAAAATTTATGTAATATATACAGTAGGCCTACAGCAATCACACGATGAAGAAGTAACATTAATAGTAGTGATATGAATTTAATAATATTAATATTAATTATAATAATTTACTATTAATGTTCAAGTTAGTTAGATTAATAAGTTATGAATTACCCTAATATTAGATTACATAAAAAGGGAATATTAAATAATCGAATACTCTACAAAATAGTGTAGGCCTACAGAAAGAAAAAAAGAAAAAAATAATTTAATACAAGTGATATATATAGCCTGGAAAACAAAGTTTTGCTAAATGGTTTCGCTCATTAACTGACTAATTATCTCTGACTTAAAACTATTGAGGCTCCGACAGTTTCTGATTTTATCAGACAGTAAATTCCAGCAGCGAGCCACAGAAACCGTAAATGAGTAGGCCTATACAGAGATGTCCTATGACGTGGTATAGATAAAGTGGACATTTTCTTGGGACCGAGGTTCCCAATTATGTTAAGAAGACAGATAATGGAAGCATTATGCGAGATAACTAGGTGAAGAATATTTCAAGGTTTGATAGAGAAAGGAAAGGGAGTAAATCTTTGGTTTAGTCGATGCCATGAGAGTTCAGAAAAGCGTTGTGAGACATGGTCATAACGACGTGCATTAAAAATAAAGCGGACGCAAGCGCGTTAGTCGAAGTGTAGGCTAATTTCTGGTCGATTTTCGAATTCAGTACTCTTCAAGGCTAGATGGTTTTATTGTATGGTCATGAAAAGTGTTAAGAAAACGAATAGATTTTAGCAAGAAAATTAATTGTCATAGTGTAATAAGAGGCGCGGGAATAAGAATGTATATAAGAATGCGGAATAACAGTACTTGAGGTCCATTTCTAGAAGAGTGGCTCCTCTCTCTTCGGACACACTCCTGCTGGAAAAAGAGTTGTTTAACTCTCAGTGAACCTATCCGACCAAGTGAGCACTAAGCTTCAAGTGTGTGTTCTTCAACAAGAATTTTTCTTTTCATACCTTTGCGTTCCCTCTCTTTTCCGAGTCGACCTCGTGGGCGCTGACCCGGACGCCTTAATTCATCTGCAAGCCGGCACGCTCTTGCGTCAGCTTGGCTGCATCTTTTCAAGGGTACACGTAAGACTCTTCATCTCGGCTTGGGGTGTTTATAATGGGGAATAATTAACGATAGCTCTCCTGAACTTTTCTATTTACATGGGGAAAAAAATCCTTGCCGCAACCTGTGCTACTGATGAATAACTTTCATCTCAAGATCGATAAAGAAGCAAAAGTAATTCGCGAACGTTTCTATATGACATGGCAAGAAAAGAAGGTAAGCGGTGCGGCAACGTTAAGAACGCGATTAATAGACACTGTAACAGATTTACAGAGTTATGACGAATAGAGCTCGTTCTTGTTATGAACGGTAGATAACTCTTACTTTGTTTACACTATGCCTATAATTAATTAGTCAAAGGAAAGAGACAATTCTACAGACCAAAACTTGTACATCCGTGCAGATATTGAATAGAAGACTTTTACTTTAAATAAATACCTGCACTTATAAAACATGAACGGAGTTTTGAAAAAAACGTTATCGTTGATAAAAATATTTTAAAAGTTTTCTTTAAATTTATATACTGAACATAATAATACTACATAAAGAATTTGTTTTCATCATAGGTAATCCCACGAGAGTTGACGAGTTTATCGATAGATTCGCGACTAACATTTGTGAGATCACGGCATACTGTGAATCAACCATCCATGAATCGACTCGAGCTACCATGGTTGTAATCAGTGTACTAATGGTGCATGTAAGACATAGTTAACTTAATTCAGGCAAGCTAAGAGCAGAATAGATTAAAAGTACACGAACTGGCTTGCACCGAATCGAAATTGTGTTCTTAATCAATGTACATTTCGTATCCGAGGAATTGCTAAAGGTTATTCGTCATTATCAAACACGCGGCGTATGAGTTGAACAGTCCAATGTAAAACATGTCGATTTTCTCTATTCTAAGCATAGCTTATATAATTTTCTAAATCGTTATAGCTATTTTCAAGAAATTCACAAAAATTGAAACTTTCATGTTAGTAAAGGTAGGCTTAAGTTAAAAATGTCTTTACACTTCGTGTTACATGTGCGACAGATGCCTAACTAAAATATGCAGATCGAATGAGATGGCGTGGACGGTAACGTTTCTAACTCGTATTTGGAAATTTGCTGTTTCGTATCTCACGGCCAGCCAAACTGAGTGTGACTTGGGGAGGTTTCCTCACTCAGGGAGTTGTATGCCGGATTGGAACTTTCCCTTGACTAATGAATAGATGATTACTAATGGAAATAGGTCCAATCTACCTAAGCCGATGGACCTCCAAACAGCAACGCCAATAATAATCTTTGACTTAATAATAATAATAATAATAATAATAATAATAATAATAATAATAATAATAATAATAATAATAATAACAATAACAATAACAACAACGTATAGGCCTACAGAGTCTACCGCTGTGGCACAGGGGATGCGTTCTCCTCTCACTCAGCGTGCCCATGTTACTTATTTTAGATGGGGTTCTTTCCGGGATTTTTCTTACCTGTAAGACGAATGTCGGATGACTCTAGATCCTTATGTACTCCAGGTATCATCTGACCCATCCGCGTCTTGTTCAGAATGAGTATGTGTCTCGTCCTATATGTTCGTGTTGTTTCGGAGATGGCCCTGGCATTGAGCTAATCACTCATCCGGGGAGGCTCTCCATATCCTTGTCTGGTTAAAAAAGTATTTACCCGTATATGATCCATAGAAAATCCCTACTTCAACAGGTAAAACTCAGAGAAAGAAGAAGTTGTATTCTAAGTTGTTATATAATTAACTAGCTTAAAAGACCCGGCGTCGCCCGGGTTTTGTATTTTGTAATTGGAAATTAACTTAATGAAGGATTTTCAATTTTAAATTCTAGGTCCTCATATAGGCATTTATAATTTGAAATAGGAAGAACGACTTATTACACTCAAACTATTCCCTCTGAAAACGCTTGATATAGTTTTTTATGGCTCATAGAGGATCTAGAATTTTGCATCCCATCGCTTGTACAGTGCACAGCAAGCCTGGTAGAGGTTTAAATAAGAAGAAACAGAAATTCCTGTAACATAAAATTGTAATATCGAAGCGGGAAATTTCCCACTCTTATGTTACCATAAAACCGTTTTGGGGATGAAATTAAACAGAAAGCATTATCACTTTCATACTTTTTTCTCCAAAAACCTGCGATATAATATAATAATATACACATTACCATACCTCGTTTTGTTTTCTCTATGTCCAGGGTAGAGAAAGTTATGTGATTCCATTATTTTAGTGGATTTCATTCTGTAATATTTATTTATAACATGAATTATTTTGATAACTTCTCTTATTTGTCAAAAGTGCATTTCATTTGTTTTTTCCAAGCCCATCTGCTACCATTTGGCAACAATATATCCTGTGATTTGGAATTGATAATTCTATGTAAAAAGGGATTAAGTATTTTCAAAAACATTTAATTTTTGGCATTTAGAATCAGAATTTTCAAAATCCTTTCTTAGTGAGCATCTACATTATGAAACGAAGGTACTATCAAAATTCCTAGTCTCTACCTGTTATAGTTTAGGCTGTACGTTGATTCCTGTCAGTCAGGACAAAGCCTTTTATATACCGGTATATAGAGAAGAGATATATTATTATTGTTATTAACAGTATTAGATCTACTAAGTTAGAAAAAAACAAGAAATAGTAAGCTGACAGTACTGCAACAAAAAGGACTATGTGTTTATGGATGCCAATTAAAAATTCATGTAATTCCCATCATTTTCTCATAACTTATCACTTTCCTGTAGATTTTATATAAGGAGTCTGTATGTAATCACATAAATGCTTGTGTCCTGTTTTAAATAAGTAAACCAATAGAAACCTGCAAATAAAGGATTCTTTAAATTACGTCTGAACGAGGACTTAATGAAAATCCCCATTCTATTAGAATTAGAATTGATTTATTTTACCCGGTGGAAATAAGGCCATTGGGCATTCTCTTCCATTCAACTAGGATTGCTACAATTAAATTTTACAATATTTAATTTAATACAAATACAATATAATTACAAATAGTCTGCAGCAAAACACAGAAAATGCTTTTATAGTGTAGGGCTTATTAATAAGAACTAAGTTAGTAACTTATAGCCTAACTAAAGATACGAAAACAAATTATACCTAATATCCAAACTCAGATTCACGCACTGTTATTAAGAAAATATGTAAAAGAGAAATGAAAAAATGTGAGACATATGTTATAACTAACTTATAAATAAATGGAAACATTTATTTACAATTGCCATAGGCCTACATGCCTATTATGAGAGTAAATATAGGAAAAGCATTTGGATTGGTGATTGTTAATATTAGTATGTAACCAAATCTATTGGTATGGCAACATTAGTCAGCATTCGGAAGAACAATTGTGTTTACATTTGACAGTTCATGCAGTTTGCAAATAAAGCATTCCAAGCGAGACCTTTTAACTACAAAGGAGAGAGAACAATGGATTATTTTGTACTATGATTGTACCAGCAACCTCTCGACCAGTCTGAAGTAGGCCTACAATTTAAGCCTGCTAGTCTAAAATACTGATACGTGGAACATATTATGAAAAAAGTTAGGCCTACTAATCTTAAATGTTATTGACGTGTTATAGAAGGGAACTGATATTTTCTTTGAGTGAAGTGGCCGAAGATAACCTGGTAGAATGGCCGAAGAGACGTATTCAAACCCCATGACCGGGCAATCAGATTGTTTTAGGATTTTTCCCACTAAAAAAGGCGAATCTACCTCAAATGACTCTACCTTTTGGGGGATACACTGAGTTGAATTGGTCTAAATATATTGGTATGTAAGCCTTCAAGAGGGGGGGAATCCAATTAAGAAAGAAAGAAGAAAAGAAAGAAGAAGAAAAAGTGAAATGGAAAATTTATATTTTCTAAAACACGACTGAAAAAAATCTGATGTGAAACTCACATAACTTCCTTTGCCCAAATAAAATTTGGCTCTTGGGCTGTATTATGTCTGGCATTCTCTTCAAGTAAATTATTTGTAAAAATGAAGAGAATTGCCACATCGTATTGCATCCCCGAAGGATACATAACCCAAATAAAATCTTATTAATGCACACTCGCAATTTTCTTTACTTTAAACATGGCCGATACATCTTTCTCACTTCACATTCATATATAGAATTAGAGGCCATATTGCAAAGAGCGCGTATTCAGTTGTTTGAACCCAATTGTAGAAGCTTTATCGATCACCAGGCAAGACCGAGTTTCTACAAACAGTGGGTGGCTTAAAACTATTCTTCAGATATTTTTTTAGAAAAAAAAAAGTTTCAAACAATGGTTTCACCTCTTGGTATAAGCACCCATGTACAAAATTAAAGAAATCGTTAGAGCCGTTTTCGAGAAATTCGCGAAAAACGAAATTTTCTTCATGTAAAATCCCCTTAAAAATAAGAGAAAGTCGTCACCAATCTTCGTGTCATATCCTCAGAAGGAACTTATCCCAAATGTAAAATTTTCTTTTCATACGATTTTTCTTTCCTAAGCTAGGCTGTTCACAGGCACACGCACAAATACACGCAGACATGTTTCTGAAAATAGTATTTTTGGATTCACGAGACCTCAAAATGTGTATTTATGTTAAAAATTCAACTTCGAATTTGGGGGGTTGAACACAATACTTCCTCTACCTACAGTACCTACGGGCAGAGGAAGTAAAAATATAGAGCTTTGCGATATTCGTACTGTACCAATTTTGTAATAGCCTACCTTAAAATATTGGCAAAACGGTAATTTATGCCGCGCACAGGTTTTTCTTCCACTGAATAATAAAAGTCCCTTGCACCAAACATAATATGTCACAACTATAAACAACAAAATAATATTTCATAATAAAAAAAATGACCCTTGCACCAAAAATCATATTTCACAATTATAACTTAGGAGTGGGAGTGGAAAACTCGTGCGCGGCATAAAATACCATTTTTCCCCAAAATATTCGTCCCTAATACCATGAAATCTTGTCCCGCAAGGAAAAAATGAAGGTTAAGTGGAAAGGAGAACAATGTATTACGCTTTCTTTAGTTTCAAATTATGCCATCAGGATAGAGATAATGTGGGGTCTATTGAAGAGGGTTGCGTTCTAGAAAACACGTTCCAAAGTACAAGGAGTTTGTTTCGGATTACGGTCATTACTTCAATTGTTAAGCTATATTGTATTCTCCCTCATTCATAGGTTCAGATTAGACTGGGAAACTGGGTTCTTGAAGTTGAAACAATTACAATAACGAGGCATTATCCGCCACAACAATGGTAGAAGCAGTGTTTCTTGGATAGCCTCAGTATAGTTGTGCTCTGATTGCCTGCTTAATTGCCACCGTGAAGTGATTAGTAATGAACCGGCCCGACACTTCATGTCTCGCTCATTCAGGGGAGCAAACTCTCCCTCCTCCCTCCGCCCTCCCCCTGCCAGCATCGATCCCGTCTTATTATGTGTGTGTTTGTGTGGACCATAATCGTCGAGAATCATATGTGGTTATTGTGGAGGTAGAATTTTATTCTCGGAGTTGAAAAGAAATAAAAAAAAACAGGTAAACTGATGTAACAAAGTGCCAGTATGTTTTTGTTCTTAGTTATGATTGCAGTTATTATATGCAGAATATGTTTTTTTTAAATTGATTTCCAAGTTAAGCTCCAGATTTATTCATGAAGCAGGGCTCACGGAGGAACAAAGCTTTAATTTTTGTTTTAATCAGATTAAAATCGTCCAGCATCAGCTGAACTGTACAGATTTGTGATATCTTGACAATCGCACCCTCACATAACAATTTTTTAAAAAAAGCATGTAAAACTGGCCGGTTTCGGGATTTTAATCAGGGACCTCCTGAATGCGAGTCCAAGACGTTACCATCTCGGGCACCTCGCTCAGTTCAACGGTCTAGTTTGATAAGCATATGTAAAGGAATAGCTTTGTCATAGCATTGTCATAGCTAACTGTATTGCAACTTCCAAAGTCGTATATGAACACTCTAAAACAATAGGCTATGTTCTCATGAGAACTGATTTGCATTTGATAAATTCTTTCTAATATACTACCATACAAAAACCGCTAATTTGGGCATTTCTCCGGTACTGGTCAACCGATTATGATCAAGTATCAATAGGCTACTTCCCATGGTCGTTATAAATGCGTAGCCAACACCAAGTTTCATGAAAATCCGATAAAGCGTATTTGAGTTATCGCGCTACAGATACACGGACAGACGGACAGACATTTTCAGATCCCGCACACAATCTCATAAAGTACCATTCTGGCACTTAATAAAAATTAATAGATACATTCGTCATTTAGTATTTAAAAATACAATGGTATTGGTCATGGTAAAAGTTTATTAGGAAAATAAAGACCTAACATATAATTAACATAAATACTCCTAAAAATTAATATGTTACTATTTTTGTTAAATAGCTCACATTATAGAACGGACGCACATTTACCTACTTCCTGGTCCTGGCATTCGGGATCTGATTTCCTTTCGTGAAATAGGAGTATGCGACACCATTTAACAGTATAGCTTAGTGTATAGTGTTCTGTAACTTCAGTTTAAGTGATGTAAATAATGATGTTATTGTCTAGCTAATGTCAATTTTCCTTTCTTTTTAAATAATGCATCTTGTTTATGTTATCTGTTTATTGAATTCATATATAAAAAAACTGCAACATGTCACTTTGGCAACTTTTTAACAGAGGACGTTTATAAAATAAGCAGGTGTCCGCGGCTTCCCACTGCAAGTCAACACTTCTACCTTCATAAATCAAAAGCTGCAGCTTAACTAAGGGATGAAACATGTTTTATTGCTTAAAAGAGGAAGTTAGATACTGTCACCCCCTCGAACTGGTCATCCTGTGAGCTGGGAACAGAATTGCTACCTCCAGTACAACACAATACAGTTGAGTAAGAAACAAAACCCTTAAAAACGAATTTTTGAATGACGTACAGTAGGTGGGAATAAAGATGCAACAAGGAAAATGTGATAACATAAAGCGAATCTTTGATCACAATAAACATCATTTTTTCAATGTATCATTATTAATCCGTACGGGACTTCATAAAAGTGATAACATTACTCGATTGATAACATTATCCGCGATTTAATTAAGCGGCGTTCGCTGTAATAAAACATTGACTGGAAATGCATACTGTGCAGAATGTCGAGGAATTATAGCTATTTTGTTGAAAGAGTGATTTTACTGGCAATGTTTTCTCATGGAATATGTTTGTTAGACATTACTTTCAAGGTGTTCACCGCCGTAATCGTAATTCACTCTTTATCTTTCGATAGAAGGACATTACTGTATTCCGTGCGGGGTTTGCTGCACTAAAAATGTAAAGCGTTAAAGCAGGGTTTGTGCATGCCCCTGCAAGATACAATTAGACTACACGCAGTGCTTCCGTGGTGAAGAAATTGCCGTCGGCAGTGGTTATGCATGCGCCTGAAAGTTACGATTAGACTACACGCGGTACTTCCGTGGTGAAGAAATTGCCGCATAAGTCGGCGCATCAACTGGAATCAGTTTATGAAATAATAATGCTCATAAGAGATGGGATGTGTTTGTATTCAGAGGGGCTTGTAGCTCACACCTTGGTTAGATCATTCTGGCCGTGGAACATTCACGGTTAATAGTAATAGCTGCTAACAAGGCACTCAGATCAATCCGTTGTCCATTTATTTGTTATTTTTAAGGGATGATAAAAGTGTTGAGAGTGGGTTTCCAAACTACTTGTCCTAGAAATTTGAAATATAGCAGATGTAAACAAAAATGAAAATTTAAAACGTCTTTTTAATATATAATTTGTTTAAGTTAATAATAATTGATTGAATTGATTTTTAATCAAAATTGAAATCTCTCCCTTCCGACAGATATTAAAATATGAACCTAATTTTTATGTGTGATTCTTTGTTGCTTGCTTAAAAAATTACTGTTTGATCTAAAGTCTAAAGAAACTGACGTAAAATTAAACTAGATATTTCTAAAAGTTACTAAGGACTATACCGAATATATGATTAAACATTTTATTTCGCACATTGTAACATACCTTTTGAAACAATTCACAGCTTTTTCTCCATTTTTAGGGGAGGAGATAGATTTTTGAATGTGATACATTAATATGAAAATTGATTACACTAAAATAAAAAGTAGCAGTTTTGACCAAAATGCCTAAATCAACACTTCCGTCATATAATAATAATAGTAATAATAATAATAATAATAATAATAAAATCAGGTAAACTGATGTAACAAAATGCCAGTATATTTTGTTTAATCAGTTATGATTGCAATTATGATATGCAGAATATATATTTTTTTTAATTGATTTCCAAGTTAAGCTCCAGATTTATTCATTAAGCAGGGCTTACGGAAGAACAAAGGTCTAGTTTTTTAAAATCAGATTAAAATCTTCCAGCATCAGCTGAACTGTACAGATCTATGATGTTTTGACAATCGCACACTCACATAAAAATACAAAAAAAATGTCAAATTGACCGGTTTCGGGATATGAACCATGGAACTCCAGAATGTGAGGCCAAGACGTTACTATCTCGGCCACCTGGGTCAGTTTAACCTGTCTAGTTGGATAAGCGCATGTAAAGCAATAGTGTTATTTGTCATAGCTAACTGTATTTTCATTTCCAAAGCCTTATAAGATCACAGTAAAACAATAGGCTATGTTGTCATGATTTGCATTTTATAAATTCTTTCGAATACGTATATTACCATAAAATAGGCACTAAATTGAGCATTGCTCCGAAAAAGGTCAACCGATTTTATCCAATATCAATAGACGTCTTCCCATGGACTTTATAAATGTGTTTACCAAGTTTCGTTAAAATTCGGTAAAGCGTATTTGAGTTACCGCGTCTTTAAAATAGACACTAAATTGGGTTTTACTCCGGTACCGGTCTACCGATTTGGTCCAATATCAGTAGACGTCTTCCCATGTACATTATAAACGAGTATACAAAGTTTCAGGAAAATCCAATAAAGCATATTTGAGTTATCGCGACTTCTTATATATTAGGCCTAACATAAAAGGCAGTAAGTTGGAGATTATTCCGGTATTGGCCAACCGATTTGGTCGAATATCAACAGACGTCTTTCCGTGTACATTATAAATGGATATACGAAGTTTCATAAAAATCCGATAAAGCGTATTTGAGTTATTGCGCCTTTAAAATAGACACTAAATTGGGTTTTACTCCGGTATCGGTCAACAGATTAGATTCAAATTCAATAGGGTACTTTACAGCGTATTTGAGTAATGGCGCCTTTCTAATATAATCTATTAAAATAGGCCCTAAATTGGGCATTACTCCGGTACCGGTGAACCGATTTGGTTCAATATCAATAGAGTTCTCTCCATGGACATTATAAATGTGTTTTCAAAGTTTCGTGAATGTCCGAAAAAGCGTATTTGAATTATGGCGCGTACAGGCACACGGACAGACAGACAGACAGACGGACAGACATTTTTTTCCTCCCCCACACAATCTCATAAAGTACCATACTGGCACTTAATAATGCAGGTTGTGTTTAGTATCATCCTGCTGTAGTTATTATACCTCGATATCTCTTATAAGCTAGTTTTGTAGGAATTCTGCTCTCGTGTATGTAGGCCTATAATAGGAATGTTAAAATTTAGTATCAACATTTCTCAGAAGTTTATGATAGTGAAATACAACAAACTTCTGAGTGTCTATTTTAATTGTTACATTGATGTATGAACAATCGAAAAACACGACTAGTGCCTGACAGTCATAAAAATACAATAATAATAGTGATATTGATTCCGATTATGATATAATGGCACAGGAGATGAAACAGGGTGTTGAAAGTTTCAGAGGACTGAAAAGATTTCCTCTCTCTCAATATGTTTAGTCATCCCTTTAGCTACATCCCCTAGCAGGCTCATGTTACAAGCTATTTATGTTATTAGGTCCCGTGGTGATGCTATTGAGCTTGTAAATGGCTTGGTAATGTACACCAGCCACCGTATCACTTCTTTCAGCACGTGCAGATGAAACTTAACACCGCAATCTCCTGTCTTTCAGTAGCGCAATTTGCGGATCCAAACCAGCCGCAGAAATCAGTGAGAAATAGTTCAGTTTACTGTTGGGTTCAATGGAGAGATTTCTAGACGAATTTCTTCATGCTGTAGTGACATCAATCCCTCTTTACTGCCATATTTATATTACAGAATATTACAGACGATAACACATGTTTCTTTGCCATGAAAAGAGCCCGGAAGTTCAGGCTTCTATTTTGGTTAAAACAGAAGGCTAAAAGGGACTTAAAATACTGAAAGTATGCAGTATTATAATTAAAATATACATTTATTAACAGTCAACACAGAGAGTAATCCCACTCGAAGATAATAATTAATATATTACTTAATTATAATATATTACTTGATATCCAAGATACTTAATAATTTATTTATCACTCTCAGTAGGCCTACTTACACTTACTTTTCTTAATTACAAGCGACAAGAAGATATTTTTCAAGGTCAGCTATTTAAAGAGCTTAATTGAATCGTTTGAGGAGGTACGTTTCCGACTGTTTGAAAAGGAATAGGCTAAATGCATCTACAGGAACACAATCCTCAATTAATATTTGTGTGAAGTGAATGTGTCATTTCATTATTTGTGTAATTTTTTTTCACTTTCATATATTGAAATTCTATAAGTGCTTTTCAAAATGTGTAAATCATCACAGGAAAAACGCTATAATGATCCAAAACGGGCAAAAAGGCTTTAAACCTTAAAGTAGGCAACATATGCCAAAATACGTAAAACGAGGCAAAATAAAAACTGGTCCTACCGACCATAAATGTCCGGAAACATGTTTATCTCTATTTAACTCTTTAATATATCCATCCAAATAGAAAATATATGTTACAGTATAGTATGTGCATGTTAAAGAAACATTAAATTATGAAGAGGACTATAAAAATAAAACTTTTTAAAAATCCTGTCCGATTTAACCGGATGTCTGGAGGAGCGGTGTCCGGGATTACTCTACTGTACTATATTCTGATTATTAATAACTTATTATATTATATTATTACTTCTATATGGTGGCATTTTATCCATCGTCTTGGCAACATATAGTTAGGACAAGACCTGTTATTAAGTGCCAGTATGGTACTTTATGAGATTGTGTGGGGGACGAAAAAATGTCTGTCCGTCTGTCTGTCTGTCTGTCTGTCCGTGCGTCTGTACGCACCATAACTCAAGTACGCTTTTTCGGATTTTCATGAAACTTGGTATAAACATTCATAATGTCGATGGGAAGAACCCTATTGATATTGAACCAAATCGGTTCACCGGTACCGGAGTAATGCCCAATTTAGTGCCTATTTTAATAGATTATGGCGCCTTTCTCATAGAAAGGCGCCATCACTCAAATACTCTGTAACGGATTTTCATGAAACTTGGTATACCCATTTATGACGTCCATGAGAAGTGCCCTATTGAATTTGAACCTAATCTGTTGACCGGTACCGGAGTAAAACCCAATTTAGTGTATATTTTAAAGACGCGGTAACTCAAATACGCTTTACCGGATTTTTATGAAACTTGGTATACACATTTACAATGTCCATGGGAAGACGTCTATTCATAATGGATAAAATCGGTTGATCTGTTTCGGAGTAATGCTCAATTTAGTGCATATTTTATGGCAATATACATATTCGAAAGAATTTATAAAAAAAATGAAAATCAGTTATCTTGACAACATAGCCTATTGTTTTACTGTGATCTTATAAGGCCTTGGAAATTAAAATACAGGTAGCTATGACTAAAAAAACTATTGTTTTACATGCGCTTATCCAACTAGACCGTTAAAATGACCCAGGTGGCCGAGATGGTAGACCTTTCTTCTTCTTCCGTAAGCCCTGCTTAATGAATAAATCTGGAGCTTAACTTGGAAATCAATTTAAAAAAAAAAAACATATTCTGCATATCATAATTGCAGTCATAACTGATTAAACAAAAACATACTGGCACTTTTTTACATCAGTTTACCTGATTTTATCCTTGTTTGAACATCTTACAGCATTTAATTTTATAAAGACATTTGATTCATTCTTTTCGAGAGGTATAAAAATCTAAAGTGACACATGTATAGAATATCGCCTGATAAGTTTTCTTCTAAACTAACATAGGGGGACTCTAGTTATAGAGTAAGTTATCATCCCTCGCCTAGACGAAATGTTATCTGGATGCGAGATGTGAATTCAAGTGTATAGTATGTGTACATGCCGACACAGCTGATTCCCATAGAGACTGAGATACATCAGAGATAACCAGATGTAAAGCTAGCTTAGTTCCGCATGTTTAGCTACTGGGTAATAGTTCTCTAAACATTTGTACAAGCCCCTGACTCCAGGTGTCCAAGCTGATAACATCTCTTGGCGCACTGAATAAGACTCACCGTCACAACATATTAACCTCGTCATCCTTTTCAGGGGATATGACTACCCATGTTACTGCAAGTAGTGTCAAAATTTTAAATACGTTAAAAGAAAACAGCATTTGACTTCCACAATATTATAACCAGATATTGTGTTGATAATTGGAAAACAATAGGCTATAAGAGGGCACAACCAAGGTGGACTTGTGAGTTCAAGATTAAAAAAAAACGCTTATTTATGCACGACTTATTATAAGAAGCATCCGCCTATATCAAAGAAAATACTAATACTTATTTTCTTTGATATATTTCGATCCACCTGAGATCATCACCAGCTTGAAATTAAAATGAAGCTAATTCTATAAGCGGCATTTTTACTATGGTTCTACTATAGGTCTAGGCCTAGTATCAAAGCTTATTATGTTAAACAATTTGTGTTTATGTGGTATTTTGTGGTATTGCCTGTCTTTATAACTTACTACATGTCTGAAGTATTAGCTGAGAACGAATAATAGGCTAAGTTATGTGGTCCTGGAATTTATGTATGGTAGGTCTACATTACCAACCGTCTAGTGGTTAGCATCGCTGGCTACGGATACTTAGGCCCTGGTTCGATCCCCGGTACCTCCTAGGATTTTCTGAGGTAAGGAGATCTGGAACGGGGTGCACTCAGCCTCATGATGCAAACTGAGAAGCTACTTGATTGAGAATTAACAGCTCCGGTCACGGAAAACATCATTAATGGTCATGGGTGTCGCGTGCTGATCACATGCCCCCCATTCCTGCCATCTGCCTGTGGTAGATGACACAGCAGTCGGATGGTAGGCCTCGTCCCTCCATGGATGTGGTGCCACGGAGTTTAGTTTATTTTAGGCCTACATTAAAGGTAGGAGTACTAGAATAACAAAGAATTGATATTTCCTGAATTGATTTGATATTTCCTGAATTTAATGTAGAACAAATTTATAAGCTCAAACTTTTAAAATACTTTCAAAAATACCGCAACGTACATGTATCGGATCCTCATAACTACAATACTAGGAGAAATAAAACATTGCCTTTAATAGAGCCAAAATACTTCACCTCTTCTGGCTCTAAACATAGTATTTATTATGGTCCAAGACTCTATAACTCTATAATTAGGTCACATCCAGAAATAGTAGCCCTACATATGAACAACAAAAAATTCAATAAGTTTATCAAAAATCTTATTTCATAGTTCAAAAGTTACTTCACTCTGTACTTAGTAGACAATTAAGGAACGATTTTATATGTAATAACTCAGGGTTTCAATTTTGTTCTTACTACTTTTCCTTTTTTCCTTGTACTTTTCTGTTCTTATTATTTGTTAGATATTGATTTAATTATATTTTTCTTTATGTATTTGTATTTTGTAATGTAAATGACTGAACTGTGCCCGAGCACGAGCGCTTGCTCATTCGGGTGGTCTTGTTTTGTTTTGTATTTTTGTTTTGTATAAATTTAAATAAATTATTAAATTAAATTTGATTTTTTTTTAATGCATGCTGATATCACAGAATGCACAGCAGTTAATGATGTCTGTTCATTAATCACTGAATAATACCGAGTTAGGCCCTATAGCATTAGCTCGGTTGTACAGGTTATGGCAAGAGTTGGCCTGCAGTAAAAACCACCCTCAAGCTGTAATCAATCCGTCAGCGAATACATTAATACTGGCACATAAATAAGTAAGAAGCGTTTAACATGAAATATATTCATATTAAAGTTTAATGTAGTCTTAAATGAACTTTCAATAAATTAGTGTAAACATGACAACCATAGAGATGTTAACAACTCAAATTTATTTTATAAACATATTTTACAATGAGGGGGTACGCCTTAGCGTAGTGGTTGAGGCGCTGCGCTACAAACCGGAAGGTCGCGGGTTCGATCCCCGATGAGATCATTGGAGTTTTTCAATTGGCCTAATCCTTCTGGTGGCACTGTGGCCCTGGGGTCGACTCAGCCTCTAACAGAAATGAGTACGGTACCGGGAGTAATCCTGGGGGTAAAGGCGGCCGGTGCGTAAGGCTGACAACCTTACCACCTTCACGTGCCGATTGTCTAAAAATCTGGGAGCCTCAGCCTCCTGGAACCCTCTGGGCCCCCATGGCCTGTAATAGGGAACACTTTACTTTACTATTTTACAATGAACTTTCTGCAGTTATTCAGGCTATATTTCATATTAAAATATAAGTTATATAAATCTAAAATACAGCTTAACGTTATTGTTTAAATTTCCTACATGAATTCCATAATATGCATAATAATAAATATATATTAGGGCTTTATGGTAACTTAAATCGTTCATTAAAATAGGCCTATATCGTCGCTTTACTGCCAGAAGGCCCTTCGTAGAGTTTCCACTGAAAATGAGTTTATGCGCTCATTCACTTCAAACATATGCAAAATATCTTGTACCAAAAGGTTGTGTGTTGAAAATCACTCTCACCTAATGTAGATGTGTATTCCATGTGGTTATATAAGTTATTATGTTTTCCAATACTTCCAGAACCAAAATATCGTAGGCCTATGTTGCGTTATACAACTTTCTAGCAGAATTGCACATACGACCTTATGGCAATAAAGTGACGATATTATACAAAGAGCCAAAACTTTTATTTCACATCAGATTTTTCAAATATAGTGCAATCAATTTATTTTGCAAAGTAATGAACTTACTGTTTAAATTTTATTTTTCGGGAATCGAAAATACAATAAAATATAAACTCAGCGTCTGCAAGTATGTATGAAAAAATCCTCCGACCTGAATTTAATTAATAATTCAGTTCACTTTTTGGGTAGTTAAAATTAATATACAGGGTGTATCTTAAAGCCGCGTTCACACCTGTGCAACGTTGCATGCGCACAAGAGGCTTGCGCCTGGCAGGTGGAGATGCAAGCCGGGGCATGCAACGGTGCAGGGTGAGGCATGCGTGGAATCTGTGCGCACGGACCTCCTTGCGCCGGTGGACGTAGGCGCAAGTAGCTCCCCATTTGAAACGGGGAGCTACGTGCAACAGTCGTGCGTCTTCCAAGGCTCTGCTCTGATTTTTCATTATGGCGGAGTGGTCTAATGAAAAGAATATTGAGTTCGTGGAGGATTATCGCTCGTATCCGTGTTTGTGGATGGCTAGCTCCCCGGACTACAAGGACAGGACAAAAAGGGGCGATTCCTTACAGTTTACAGCTTTGGGAACAACGAAAGCGGTGCTAAATAAAATAAAAAGCCTCCGATCATACTTTCGTAGAGTCCAGCAGAGTAGAGCAGGGGTATTATTTAAATGAATAGCCCTTTTAGGCTTTTTAAACAAACGAGTTTAGCCGTCTTCATAAAACATAATAATGGACACTAATATGACACCGAAAATTGTTTTTTATTTTGACAGAGTTATTCTAGTTCCCCCCCCCCCAAATAAGCAAGTAACTATTCCTTATATTGCCACTCGAAAAATAGCATAAACAATTGAGATATTTACCCTTTTTAATGATACAATTATTCAATGCTCACTCAATTAACTTCCTATCTACTAAAATAAGTTGACTGAAATTGTTTCTATATATACATTTCAAAGTATTTCAGACTGCTCAAGTTTCATTTCCTGCGATAGTTACAATAAACAATAACACGTGTGAATTGATTCAACCGAGGGAAGAACTGAGGTCAATGATAACAACGTTGCTTTTGTTTTGGAAAGCAGAAGCCAAGGCCGACTTGGTTACATCAGTTAACATAAACACTGACTTAATGGTTTATTCCTTTGATGCCGCCTGTCCATGCAATGAATAGCTGCACTATACAAAGACAAACAACAAAGCGATATTAGCCTACATTATTAATTTCAGTGCGTTGTATAAATTTATTTGCATTACATCTTTTTTTTAAATGCACTAATTCACATTTATTTATTTTCTTTTGTATTAATTGGAAAATCTATTTAAAAATAGTGTTTTTCTGCAAAAGTCCTCTTTAGCCCCTAGTCTAGTGGTTGCTGACTACGGACCCGCAAGTCTGGGTTTGAACCCCGGTACCTCCTCAAATTTTTCTGAGGTAGGGCCAACTGGAACGGGGTGCATTCAGTCTCGTGACACCAACCGAGGAGCTAATTCATAAAGAAGTAGCGGCTTCGGTTCAGTAAGCTATCAACAACTGCAGTAGGATTCGGCATGCTGACCACATGCCCTAATGCTGCCAGCTACCTATTCAAAATGTGACAATTATTACGCTCATATTATTGGTAATTAATAATAAATAAAATTCTATTTGGAAGAAAGCAGTTCGTTCGTTGAAAATGCCACTGTTCGAAATAGTACCTACTGGTGATCAGAGTTGTTCCTACTGCGTACATTTTCGAACGATATTCTGGAAATGAAAGATTGATTGCCATGACCAATTTTACTGCTGTTTGACTTTCATATTTTTGTGAAAGGTCAACTACATTGCCAACTTTGTGATTACAATACAATTGAATTTTCTTCTTACGTTTTCGTCTTTGTCGCAAAATAACAACAGCAGCAGCTACGGCACCTAAATCCAAAGCGGACATTTCATCTGCGCACTTCTAGCAGGTGTGAACAGAAAGAGGTATGCGCCTACAATAATGGAGCCGCAAGAGACTATACTAATTTCACTTTAAGTTCAAAGTAGATGTAAACAAAGCCACGTGACAAGGTAGCGCCTCATTGGCTAGTGGACGAACTGTAACTTTTGCTGCTTTGTATGCATACTCTTGCTCTTAATAAAATAGTTCGGTTCAAACCGTACCTTTTTGTAGCTATTTTCGTGCAGAGAAATTTAAAAACACGTTTCTGAAGCAGATCTGTATATGAAACAAAATTAATTTGATCAGGTTTTCATGACGCATAATAACTAAGTGAACTAATTAAACCGTTACAACAGATGTAAATTGTAGGCGTTTACGACAGCTGTGTGAATGCTCAAGTACGCCATCTTGGAATGAACTTGCCACAGTCCCTTCCCAATAACTTGGTAAGACCTGCTGAATATGCGTTCATTTATTTATTTTTATCGGTTTTACAACACGTACGTGAGGACAAGAAAGTCGTGTGCTAGAAATTTCGTCAAAAGTTAAATGTAACTTACAGCTCTGATAGGATTGGGACGGTTCCAAACAGAAATTAATTGAATTCAACAAGGAAACGCCTCTGAAGTGGGCAGCCAACATTGCAAACTGAGAGTAATTTTTTATACTCGTTAATATCTTCTTGTTAACTGTTTATGACTTTCTTAAATACTAATATTAAGCCTAATTTTGTACAGATGTATCGATCTTTTCAAAATAAATATCACATTTTTCAATAATGGTGCATGTCATAAAAAAATATTTTAAAAGTACTATTGAGAACACTGGAATACACACAAATCCTCATTCCGTGGCGGGTAAAACTCCACATGGTTTGTCACATGCTCGGCGGAGTGGTACTTTAGAGTTTGTTTACATCTACTTTGAACTTAAAGTGAAAATAGTATAGGTGCATGCGTGAGCTTGCACCGTTGCATGCGCAGATGCACTGGAGAGGCACGGCAACTAGGCGCAAGGCGCACAGGTGTGAACGCGGCTTAATTAAAAGCGCAAACCGAAAACGGTTGAAAGTACTTATACGATAACAGAAGCAAAAAGTTCCAGCAAACAAGCCGTTTGCGAGATTTATTATTGATTACAACTCTACCTTGTGACAATGTTCAGTTTTGTAAACAAGAGCACATCGCGAACCGCTTCTGAGAGCGCAACGAGTGAAGCACTACTAAGGACATCAGTAAAGCCATAATTTACGACAATGCCATTACTTTATAATGAAGATTTGATGCTTCCTTCTTCTTCTTCCCCTGAGTTTTACGTCCTCCTTGTAGAAACATTTACGCGGCCTTACAGGACCGCGACCCGTCGGGGGAAGGAATTTCTATGGATCACATAATACTTTTTGAAGTGAAACTTCTTTAGCCGCGATAGGGGTAAATCGAGAACTTGTGTAACGCTCAAAATCGTCACGAAATTAGTGTCACGCTTAAAATCGTCACGAAATTAGTGAGGTGTGACGGAACGGACTGCACAGAAAACAATCAACTCAATGATTAGGCTTATCCAAAATTTAAAAGATACAAAAATTAAAAATTAAAAAATCCAAAATCCAAAATTTAAAAAAATCTAAAAATCCAAAATTAAAAAATTGTAAATCGAAAATTAAAAAATCCAAAATTCCAAAATTTAAAAAGTCCAACAATCCAAAATTTTAAAAATCCAATAATCCAAAATTGACAAAATATAAAAATTAAAACAAGTTTCACTTCTGTTGCATGGCGTTCCACGCACACTTTTTTTCAACCAGACAAGGACATGGAGGGCCTCCCCGGATGAGTAATCAACCCTATATTAGGGTCACCTCCGAGACAACACGAACAGATACACATGGCACGATAGACACTAGTCACAAACACACACACCGAACAAGGCGAAGACGGATGAAGGGGATAATGACGGGTCTAAAGTTTTCCGAAATTCGTCTCACAGGTGACGAAAAACCCTGGGAAAAGCCTCACCTAAGAAACTTTATCGACCAGAAATCGAACCCGGGCCCATTGCGCGAGGAGAGCAAACGTACTCTAAGCCACAGATTAGATTTCATGCTTCCATTCATTTTTATTTTCATATTTTTCTTCTCTGATGTGTTCAATTTCATACCTTTACTTTAATGTCTTTGCATAGTGATTCTTCGCTTCAAGATGGCCGATATGGACTCAATTGAAATGAAATGATAACCGTGAGAAGCGGTGACTACCCCCTGCGGACTGGAGTTCCAGCACATGTTCAGCTCAGTGCACGTATTTACATGTAACATTTGTCGGTATAGGTTCCCATGTAATTGCATGCTCTGTTACATCGATAAAGATCGCAAATGTATCATAACCCCTAATGGAGGTTTGCAAGAATGTATCTAGTGAGGCAGCAAGACGAGTTATTTATTTGGCAATGCAGTACCCCGCGGAGCAGTTCGCAGTGCGCTCATCCGTGCAAAACTGCTGTCTCCCCCAGTTGTGTTGTCCCCATGGCCAGAAGTTCATTACTAGAAACTGGCCCATTTGAAGGGAGATGTTTTAATTCTCTATATAGATTAAATAATAATTTTATAGCAAATTTGCAAAGAATTAAACCTATCGAATTATTACTTCAAGCAATGTTTACTTCCTCTGTCCGTACCATCGGTAAGCCTAATAATTCGAAGTTGAGTTTATAACATAAATACACGTTTTGATGTCCTTTGAATCCAAAAATAGTATTTTCTATGTGCATGTGTGCATGTGTGTCTGTCCTGCCTAACGTAGGAAAGAAAAATTGTAGGCCTATGAAAACAAAATTTGTATTGGGTTAGGTGCCTTCTGGAGATGTGTCGCGAAGATTGGTGACGACTTTCTATTAATTTTAACGCGACTTTACATGAAGAAAATTTCTTTTTTTGCAATTTTCTCGAAAAATGGCTTTTACGATTTGTAGGCTATTTGAGGTGCTTAAAGGCTACAAGAGATTATATAAGAGCTAAAACTTTTATTTGGGAGGAGGAAGTTATGTGTTGCACATAAGAATTTATGTTATGATCAGTTCTAAGATAAACCTAATAAATTTTAACGGAAATAAACCTATTTTGAATTCTTACCGTTCGTACCGATTTTTATCCACATTTATTAAGTGCCAGTATGGTACTTTATGAGATTGTGTGATGGACGAAAAAATGTCTGTCCGTCTGTCTGTCCGTCTGTCTGTCCGTGTGTCTGTACGCACCATAACTCAAATACGCTTTTTCGGATTTTCATGAAACTTGGAAAACACATTTATAATGTCCATGGGAAGAACCCTATTGATATTGAACCAAATCGGTTCACCGGTACCGGAGTAATGCCCAATTTAGTGCCTATTTTAATAGATTATGGCGCCTTTCTAATAGAAAGGCGCCATTACTCAAATACGCTGTATCGGATTTCCATGAAACTTGGTATACCCATTTATGACGTCCATAAGAAGTGCCTTATTGAATTTGAACCTAATCTGTTGACCGGTACCGGAGTAAAACCCAATTTAGTGTATATTTTAAAGACGCGGTAACTCAAATACGCTTTACCGGATTTTTATGAAACTTGGTATACACATTTATAATGTCCATGGGAAGACGTCTATTCATAATGGATAAAATCGGTTGACCTGTTTCGGAGTAATGCTCAATTTAGTGTCTATTTTATGGTAATATACGTATTCGAAAGAATTTATAAAAAAAATGAAAATCAGTTATCTTGACAACATAGCCTATTGTTTTACTGTGATCGTATAAGGCCTTGGAAATTAAAATACAGGTAGCTATGACAAAAAACATATTGATTTACATGCGCTTGTCCAACTAGACCGTTAAAATGACCCAGGTGGCCGAGATGGTAGACCTTTCTTCTTCCGTAAGCCCTGCTTAATGAATAAATCTGGAGCTTAACTTGGAAATCAATTTAAAAAAAAAAACACATTCTGCATATCATAATTGCAGTCATAACTGATTAAAAAAAATATACTGGCACTTTGTTAGGCCTACATCAGTTTACCTGATTTTATTAGTGTTATAAAATCAATTGTGCCCTAATACCATCATAGAAGTTTGAAAAAAAATTAACTAATGTTAAGCAACTGAATAAACGGTAAGATTTCGACGAACTTGATGATAAGAATGCACATATAATTTTGAGAACAAAAACAAACAAAAGACTGATGACACTAGATTATGCTGGGCTGTAGGTATGAATGAAATATGAGAGTTTTCAGCAAACTGGATCGTCTGCAACTTCATTTGGAATTGACATTGTAGGCCAACTGGTAACTAATAATTATATTACTTTATTATAGTCTTGTGATATCCTATAATTGAAACGGTCATTTCTAATAATTGGCTTTATCTTCAATTTTGTTACTTTTGCGAAAAAGACAAAAAAGTGGTATCTCTTATATTTATTTTCATAGAACTTTGCAAATGCACCCTGGCATAGAAATACACGCATTCTTTTTTTTTACACTACTCGTAGAAATAGTAGCCTGTCATCATTGCTGTAATAATAGAATATTTATTTTAAAGGTTGGTAAAATATGGACTTTTAGAAATGCATTGTGGAGGGATTGTGCCGTATTTATGTATTTATGGAGGAGGGAGGACTTGAAAGAGAGCAGAAGAGAGAGAGAGAGAGAGAGAGAGAGAGAGAGAGAGAGAGAGAGAGAGAGAGAGAGAGAGAGAGAGAGAGAGAGAGAGAACGCGCGAATACAAGAAGTTTACAAATGTTTTGTTTTACTTATCACACCATAAATTATTGGTCAAGTACTCCTTCCACAACCCCTTCCCAAATTCCGGCGACGCAACTACGATATTAAATTGTCCTTTTAAAGCTTTGCGAGCTCAACTCATATTTTCTGTGGTATTTCTCTCTTATTGGTATTTGTCTCAATGGAGTTTGCATTCCTGCTCTCGTTCCTGAGTCAATTTTAATTGAATTTATTATTATTATTATTATTATTATTATTATATTAATGGATTTAAAGTTCCTCATCGTATTCCACGATTTCATATTATTGTATTATTTTTAGCATATAAGAAACATCCATGAAGTAGGCCTGTAGTTATTATTCCTAATATTGAAATATTTAAGAATGATGCAATCGTTCTTAAGTAACTTACATAAGTATTATTCTATGTATTAAAGAAGTTTACGGCACTTTTAAATATAGAATTATAAATAATTTTTTTGAATTACCTTTTCCAATATGTTCCGAAATTCTTTGATTAAATTAATTTTAGTATGCCTACAATCGTTCTTAGGATTCATTTCATCTTATTATGCTTAATATTAAAAGTTCTACAGTTTCTTATCTAGTTCTGAAGTAGACTATGTTTATTGTGTTGTTTTAAAATTTTCCAAATATATTACATATGCTATCTTGTTTTTGGAAAGTTTCCGTGTAGGCCTATTATTCTTTCACTTAAAGAGCTTCGATCTCTGTAATAGACCTATTCTTTTGTGGTTTTCTTTCTTATTAGTCTTTGTATCGATAGAGTTTGCGTTCCTACTCCTAGGTATTCCTTATCCCCCTTAAGTGTGCTTTTGTTCTCCTTACTGTTATTTTGCTGTGCAACAGTTTTGTGCCGATAATCGTCAGTTCTTAATTAATGTTGTTTTAAGTTCAGCGTTTATTTATACTCCTTTGAACATCGAGGTCATATCAAGAGTTCAGGTTCTATGTATATGTCAGTAGGTCGGGTAACTATTGATGTGCAACTGTTTTGTACTGTTGTGTTTATGGCGTCTGTTAATTTCAACTGATATTCAGTTTGTAATATAATATATTATATGATACAGGATGAAGTATCGGCGACGAGTCATGGCAAGTAAAAATCCAATTCAGCATTTCGACTAGGGAAACCATGAAAAAATTCAAGTCAAATTGCCCGGTCATGGTCATGAGTCAGCCAACTCATAATATGAAGTTCATAATATTAATTGATAAAGAATAGGCTACTGAACGAAGAACTTGTATTTTTATTATTAACGAACATAATATAATTATTAGCATCAATACTAATAACGTTGGCAATAAACTATTTAAATCTTAATGCTTAGCAGTAGTAACTATTTGAGGATATGCGCTAGATTAGAACCAGGTCATTCAGAGCAGCAGGTTGTACACACAAATAAAACGAATTTAGTGAATTCATACATTGACCCCAACATTCTTGTATCGTTTCTTTGTGTGGTTACGGTTTATTGTTGTATTATAAAACCCTGCATGAAGCACTAAAGGAGATCTTTCTTCCCTCGCCCCCTGTGTCCAACTAAATCTTATTTACAACGCTTCAACTGTTCATTCAAACATTCAAAAGCCGCATTGTACAAATCAGTTTTATTCCGCTGCGGAATATCAACTTGAAGAATAATATGAAATATAACATAATATTTTATTAATATGCTACTGTAGGACATTCTCTGTGATTTTGGAGTGAAAGATATTATTATTAACTTATTATTATTATTATTATTATTATTATTATTATTATTATTATTATTATATATTTTAATATGCGAATGATTAAGTTGAAAAAAGTATGTGTATTGTATGTCACATAATAATAATAATAATAATAATAATAATAATATTTCTTTGTTGCTACGTACAGATATTGACATTAAAAGTGTCAAAATAAATCTGTAGAAACTACATTGTCTTGAATAATAATAATAATAATTATAATAATAATATTTCTTTGTTGCTAGGTACAGATATTGACATTAACAGTGTCAGAATAAATCTGTAGAAACTTCATTGTCTTGAACACATTAAAAGGCAGTTTTTTTTTTTTGTAGTTAACGTGATTCAACGATTTCAAGAACGTTTTCTTATTTGAATATCACAAATTAAAATTATATTCGATATTTTTACAATCCAGTGTATACCTGCTAGATCTACACATCGTGACTTTTAAATGCGCAGCAATGAAAGTATTGTTAAAATTTATAGTAAGATAGACCTATTGCAATATTCATTACATTTGTTACACAGTCATTTATATACAACATGGGTTTTTATATAATGCTTTTGGGACAATGTTTGGTTTGCCTACAGTTATTTATTTATTTATTTATTTTATTTACCTAATCTGTTACAATCCCTGAGCAACATGCTCATAATGGGACAGAAAAGATTAGAATATAATGGCGACAACAAATTACCACAGTCAATACAAAACATAGACACAAGGGGAAAAAAAAAAACAAGAAACTGAAACAGAATATACATAGCATAGTCTCCCACAAAGAAAGTAGTACAAAACAAGATATAACCAATCTTGAAACAGACAAAAAACATAGTTCATTAACAATTCTCAATCTCAAACTTCATTCACAGTATTTCTTTCACCTCTCTCTTATATCTATGAATATTTGTGATTAGTTTAATTTTGTCAGGAAGTTGAAATTGAGATAGGCACTATAATTACGTAAATGTATTTTTCTGGATTTTTATAAGTCAGTCATCAGTGCTTTCAAGCATATGATTTTAAATGATTAAATATTAATGATAATTATTATGTTGATACTGATGGGTGGTGGTGGTAGTATGATAGTAGTGATGATAGAATGGAGTGATGAAGTAATGATAGTCACGATGTTGATGATCACGATCATAACGATGATGAACATGTCCATTAAGGGTATTATTCTTATCTTCATTATTTTTATTATTGTTATTATTATTATATTACTGCTGCTATTATTTATTACACAACAGAAATCATGTATAACATGTATAATTAGGCTATGTGAGAAGACCGCAAGAAAACTTCCTTAATTGAGGACTGGCAATATAATGATAAAATCATTTTAATAGAGTAATTACCTAATTATAATAAAGACAATATAATAATCCTATATATATATAGTTAACATTAATGTTTAACATTATTGTGTCATCTCTTCCGATAGGACATTTCATGTAGTTTTAGAAATGCTTTATTTATGTAACTCTAATATTTCACATGTAAAAAATAATTATCATAGGAGCATTCAGTTCAGCTGACACATCCTCTGATTGGTAAAGAAATAGACATCTTTTTCGAAATAAAATAGTCTACATTTTGTATTTCCGCTCAATTTGATGTAGCTGGGAAATTTTCGGTCTATTACACATAATTTCAATCAGATAGTAGCACCTCTTATCAATTCGATTTGTGTATAGCCTACTGTATAACCTAAGAAGTGTACGCCTACATGTGATTTGCCGTAAAGTAATTTTTCCAATATTTATTTATTTCAAATAACGAATAAAGATATTTTGAAGCTCTTTTTAGTAAACCTAATATAGGCCTAAGCCTATTGTTACGTTTTCTCAAGCACCAGGAACTAAACAGCTTAAAATGTGTAATTTTTAAAGAATTGTTAAACAGCTGAACTAAAGGGAAAAAATCAGGAGCTCCATATGCGAATTAATAGTTCTGAAAAGTACAAAAAACAGTAATGACCTAACTTTGAGTAATTCATATCAACATTATTTTGATTACTAAGTGCTTGATCTCTAATTGGGATCTCTAATTGTAAATATTTGATACCTTTATTGTAAATATTACTATGTTTCAAGTAAAACACACTCAAAAAGTTCGAATATTGTATTATTTGGTAAGGTGTCTCGGTTTTATTTCTTTTACAATATGGTCACTCTGCCTAGTGGTGAATTGGTGAAAAATCTTTCACGCGAACCAAAGTTCAGAGGTTCTTGAGTGAGGACAGTTGAGAGTAGTGAATTAGGAAACAGTGTTCAGAAGAAAGAACGCAAAGAAAAATAACTAAAGAGTTTTACGTGTCACAAGTTTTGACAGATAAATCGAGAAATAAGTGACAAAATCTGTGACACAACAGCAGGCTTAGTTGGTCTGAATGGAGATGAATTCCTTCTTGTGTATAGCAGCTAAGCGCTTGTGTCAACTGCATATTCACCTGGTGACATCTACAGTTATATCCTTCCTGTCATTCATTTAATCTGCTTTTAAACAACTCACACACTCCCTTGCATCGACTGGTCTCTTTCCGGTGTCGCGCTGAGGAATTACAATGCAATAAAGGTGGAAGGGTTCTTCTCTCCCAAAACTAATTAGGGATTATCAATTGTAGCATTTCCTTCTCCAATACTCGCAAATAAAATGGATAGAAATGCGTTAATTATATAAGTTATTCAATAATTCCTTGTACAAACGGGCAAGCAACTGAGTAAAATCTGAATTACCATAATGAACTGTTGCAAGATTGGTAAAAGTTTTTAATGGTGGTTGCTTAAATGAGGCAGATGAGCCTCAGCCAGATGGAAGGGAAAAGAGTTACCTGCAACAGGCTTTATCCCATCTTCCCTTTTCTGTATGAAAATGCGAAGAAATTAAGTCTGGTAAGAATTCGATAGAGTGGATCACACTTACGGGAGCCAACATCCGCTGAAAACGTAATAAAGTGACTTGGGGTTATAATTTCTAAAATTAGATATTCTCTATGACACGTTGGCTAGAGTGGGGGGGGGCTAAAATGTTATGCAATCATATGACGCATAAATCCGATTTTCTTTTCACCACAAATGTGGGATTATGTGAATTTTTTTCACTCTAAGAACAAAGCTAAAATAAACAAAAATATCTAGCATATGTCTGTTTCACTCTAGCACATTACTCCTCTGAAGATAGAGTGGGACAGATGTACTGGTTTTTGTTTACTTTATCTTTGTTTTTAGAGCAAAAATAGTTTAGTTTCACATGCTGCCATAAATAAAAGTTGTGTTAATCCCGGACTTTGTTAATCGAGCCTTGCCTTATCTGAATTGATACAAAAACTTCCTTAGTGCCCAGTGAATCCATGAATTTGTAAAGCACATTATTAATCTGATGAGCCATTAATCCCTCAAAGAATGGGTTATACTGTAACTTAGTTTTATATATATACTCTCTGCGCGTCTTGAGACTACTCTTTCATTCAGCGTCACGGTAAAATTGAATAACTTACCTTGATATTCATAAACTGTTCAAGCGCTCGAAAAGGTTTCAGCATAATTAGGTAACAAGGCCATCATTATCGCAACATGTATTGTATTTGCCAAGCAAGCAATGTCAATATTGACACCCTGCCAGTACTACAAGGAAGACATGCCATTATAATGGCTTGTATATACAGGCATATTGGAACCTGTCTCTTTCGGTTACTGGTCTAAAGCGTGCCTATTCTGGTAGGTAGAGTTTTAATTGTACTGTGAGCAATAATAATAATAAATACTACTTCCAGTACTACTACTACTACTAATACTAATATAGGCCTACAGATCTAAATAGAGTCGTAATGGCAACGTGTTGCTTAACCCTCCTTAAAAAAATATTAGATTAGCCTACTTCAATTATTAATATTTTCGAAGGAATGGTCACTTTTTCGGGGGGGGGGGGGAATCCCACCTTACAATTATTCTGTTTGTCTGTCTATCTCATTGTTAGTCGTGCAGAAAAGGCACCGAATAAGTTAAGTGAAAGTTTTATAGTTTTAGATTATAATTCCCTAAGGAGGGCATTGGGCCTCCAATTGGAGATTTCAGTACCTGTAGGCCTACTAATTTTGTTATGCTTATTTTCCGTGAGAGAACAGAGGGACAGGTGGTAAGCCTATTGCGTCACAAACGCCCTCAGGAAACTAAGTTATTACTTAGACGTGTAAGGGCCGGGAATTTTTTTTTTCCAGAGGCTCCAATTTAGGCTTGCAGTTTTTATGCATGCCGTAAATCTAAAGTCCCTCCCGGAGGACTCAGTGCCCAGGATTTTACGTAATAAAAATAGGTTTCAAATAGATGTTTTAAATAAAATTAGCGTTTACGTTTTAAATTTATGTAAATTTCGTGTGTGACGTCAGGGGTAGGAATTCATACATTCCTGACTGAACAAGCATATTCCTATCCCACCACTGCATGCAGGTAACTGGCGCGCGTGGCCGCACGCTCCAGTGACGTCACGGGGAATTATATTTCCTCGTACAGTATTGCAAACAAACGGAGCATCGTTCCGCAACAATAATAACACCAATCTGTAGTATTCATTATCAAGATTATTTTAAAGCGGCCCTTACACGATCAATAATATTGACAATACAGTATGATATTGACAATAATATTGATCATGTAAGGTGAAAAAAAGAGTATTGACGGTCGATATTGAAGCGATATTGATGAAATCCAGATTTTCTGATCTCGGGGCGTCAATATTTAATAGTGGAGGAGATATTGTCAATATTATGGAGCGTCTTGGGGTGAACGTCAATAATATTGTCAATACTCAGTTGTTGCCGTGCTTTCGTAGGGAACGGAAGTGATCTTTGTGCGGAGTATTATGGATTATACAAGTGACCTTGAGAAAATATCTGAAGATCTTGATATAAAATAAAATAAAATAAAATAAAAAAGCTAGAACGCAAGGTCCGATTGCTAAACAAAATGAGTTTCTACAAAAGGTATGTTCATATTTAGAAAACACGACGAACCCTGACAAACCATACCAACTATCTCAAAAGCTTGGGGAGAAAAACTGCTCACTTGTGATGCCAAGCAGAGACAGTTTGCTGAGAAAGCAATAAATTGCATGCTTTTTGAAGCAAGCTTGGGCACTCTCCATTGCAACTCCGTAAAAATAAATTAAGTATGTCAATGTCCAAGCCCTCTAAGTACCATACAACCGGGAGCAAGTTGTGGCAGCACTTTACCCTTCTCCACATTTAATTGCTCTTCTCCTACTCACAGTGATAATCCACCACAACTAATCAACAACCAACTTCAGGATTTATAAGCGGCGACTTTTTTCAACACCTTCTCAGATTGAGGATTTTGAATTTTGATTGCCTTATTTCTTGTTGTATTTTTCCTTGCTGTTTAATCAATACATAATTACTATCATCTTTTGCTGTAAATTATTCAATATGCGTTTCCCTACTCCTACTGTCATGCTAACTACTTTCATATAGGTAGTGAAGAGGTTCTGTGCAATGACAGACTGATGTACTTAGGTAAGTAGGAAGGTATCTTGAAGGTATATTTAAAACACTTATTTTCATGTTGTCTAGGACATGAACAAGAGTTTCACACGTTTCAATTACAGCTTCGCTGATAGTTGCAGGCGACATGATGACAGATAACTTCAAATCTTCAGAACTTCTTCCTGTAGCTAAGTACCTCAGGGTTAAGGCCAATCGCTCATTACAGGGATGCATTCCCTCATGTTTGTGATCTGCCTTATGAAGAGTGGTTCCACCATCTGTAATAATTTTATGAACGTCCTTTCTTTCATTCTGAAATAATCTTCCGCATATGTCAATCTGATTTCCCTCAGCAGCCTCATATGAGAATATTCTTCACGTTTTTTCAACCACTCTCTCATCCATCGATTTCGCTGAACTCCACGAATACTTCCGACAGCCATAATTATGGCTAAACAACCTTCTTTTCGATTGACCATGTTTTCAAAACACAAAACGCCAAGAAAATCCACTTGGAAAGACATAATTTCACTTGTCCGAATGGTGGAAACAAACGTACTGAGCAAATTTATTGATAAAATTATTGACAATAATATTGACCGTGTAGGGTATGATGATATTGATGGTGGTACCCTCAAGAAGTTAACGACTGTATTGACAATACTGGTATTGTCAATAATATTGATCGTGTAAGGGCCCCTTAAGATCAACATGCATTTTGTGTTTCGGGCTCCTTTAACTGTACTACCTTCGATTCAATAAATTTTTGTGTCATTTCTTCTTTATTTATTTATTTATTTATTCTGCCAACTATGCCCATTTCTGTTGTTTGAGACTTCTTAGACTAATGGTTATAAAAAGTATTGTGTTTCTTGTTGCTACAATAGTGGGATGACTCGTTAGTAAGAAGCAGAATGGTTTTCAACTTGAAATTTTATAAATTTTGCACGAGCTATATTCATAGACCTACATGTATGGGAATCAAACCTAAATCCTTTAACAATAGAATAGAAAATACCGCCGTTTATAGATGATTGACTGCAAGCAGAGTAGACTGTAGCAATAGCGGCTTAGCCTCAATTCTAAAAAAAATTAACGAAATAGCATCTATGTTGCAAATGTCATTGATCGATCAATAGTGAAAGGCTATGGAAATTTGGAAACAAATAAGTTAATTAAGACTGTTACTATGTTGTTCTATTTTTTATGAAAAACATCAGTTACTAATATTACTCTCTTGAGACGTTTTCCCAATTTTGAATGTAGTTTTACGGATGGTTTGTCTGAACTGGTATGAGTTTAAAATAACACGTAGAGGTGTCATAACTGTCGAATTGTCAGATTGTTTCTCATGCTATTCTGAATTAATTTCCAAAATCCCTAACTTTCCTATAGACTATAGGCCTATGTGGGAATGTTTATACTCCACCCGCACTAGAATTTTGTAGAAACAGATGCGGCTATAATGCAGTGCAACCTGTCATGTCCGGACTAATGTGGCGACCGGAAGATGGAAGAAAAAACAGTGTATCACAAAGTAATTTCAAGTACAGCTAGAGGGCCGGAAATAATTACTATACGCATAGGCCTATTGTTTTTTTTTTACATATTTATAACATTTAAACAACCACAGTAAAGCAAAACAAACTTGTAAAGCTACAGTACATACAGTAATTGAAAATACTAAAAACTAAACAGTTTACAACGTACTATACAATAATTACAGTAGGCCTACATATATAGGTCAAACTTTAATGTTTAAAAGCTGTATTTATCAGTAGGTAGCCTACGCTGTAAGTTATTAAGTGCCAGTATGGTATTTTATGAGATTGTGTGCCGGACGGGAAAATGTCAGTCTGTCCGTCCGTGAGTCTGTACGCACGATAACTCAAATGCGCTTTAACGGATTTTCATGAAACTTGGTATACGCATTTATAATTTCCATGAAGAAACCTATTTATTTTGAACCAAATCGGTTGACCGGTACTGGAGTAACGACTAATTAAAGGTCACATGCTTTTTATTTGGGAAGTCATGACTGTATCACAATGCCGCGTATCTAATCATTGAGGGCCTTAACTCCAATGCAGTCACATGTTTGTTTATTTCGTTGATTAAGTTGAAAAGAGTACTACATGAATACTGTTACACACAGAAGGTATATTACTGTGAAATAATTAGCGGAGTTCTTTGCCATTATATTTTGTGAAATGTTGACATATTTTAAGAATTCCTTACATCAGTGTATACGAGTTTGAATTGAGGTTAACTATCAAACTTTAGACCGTTTTTCTTCCGTAAGCCCTGCTTAATGAATCGATCTGGAGCTTAACTTGGAGATAGATTACAAAATAACTTATTTTCTGCATATCATAATTGCAATTATCACTGATTAAACAAAAGCATTCTGTTACTTTGTTACATCAGTTTACCTGATTTTATTTATTATATTCTTAAGTACAGTTAGAGTGAGACAGACATTTCTGTATACTTTAGGGCCAGTTCTAGAGTGGACAATATTTACCCAACCACTGTCTAAAAAATTTCGCACTAATAGAATATAATTATTTTTGTGTGTATGTGATAAGTGATTCTCTGATAATTTGCTACCTGCCCTGGTCATTTGATTTCTAAGTTTTGTTTTAATGCCTATATTTTTCATAGTCATTTTATTTGCCAACCAAGATTATCAAAATGCATTTAGTAGTACAGTACCCAATTCTACACTAGATAACGTAGGCTATGAAACGCTTTTGGTAATCTGAATGACTTAAATCAATAAACATAGGCCTAAAAATAAATCTATTTTAATGATGATGGTCTGCATTAACTAAATTAAGTTAGATTCAGTCAGTTCGCTTCGAGCACTGGTACGGTGCGGATATGTTCGAAGCTCTATTAGTGCGTTTGTAGCCCATTGTAAGTGCCCGGTGAGAGTTTACGGTGTCTTGTCTTGGTTTATTTTATTTAGAAGGTGATACAAGATTATAATTATTACGGGGAATAAATGTGTACGAGGAAACACATTAGAAGCAGCATTTTGTTTGCCAACCAAGATCATTAAAATGCATTTAGCAGTACAATGCCCAATTCTTCGTTCGATAATATAAGCTATTAAACATTTTTGGAAATCAGAATGCCTAAAATCAATAAACATATAAGCAAAACTATTTTAATGATGTTGGTCTGCAGAGAACTAGCCTATGTTAAGTTAGATTCAGTCAGTTCGCTTCGAGCACTGGTACGGTGCGGACATGTTCGAGGGTCTATTAGTGCGTTTGAAGCCTATCGTGAGTGTCCGGTGCGTGTTTACGATCTCTTGTCGTGGTTTATTTTGTTTAGAAGGTAATACAAGACTATAATTATGGGAAATAAAATTGTACGAAGAAACGCTTTGGTAGCAGCTTTTGATAAGAAAGACCAAAGATATACGTTCCGTGGTGGAGATACATGCCTGAATTGAACGAGTGAAGATTTTTCCAGATCAACTTCGAACGTTACAACTTGTAAGTAAAGAGAATGTTGTTTATTTAAAATTGGTCAGCAGTTAAATTGAATCCTTCCAGCATGTGGGATCGACACAGTTTGACTTGATCAGTGGCAATAGTAGCCTACTGTAGTCACTATCAGCGCGGCAGACTAAGAATACACTGATGTCAGTGTTATGATAGTAGTGCCTCAGAAAAAGAATCGTTTATCTACAGCAGTTTTGACTAATCACAGAAATAGCAAATGTAAAAATGGCCCACGCGGTACAAATACACAGTCGATAACGGAATCAGAGCAGTAAAAATAGCACGCAAAGAGCGTATAGATCTACCAAGTTATGCGCGGATTGCAGGTTTAGAGGTCTTTATTACATACCTAGGACAACAACAGCAGTGTTTCATTTGGAAGGATGCTACACAATTGTAAACAAGATTGTCCCCATCGTAAGCTGAATCAGCGTTTCATGGTACAACCACGCATAAAACTATTATTGAGTGACATGTTTAAACCTCCATTGCATCTTACAATGGGGCAAGCTGTACTTCTTTCGCCCGTGACATGGTTCTACCAGAAAGTATATTGTACCTGGCCAGCTAATAGAACACGTCAAGCAGCCATCAGTTCCGATCCGTCAAATAAAATGTTTAACCAGATATCATGGATGAGAGACAGACACACTAATATGGTTGTTGGGTGGGACGATACGAAAAAAAACTGTTGCGAAAAGTAGTGCAAGAGACTACCGTCAGAAACGAGTACAGACAGACAACACTAATGGGAAGGCAACCATCAACGACAGCCATAATACTGAGGATGAACAAATGCTAGTTGAGGTTGAAGGTATGTCCAAGCTAATAACAGCAGTAAACACTAACGACGACCCGAAAATAACAAAGAAACCTACTTCACAGTCAGAGGTTCGTCGTCATCCTTATTCTAAGCTAACCACGAAAGTTCATGAGGTCGAATTGCCCCCTCTCTGTTATCTGTTTTACCAACAAAATTTAACAGAACTGGACGTCCAGAGCAAATTGTCCATTTCGTTCCCAATTCCTTTGCCTCAATGGTACGGTAATTATCATGCCCGTGATATTATTTAACCTTGAAACTCTGAACATCAATGGTTACGCAATACCGTACAGCAACAACTACTTAAGCAGTTAATTTTATTAATAGACCGTTGACATGTTTTCTGCAAGAACCGAATAGGCCTATATACAATATGGATTTCCTTTTCCATGATGACTATCAAATTAATCTTGAACCTGATGGCAGAGATAAGGCGATATTCTATAGGAGAGGAATGCAGCTCACGAATTTTCTAGATTCACATCTGCTTTATATGGCATTGATCAGCACTGTCCATTTCATTCCCAATTCCTTTGCCTCAGTGGTACGGTAATTGTCATGCCCGTGATATTATTTAACCTTACAACTCTGAACATCAACGGTTACGCAATACCGTACACCAACTACTACTTAAGCAGTTAATTTTAGCAATAGACCGTTGACATGTTTTCAGGAGGAAGCGAATATATACAATATGGACTTCCTTTTCAATTATGACTATCAAATTAATCTTGAACCAGATGGAAGAAGTAAGGCGATATTCTATAGGAAAGGAATCCAACTCACGAATTTTCTAGATGTTGCAGATTCACATCTGCTTTATATGGCATTGATCAGCACTGGGATTGCTAAATGTATCTGGCAATAAGAAAGATAAGGAAATATTTAAACCTATGAAGACCGGCTCACTCCTTATGTAGATCGCATGTTATATTGGCGGGGACCATAATTGCACAATTCGGTCCTAGTATAAGGGGCAATTTGTATTGCTGTATAACCTTGTAGCATTTTATCAGTTAATATAAATAACCTTGTAAATATTGATTCGATATTTACTGCAAGTAGTGTGTAACGTAAAAACCTATTTAGCAGTTGTAAACCTGCAACGAATTGCTTATATAAGCAATTAATTTTGTTCTCTGCAAAAAAAAAAAAAATAATTTTGGTGAATAATTTTGAGTAGGCCTACATCATTATGGTACCACATACTCCCTACAACGTGACTACAGTTGTCGCCCACATGTACGTGAATACAATTTTGCCCCCTTTTTTTAAAGAATTAACAGACAGGGAACATGCCTTTGCTTTTTTCAAAAAGACTTTGTTACAGCCCATAAAGCGAATATTCCGATGAGATCTATTGAAAGAGTGTTTTAGGAGGATAGAATTATTAGTAGTGGCCCCCTCGGTTCTCCGTCTGCGACTTTTCTCTCCGGAGTAAATTAAAACCATACACCCTGGAAGAATTTAAATACGTAAAATATCCGCCAGGAAATTGCCAGCATTTCGCAACGTGAACTACGGCGAGTGATGGCTAGTTTCTTAAAGCGCCAAAAATGTTAAGGACAACTACCGTAGTTTCAGAATATCTTTTTATAATGTTGGTAAGTAAAGCCTTTAAACATACTTAAGGAAAATGATGTATTGTTCCATCACAGCCACTCTATGATAGCTGCTAACGGCAACACTCGCGGCCATCGCGAACCGGAAAAATACCGCTACTTTGTACTTGACGTAACCTCAGCTAACCTTACAACATATTTATACATTTTTAACAATTTAAACATCTAAATTAAATAAATATATTTATAATTACATAATAATTAGTCTTATTGCTAGATAAGTATTAATGTTCTCAAAATATTTCTAAGATAACATTTATTTTGAAACCTTTGTATTTTTATGGATGCAACCGAATGAGTCTTGGATCATGGAGCCAACTGTAGCTTCTATGAGTTAGAAATCTAAGAACCTATTTCAAGTTTTATTTTCAGAAGGCAGGCAACTCGATTACCTCCTAGAAAACCATGGCACGCAACTAAGGTGCTTTGCAGATGAGAAGTCCTATGTCCTTCAACTGCATAGATACGCGGTCCAATCAGAGACGGCGAGACGGAGGGAAGACTCTCATTGCTAGCGGCAGTCTTTTAGCCCGTACACGTGATTGGCGGTGAAGGAAAAGACTTCTCATTTGAAAGCCACTGTAGGATATCATTGGCACGCAAATATGAATTTTTCTCCCTAAGCATGTGCAATTCTAATTTCCAGTGATCTCTGTTTTCTGTTGCTGATCTGAGCTGAGCTGAGCCGAGCCCGAGCACGAGCTTTTGCTCATTCGGGCATCAGTTATGAATGTATGTTTTATGTTTTACGATGGTAAATAAATAAATAATTTTTTTTAAAAAATCAGAAATTTTCTCCGTATGCACACGCAGTTCGTAAACGCCGGGTTAATGCATGGCATAACCTTGGTAGGTTCAAGATAGGATGAGATTTAGCACATAAGTTAATTAACTATACACATAGACCAGAACATTGTTTTTATGGGGGATTATGAACATTTCCACTGCCACTGATGTATAAATTCTTCACCCTAAAATTTGTATAAAAGCAGAGATGTAAGGTTATCATATATTATGGTATATGTATATAATATGTAAACATAATATGTAAAATGTAAGGACGTCATTTATATAGACCAGCTATTCCATTGAAAACTTCTTCATTAATTTTATACCTAGACTTGCTGATGATTTTATTCGCTGATTGCAAATAGGCCTAACATATAAATTCAGCTCTGAAAGGATGAAAGTGGTGTTAACTATGCATTGATCATATATAAAAAATGCAGATAATAAATTCCAGTAAATTGCACAATTAGTATAAGAGCCTGATGGAATGAATCGATGAACGATCAAAGGGTTGGTGCACAAAGAAAGGAAGTGCACGTCGTATTTATTGCGCCACTGAATGGGATTATTTAGAAGGCGGGCAGGCCGGTAGAAAGCGTTGGTGGAGTATACTTCACAAAGCGTGGACTGGCTACTCTTCTCAAGATGATGTCGAGTAACCTATGAGTGCTTGCCGCTTGGCTTCCATGGTAGGCTACAAAAAGAAGTTTGCAATGCTGATTTTACCTCCCTTCCACTTTTGTAAGGTTCAACATTTTTATTTCTCCGATTCTCCTGATTTTTTTTTTTTTTTTATAATTTGAACATTCATTTATTCAAACAGCCAACATGCGTCTTTCATATCACTAAACTATTTGGTTCTTATGAAATCCATAGATGTCTGTAGCACTCGAGCTACAGGTGGTAATAAGATAATAACCCCATCCAACTTCACTGCCCTTGCAGTTTCACCATATTTTCGATCAATGCTGGGATACAGAGACAACTAAAACATTTCTTTATGTGGTTCATGAGGAAGCATTTGTCTTTATTATGTTCATTTCTCACAGAGTAAAGTATTTAAAGTAGAATTTCTACTCATATTGTGAACAAAACAAGGAAAGAAAAGACGCTTAAGTTAACAGAAATAACTGACTTCAGAAATCTGTATGTGTTCTGTTGTATAACTGTATTTGTGTTTTACTGTGGGCTATCTCCCTATAAAACCAAGGATCTTAACATACTAACAAGCTAACTTAGCTTAGCTTAGCTCACATACAGTGAGGGATTTCATATATAGTTGTGCCGGATTTTATATGTAGTTTTGTCGGCACAACTACACATGAAATCCCGCACTGTATGTGAGCTAAGCTAAACTAACTTAGCTTAGCTCTTTTAGCTTAGCTCTTGGTCGACAACCGGCATTTAAAGGTTGCGCCACTTGCTGCTTTGAGTAGCCTTTGGCTACGAAGTTGTGACGTAGCAGAACTGCGAACCCGGCTCCCTTAAGGGGTGAATGGAAAACATGAGGTTTAAAACTTTAATATTTGATTCCAGGCACAAACTATCAATCAATTATTCTATGATGCATATACAAGAAATTGTAAAAATCGATGGGGTTTGATATAAAAATATTACCTATTGAGGCTGTTTTAATTAGAAACACAGTCAAGTCTAAAGATGTATAAAGGCGATTTTAATGTATTATAGTTTCGCGAGAGTATGTACATGACTACTTGCAATTTTCTTACTACAAAAATTATTGAAAATATTAACATATATCTAACTTACATCCCGGTAGCAGTTGAGCGGTGGTAGCACAAGAAACCATCAGTTAAACTAACTGGAGGGTACATATCGGGAGGATTTATTTGGAGGTAGTTGTACAAGCCGTAAGTGTTCATTATAATTTAAACTTAATATTAGAAAGAAATTACCATTAAAATAATTATTATTATCTGTGGAAATCTTTCCAGACTGTATATTTTGCATCTCCCTTTTGAATGCTTAACTATTCATAAATAATATTATTGTTATATAACAATTAATTTTATAACTTAATTCCAAAATATTGTTTTAAAATGCAAATTCAAAATTGTAATTGAAGAGGAATTCTTGACAGTGAGGAAAGGAAATTCAAATGTAGCACACTTTACATTATCTTTCCTTAATGTATTTAGCGTGAAATGAAACTACACCTATATATCCTTGTTATATTTTTAGATGTGCGTTTCACTTTTAGTTTTGTTTAATGAATGCTTGTTTATAATTTTTATTTTTTTACAGATATAAAAGGAAGTACGGGAACACAGGAAAGGATCAGTCATAAATTATTAAGCGTTTTTCTAATAATGTGTTATGTAAAAAATAAAAGTAGGCCTACAGTATATTGCGAAATAAGATGGGAAGCGTGTTTTAACAGAATCGAGGAAGAGTTAGAAAAACAAGATTTTTTACTCACATGAATTGCATACATTTATTTCTATGAAAGAGAAAATATGTGAAAATACTTATATGAAAAATAATTAAATACAAATAGCTGTTTGAGATGGTGGGCAAGTTCCAAGTGTAGCACCCTTAAACATTAGTGACTATTTTAATCTTGGTGGCGATCGACACATCGATTACTTGACGCACGAGCTAATAGTCACGTCATATTATGAATTAAATTTAAGTGAATATTAAAATATAAAATGCAAGTAGACTGGTAATTATCAAGTGGTAGCATTCAACTAGCAAATATGATTTGTTAATAATAAATACCTGCTATCAACAAATAGAGGTTCTGATATAATGACGTACATATGTGCTGCAAAGAAGGCAAATTACACAGATAGGTTAGGTTACAGGCACTGGGTGTAGGAAGTTCGAGTTTTCACCATGATGCATGAACGGGAAATGGATGAAAAGAACAATAGTAGAAAAATATCCAGGCCTATTAAATTCAATACCAATAATTTTATTATTATTTCTCCAGTAAATAGGCTTCATCTGGTTGCGTAATATACCTACATATTGGTTGAAAAAACAATTTAATTTTTTTTTTACATTCTGTGCAAAAATAAAACGGTATCACGTTATTCGGAGATTTTATAAGAATAAAATTGTTTATTTAGTTTCCAGATTCTGTTCTGTGGTCAAATTCTACATCTATTTGCAATCTGATAGATTGACTTTTAATAAAGTGCTTTTATATCGTTGAAGAATCTGATTTCAAATATTTTAACTGTGTTATACTGTGTCACTACTTCAACCTTTTGTTTATTAAGTGCTAGCATGGTACTTTATGAGATTGTGTGCGGGGGACGAAAAATGTCTGTCCGTGTGTCTGTACGCGCCATAACTCAAATACGCTTTATCAGATTTTCATGGAACTTGGTATACGCATTTATAATGTCCATGCGAAGAACCCTATTGTTATTGAACCAAATCGGTTCACCGGTACCAGCGTCAAACCCAATTTAGTGTTTTTATTTAAAAGCGCCATAACTCAAATAGGCCTTATCGGATTTTCACGAAACTTGGTATACACATTTATAATGTCCATGGAAAGACATCTGTTGATATTGGACCAAATCGGTTGGCCTGTACCGGAATAATGCCCAATTTAGTGCATTTTTATGGTATTATATAACAAAAGGCCCACAACTCAAATATGCTTTATCGAATTTTCATGAAACTTGGTATACGCATTTATAACGTCCATGGTAAGAAGCTTATTAATTTTGGATCTAATCGATTGACCGGTACCAGAGTAACGACTAATTAAAGGTCACACGTTTTTTAATTTTTGTTTACCGGGATAATTTGACAGTTAACATTATTCCTTCACTTATGCTTATCAAACGACAACGTCAAACTGACCGAGTTGGCCAAATGGCAACGCCTTGGATTCGTATTCTGGAAGTCCCCGGATCATATCCCGGAGCCGGCCGATTTGAAATGGATTTATTTTTATTTTATTTTTTATTTTTATGTGAGTGCGCGATTGTCAAGGTATCACAAATCTGTAGTTCTGCTGTCGCTGGTCGATTTTAATCTGATTGGAAAAACTTATTTTCTGCATGTCATAATTGCAATTATAATTGATTCAATAAAAACATACTGGCACTTTGTTATATCAGTTTGCCTGATTTTTATTTCAACTGTTATTTACTGAAGTACAGTGGCGCCAAGTTATATGGGCCCATGCACGGGCCCATGGGGTTCAAGCCCACCCAATAATTTCCCGTGTATTATCGTAAATATTTATTATTGATACTAAAAATCGAGTCTCATTGTTTAATCGGTTTAAAACAGAAAGCAGATTATTGTTGACATACCTAACAATATAATTTCTCTTGTTTCATTTAACTCGTTTGAAATACTTTGTTCTTGAATTCTTTAGATTTATATGTTAAATTTACTCTGCCAATGCCAGTTTCCACAACATCTGCGATATATTTTTTTCTGCTTTAAAAAGTTGGAGACATTTTTGCGTTTGACAGTGTCCTAGAATAGATTAATCGCAGATATTGCTGCTCTAAGCATACTCGTAAATACGGATAGCGGGACAATGTTAGATTTAGATTATGCTTGTGATAAATTTATAGAGAAAAGTGCAATCAAGAGAAATACATTTACAACTCGCAGTACTACATAATAGTCAGTCCATGTATTATTTTATTTTAGAGTCACCTAAGAACAAGAAAGTTAATATAACTAACATAAACTCGAAAGAATTTTCTTTAAATTAGAGTCCACCTCGTGGGAGAATTCGTAACGAGGCTGCCTTCTACCCTGGCCGGGCTGGGGATTTTTCGGTAGTGGAAGATTTTATTCCTGAGTTCAGGACTGTGTGTTATGTTGTCCCTTCATCCTCGTCTCGCGAGAGGCAATGACAAAACTCTGAGATCTCAAAGAGCCTTGGACGAATCGTGGTCATCATCCCGTCGCTTCGTTTTGGGCAGAACACTCATCATCATTGTAATACAACACTTTGGTGACGTAAATGATCGTTATTAGAAACACTGAAATAATTTCTATACTTATCCACAGTCATTTTAATATCATGAATAAAATAGAGGCGGGAGTGTGAAATTTGTAATGTCTTTGAGCCCACCCAACGTTTGTCAAAAGTAGGCGCCTCTGCTGAAGTGTCTGGGAGGAATAATTACAGATACAACTAAAATTAGGGCAGACGTTAAGTGTCGATTAAAATAAGGAAATGCTTGTTTTTATCCAATTCAGAGGCCTTTTCTTCTTGTCTTTTGTCCAGAAATCTAAAAATAAAAAATTATAAAACAATTATCCTGCCGTTTGTACAGTCGGTCAAATAAAAAACGTCGGGCGGTATTTGATTAAGTATCACGAACGAGCATATGCGCATGTACAGGAAGACTTAAGGTTAGGTTCACACACGCCTCTTGTCTATCCATGTATTTTCTTGATTATTTAGTCAGTTTTGTTCCAAAACAAACATGTATAGAAGGCTGTGGCTATATTCCTCAAATCCGCCATATTCTTGGTTGCAAATTTTTATAATATTAATAATTAATAGATTCGCGAGGAATATGTTTATTCAAGGAGCATTTTTTAAAGATTTTATTTTATAATACCGGTACTTGTAGTGCAAAATCAATAACTTACGCTCAGCATCTGCAACCAATCTTAGCATCGAAATACGCGTCCGGCCAGATCAACGTTTGCTATGAAAACTTCCGGTCGCATTATAGTAACGTTCCCACCTCTGAGCTTCTTTTCATAAATATGGAACCTTCTCGCTGCTTCAGAGACCGAAAAATGCAGGTCAATTACAGCCCTAACCACACTTTCTCTCACGTTAGCATTTGTATGTGGCGATGACACAAAGCAAAATGAATTATGACAATGCATTAAGTTGAATATCGTGTGTTGCGCTTTCCGCGATTTTCATTTTTTCCCTCCTCGTTCATATTTTCCCTCCTGCCGCATGGCCTCATATGTTCCGAAAATGACCTGTATTTTGTGTTTTTATAGGAAACTTGTGAACTAATGCGTCAAAACTTTAATTTTAACAGCATACGAGTCCCGACGTTTTTTATTTGACCGACTGTACTATATTGATGTGATCATAATCTGAGAGTGTTCGAAAACAGGGTGCTTAGGAAAATACTCGAACCCAAAAGAGATGAAAACGGGGACTTGAGAAAACTGCATAGTGACGAGCTTCATAACCTGTACTCTTCACCGAATATAATAAGGGTAATTAGGCCTAAGTCGCGGAGGATGTAATGGGCTGGACATGTTGCGCGCATAGGGGAGGAAGGACATCTCATAAATATTGACTGGGAGACTCGAAGGCAAGAAAACACTTCGGAGTCCTAGATGCAGGTGAGAGGACAATATTAGATTATGTATAAAAAGAAGTAGGATTTGCGAGGGATGGTTTGATACTTTGATGGAGTTAGCACAGAATAGGGTTGAATGGCGGGTCCATATAAGCGCGGCAATGAAATAAAATAGATAATATTCCTTTGCTTGCTTAAGAATTGTCTATTGTTAATGAGTAAATATTATTATTACTATTTTTAAGTGCCAGAATATCTGCTGTCTGTCTGTCCGTCCGTCCGTGTGTCTGTACGTGCGATAACTCTAATGCGCTTTATCAGATTTTCATGAAACTTGGTATAAACATCTTTTATAACGTCCATAAGAAGAAGCCTATTGATACTGGACCAAATAGGTTGATCGGTACCGGAGTAATGCCCAATTTGGTGCCTATTTTGATGATATATTTTAGAAATGCACAATAACTCAAATGCGCTTTATTGGATTTTCATGAAACTTGGTATAGGCTACGCAATAATGACGTCCATGAGAAGAAGTCTGTTGATAATGGACCAAATCGGTTGACCAGTACCGGAGTAATGCCCAAATTAGTGCCTATTTTATGGTAATATATTAGGAAGAATTATCATAACAACATATTGTTTTACACTGTTCATATACGGCTTTGGAAATTGCAATACAGTTAACTATTGCGAATAACACTATTCCTTCACATATGCTTATGGAACTAGACCGTTAAACTGACGATGTGGCCGAGATGGTAACGTCTTGGATTCGCATTCTGGAGGTCCCTGGTTGAATTCCCATAGCCGGATATTTTGACATGGCTTTTTTTTAAAATTTTTATGTGAGTGTGCGATTGTCAAGCTATCACAAATCTCTATAGTTCTGATGACGCTGGACGATTTTAATCTGAGTGAAACAAAGAACAAAAAACTAGACCTTTGTTCTTCCGTAAGCTCTGCTTAACGAATCAATCTGGAGCTTAACTGGGAAATCAATGTTTTTAAAAATCTGTGTATTATAATTGCAATTATAATTGATTAAACAAAAGCATCTTGGCAATTTGTCACACCATTTAGCTGATATTATTATTATTATTATTATTATTATTATTATTATTATTTATTTTATTTACATATTACATATTTATTACATATTTAATATAAGTAAAAACAACTAAAACCAAACATTCCCCTATATGAGCAACGTCCGTGTTGAGGAGATATAGTAGATTAAAGAGAAATATAATTACATATCTCTGCACTGTATACTATACACGAAAAAGTTCTAAATTTATGAGTACATGTAAATAAAAATAATTTTGTAGCATTAACCAGTGGTTAAAATAGCATTTACAAAAAAAAATAGAATACATTATTATTATTATTATTATTATTATTATTATTATTATTATTAGTATTAGTATTATTATTATTATTATTATTATTATTATTATTATTATTGTCATCATCATCATCATTATTATTATTATCGTCATTATTATCGTTATCGTTATCATTATTATCATCATTATCATTATCATTATCATTATCATTATCGTCACTGAACTAGTTGAATCTGTGCGCCGTCTTCACTCATTGACTTTGAATTCCTCTCCATCTATCAGAGATTTAGCGAATTTCGATACCAGTTTACCCGTAGTTGGTAATTTTTTTCACCACCCTGAAATGTTGTCTTTCTGGAGCATATATCGATTGCACAGAAATTTCGATTCTCGATTGACACAAATATGGCAGCCTCTGTATTGCGGTTGTGTAAATCACTACGGAATCCCGTAAAAAATGTATATAATGCGAAAAGTGAGTATATTAGTAGGGATCCAGGTTAATACAGAAATTCATTTCGTCTGGTTGGGTAAGATTAGGTAGTTTGGCATGCCGGTATTATGTGTGATATTTATTTAATACTACGCTTATAAGTAAGGTTAAGTCGATACCATAGAATTTTGCTGATGGTGTTAATTAGTTGCTACTTAGGCCTGCCCATGTAACCAGTCTAAATTAACAACGAGTGTTATTTATTCTACACTAGTATCCATAAAGTATCCCTATCCATAAATATATTTATGTTGCTAACTTAACCGGCTACTTGTTGGTAGGTAGGTAATAACAATTCTCTCTTTTTTTTTTTCAGATGTTTTGGGAGCCCAAGAACAAGCAACAAATATAGGGACCCTTTATTCAAACCTTGAAAGATTACACATTGTTAACCCTATTGTAATAAGCCACAGAAATACAAGCTTCTTTAACAAATGTAAGTACCGTACCCATATGGGGAAAATTCAAATATAAGTCACACCTTGGGATGGATAAATCCCGCCCTACCCACCCTCGCCGCTGCAGTTTCTTTTATACCACGATCTAGCGAATTCTTCTGTCCTCGTATTATGAAGAAACTCGTCATTGGACGGAGTTGTGACGTCATACCGCAAGACGAGAGGTAACAGGCTGACAAACTTCCGGGAGGTATAGTATACCACATTTTCGAAACCTACAAACAGTGTATCGTACATTATTCGAAAATGCAAGGCCGCTTCGCTACGGCTGCTGCTTCGCGCACTTAACTATGTGGTTAGTGCTATGCATTATTTAGCTGTATGTAGAGGGGGATACAAGGCACTTGCAACAATTTACAAGGCCACTCTGCTTCGCTCAGAAACAAAATTCATCACACAGTCTGTACAAATGTGAATATTAAATGGGCGGAGCTTAAGGGGTGACTTATATTTGAATTTTGCCCCCATATGTAGCAAAATGTCAGTATTTTATTAATTACCGGTACCAGCCTTTATTAATTTTGGTTGTTTCAGTTGATTCCAGTTTTTGAAGGTAGAATCAACAGAAGAGTAAAAAAGACGAAAGATAATTACTTGTGGCACCTTAGCTCTCACTCCACACTCTGCTGCACGTTGCCATGGTGATGGCTGCTTCCCCTACCTTGGCCTTCTCTTCCCCTCGCAAACTGCTCAATGCCAAAAATGCAGTTCACTGTTGTAGTATGCTCTTTAAATTGTACCAATAAGCCTATGAAAAATGCTCTTGTACCATATCAAATATACAATCACCAGAGCCCCTTTGGCATTCATCAGGACCTGCCCCGTGACAAAATGCCCCTTGCACCAAAACGGCTATTTCTCATTTCATATATTGAAATGGGTCATTCCATGCCAAATCATCACAATAAAGTGTAATTCCCAACCCGACCATCTCAGATTTACATGAAATTCGGTAAGAAGTTAAAATACATGAAGTTGTACACACACGCAAAATTTTACCCCTCAGTGATTTACGATATTCATACAGCAGGGTTGCAAACATGATAAAAATTGTAAAATGCTCTGCAAAAATAAATCATAACTCTACTTCTAATTGAGGTAAAACCTTCATGTTGGTCTCATTTTGAAGCTAAATGTACATAGTTTCCATTAAAAATAGTTGCATTTCAAAATATTAATTTTTTCATTCCAAGGTCAAAAGGTGTAACCTTTGACCTTGAGTATCTAAGAAACTGTATCTTTAATTTTATTGAAGAAAAGATTTGTTAGGCAGTTAAATGCATTCTATCTTTGGTACTAATTTCATTTTGGGATGGCTTTGGGAACAGGAGAAAAAAATTTCCCTATAATATAAAGCCACATTGCTGACTCACTCACTCACTCACTGACAATAATGTTTGCCCACTTTCAGATGAGCTAGAAACTTGCAATTTGGTACACGTATAGCGTTTAGGCTGTAAACCACATAAAAATTCCAAAAATGTTATTTTTTTTTTATTTTTAGCCCTAAAAACCTCCCGAAAAAGGGCTCGGCTCGGCTCACTGACATTAATGTTTGACCACTTCCAAATGAGCCAGAAACTTGAAATTTGATACACTTATAGGCTTTTTAAATTTTAGGCTGTAAACCACAGGAGAATTCCAAAAATTTAATTTTTTTATTATTTCTAGCCCTAAAAACTCCCGAAAAAGGGCTCGGCTCTGTTCACTGACATTAATGTTTACCCACTTCCAGATGAGCTAGAAACTTGAAATTTGGTACACATATAGCGTTTAGGCTGTAAACCACAGGAAAATTCCAAAAAGTTTTGTTTTAAATTTGTAGCCCTAAAAACCTCCCAAAAGGGCTCGGGTCGGCTCACTGACATTAATGTTTGCCCACTTCCAGATGAGCTAGAAACTTGAAATTTGGTACCCTTATAGCTTTTAGGCTGTAAACCACAGGAAAATTCCAAAAGTTTATTTTTTTTAATTTTTAGCCCTAAAAACTCCCGAAAAAGGGCTCGACTCGGCTCACTGACATTAATGTTTGTCCACTTCCAGATAAGCTAGAAACTTGAAATTTGGTACACATATAGCTTTCAGGCTGTAAACCACAGGAAAATTCCAAAAAGTTAATTTTTTTAGTTTTTAGATATTTCACCCAATCAGTCAAGAGATAGAGCTGCAGCTGCCGCAAGGCAGAGACCCACACAAATTAAAAAAGAAAAAAACTTTTTGGAATTTTCCTGTGGTTTACAGCCTAAACGCTATACGTGTACCAAATTTCAAGTTTCTAGCTCATATGGAAGTGGTTAACATTATTGTCAGTGAGCAGAGCCGAGCCCTTTTTCGGGAGTTTTTAGGGCTAAAAATAATTTAAATATTAATTTTTTGGAATTTTCCTGTGGTTTACAGCCTAAAATTTAAAAAGCCTAAAAGTGTATCAAATTTCAACTTTCTAGCTCATCTGGAAGTGATCAAACATTGTCGTTGAGCCGAGCCGAGCCCTTTTTTGGGGGTTTTTAGGGCTAAAAATAAAAAAAATAACCTTTTTGGAATTTTTATGTGGTTTACAGCCTAAACGCTATACGTGTACCAAATTGCAAGTTTCTAGCTCATCTGAAAGTGGGCAAACATTAATGTCAGTGAGTGAGTGAGTGAGTCAGCCATGTGGCTTTATATTATAGGGAAATTTTTTTCTCCTGTTCCCAAAGCCATCCCAAAATGAAATTTGTACCAAAGATAGAATGCATTTAACTGCCTAACATATCTTTTCTTCAATAAAATTAAAGATACAGTTTCTTAGATACTCAAGGTCAAAGGTTACACCTTTTGACCTTGGAATGAAAAAATTAATATTTTGAAATGCAACTATTTTTATTGGAAACTATGTACATTTAGCTTCAAAATGAGACCAACATGAAGGTTTTACCTCAATTAGAAGTAGAGTTATGATTTATTTTTGCAGAGCATTTTACAATTTTTATCATGTTTGCAACCCTGCTGTATGAATATCGTAAATCACTGAGGGGTAAAATTTTGCGTGTGTGTACAACTTCATGTATTTTAACTTCTTACCGAATTTCATGTAAATCTGAGTTAGTCGGGTTGGGAGCTGTGATGATTTGGCATGGAATGACCCAAATGCTCTAAACTTAAATAGTTGAATTTTCACTTCAACACTATGCAATCACTCATGGCATAGTAGTTGGCTGCTAGTTACTACTATGCTAGTGGTCCTGTGTTTGAATTCTGGTCATTGCAAAAAATTTATGGTTGGAATAGGTCCCAAATATGCAGGTAGGGTGAAGAGGAGGTGAGAGAAAGGAAAGGAGGAGGAAAAGGAAGGCAAGAGAAGAATGGAGGAATAAACTATTTAACTTTAATCCTTGTTTCACCTTCTGCCTACTATAAGGCATTGCTAGTAGTTTAAATGGCGCCACTAGATGTCTCACTGTTTATACCCTCCCATCCCAGGCAGGTCCCATTAGTGAGTATGAGTGGGGGACTAGGGTGCCACAAGTATTTATTTTTCCCCGTAAAAAAATGGGCTTAACATTTCAAGTTTCAGATTATTTTGCCCTTCAAAATTAGCAATAGGCTCATGCAGATATAATCCAAAAATAAAATTGGATGATCTGTAACTATAATAACAATTATATTTAAATGATTCTTATGTCTTATATTAATTTAGGTAACTAATGCTCTTAGTGACACTGTCTCAAAAAATGCTCACCCACTAAAATTGTTTCCTTTTGAAAAAAGTAACAGTAATAGTAAAATCTGCTAACTGGTAACATGATGTTCTACTAAAAATAGAATGGTGAATTCAGATTTTTTACTTAATGGCAATGGACAATTCCTAAGCAAGCTAAAGGAATATTACCGTATCTATTTTATGGGACCCGAAAGTTCATTTCCACGCTTACCTGAGCCCGTCATTCAACCCTATTCTGTGCTAACTCTATCCAACCATCCCTCACAAATCCTACTTCCCTTAAGTCTATCCTAATATTGTCCTCCTACCTACATCTATGTCTTCCAATTGATCTTTTCCCTTTGGGTGTCCCTGTCAATATTTTTAAGATACTTTCCTCTCCCATGCCTGCAACATGTCAAGCTCATTTCATCCTCTGTGATGTAATTATGACGAGTACAGGTTATGAAGCTTGTTGATGCAGTTTTCTCCAGTCCCCATGTTCATCTCTCTTAGGCACAAATATTTTCCTAAGCACTCTGTTTTCGAACACTCTCAGATTATGTTCTTCCTGAAGAGTAAGCAACCATGTCTCATATCCATATAATACAACCAGCAGGATAATTGTCTTATACATTTTTATTTTTAGAATTCAGAACAGAATATGAGAAGATAAGAGTTTCTGAACTCCATAAAAACAGCCATATCCTACACTTAATTTCATTTGTATCTGAAATTATTGCTCCCAGATATTTGAATTTCTCCACTCTTCTAATATTTTGCAGTGCATTATTAGTATATGCAGTAGCATATACTTAGTGATTTATGTATTAATTTCCAATCCAACATTCCTGCAGGCATCGAAAACACTTTCTGGTCTTTATCAGCCTTAAGCTTAGGTGCGTAAGGGTTTAGAGAATTATTTCTTAAATAAGAATATTGTTTTCAGTGCCAGCCGAGCAATTATGGAAAGGAGTGACAAGTGTGAGCAATGCAGGAAGGAAGCGTGGTCGAGGAAAGGGAGTCGGAAAGAAAATTGCAAAAAATTTAAACAAGGGTCAAGTCATTGGTGTTGGTAAGTATTTTCTAAAACAGTGTATTGTGATGAAACATATTCTAGGCTATCTGTTTGTAGCCTAGTAGACCTAGAAAATTACCAGATGTCTGATTAGTCATATAATATGGCACCTGATATGTTATTACTAAAATTTTATTACGATAAGATCACAAGCAACCTAAAGTCTGATTTTTTTTGTCGGTTTGACAAGAGCACAATGTTTTGAATTCTTAGAAATAAAGTTTTTATTTCTAAGGGATATAGTTTGGTGGAAGATATTGTACAGTGATCTTTGGATTATAAATTTGTGTCTCTTGAGAAAAATATATATGCAAAACTATTAGAACTATTTCCTGATTCAGTATGTAAAGAAAGCCTTTAGGAAACAGATGACGTCAAAAAGCTAGAAATTCAATTTTTAATCTTCTTTTTTGCGCTCCTGTAAAATTTCTTGTAGTGGCTTTAGATCCTTCTTGGTCAGTGGGTCATATGTATTTGATTAAATTTTACCAATTTAATTACCACTGAATTATGTGTGTAATTTGAGAAAAAATTTGTTTAATTCTGTGATCCACATTTTTCCTCTTGGCTAATAATTTATTTTATACAGCAGAAACTCATTTAACAGAAACAAGTGGGGGAGCAGAGTGATATTGAATAAATACATTTTTAGAACATTTCATGATTTTGCAACACCTTCTATTGCAGTTTATGTAGCCTATCATTAAGCTAAAACTCTGAATTTTTAAATTTTGTATTATTGATGCATATAAGCACAGTCCGTTTTTCTGCCAGGTTGAACATGCGCGTGCTTACACCTAGCGATCGTAGTGGCCATAAACTAACAGTACAGTAACTACTGCGGGAAGTGTGTATATTTATATACAGTGATGGGAAAATTACAAAAAAATAGTAATTGGGCTGAATTACAATTACTTGAGAAACATTTTACTTAATTACAATTACAAATTACTTTTTGAAAAAGTAATCAGTAAAATTACAATTACAATTACAATTACTTTACAAAATGGCAGTACCTAAAAATTCCTTCTTTTTTGTAGGGGCACAAAAAAGTAATCAGTAAAATTACAATTACAATTACTTTACAAAATGGCAGTACCTAATTTTTTTTCTTTTGGGGGCAAAAGGGCAGAAACTATTGGGCCATTCAGCTAATAAAGTTGCTTGGGACGTTACAAAGTCTAAAATTATTAATGAACAAACAAACAAAACACATCAATACCAGTATTTCCATACACATTGAGTAACTTTTGTTAATATTACCTCTAACCTGGAAACAGTAATGACGGCGTAAGCCTATAGCAATTGAGAATGGGAAGCAAGTTTCAAAATATACTTAATTAAGAAATGTTCTTACTGAAAACTTTTAACTGAAAAACTTTTAAATGGGAAGAAATAGATATTTATTTTCCCACGGCTTACAATATTATGCATGATCTTTAAACATCAAATAATGAAGATATATATAGTTATTCCAATGCCATTTTAAAAGTGTCTGATGTTATTGCATACCGAACCCCGTTCTGTCTGCGCCTGATGTTTCGTTCTTTTTTAAACTGAATCTGTAAATCGCTTCAGCTTCACTGGGGTTAAAAAGGTCATGACAGTTCATGTAGCAAAACCCATAAAGTGGCATTTACAATAGTGAAACCCCCGCAACACGCGGCGTAATATTGCAGTATCACAATAGATTAGATTTGATTAAAATTAGAAAAAGACGAATACCGGGATCCAGAATCCTACTATCAGAATTATATGTGAATGTTACCTTCTTGTAAATCACTGGTCCTCATACAGCTTACATGAATTTTCAATGCCAGAAGCAGTATTTTCAGCAGAGCCTCTAATGCTCGGTAATTAACTTTGAAGTTGAGGTTAGTTTGAGCTTAGTTTTATACTGTGGAACGCATAACCTTTTCAAAGAAAGGGATATAAATAAATTTATAGGCTGAGAAAAGCAATTTTAATTTCTTGAACACATCTTGAAATAAATGGAAACCATACAGAAATCTAATTAAATGTAGTATATCGCTCCCCGTAAATTGCTCTGGCCGTGATCGCTACAGCAAACTAAAGTGGAAAAAACAGTGCGTTTCTTTTTAAACCAAACATGTAAAGCGCTTTACGAGTGATGCACGATTGCTTTACGACCGCTGCAGACAAAAAAGAACGGCAAAGTTAATCAGCTGAGAGCATGCTGGATGAAACCGGGAAATCCACCGGAAACCCTTTAACAGGGTTAAAATACGTGCAAATAACAATTATACGGGGATGGGAATAATAAATACTGTACAATATGATGTACAGGTAAAATAAAATGATAATAACTGTGCTGAAGAAGGCGTTCGTACTCCGGAATTTGGACAATGATGTTAAATCCATCAAGGAAATTTTCGATGATCACCTAGTCCGCCATGACTGTTCGTGCAGCGAAACCATGCAGCAGTCATAAAGCGAGATTTGAGTTCGCTGTACGGGTAGCAGAGTGGGGGTAAAGCGCTTTAGCTTTGCTTTAAAAAGAAACGCACTGAAAGAACGGCTGCTACTCCGAGCAGCAAAACCCGTAAAGCCAGATCTGACGTTGATTCACCACCGCTACAGCGACCATACAGCAATGCTGCAACAGCTGTAAAGCGCTTTACGTTCGCTTTAAAAAGAACGCAAAGTTCACCGCCGCTACATCGACTGCCAGCGAGTAGAAGAAAGCAACATTGCCAAATTCTCAATTCGATACTTTTCGATTACTCAAATGTAACGATTACAATTTTATTTCCAGAAGTAAATTACGAGTAAAAATTACATTTTTTAAAAAGTAATGATTACAAGTAAATGGGACCAAAAAAGGAATTGTTACTGTAATCCGATTACTTTTACTCAATTACTTCCCATCACTGTTTATATACTATTTCCAACTAAAGAATAAAGTAGATGTAAACGAACACACTGATATGTATTACTCCGCGACCACGTGTTTGTTGACACATTGCAGACGACGCAATTTCAATGCAAGAGGAACTCATTAATATTGAAAAAAGGAAGCTAGTATCTACAGAAACAAAGCTGGATTTCACAAGTATCACATATACCTACGTTTAAAATGCTAATGCATTGTAATATTTTAATGTCATAATGAAAATCTGCTTACTGCAAAATGAATTAAAAACATTCAAGATCACAGTTTTTTCGCCACTATTTAACGGCTTTCCCCGCTTGTCCTTAACAAGACGAGGTGGTGAGGCCTGATTAGCTTCAGCCACCGCCGTCTCGAGAATTACACTGCCTGTCCATGCTTAATTTTATCATGGAGTTCAGAGCATTGTTAAATTGCCTAATTTCTCCAGTAGAGGCGACACAGTTCACACCCAGATAGCATGAACCTCCAGCATATTTCAGTTTCTGAGTTTATCCTTCAGAGGGCAACACAGCATATGGTAATGTAAAGGGTATTGCAGCTGGGTGTGAAAGGTGCTGCCATCTGTAATGTCGCCGCGTAGGATAGCCATATAGGATAGGCAGTGTGTACACGAGTAATACAGTCTAGATGGCAATGCTTCAGCCATTGAACTGTATTGCTGTCTTTTATTATTTACTAGGTGAAAAGGCCCGGCGTCGCCCGGGCTTTGTATTTTTAAAATTTGAAATTAACTTATGGAGGACTTTTGATTTTGAAATGCTAGGTCCTTATATAATATGTATGTAGAACTTGAAATGAAGAAAAAGATTTATCACACCTAAACTATTCCATCAGAAAACGCTAGACATAGCTTTTTATGGCTCATAGAGGATGTCGAATGCTGCATTCCGTTGCTTCTACACATCATGCCTGGGAGGGGTTGAAATAGAAGAAACATAAATTACATAAGATTGTATTGACTTGACGGAAAATTTTATTTCTCACTCTCATGTTACCATACAACCGTTTCGGGGCTGAAATAAAAGAGAAATGCAATATCACTTTCATACTCTCCTCTCCTAATACCCGGGACATAATATACTGCACGCGTAGGGCTAAAAATGTCCCATCCCATGCTTAGGGCCTATGATAAACATCCCTATTTCTCAAGTAATAGAAAGCCTACAGCTATGGATAACGTATCGGCGGAAAGGATTATTTACCGACTTTTGATTTAGCATACTCACACACTTAAGTTGTCCCTGCAATACGACCTCTTATTCTACATCAAAATGTGAAGTGAGAAAATATTTCTTTTGTCGAGGGAAGAGAAAGTTATGTGACTGCATCACACTGTGCTTTATTTTCGTGGATTTCATTTTTCAGTAATTATTTTCGCCAATATATTACATCGATGGAATCATAATTCGTTAAAGTCCAGTAATATATAGTTGCCAAAGCCCTATGTGATCACGGTAAACAATACACTGTTGTCGTGTGAACTGAACAGCATTTCATTTTTTTCAGTATAATATTATTATTTAGTATTCTGCCTAGTGGCAGGTCCATGTCTTCGTACGGAGAATTTCTGACGCCAGTGTTCCCTATCTCCAGCTTCGTCCTTCAATCTGCTGTATCTCCTCCCATCTTTCATGTCATCCAGATGTTGTATTCTTCTCCTTCCTCTTCCAGCAGTTCCTTTGATCTTCCCTTTGATGACATCATGTATGAGTCCCTCGTGTCTAAGTATGTGTCCGATCCAATTGGCTTTCCTCTGAATAATTGTATTCAGAATAATTTTCCTCTCTCCTACCCTTCTCAGTACTTCGTCATTTGTCACCCCGTTCTGTCCACTTGACCTTCTCTATTCTCCTCCAGCACCATATTTCGAAGCTTTCTAGGTATTTCTCCTCCCTCTTTCTCATGGTCCATGTCTCTTCTCCGTACAGTGCAATGCTCCAGATGTAGCACTTCACCAGTTTCTTCCTTAGTTCCAAGCTCAATTTGCTGGTCAGTAGAGTCCTCTTTTTGTTGAATGCGGCTTTGGCCATGGGGATTCTTGTTCGAATTTCATTCGTGCAGTGGGCATCCTTTGTCAGCAAGCTTCCCAAGTACTTGAACTGCTTCACATTCTCCAGTTCTTGATTGTCGACAGTTATCCTCAAGGGTTTCTCTCGTTTTGATATTCTCATTACTTTTGATTTTTCAATGTTAATTTCCATGCCATATTTCTTTCCTGTTTCCACTAATCTGTTCATCATGTATTGCAGTTGTCTTTGATTCTTGGCGAACACTACCAAGTCATCTGCATACTTGATGGTGTTGATGAGGCGTCCTCCTATCCTAAAGTTTCCACATCCTTTCAAAGCTTCTCTTGCCAGCCAGTCTCCATATAGGTTGAAGAGACTCGGTGATAGACAACACCCTTGTCTGACTCCTCTTCTTATTTCCACTCTGCTTGTTTCTCCGTGTTTTAGTCGTACTTTTATTCTTTGTCCCAAGTACAGGTTGCGAATTAGTCTCCTGTCTCTCCAATTGATTCCTATCTCCTTAAGGATGTTCATCAATTTTATCCAGTTAACTCTGTCGAATGCCTTCTGCCAATCTATAAAACACGCACAAACTTCTTCGTTAACAGACAAAACTCTCTCCGACAATATCCTCACCGTGCCTATGGCATCTCTGGTACCTTTTCCTTTTCTAAATCCAAACTGGTCCTCTCCCAGTGCTTCTTCAATTTTGTGTTCTAGCCGTCCGTTGAGTATTCTTGCAATGATCTTCGCCACGTGTGAGATCAGACTAATTGTTCTGTAATCACTACATTTCCTGGCTTTCTGTTTCTTTTCAAGAGCAACCATTGTGACGTCTAAAAAATCTTTAGGCCATTCTCCAGTTTCATAGATTTTGTTGATGAGTTGCGTCAACGCTTTCAAACCTTCGTTTCCGATTTCTTTCAGCAAATCCACCGGTATGTCATCGTCTCCTGTAGCTTTCCTCCTCTTCATGTTCTTAATCGCATTCTCTACTTCTGTTGACAATATGCTGGGCCCTTTTTCGTCTTCTTCAATCACCTCCTCTGTCTCGTTTTCAATGTCTTGCGGACGATGTTGCTTATCGTAAAGTTCCTTTATATATTCTTCCCATATTTTCAACACCTCTTCTTGTTCCATAGCCATTTGTCCTCTAGAGTCTTCTATTCCAAAATTTCTTACTCCTTTGTTCTCACTCCCTCCCAGTTCCTTCGTTTTCTGATACATGAGGTCGTACCTTCCTCTTCTTTGTAGTTCCTCTATTTCTTCACACATTTCTTCCATGTACTTTTCCTTCGCTTTGTCTGTTTCTCTCCTTAGTGCATTGTTAAGTTTTTTGTATTCTTCTTCGTTCACATTTTTACATCTCCTCCTTTCCTCCATCTTCTCCAGCATCTCATGAGTGATCCAGGGTTTCCTCGTTCTCTTCGCTTCCCTTCCGACTTGACTCTTTAAAGTATTCAACAGAGCCATTTTAATATTTTGCCATTGCTCTTCCGTACTTGCACTTACATTTTCATCTCTCCTTTCACTAAAGCATTTCTCTAAGGATTCTGTTACTGCCTCCTTATTCTCCCTTAGCTTTTCCAGGTCCCACCTCTGCTTTCTCCTCCCACTGCTTTGTATCCTCTTCAGACTTGTACTGATGTCTGCAACCAAAAGGTTGTGATCTGAGTCTATTATATCAGTATAATATACACAGAAATTATATAACTTTCAAGGGAATTACTGATTTGTTTCAATTTTAATGTTGACCGCGTTACTTCCCTGGCTTAACTGGGTATGTGTGCAAAATTTCGTACAAATTGGTCAGGAAATGTAGATTTGTATAGGGAACATACATACCCACATACCCACACACATTCGATTTTATATATTAGATAATAGCTGTGGTAAGCTTGTTTTCACCGTATGAATTAAACGTTAACTGTCTTCGAGGAATACATGACAAGTGACTGTGTTATTTTTTCATACCTTTGTTGTCTTCAGGCATGCGCGTCGCATTACATTCAACCGATAATATCAAATAATAATAATGGTATTGCTTAAATCACATAGAAAGTGTTGTTACAAACTTGAGAAACGTGCTTAATTTAGTCGTACATCAAATACATTACTTACTTTTTATGTTTTGAAGAAACTACATAAATACTCGGAAGAAGACGACAAGCAAGAACCTGGAGGGGTGTTGCATCCAACTGCCAATCAGAACCCATCATGTCACGTGGTTTTGTTTACATCTACTTTATTCTTTAGTTGGAACTAGTATAGAATTGTATTTATTAAAACCACTGCCTTCTAGACTGTATTACTCGTGTATACACTGCCTGTCCTATATGGCTAATTTTGCGTACGCGGCGACATTACAGATGGCAGCACCTTTCACACCCAGCTGCAACCTGCAATACCCTTTACATTACCGTATGCTGTGTTGCCCTCTGAAGTATAAACTCGGAAACTGAAATATGTTGGAATTTCATGCTATCTGGGTGTGAACTGTGTCGCCTCTACTGGAGAAATTAGGCAATTTAACAATACTCTGAACTCCATGTTAAAATTAAGCATGGACCGGCAGTGTAATTCTCGAGATGGCGGTGATTAAAACACTGGGTGTTTCGAAAGAACCTTACTGTTCTGCTCTAAATTGCCATAATAAAGGAAGAAATCCTGAATTGCATTTCTTCACCCATAGATCCGGAAAGATAAGAAGAAAGATACATAATATTTACTGTTGGCCTACTGGCTTACTCTTGACACATGTTCTGGTGTAGTTATGTTACAACTTACTTTAATGTAATATTTTATCTTCCATTCTGTTGTAATGATTTCTGGTCTAAAAAAATGTCATTATTGGTTGACAAGAAGACCTACTAACAGAAGATGTAAAATATTTTAATGAAAATTGCTGTTTACGCTTGGAACACATCAAAAAGAGCCATTTTATGAATTCCTATAAGAACTCGTTAATTAAAACGGCTGTACTGGCGGTGCTCTCAATTCCAAATGCTCCAAACCTGTTAGCAAGAAAACTGAAGCTACCAGCACTAAGAAAATACAACTAGTGTGACTAATGACCAGTTTCTATAAAGTCGTGAAATACCTATGGGTAAATTATCCATGGGTAAATTAGTTCCTAATCACCCACAGTGATATAATGAGCAAGGCCTTGGAGTTAATTCAGAAGGCTTTGATTCTCATTGTTTAAATTACTGTATTATTGTTCCTATGAAAGGTTAAATTTATCCAGCCTTCCATGAAAGGATAAATTAACCCGACAATTTACCCTTGGAAAGATCTAGCCCGAGTTTGTAGGAACATTTTTTCTGTCATTTTCATATTTACCCAGAGGACATTTATCTAGAAACTCGCCACAAGTGTATGTGATTGTTACCTTTAAATTATTTGAGTTTGTGAAAGTTATTCTTGTGTAAATTCTGTCCATTGGATAGTTTACCCATGGGTATTTCGCGAATTTATAGAAACCGGGCATTAAAAGCCTAGACTGAGAGGTGTATTCTGTGCTGTCAGGCTGCAATACCATGCACAGAGAATTCAGACTTCCAAATATGATTTACGCTAATTGAAAATATTGTAATTTCACTTCAGGGACTCAGCTAAGGGGAAAGAGGGCATATTTCTGCACACGTACGTGCAAAAATCATATTTTTAGTTTGACTAGTTCATAACCTACTGTGAAATTAATGTGTGCATGCATTAGAATTACGGCAAGAGCTTAATTATGATATCATTGGTATGCAGTTCTAATTTATATGTACTGTACAATTTATTACAAAGCTCTTATTGTAGTCCATCTAAAGATTCAAGTCTTTCACTGATAAACAAACAACAATAAACACTTGTATATTTTCTCTCTATACAATACCTGTTTTATTATTTCTTAAATTTAAAGTTCAGATTTACAATAAATAAGAATATTGTGCATTTTTCTTTCTTAATATAACATATTTTGTTATGTGTTTATGTATTTTCCCAAGCTATTTGATATGTTGAGAATGTAGGCCTAGTTTTAGTGACTCGCTGCATGGAGCACTAGTGTCCCCCATCTAACATGTTGTCATAGGAATTTTAACACACAGTTTCCTTACTGTATTAATACTCTTACTGTGTTATAAGTCATGTCTTCCCAAATCCAACAATACGACAAGGCTCTACTGAAGAAGTTTGTCAGACTTCTTAATATCATTCCAATATGTAAATTTCTAAAGGTGCATTTGTTTTACAGGTAAAGCAAATATTGTGTGGCCAGGTCTAACTGTACCAGTCCTAAGAGGTAGAGAACTTGTAAAACAGCAGCAGTTACCAGAAGATCCAGAGCGTGAAAATAAGCTAATCAAGTTACGAAATGAGATGGGCAATTTTCGTCCTCTTAAACTAAGCCCCATAGAGCGTGGCTGGTCAGGAACAAAGATGCCTGGAAGAAGTATAGGTCCTCCAGATCCTGTTGGAGAAGGTAAAATTATATAATCCTTATTTTACAAAGAACAGATGAAAATCATGCCATGCGCTTATTCAAATGAAGGGTCCACAGAAAGAACATGCTAAGTCGCTTTTTATCAATTTTTTGTTTTGATGACATCTGTTAATTTGTATAGTAAACCATCTTTCTATCACTTCAGAAAGGGGAAAAACCTGCAGAGTGACAATATATGAAGGAAAAAATAATTGGGGTACAAGAAAAGAAAGTACAAGTCAATTACATTGTGTGAAAGAACGTTCTAAGTTTCTTGTTGGTGACGTGGCTACAGTGCTGCACTTTTCCACTGTTGTTAGAATAGACAGTTATTGAGTGAATTGTAAAGAGATCTGTGAGTGTTAGAAGCTGTTATTTTATAAATAATGACTCAATCAGAGGCTGTTAATGAAACTACAAGCAGATGGTATGGCTGGTATGAGTGTTCAAAGAAATGAAGTCTTAATAGATTGAAGTAATAATAATAATTATTAAGTGGCAGAATGGCATTTTCTAGGATTACATGTTGAATGGGAAAAGTGTCTGTCCATACATGTCTGTGTGTACATGTGATAACCCAAATACGTTAAATTTCCGGCAATCCCGAACATCAATGATAAATCCGATTACGAGATCCCAAAGAAATGGATAAATGAACACCAGAGGGATACGGCCTTTTTATTTAACAATCATGACCATACGCCTGAACACGACGAGCTTCCGAACCAACCTGTGATCGGCAGCAGTGACGCCAGCAACGACATCTGCGAGCCGGGGAAGCCTTTAAATCCAGCCCCTCAGCGCCATGCTATCCAGTTGTCACCTGACGAAGCCCATGAGGAACTGGGAAAAACGTTGTGAGAAGGAGAGCATATCCACTTACTACATATGGCAATTTTTCTTGATTTTTATTAGCAAATACATTTTATCAGATTTTCATGAAATGTGTATACACACTCATAACGTCCATAGGACATATGCTGATTAGTTTGATTAAACTTTCTCAATGAAAACTTAATAGTCTCTAAAACTTAATAGTTTCTGAAATATAATCTACTCACTCCATCTGGTAGTTTGTTTTATCAGTTTACCTGATTTATTAATTTATTCACTTGATTATTTGAAGGTAAGTAAAAACTTAGCATGTTCTTTCATTTATTTTTGTTCACATTATGGTAGTGTATCTCAAATAGCAGCAAAATTGCTCAAGATAACTAACTCTTTCATTTATACATAAATTCTCTTGCAATGCAATGTAGTGTGTTTAAAAAAAATGATAAAATGAATAAAGTTGTGATAGTTTTTAAAAGTTAATAAGGCTCTCCTGTAAAGTTTATAAAACATGACTTATCTTGTTCTTTCCCACTTTTTCTTTGCATTAGGATAGTATATGTCCAGTTGTACCAAACGAGTTTCAAATAACTTTATCAGAAATAAATTATTTATTTATAGTATATTCCTTTACGACATAGTAGGCCTATGTTGGTTGAAGGTGGATGGACTGCAAAGGAACATCATTACACTACTCTGATGGAGTTATACTGTATTCAGAAAAGTGTTGTAAGACTGATGAATTGTATTAGAACATTTCTCAAAGTTTTGTGTAAACATTAGGGGCTTTCAAAATTTAGTGAATGGATCATAGGCAGAACTACGGGGTGTGCTGGGTGTGCCCAAGGCACCCCTTATGATTTTCCTTTCTAAACAAAATTTTTAAGATATTTTAAAATTAAACCATAAAGCTGTTAGTGAAACAGTTACTGAAAGGGAGAAAATGTTGTACCTAAAGGGGAATTCCTCTTTAACTCTTAAGGAATGGCTTTGTGGATGGAGAAGTGCGATAGAAATAAAATAAACAGTATGTTCTATAGTGCGCTTAAGGAGTTTGTGACAACTCAGTTGTGACCAGTTGGGCTTATGAGAGTTTTTTTTCTCCTCGCCTTCTTTCTTCTGAAGTTATGCAGATTAAAACCAAATTAAGGGCATCCCAGGGATAAGATAGGTTGGAAACATTGTTGATGATTTACATGGAGCAAGAAATTGCAGCATCCATCGATTCCAGCGAACTCGATGAATTTAAAACTATAGTCGCTTTTGAGAGATGCCTATTATTGTAATAATGGCTAAGGAAGAAGTCTGTATTTCTTTTTTTGTCTTTGAACGCTGGTCATTAAATTTCATATTGGCACACCCTAACGACTAGTTCTAGTTACGCCTATGGAATGGATACATTCTTTAATGTAAACATCACTCCATTCTACATCTGAATTGGGTATAGTTGTGATTTCTAATTTATTTGTTACACATATGATGAGAAATCTATTATGAGTATTTCTCTAATTGTATTTCAGATCATTTTGAAGGCTTCGACACTAAGGTTTTGGAGGTAAGCATGATATTTTAGTTTGTGTTGTAATGTATACTATTTAGAGTCAGCTATAATTCATTTTATACATTGGGAATCCAGAATGAGTTTTAATCCATTTAAGGTTTTAAAGGATGAAGGATTAAGCTATGAGTGGGGGCATGAGTACCATATGTTTCTTAGTTAATTAACCTGATATCTAGTGCTCATTACTGACCCCAGTGTACATAAATAGACTTTTTTTTTTTGTAGATGTATGCCTCGTTTTTTTCAAGCCATGTATTATACATAACATAGGCTATAATAATATTAATTATGAAAGCAGGTTGAATTTATTCATTAGCACATTTTATTTTTAACTACTTTCTACGAAAAACAAAGTTCTTGCAGCTACTAGACTAAGCGTTATTGTCTGTATATGTGATACGTTTTGTTAGAAAAAGGTAAAATTCAAATCAGTGAAAATAGTAAGTACATTTCTTAGCATGATAGTGATTTGTGAATTTGATCCAGAATTTCATAAAAAAGTTGGAATTTTGGATTTTGTCATGAGGATTAAAATAATGTAGCAGTCAATGAATATTAATATACAAGTAACTACTGTTGGCACTTTCATGGTTCACCAAAAGATTGTACTCATAACTAGGGACCGGATTCTTAGGTTTTTACCTATTTTTTTCCTTACTTCCAAAACAAAAAGCGCTCATACACTTTTTCGAATCATGTCCATAGGATTCACCCACATTAATTCTGTGGCACCTAAAAATACCTAAATAGGGTATAAATACCTAAATATACCTAAACGGGATATAACACCTAAAATACCTCATTAAGGCTGTTTTTTTTTTCTTCTTTTTTGTTTGTCAGTTGAGAAATCGATATTTTGCGGAGAGACAATTTTTGTCAGGTTGAAATTAATACCACCAACGTTTCGTTCAACCCATTGTCGTCTAGGATGGACAGTAACAAGAGAGGAAGTGTACGAATACCGGCGTATTCCTTTTAAAATATTCGCACGAACAACCATTGTTGCCGTGTATGAACAAGGATATAGATTTTTGTGTTTTAAAGCGCTTGTTTGCATTTAGTACTTCCCTGTTTTTCATACTCAGTGGTCATACTGTGAGTTTTAAGAAGACGTGTTAATTATGCCAAAACAAATGAAATCGAGTTTATTATGGCAGTGGATTCACGTCGACCTGATTTTCTTCTTCTTTCTCTGAGGTTATTTTATGACGTTCACTCCACGGGTTTCTACGTCTGCTCTGTATATGCTGTATATGACAGACGTTGTCATTCAATACAACTCACAGTTGAGAATCTTGAAAGATATTTAGTGATATACTGTAACCGGGAAATGTGAGGCAATCTTATTTTCACTGTATCTTTTGATTTTTTATGCTTTCTTTCTTCAATTGTGTAATATTGTCCTAAAGCAAGTTTACACAAATTTAAGCCAATTTTGTTAAGTTAAACTTCAAAAGTATTATGTATTGAATCCTATGTAGCACATTAAAATTCATTAAACCAGTTATTCTACCCGAAAACGATATTTTGGACAAAAAACTATTTCACCTAATGGAAAATCTAAAACAGTGTTTTTAAAAACCTAAAAATCCGGTCCCTACTCATAACCATAGGTGCCAACTTCAGGGGTGCTTTGCAATTTCAGCACGTACAAAATGATTATTGGTAGTGCTCAGCACACTAGTTATTTATATATGTATATATACATATATAATACTTCCCAGTTCTCACAACTATAAGAAACTAACGATTCAAAGAGATTGTGGTACGAGCTCTGACAGAGAGAGGCAAAAGTATACTGTGGCATAACACGTTAAGCTTTAATTAATCCTTAAGAAAAGTGGTCCATCCATCCCATTGGCATTATGGTTCTTGTAGAACCAGAGCACAATTGAACCCCATTCTTTCCTATCTTGTGCTCGCCTCCTCCAGGTTCTAATTCCCATCTCTTGTAGGTGCTCTACCACGTCTTGTAACCATTTCTTCCTAGGTCTTCCAATACACCATCTACTGCCTGGGGTTCCTTTATGGATTCTGCTTAGTAAGGATCTCCTATCACATCTCTCCGTGTAACCCAACCATCTGAGTCTAGAGCTCTTAACGTGCCCAATAATTTGTGGGTTACCTTATATTTCTCCATTCTCCATTTTCTTTGTTCAGGCCATAAATCCTTCTTAATATTTTCCTTTCCCATGCTGCTATTTTCCTCTTACTACTCTTTAACATGCACCAGACTCAGATGCGTATGTGACCATGAGTCTAATTGTAGTGCGATATATCTTCTTTTTGCAGTTTTTGGAGAGGTCCCTTGATCTCGAAAACGATAGAAGTCCCCAGTAACATTTTTTTTTTCCTTCCGTCAATCTTCCCTTTATTTCTTCTACAGTTATACCATTCTCTGTTATGATTGAACCTAAATATTTAAATTTACTCTCCTTTTGAAAACTATAGGTGCCAATCTGAATATTATCCACATTCTTCCATCTATTATTATCCCTAGATCTGTCATATACTTGGATTTCCCTTAATGAATCTTCAATCCCACTTTATTTCCTTCTTCAATCAGATGTAGTACTGCCATCCTGATTTCTTGCACAAATCTACTAATTAACACTACATCATCTGCATAAGCCAACATTTTAGTCATTCTGTTGTAAATGTTGCCAGGGTTGCTATCTATCTTCTAATCATACTTTCTAGCACATTATTAAACAATATTGCGGAGAGAGCATCTCCTTGTCTCACCCGCTTTCTTATCTTGAACTCCTGAGCTGTCTCTCCTTGAATTGCAACCTTTCCTTTAACGTCTATGTCATTTGAATCAATCATATCAATTATTATGTGACAAAAAACTCATCCAGTGTTTCTATGAGGATCTTCCTATCAATGCTGTCTTCTCAAAGTTATAACTAGGGGGCGGATTTCTATGATCTAAAAAATAGGATATATGCATGCATTTATAACCTAAAAAACATTAAAATATGACCAATAAAATTTAAAATATGACTTTACCACTTACACATTGTGTATATGTTTTAAAAGTTTCATTACAATACATTTTATTAAAATAGAGTGTTAATTATTTAAAATATCTGTCTATAGGCCTATTGAAAATATTTGCAGTTTAGCACATTTCTTCTCAGCTTGTTATGGTTTGAATAAATGCATTTTCATATTAGAAATTCTCAAAAAGTATCATTATAATGCAAAATTTACGAAATATGATATGAAACTTCAAAATTTCTGTAATATGCACACAAATGTGCCAAAAATATGACCTAAATATGCATATTCATACTAAATATGCTACAATAGTTGAAAATTTCCTAAATATGCAGATATATGCACAATAAGAGCCGTTCCATTTTCACCACTATGCTTGGAATCTGGTTTAAATTAATCGGAAACCTGAAATAATGCAAAGGGGAAAAATATGACATGTCATAGAAATCCGCCCCCTAGTTATAACATATGGAGGTTCACATTGAATTCATCTGAAAAATTTATTGAGTAGTTGAATTCCCCTTCATAAATCCTGTCTGGTATTCTCCAACCGAGTTTTCCATATTTTTAGACATTCTTTTGACAATGCCAAAATTTTATATACCATGCTCAGTAATGCAATCCCTCTTATAATTTCTACATTCTGTCTTGTCACCCTTTTCATGCTGGAATGTTGCAGTCTTCCAACTTTCCGGCATTTCTTCTTTCTTCCATACCTCCTGTATAAGCATCACAATCCTTTGACTTAACTCTTTTCCCCCCCATACTTATTTTTCTAAGACTTCAAAGCAGAAACTATCTCATCTTCCTGAGGCACAAGCTGTCATTCCCCCATGTACTTAGGTATAACTACGTCCTGGTTCACATTTTAAATTTCTGTATTTGAATTCTCAAATAAAATACTAAAGTGTTCAGTCCATCGCTTCTGGATTCCTTTCTTATCTCTATCAAATTTCCTTCCTTTTCTTTACAGAAATTCATTCTTGGTTGGTATTTTTTCTTATAAAGTTTGACTCTTGCATAGAATCTTCTTACATCACCTTTATCCCAGTCATTTAGATATGAAATTAAGCTTTTCTCATATTTCATTTCTCTCCCATACATGTTATTTTAGCTTCTCTTCTTTTCTCCTTGTATATCTCTGAACTAGCTCTTATTTTCTTTATGAGCCAGTTCGTTCTAGCTTCATTTCTTTCACCAATAGACGATAGTTCAAGAATGCCGCTACAAAAAGTTATGTGGGTTTGGCAATACGGGGAACGGGCCACGATCTTTATGTTTTCAAGTGAGGCCTTCTTGATATGGACTGTTTTCAGCATTATGAAGGGTTTAGCTCAAGATAAAGTGTGTGATCTTTATATACCATGCAATACCATGTTGTGAAAGGCCTACATACAAAACACAACAAAGATACATTCGAGACAACATACTCTCTCTCCTCTCCATGAATTGTACCATAGCTAACAGCTGTACTCTTCAAAAATTGTTATTAAAGAAAGTCTCTAGCTGGTGAGTTCTATATGCATTTCATTTGGAATAAGAGATGGAAATGCTTTCACTCCTGATAGAAATGAAGTTAATGAGGTTAATAAAGAAATGAAGTTAATATAATCAAAATATTTTCTACACACACTGTTTATAATTTTGGCCACTCTTAGCGTGAGGGTGCATTTCTCCCCTTAACTCACAGAGCCTATAGGTCAAGAATACTTTTTGCTATTCATTTTTAATAACTCCTTCATTGCATATATCTCAGTACTCTTCCAGCAGACACTTCAATTCAATGATTACATGCTTTGTTTTTACTTAAGAGCATGCTAGATGTGTCTCCTTTTGTTCCTTTTTCTCAGTTTTAAATAGGAACCTAATGTTCCCTTTTTTGTTTTGAAAGCCTGTTATCGTATATGCTATGATGGATGCAGTAAGTTTATTGCGATGGAAGAAAAGAAATTAAAATTTAATTGTTTAATTTTTACAGTTGAAGAGTGTGTTCAACATGAAAGGAAATCTGGGTCGAAAGAGGCAAATAAGTGTGTTTGCGATAACTGGTAACAAGAATGGATCAGCTGGAATTGCTCTAGGTAAAGCTATTGAATCAAGAGCAGCTGTTCGGCAGGCTAAGAATCGTGCAGCCCAGAAGTTGGTGAATTTTGAAATATTCAATAATCACACAGGTTAGTGAGAGTGCATATGTAATTTAAATTAAAATCAGCACAACATTAATCTATTAACCGCTGCTGAAGTATAAATTTGTGGGCTAAGAATCGTGCAACCCAGAAGTTGGTGAATTTTGAAATATTCAATAATCACACAGGTTAGTGAGAGTGCATATGTAATTTAAATTAAAATCAGCACAACATTAATCTATTCACTGCTGCTGAAGTATAAATTCGTGACCACGAAAATTGTGTTAAAACAGAATTATATACTTTGGTCAGTCTCTCTCGAGACAGTGGAATGGGTAGATATTGTGTGCTCTAGAACGCCCTAAGTAAACAAGTATGTCTATCTCACCCTAACACATTACTCATATTTATTTAATTTATTTATTTAATATTTAATTAAATTAATTTATTTAAATATTTATACAAAATCTACTCTTATACAATTCAACGGCCCTAAATAGCGTGCTTGCTCGCTCGCCCGCTTCGTGAGACATCGGGTATACTCGGTGATGTTCGTCTCTCGCAGTGTAAACTTTCATGACGACTATGAAATTAGGAAAACCGTTTCTTTATTATTTAAGGCCTAAGTGAAATGAACACAGTGAACAAATATTCTAATTTTATTTTTACTTACAATTTTCATAGCTCCGAACCACAAACATTTTTAATAATCTACCAGTGTAAATTTCTTAAAAATCCTGGAGTCAATGAATAATGGCGGGCGAAGCCGGGGGCACCAGCAGTAAAATATTGATGATTTAACTCTTGAAATATCGCTGATAATAATAATCCAAACAAACCATTCCTTCCCTTGAAACATTATATAATTTCTGAAAATTACACTGAATTGATCAAATAAAATTCACATCATATTCATCTGTCAACAAACAGTTGAGAAACAATACGTATTATGTGTTCACAGGTTCCTTTGGAACTGCATAATCGAATCTGAGATCGTTTTCTCAGGGGGCGCTTTCATATCGTGGAATGTACTCTGAAGCCGGAATTTTAGCTGTTTCATTAATTACTAATGGTTTAGTTTATGAATGATTCGCGTGCAAGTCTTAATAAATGTAATGCTTTAATAATTATTATACTCTTAATTTTTAATTTTTAAATGAATTATCGTGGGCGAAGCCACGGGCACCTCCTAGTATTTATACAAAACAAGACCACCCGAATGAGCAAGCGCTCGTGCTCGGGCACAGTTCAGTCATTTAAATTACAAAATACAAATTACAAATACATAAAGAAAATATAATTAAATCAATACCTAAAAAATAATAATAAAAAAGAAAGAACAGAAAAGTAAAAAGAAAAAAGGAAAAGTAGTAAGAACTAAAATTGAAACCCTGAGTTATTACAAATAAAATCGTTCCTTAATTGTCTACTAAGTATAGAGTGAAGTAACTTTTGAACTATGAAATAAGATTTTTGATAAACTTATTGCATTTTTTGTTGTTCATATGTACTATTTCTGGATGTGACCTAATTATAGAGTTATAGAGTCTTGGACCATAATAAATGCTATATTTAGAGCCAGAAGAGGTTCTATTAAAGGCAATGTTTTATTTCTTCTATCTACGTAAGAGTGAGACAGATTTACTTGTTTACTTTAGAGCCGGTTCTAGAGCGCACAATATCTACCCATTCCATCATCTCGAAAGACCCTGACCAAAGCATTCTTAGAGTAATGCTCTATTGTAAAATCTGAGGATTTTTTATTCAATGTTATGACTGTAATTTATGGAAACCAGACATTTCATTGACATTTTTCTTATCGATTTCAAACTATAAATCCACTGGTGACTTCACCTAACAGATGCTTATATTAATATTTAAAATCAGTTCTGGAAGGGTTAACACCCGTGTTATAGTGAATTTATAAAAATTAATACTAGGTATCTTATAAGCAAAGTAGACAATGTTGACAAATTTTATAATGTAAAAACTGTTCTCGGGTTTCCAGTCGGGTAGTAATTGAAGTACATTCTGAGCTTTCGGCGACTGTCTGCGTCGTCATCTTCGGAGAAGTGTATATGTATATGTTTGATCTTCTTTTTATGACGATGCTATTCACTTAATTGTGTGAAGTGCAGAGAAATATTGTTATTATTAAATTATTATTATTTTAATTGACCGAGCGAACAAACATAATATCGTCGTTATGGCAGAAGTCGCTAACTCCAAAAATGGTCATTTTGAGTTACAGGAGAACTCAAATTATTCGGATTAATTGGGACCGGACCTGATTTGGATAATCAGATATCTGGATAATTGGATAAATCATGAAAAAATGTTGATTATTTAAAGAAAGGAAGGAGAAAAAAAAAAAAAATTGTACAGTACTGTATTTACATAAAGTGACACATTTTGAACATATTGTCAGAGTCAATTGTTTTGCTGGCAAATTGTCGATTTTGTGGCCTGAAAGTTTTACTTTTTCGCAAATAATCGGCCCTGAAAGAGGGTTTTATAATGCTTGCTGCTGCATAAACCACTTGAATATGGCATCAAAGCGATCCTGATAATTGGCGATCCAGGTAGTTTGAGTTTCGATAATTAGAGTTCTACTGTATATATACTGCCGAGGAGTAACACCTCGTAAAAAAAACCTTGGTTCACCTGTCCCGGGTGATAGTACCTTGTGAGGGACCCTTGCCAGGGTTACGGTGAAGTCCTCATCGGCGTCGAAGGCGGAGATGGAGTCCATCGGTACGGCAGAGACGGCGGAAGAGGCAGCGGTGGTTCCCAAATTGGGCTGCTGTCTTCCTGGTAGTGGGCAGAAGAGGCTCATAGTCGTGGCGAAGACGGCTCTTCTAGGGGAGACAACCCTGATTCCAATCGAGGGCAGGTCAGGCTCTTTAGCTGTGGTGGAAGCAACTGACCTAGGGGACGGAAACCCCGAAATCAAATGACCTGGCCCTCCAGGTTGGGGGTTTAGATGTGAGGCTGACAACCTCACTTTAGTAAAAAATTTTACCGTTGAGAAACCTAAAGAATTTAGCCGGACTGATACAAGGAAACGACATGGCAAACGGAAAATGGACATGTATTTGGCTACTTGGAATGTAAGAAGTTTATACCAAACTGGAGCATTAAGAAATCTTATACAAGAGCTTAATAAATATAATATATCAATTGCAGCCATCCAGGAGATCCGATGGCGGGGCTCAGAAATTTTTGAATCCGGAAACTAACTTATACGGTGTTATATAGTGGAAGTGGAGATAGAAACAATTTTGGCACAGGCTTTTTGATTCACAAAAAACTTAAAAGCAGTCTACTTAATTTTGATCCAATCAATGAACGCATGTGCACTATAAGACTGAAAGGAAAGTTTTTTAACACCACAATAGTTTGTGTACATGCCCCTACTGAAGATAAGGCTGAAGCAATCAAGAATAACTTTTATGACCAACTAGACAGTGTATGCCAACAAATCCCCAAATATGATGTTGATATTATTATGGGTGATCTAAATGCCAAAATCGGCAAAGAATGCACGATTGCTAATATCGGTAAATATACTCTTCATGATACCACTAATGATAATGGTGAAAGATTATGCGACTTTGCGATATCTAAGGATTTTGTAGTGTCCAGCACTATGTTTCCACATAAAAACATACACCTGCAAACCTGGAAGTCACCTGAAGGTCACACTAGAAATCAAATCGACCATATACTGATTAGTACAAGACATGGATCAGATATCTTAGACCTGCGATCATTAAGAGGCACAGACTGTGATTCGGACCACTTCCTGGTGAAAGTCAAGTATAAACAAAGAATGTGTACATTAACTTCACGCTCTAACAACAAAAAATGCATCAAATTTGACATCGGGCGGCTAAAAGATAATACAATAGCAGATAATTACAGAACAACTATTGAAAATAATATTGGCGAACAAACGATGGAAGGCATGGACATAGAGCAGAAATGGAATTCTATCAAACAAGTTATACATAGCACGGCAACTGAAGTAATCTCAACAGTTCAAAATAAATGTAGAAACCAGTGGTTAGATAATGAATGTCAAGAAGCAATCGACCTAAGAAATGTTGCTAGACTCAAAATGATCCAAAAGCGAACCAGAGCAGCAGAGGAAGAATATAAAGTTGCTAGCAGTACTGCTAAGAATGTATGTAGAAAGAAAAAGAAAGAATTTGAAGAAAATATGCTCTATGAATTGGACGATAATTTTGGGAGGAATGAGAGTAAAAAATTATTTGAAAGTGTTCGCAACATTAAGAAAGGTTTCCAACCAAGAACCATTATGTGTAAAAATAAAGAAGGAAACCTTGTAGCTGGAGAACAACAAGTTTTAAAATTATGGGCAGAACACTTTAGTGAATTGTTAAATAATGCCGGAAAAGATTAATTAGAACCCGATTTGTCTTTCTTTGGACCAGGTCGCTTTATATCTCCACCAACTGCTTCAATGGTATATGATACAATACGAAAGATGAAAAATAACAGAGCTCCAGGAGAAGATTCTATCAACATAGAACTAATAAAACATGGCGGCAAAGTACTATGGAAATATATCTATAAGTTAATTCTTGATATTTGGCATCTAGAACAGATGCCTAATGATTGGAATGTAGCCATTATATGTCCAATACATAAGAAGGGCAGCAAACTTGAATGTAATAACTATAGAGGAATCTCACTTTTAAATGTCAGTTATAAAATTTTTACAAATATTTTATCCAAATACATTGAACCATATGTTGAGTTAACCCTTGGGGAATATCAATGTGGCTTCCGTAGAGGTAGATCTACGACGGACCAGATATTTTCATTACGAATGATTTTAGAAAAGTTTTATGAATTTAACTTACCATTACACCAGCTGTACATAGATTTTAAACAGGCCTTTGACACGATTAACAGGTACTATATATTTGATGCTATGGCAGAATTTGGAGTCCCCAATAAATTAATTACCCTAACAAAAATGACCTTAATGAAAACGCAAAATAAGGTTAAAATACAAAATAAACTGTCAGAAAATTTTACAACCTATAACGGAATTAGACAGGGTGACTCTCTATCAACGCTGCTATTTAATATTGGTTTGGAACGAATTATCAGAAAGATTATCATCAATCCTGGTGGAACAATATTTAATAAAATGTTTCAATACTTTGCATTTGCTGATGATGTAGCAATATTTTCACGGAATGTATCCTCTCTTAATGATGTTTTAAAGCAGATACAAGATGAGACAAATGCATCAGGTCTGAAAATTAACAGTACTAAGACAAAGTACATGGAAAACACAATTAAAAGAAATAATACCGCGAACACGATTGTTTTAAATGATATAGCTTTTGAGAATGTCACTAATTTCCGATACCTTGGTTCGACACTTACTGATGATAACAACATACTAACTGAGATAAAGGAGAAAATAGCTTCTGGTAACCGATGTCTTAGAGCACTAAATAGAATTATAAGAGCCAGATATATTTCAAGAAAAGTTAAAGTGAGAATCTATAAGACCATTATCAAACCTATGGTTACTTTTGGAAGTGAAACATGGACCCTACCTGAACGGGCAATAACTATTCTAAACGCTTGGGAAAGGAAAATTTTAAGGAAAATTTATGGCCCTGTTAACGATAAGGGAGACTGGAGAATCAGGACCAACTCTGAATTACAAGTATTATACCCTAGGTATAAGGATGCAAATATTGTCACTGATATAAAAATCAGACGGTTGGAATGGCTGGGCCACATAATCAGAATGGACAATAATAGAATTCCTCAAATATTTCTAGATGCCAAACCAAGTGGTAAAAGGAAAGTTGGAAGGCCAAAATTGTGTTGGCTGGATGATGTCCAGGAAGACCTTGTTAAAGCAGGAATTAAGAGATGGAGACAGAGAGCGTTGGAAAGAGAAGCTTGGGCAGCAATTCTTAAGGAGGTCAAGGCTAAACTACAAGGGCTGCAAGACCACAGATGATGATGATGATGATGTATATATACTACTACATTGATGAAAAGATGCTTTATAGGCAGGTAGAACTCACTAATTGATATCCCAACCCATTTCCAAATAACTAATAGTTCTAGTTTCACCAAGCCCATAAATGCAATGGTTTATTCTAACTTTAAAACAGCTGTGTCTCAAAACAGTGATTTTTTATTTAGTAACATCTGCCGTAACGACGACAATATGTCTAATTACATTATTTTTACTACAATTTCCTTTGCTCTGAACCACAATAATATAGGAACATTTCTTACTTAATTTTTAACAGTTTATACAGTAATTTATAGAACACACTTAATTTTAGAATTACCCCTGTCAACTCCATCATCAAACTCAACAATCAACCAACTTTTAGAATACTTTACTTTTGGCACTGTGAATAAACTGCAAGTGTAAGCTTCTTAAGAATTAAGCCATTAATTTGCTTCTGAAGAAACCAGGGATTTCGGTTCACTATTTCCTTTATCAGGACTATGCGATTTCAAAATTACAAAATGCAATGCTATATTTTCTCTTATAAATGCACTGGCAATAATGAGCAAGATGCAAATGTAGGTAGATATTTAGAAAGCAATTTTTGTAGAACAATAGTAATTAAATTAAATACATATTAATTTGTTAAATATTTTATTATATTTTAATTAAAACCCTTTTTAGCTATTTTTAGTTTTCGATGTCTTATTTAGCTATGTTTAGGTTTTATAAGATTGAACTTTGTGACTGCTATGAAAATGAGACTGAATTATGTTAAAACATCACAGTTAACTAGCAAGGAACAAAATAGTTTAAAATCTAAGAATCCGAGCCCTATGGTAATTATCAGTATTCACACAGCACTATAAGCACAAACAGTAATGATTTGAAATTTTTCTAATATCACTTGGTAACAGATCACAACCGAGAAAAGAAAGGTTCGATTTGAAAGGGATAGAATGCAGTACATTTAATTACAATATAATCAACCTTTCTAGTGCATAGATAGCATGTCTGCCTGTGGATTTGAGATTTGTGGGTTTAAACCCAGTTGAGAGATTGATGGAGTTTTTAAGATCTAAAATTGCTGGTCATGAAAATATACATGTACAGTAATAATACAATAGCCCAGGATACATGGTTCCACTTCCATTTTTAGTATAATTAAGATCAGTATATATTCTGCCAGTGTATATATATATACACAGTGCGTGTCAAAAGAGTCTCCACAGTGAACTCGGATGCATGCGGGTGTGGTTAGGTTGGTTGCGGGACTACATTGACTTTGGAGCAGGTAGTGTCCTCATCCCTTTTAAACAGTAGTATTGTGATAAGATAACTGATGATTACTGTGTGGTTGTATGCTTTTGCAGTGAAGTGCAGTGCTTGTGTGAATCATCGAATTGAGCGCATGTTTAGTTAAACACATGCGGTTGTGCTTGTAAAATCATTATGTTAACCATCGAAGAAAGAGTGTTTTTAGTTGAACATGTATTCCATGAGGGTGACAAGTTTACGGAAAACGTAAAACTTAAATTTCATGAACGGTTTCCACATTCGATATGTCCCTTAGCTACTGTGGCTACGGAGACCGGCTTTAATTAGCGGGATCCGTTGCCAACCTAACTGTGGTGAGTGAGCGTGTTAGCGCATTCACCTCACTGCGGAGACTCTTTTGACACACCCCGTATATATTAGTGTATTTTATATGCAAATGAACTTCCTTGCATACGTATCAACAAACATGTAGATAAGTAAGACTCTTTGATGACCAACGACAAGAAGTGAATTAATAGACTTCAGCCATTAAGAATGAAAACTGTTATTATGTATGTGTTTTTATTATGGTTGAAGGATGAGTGATTCAGTGTACTCTCAATTATCCATGATAAACAAAACCAAAACTAAACCGGTTAATCAGAAAATATTGTTAACAGATTAAACTACTAATTGGAGATATATCCCAAAGTAGTGAATGCTGGTTAAAAATTAGCTTACCAGTTTATAGAATATTTTGTCGTTTCATTGACCTGGCTAAGCATTGTTGATTTACTTTAATGTCAAGGATAAAAAGTTTAAGGTTAAGATAAATCTACTGAATAACAAAATATTTACACTAGTCAACGTATAAAGCAGTGCTGTACAAAACGCTTCACAGCATATGAATCAGCATAGGTGTAAGTTACACAGTATGCAGCACTGTGCAATAAAGTTAGCACTGGATGGGACAACGACAGAGTGGGAGGAGGAGTTGGTACGAGCGAGACATTTTATAAGAACTTTCCTCATCATGAATTTCCTCACCAAACTTATAAATGTGTTCTGTTCTACATATGTATGTGAATAATTTTGTTCAGTATTAATACTGAAAAGACCAAGGTTGCGAGCAGGCATTCCAGATAAAAATTTTAAAGTTGTTCATGCTTATCTATAACATACGAGGGTCATTTCAGAAGTAATGACAACTATTTTATATATTCCGAATAACCACATATGTGGTTATTGCACTATATACATTTGAAAACATGGTGTACACAGTACGGAATGCGACCACCGGATGATGTCTGAGTGCATTGGTATCCAGTAGACAACACGTGCAAACATAGCCTACAGATAGCTACTTTCCTGAAAAAATCTTTAATCATCTGCTTTAAAAAAGCCTGTAAATTTAATCTCAATACATTTTTCTGTAAGAAGGAGGCATGGTCTAAAAAGTAGTTATCTTATAAAAACTAAAGAAATGTTCCTTTTATTTCTGTTCACAGTTTTTCATGATTTCTTCTGCCAATTTGGTAAAACCAAAATTTTTGTGGAAAAGAAACCAGAAGGATATGGCTTAGTGTGTCATCGAGCAATCAAGACATGTTGTGAGGTTATAGGTATCAAGGACTTGCATGCAAAAGTAGAAGGCCCTACACATCTCCAGCATATTGTCAAAGCTTTCTTCATTGGCTTATTACAACAAGTAAGTAAAAGAGATGATTTTACTGTAGAAACAGTGCTTTTTCATCGCTAATAAATAAATTTAAAAAATTTGATTACATCACTTTATAGTCCTGTTCTGCAGAGTGTGGCAGCGGAACATGTTTGTCTGCATTTTTTATTCTATGGGTTCAGATCATGTGATACACGTCTTCTCAACTAAATTTGCAAATTGTGATCAAGTTTTTAGTTTTCATCACTGATTATAACAGTTAAACAGTGGGACATCAGATGAAGTCTTAACCTCACCATTCCTTGCATTAAAAGAATCATAATATCAGTGATTTACTACACTGCTAAGAAAGAAAGGAAAAAAAATAGGTTAACACTTGTAATAAAATATTTAGTTCACAGCTTTTCAAACCTGTAACGCTGAAAAATGAGCAGTATGTAAATTTGAACACAGATTTTATCAGAAGGTAAGCATTTTAAATGAGGGGTCTATTAGCAAACCCGACAATCTTCATTCTGAAAAATGATAGAGATGCTAATTTCTAATTAAAGTTTAATGCATTTCCTGCTACATATTTAATGTGTGTGTTACGAATCCGACTTCTCACATAAGATATGAACTCAGATTTGCACTAGATACACTAAATATGTAATAGGAAATGCATTAAACTTTCATTAGAAATTAGCATCTCTAACTTTTATCAAAATGGAGATTGCCAGGTCTGTTAATGGACCCCTTAAATATTTGTGGCCCTAATTGAGAGTATTAAGCTGAAGTATACTCTGGTTATTCATTGCATGGCCAGGCGGCTTCCTTTCGTTAGGAGGAAAAGTTTGCCGACAGCTCAACCCATGTTCTTTAATTTTACCGCACCAATCAGCTAGTTACCTCAGCCAATCAAAATCTAAGAATGTCCTGTGACAGATATGACAGCTACTCGTCAACTCCACGTAGAGTGGAACGCGAGGTTGCAAGATCTAGTTACAGTAAACGATAACACGTGTGAATTGATTAAAGTGAGGGAAGAACTGAGGTCAGTGATAATAATGAGAGAATATTGCAACGTTCCTTTTGTTTTGGAAAGCGGAAACCAAGCCCGATATAGTCAGATCAATTAACATAAAGAAACACCGACTTAATGGTTTATCTCTTTGAAGCCGCCTGGCCATCCAATGAGTAACTGGACTATAACAAATATAGACAGGGTGTCCACTGGTCGGGAAAATCCGGGAAAAGGGCAGGAATTTCGTATGGTTGGGAAAATTCAGGAAAAGTCAATGAATTTGTTAAAAATCCGGGAAAATTCAAAAAATTGCAAAGTGGGATCAAAAAGACTTCTAGACAATAATAGGCATATATGAAAGTTTTAATTTATTTTATTGTTCCTAATTTCTGTATCTGTTATAGCCTAAGTAATTATTGTTTGCAATTACTTTTTGTTACTAAAAGTTTTTCTTATTTAAAGTATGTATAATCCTATAATTTTTCTTACACAGTTATTAGAAAGTGCTTCGTATTATGGTCAGGAATTTTTGAAATGATCAATGAAAATCAAGGAATAAGCCGGGAATTTCTTCAGCATTAATTGGTGGACACCCTGATAGAGAAATCTTCTATTATATGGAAGGTAATGGGAACTTCTCATTGGAAATCTTTCTGACAGTTCTGTGGAAATAAATGCTGAATATTGTCTTCTTTATTAAAGTTTCTGATAAAATGAGGCATTTAATTAAGTCTCAAGTGTATCGTGCTCTACTCTCATACAACATGAACAATCCATGGAACAAGTGGCTACATAGTATGACGTTCCTCCTTCCCTGATATCCAGGCTACGGAAAAGGTATAGAAAGACAGTTCATTATAGTATGAGACCTAACCATGACAATAAATGCATAACATCACCTCGGGAGGACAAATTCATCATCGCTTCTGCGCTTTGATGGCATACAAATACTGCAGGAGACCTACTAAATGACCTCCATATTGCTTCCAGAGTCTGGGTTTCAGATCAGACCTTCAGGAATAGTTTAAGGGAAGAGGGCATGCGACCAAGAAGGCTTGTTGAACATCCACTCTTAAGTTATCAACATTGACAACATTATCAAGACTGTGTTTTCCAAATTCCATGCTCATTGGAACCTGAACCTGTGACGGCCTGTGCTTTTCTCAGTCAAATCCAGATTTCATCTTATACATTGTGTTGGGCATTAGGGCTGGGGAACAGTCAGGAGAAAGATTTTCTGCAGCAGCTGTGCAGGAAGTTGAAAAATTTGGTGGAGGGTCCATAATGGTCTGGGCCGGTATTATGTACATCAATCGTACAAACCTTGTGATTGTTCTCCAGTGACTGAATGCTGTTCAGTATACTGAAAATGTTCTGGAAGAGCATGTAGTATATGCTGCTTTTGGAATTAGCCCTGGATTTCTATTTGATCAGGGCAATGCCAGAACTCATTTGGCAACTATCACCAAAAATTTCCTATGGGAGAATGAAATTGAAGTAATCGAGTGGCCCGCGCTCATTCAAGACCTGTACCCTATAGAACACTTGTGGGATCTTCCAGTTAGGAAGATCAAACCCGACCTGAAGCTCCATAAGCTTGCAGGAACTTGAAAATGCTCTTCAGGAGGAATGGGAGAATATCCCTCAAGGGGGAATTCAGAATCTCGTAAGCAGTATGCCACGAAGGTGCCAAGCTGTCTTCCAGTGTTGCAGAGACTATTTACGATACTACATCACCGTATCGGACTCTTTAATTTGATAAAGTTATGGCAAGATCTAATTGTTAGTGAAATTTTTATGTTAAGTTGTTTATTTGCATTAAAATTAATTATTCAGTTGTTTTTTATTGCATTATGTAAAATAGAGTTGTAAATAATGTATTTCTCAATTTTCATACCTTTACTTTTGTTCAGTAAAAGAAATATTCATGTATTTCATAGAGTTCCTCTAATTGTTTTGAGCAGTGTATTAGTAGTATCTTACCATTACTATCAGTGGTGGCTTGTGACCAAATATCCAGGGTAGGCAAACTAGAGATTACAGAATAAATTAACTTCAAAATTAAATAACTGCATAAATAGCTGCACCATTCTATCCTGCCAGAGAAATGTCTAATAACATCATCATACCATAATTCCTGTTTTACCAGTTGATTTAGGAGATTGCATTCAATAAACGTTGTAGTTAATGCTATAAGTCAAGGTGATTTGTAAATATGATTTCACCGTATTGAAGCAAGAAAAGCTCCACTCAGACCGCAGCTTGTCGCTGGTATTGTTGCTAGTTCTTCGTATATGTATTTGATTGGTTCATTTTGTATGGTTTTGGACAACCCTGTGAAAGTTTTCTCTAACTTCTCCCATGGATCTGTAGTCAGCAACGCTAACCACAAAACCACGTAATCAGTCGCACTCTATTAAGGGCAGTGTAATTAAGATTGAGTTTTAGAAGTGATGTCCATTCCGAGGATGTTAAATCAAGTTTTTCAGACATCGAATTCTTGCCATTTTAGAGAAGTACATTTTCAAAATATAAATATTTGAGGATGAACAAAGGTTATGTCAGAAGTATCTTAATATGGAGCTCAGCTAAATATGGAAGTATTAGAATTGTGCTGTTATTAGTGACAGAATATTCAATGCACAAATTAAAAGTATTTGCATAGAATAAAATTGTTATGGTATTTTCTAGCATTTTAATATGCAATGAATCATGTTACGTATGTGATTATATCTCTTTATAGTCTTTTAACTGTTTTGTACTGTAAGGATTGACAGTATGCAACTGCCTTTAGTGTGTTTAACTTTTTTGAGATGATTTTGAATTCTTCATTCTAATTTTATTTTACAGAAAACACATCAGATTTTAGCTGAGGAGAAGAAATTGCACATTGTTGAATTCAGGGAAGAAAATGATAATTTTCCTACACTTTTAGCATCTCCTTCTACTTGTCGCACTGAGCAGGAAATAGAGCCTAATGAAGTTCTGGATTTTACTCAGGTACTCTTTTACAGTAATGAACTTATGACTGAGCGTAATGTGCATGTTGTTTCTCGTCTGTTTATGCAACTATTAATTACTATATGTGCGACATAATTGATATATTAATCATGGCCGATGTATCGATATGTATGCTATTGATTGTTAGCTGGCGCATCTTTTAAATACATGCTTTTTTTCACTACAGTTTTTTTCCTTGCATAAAGGATGCACCCTAGTTTTTTGTTATAAATTTTTGGAAAAACGTGTGTCTATTACTTGGGTAAATATGGTAGTTAATCATACAGACTTTGTTGTAATCACAATAAATACAAATTCTGGGAGGTATTGAAAGTGTAATAAATCTTGTTTTAAAAATTCTTGAAATCCTATTATTGCTACCTGCTTACATTGTCACATGTATGTTATTCTAAATTTTTAAAGTAGAATTGTTAAAACAAATTGACTACATAATATTTTACTTTCAGAGAAGGTATTGTGCAGAAGAACAAGATGTTTAAATAAATATTTAGAAGTACATACTGGTGTGGGAAAATATTATATTTGTTGACTGAACCGTTGAAAAAGATGAACAAAATGTCAGATGGTGATGATGATGATTCCAGAGACTTAATAATAATATTTTATTTCAGTATGCAATGAATGATAAAGTTGTTCTCAAGAAAAAGAAACCAAGGCCATTTTACACTAGGCTTCCTTGCTGGGAGAACCATCTCTTGAAAACAATGAGAACAAGAAATCAGAATAAGGTAAGTTAATTTAATAAAGTCACTATTAAACAGAAACATGCTGAGCTAGTTTAGGGCTACAATACATCTGGTTTTCCTGGACATATCCTGTTTTCAGGTTCTGAATTTTATGCATGGGCGGATTTTTTAAGTTTTTAAAAAGTTCGGGAATGAGGTTAGTTTTTTCTTCTTCTTCCTTATTTTTTCCTACCCAAGAAGTTCCGTAAAATCCTGGTAGGTGACTGTATTACTTCAAATGCAATTATTGCTGCCTTCCAGAGAGTCTGTACTCTCTTCTCCCTTCAAATTTGATTTTTGCCTGAAAATTAAGCGTGTTACCATTGTTAATCTACCACTTCTGGGACTTCAAAATTTATGAGAATGTGATAAGCATACAAAATATTTTGTTGTGTTGTTCTAAACTTTTGAAGAAGGTGAAATATCTCTTTGCAATATCCTCCCTCATTACCAGCGGTGGAACAATTTTTGTCATTTGCGCAAAGTCAGTCGTCCAAGGAAAGGAACAGCTTGAATGTGGAGTCTGCCAGACATATTCTTCTTGTCCAATATAATTTCAGACATTCCTGCAAAGATTTTCATTTTAATTGAAAAACAATATACACTAGCTGAAGAAAATACGATCTACAGTGAAATATGCATAGATAAATTGTGCAACAAAAGTTGACTAGCAGCTGAAAATACTCATTTTCACATGTTTCTACAGCCAACCCTCGATATGATGCCACCGTGCATTCTCCAACATTAGTGACACAATGCGAGGAGGGTGGCTCTAAAACGAAATCTCATTTTTAAAATAAAAATGGCATAATACAGTGCTGTATTAATTTACTATAGTGTATTATTAAAGAAAAATTAAATAAAAGGCAAATAACTAGGGATGGGTCCTCGATTCTTTCGATACCTCGATACCCTCGATACTTGCATGGAATCGGCATCGAACGATACTTCAGAAAACTCGCTCGATACTTTTTCGATACTTTGGTAACTCTGCAATTTAAGGAAATGCGTATCTCTTTCTGCTTTTAGTAGTCTATTAAATATAGTAAATACTTCTGTTTCTCCTTTAAATGGAGAAAACCACTCTGTGACTTTTGTCTGGTCATAAATAAAGACTTTCCGACTTTAAAAATCAAACAGAAGAGATTCTTAATTGTTTTGTTTCCTGTGAAACGTTTCAATAACAACCAACAAGCAAGCTGACTGTCCAAACCCTGCTCCCTTGCAGAGATTAAGTTACTGCTTATTCTGCAAACCTTAAAACAGTTTGTTCATTGTACTGCTCTGTGATCTGAGTAGAACGTCACATGATTATTTTATCCATTCATAAGCAATCTATTTCGGTATGCTTTTAAAACAAGTCAGCATACCGGCTTTCAGTTGATATCTCTACGTGACAGAAGAATAATGTGTGTATTGCGTACGATAACATATATATTTTTTTCCAGTCAATATGAGTGAGTGTGGAACTATTTTCAAATAGACCCTCATTGTGATAATCGCGCCATTTGCCGCATTTGTAAAAAACGTTTTTCTCATGGTGGAAAATCTCACAACACTAGTAACCTTAAAAAACATGTTACATCAATGCATAAAATTGCCTTTTCAAAACCTCTTAATAAAAAATCATGCGGAAGTGGAAATTCCCTAGTAGCACAGATCGTTGGGCCAATGTTGGGGAATGATCGCCATGTTTCGTTCGTCAACGGTTAGGAATGTCCGTCGGGGTTCGGTTGCCAAGAAGCGTTTTATCCAACCAACTGCCAACTGTAGCCAACCAATATACAACAAAATCCCAACAGTTGAGAGACATCTATTAGGTAATGGTGGAACTACTACGCAGCGCAGCGCAGAGACATCTGGCGGAAATACTAGAAGCACACAAAATTTAATTTTTTATTTTCCCTTTCATCCCTTTTCTCCTCTTTTCCCTATTAACTACCTTCTCTCCTTCACCCTACCTACCTATTCCTATCGTATAAAATTCGCACCTATGGGGATTCGATCTCGGAACCGCTAGCGTTATAGTCTATCGCTTTAACCACTACGCTATTAGTGATGGTTGAAATAGAAATCGAGAATTCTTCTAGCCTATTTACTACAGAGATGTGTAATACATGATAAATAGTAAGAAGGATATACATCTCGTATTTTGAATATTTGATGTGAATATATGATAACGTTATTTTCAGAGAACAAATAAAGAGCCCTAATATTAATAGAAGTAAAAACACCATTCGGATTCTTCAACATATCAAGATGGCGAATAACTGTTGTATCTTCATGTCTTCGTGATCAAGTTTCTGTTCTGTGTTCGTGATGACCCGAACTACGCCGGAAATTGCCGAAGACTAGCAGGAAGAGGTGGAGCGAAGTAAATTTTTATCATGTAACGCGCACAAAGAGCTCGAATAATTAATGAATTAAAACTGTTTTATTTCATAGGAAATGAAAATTTAACGCTTATAATGTTATTTCAACACTTTTTAATTTTAACATAAATGCGATCACATTACAACGAGATTTATTGTTGGGCCAGCAATCATAACCCCAACGGTAGGAACGGTAGGAAGAGCCCTCGTTGGGCCAACGTCATAAGCCCAACGATAGGACTTAGCGCATGACGCAACGGAAACGTACATTGGGCTAACCGAGGAAATTACAACGAACGTTTTCCCAACATATCCCAACCATGCCAACCAAATCCCTCCGTTAGGCCAATGAAGTGTGCTACTAGGGTTTAGCTCCTGAAGAAGAAACAGTAGTGAATGGACGAGTTTTTCGCAGTCCTAGTGCTCTCAATTCTGCTAATGACCGATTGGTGTACCTTGCTAACCAACAGGAATGTACTGCATCCAAAAATGATGAGGTAGGATTTTTAATTTTTTATTCCAAAATTACATATATGTGGGAATAGTAATGTAGTACTGACATACTCGTAAGAATCGATCATTCAAGAACATTTTTATTTATTTTATTTTAAATGTCACAGACGTCAAAGCCCGAGAAATTGCCAGGAATGTGATACCTGTATAGTAACATTATGCAAGAAAATAATATGTCAAATTCACTGCCAGTAAACAGTTCCCAGGAAGAAATCACTGCATATCTCAAAGACGATTTGTTACCTCCTCTTTCTAGTTCATTAGATTACTGGAAAACAAACACAAAATTTCAGAAACTAAAGAAGTTAGCTGTGAAATACCTGTCCATACCACCAGCAACAGTTTTCTCTAAAAGACTGTTTAGCACAGCAGGACTCAAATGTGACAGAAAAAGAAGTAGACTTGACCCCGAAAAAGTGAGAATGCTAGTATTTTTTAACAAAAACTTATAAGTGGACTGTTTCAAAAACAAATTTTACTTTTAATGTAGAGTTTAAAAATAATTATAGGCTACTGATGATATTAAATTTTGTCTCATTAAATATGCACACTTAATTCATTTAGTTGTTATTACACAGTTCTCTCAACTTTTTATTTGTAATGTACCTATTTATTGAAACTGGAAATGTTGATGGTATCGAGTATCGAAGTATCGAGTATCGAGGAGAATATCATGTATCGGTATCGAGTATCGAGAAAACCTGGTATCGACCCATCCCTACAAATAACCATTTTTCTCTCTCACTCACAATATTTCCTAAACATCTCCGACTAACAGTTTTCCCCCACATTAATGAGAAATGTAATGCAATAGCCTGCTGGCTAGTCTTTGGTAATCTTTCACTGTATTAACAAATTTCTCGTTTCTCTTGAAGTGTAATAACATCTCTCTTCATTTTAACAACCTTACAAGTAACTGTAGTGTAATTTTTAACAGCTGAATGGACACTGAACTAAAAGAAGAAATAGTTTGGAATGTCTCATTGTATGAAGTCTCTTTCTATCTGCTCCACCCCTCACGCTGGCTGTCTGTCTGACTTCTTAACATAGCTTCCTCATTTTACCGCACTATAGACTATGAAACTGGAATTATTCCACCCTTTCGATTTATTTAGAAAACAATAGTTAATTAATATTTATTCAAGTTATCTAAATTATTATTATTATTTTCCGTATCAAAATTCTTGTTCCGATTATTATTATTATTTTGTAATTCCAAATTTGAAATATTAACTGTAAACAAAACGTACATATTCAAAATACAACGTACCAAATTCGTAATTCCAAACCATGAATTGGTTTAACCAATAAAAAGGCATTACGTAAGGGAGAGTGTAGCCAATCAGAGCAAAGCATTCTACAGCGCGAAACAGAGCGTTAGTAGGAGCTCACTCCATTACTATTCGTCTAACAGCACAGACCGTCGTGTCGTGCTCTCTTAAAAAAAAAAAGTTCGCGGCAATTAAAACCTACACTATGGCGATTTCCACAAGCCACATACGCAACTTATACAGGACATGTATAATCGTGTGAGTTACTTTCATTTGTGATTACCAAGACAACAAAACTAAAATCACGTAAGTAATTATATGTGAAACTCAAGTGGTGACGACATACACACAACAACACAATCTACAAGCTACCAGTTTATGAATAAATTCCGATAGATAAAGAATTATAGTGTAGTTATTATTTCAAAGACAGTAACTAGCTATAAGACAATACCCCGAGATGATTCATGCACCTACCACTGAGCACAGCAGCTGTGGCGCGTAAAACAGAATGGACTCCGACTGGGAATTGAAGTAAGTACTTTTACCGAAGAAATCCTTCACCCCCTCCAACTCAACCCGAGTCCACCTCAGCTATTTACAGTTGGTGGCAGGAGACACACACTTCTTGAAAATACAGAACAGTATGTTCTTTAAATAATCTTCCTAACATTCACACCAGTTTTAAAATAATTCTGCAACTGAAAAAAAATCACTGCAAGCTATATTTTGTAAAATCTTGTCTTATATTCACTGGCACTAAATGAATTGGCATAGTAACGAGGTTTCTTAAGTATTTTATATGGGAGAAGATCCGTTCTCTTGCATATATTGGCACGGTGTGAGGATGGTACTATAGTGAGGGGTATTATATCGAGGGTTGACTGTAATAAACTGTTATCGTTATCTGTAGCATCTTCATTACTACTGGCAAAACTTTTTTTTCTTAAAGTAATACCTGTGAAACTTGAGTGTTTTTATTTTGTTAATGTTATAAAATTATAGGTATAATCATATAAATACATCAGATATGTAAAATAGACTGAAATGTTGCACAGAACTATTTTTTATCAATATAACCAATAATAACAATAATGACAATATTGACCATAAAGTAACATTTGTAACAATTGTCTCTATTGTGGCTTCTTTAATTAAAGATCCAATATGGTAGCCCTAGTTGGGTGCCAGCTTGCTCATGTAGGTTTTGATGGTCTGCCAGCTGAGACACTATAATTTTCTTATATTTACAGCATCTTCTTAGAAATTGACATAAGCTGTTATACATAATCATAAAGCTGAAGCATTGTTCTTTTGTTTAGTATATGAATTGAATGTTTGCTTGCTTATACTGCACATCTGGAAAATATGAGTAGGAATAACGATATTTCCTCACTTTGAATAAGTTTGGATGATTGTGTTGCATATGCCAGACACCTTAAAATATTTATCCTCTGAAATTCACTGTTTTTGGAAAGGTATTTCATACGTACACGACAAATAACTTTTGCATGAGAAAATAACTGGTATACTAGGATTATCTAGGAGAGTGTTAATGGGATAAATCTGATTATTATTCTTTTTGAATGTTCTTATTATTTATTCACATCTGCCGTAGTCGTTGCAAACATCTACACCTTTTTCATAGTTGGATTCTACATTTAACTCCAAACCCTTCTGCCATTGTCATTCATTTTTGGTTGACCCATTAATAGAGCCTAGAAAAGAGTTATTGACTGTAAACTTATATAGGAAGTTTTTATAATACTGGCCACCCATACATACAGCCATTATACAGGAAGACCAGAAACATAATACCACAGTATAAGTATTAATACAGTAAGGAAACTGTGTGTTAAAAGTCCTATGACAACTTGTTAGCTGGGCGACACTAGCGCTCCATGCGGCGGTTGAGTAAAACTGCATTCTCACCATATAAAATAACTTGGGAAAATGCATAAACACATAACAAAATATGTTATAATAAGAGAAAAAAATCTTCTTTCAAAACTGAATTTTAAATTTAAGAAACAATGAAGCATGTATTATATTTTAGTTAAGATCAGGCACAATTTTTAAATGCCACTTACCTGTAACTTGCACTGCAGTTCCTAGGGCTATTCTTATTACAAGTTTTATTAACTTCAAGATGATTCTTGGAAAACCAATTATAACTCATTTTTATTTTTAAAAGTAGCCTAATATTACATTAGAATAGAAATGTAACCATTTTACAAAAATAATACAATATTACATAAGATACAATACAAAATTCAAATAAAAATATAGGTTTCTATCAATATTTCTCAATTTCTAATACTCCAAAACTGCTTTTAGTATACAGTCGGTACAACAGTTTTAATTAAAGAGTTCTTATTGGAATTCATAAACTGGCTGTTTTCGAATTGTTCCAAACATAGGCGGAAATTTACATTTAAATATTTTACAGTTTTTGTTAGTAGGTCTTCTCGCCGACTATTGATGACCCATTTTTTACACCTGAAATCATTACAACAATTGAAGGTAGATCGAAGCCGTAAGATACAGAAACAAAATACAATCTCAACAATGAAGTTGAGGACGAGCAGTGTGACAAACCTATATTCAAAGGTCACTCTTTAATATAATTTATAACTTAAACGTTGATTTTAAAGGTGGGAAAAACCTTGGACTAGATACGCTTCTTAACAGTAGCCTATTTTAGGTAAGCCTATTGCTTGCCTAGGTTTGGATAATGATGTCATGTTAGTTTACTGTCGCAAACACCTTAATGGCACATGTATCCGAGAATTTATGATGTAAGATTATGTTTTCGTCATCTTTACGCCTACATCGTGTTCGAGAAAATAAAATCGTACCGCCTGTAAAATCGGCTATGTGCACTTTTTTACGAAATTGAGTTATGTGCACTGATATTCCTTAGCATTGATCCTTACAACCGGGCATGTGGATCTTTGATTGTCAGGTTTGTGCAAGCAAAGAAAAAAAATCGGCTACATGCTGCAAAATGGCCATGTGCATTAAGATAACACAATATTTGCTGCGGTGCAGCTTATTTCCTATGTGCATTGTAATGTATATGTCAGGGCCGGTTATGTATACAAACATGTGTGCCGTGTTGGCAGTCAAGAATGGCTATGTGAGCTCTAAGGGTACGTATACATCTGCGCTCCTCTTGCGCGCCGTGCGGCACGCGTGCCGCTCGTTGAAATTATTTTCACAGCGCTCCTCTTGCGTTCCATAGGAAAGCGACGAACCTACTGCGAACCACTAGCTTTCATCATTAGGCCTTATTTTGTGTGTTGTCTTGCTTAGAAAACGAGTTTTGAAAAAAAGTCCTCAATTGCAAAACTTGTCTACGGCTTAAATATCGAAACAAAACCATTTTTAAACAAGAGTTGAAAAGTGTGTAAACAGTGTTATTATTTATATTTTATAACTTAACTTTTCCTGTACCTTTGCTGGCGTTAACTTTAATTTTCTCTCGCCAGTTACAAGAAAGCATAGATAACCAGTGGCGGACGCAGAGGGGGGGATTGGGGGGATAGATCCCCCCCCCCCCCGAAATTTGAAAAAAAGGCTATAATATGCACTCTAAGTGGCCAGTTTTATAAACTAATTATATATGTAAGTTAATTAATTTTTTAAGTATTCTTTCTACATATTCAAATCCCCCCCCGAAAAAAAATTCTGCGTCCGCCACTGTAGATAACATCTTCTTCTTGCACTCTTCTGAGGACGTATTTATTTCCATTCCTATTTCCCTCCATGCATCCTCCTTTAAACTTTTTTGTAGTGATCCTTATGTTTTGGGTTCCACAGTAGAGGTCTTGATTTGTAAATATGTTTCATCTGCAGTATCTTCTCCTCGGACCACTCCATGATTATATCACAAACAAGCTAGCTCATTCAATCTTGACTAATGTCCTTCAGAGAGGGACCAGTGGGCTAGCTAGGCACGTCAGCAAAATAGAACATGTTACAATAAACAAACAGTCGAATTTCCTGTACTCTGTTTGGAGACGACAATTCACTGCTATATAATTCATGCAACACGGGTGCATGCAATTGTTTTAACGAATGCTATTTATTTAATAACGTGATAATGCCTCCTATACTGTCAAAACTAAAAGGAGAAACTCTACAGTCAAAGTAGCGAGATTATTGCTAATGTTTATGAGTAGGCCTGCATGAAGGAAGAAGCCAAACATAAAGATCGATTTTCTCCAGCGTATTTTAAAGAAATTCAGAAAGTGCAAAGTAACGTACACAACATCTGACTCAGCTCCTGCTTCTGTATACCTATCATTCCGCAAAAGGTGAGTAAGTGACTCGCATCAACCTCTCATATAATTTTTTCATTTGCCAATTGTACAGTAAAGCTTGAGGAGCGGAGCGCTGTGAAAATAATTTCAGCGAGATGCACGCGTGCAGCACGCAACTACCAAAAACACGTCCCAATATGAAATCAGAAATCCTTTGTGTTCGTCGAAAAAACCGACAGGAGACGGATCGTGGCGAGCAGCACGCGAGCGGTTCGCGTGCACCTCAAAATGCCGTACACATCTGCGTGCCGTGCGGCACGCGTGCCGCACGGCACGCAAGAGGAGCGCAGATGTATACGTACCCTTAAGCGATCACAATACGACATCCTAAATATTGTTATCATTAACCGTGATATAGACTGCTGACATTTTCATTTCATTGTTAGAAATTACAACATAATTAAAGATAAAAATATTACATTAAAGTAAATGTAAACATAACCACACCAGAACATGTGTCAAGAGTAAGCCAGCAGGCATACAATAAATATTACGTATTTTTCTTCTTACCTTTCTGGATCTTTTGGGAAAGTGAAGAAATGCAATTCAGGATTTCTTCCTTTATTGTTACTGCAATTTATAGCAGAACAATAACATCCTTTCCAAACACGCATTGCTATAAAAATTCAAGACTCCTATTTATTTCCATTCTTCCCGCAGTAGTGATTGTAGTATTACTCAATGGCCGGTAGGATCGCTAGGTAATCTGCGCGCGCATGTCCGTATGGCAGAAAAACGGACTGAGTTTCTTTACTGTATTAATACGTATACTGTGATAATACTATGGCATAGCTAACAGTATGGATGGATAAATAACTCTTTAACATCATGTGTTTGTTTATAAGTTATGTTTTTCATATTGCCCTCAGTGTTGAGGCGTAGGGCCTCCAAGTGGAGGTTTCTGTTACCTAGGTGAATTTTGTTACGCTTATTTTCCAAGAGAGGATACAGTGAAAGGTGATTGTTTATAAGTGGTATAAATGAAATTGTAAGGGTTTGCATATTTGTTCCTAGACCCTTTTTGAAAAAAAAAACTAATTAAATAATTATCTATCTAGTCTACATTAGTATCTCTCTGTCCAGTGATCACATCAAATCTGCTGCATATAAGTTAACATATCATTTTTACTCTACCAGATTTTTACATAATGAGCATACATAAAAGTGGAGGAATCTATTTTTGGTCAAAATTTTTGCCAGATTTCGTAAATTTTTATAGTAATTTCAACATTCTTTACTATTTTGATTGAATTTCGTCAATTTTCCTATTTTTTCTTAAGAAATAAAAGCTTCAGCAAACATTAATATTAATTGATGTGGCTTGGCTTCGTTTGAAAATTGCAAATAAACCCTTGTCAACAATTAGAATTAATAATGAGATGGATAGTACACTGACTTCAATAAAATTGCCACTAACCTGGACTGCAGTTTCGTTTAGGCATCCCTAAACATCATCAACTAGATTCCATCTGTATGATGGAGTACTATCCATCTCATTATTAATTCTAATTAATAAATACTTCACTGTGTAAACTTCCTGATTATTAGCCTTGTCAACAAGTTGTGAAATCAATTGAAACTCCAACTTTCTATTTTCTTTTTTTGTCACATTTCCCTTTCATTGACTGAATCGCAGTTCCTGCCATCTATGGATTAACAATTTTGCTGAAAGGTGAAAAATTTTTGCATTTTAGCCAAATTTGTAATATTTTGCAAAACAATTTGCATTTTATGCTTTTCAAAAAAGCAGGTGCCTCTAGTTATAGGATAACATAAGGACTAGTAGTCATCATTCAGGATTTTAAATGAGGGAACCAAAAAGAGACCAGTACCTCACTGCTCTACAACACTACTTTTCTGAGGGAACCAAAGAGATGTGCATTCTACTATCAGCATGTCAAGTAATGATCCTTCAACCTCTCTGGATTCGTATTAGTGCCCCACATTGCTTGCACTTTCTCCTGCCTTCACTGATTTGTGGACATAACTGCTGTGCGAACAGAAATGCCTCCTTACCTTGGGCTTTTAAAGGTGTAAAAGTCATACTATAACCAGTCATATTTTGTTCCTGAAAAATGACCCTGAAATATCCACCATTGTGACTCAGCAGATGTGTTTCCTCACCTCACGCAGCAGTCCTGGGTTTGATTCCCGGTCAAACAGGTTATCTAGGTGAGGTTTTTTCTAGGGGTTTTCCACAGCTGAGAGACTATGACTGTTATCTTGGCTTCTGGATATCATTTGGTCATCATTATGTCATCTGCTCCTTGTTCAGAATGTGTGTTTGTGTGACTTGTGTGTCTCATTCTATGTGTTTGTGTTGCCTTGGAGGTTGCTCCGACATTGGGCTGATCACCCATTTGTGGAGGCCCTCCTTGTCTGTTAAAATATGTTTGTGATACCTCTCCTTACAGGTCATAGTCCTGAGCGGTGTGGATCGTGGATCGAATTAGTTAATTAGAATATAAGAATATGAAGATAAGATGGGTAATGATTGATTATGTGCTTTTCAGGTAAAAATCAACTTGTTAGCTGAATATGGAGCTATTAGGAGTTTTTATTTTGACAAAGGATACAAAGAGTGCGAATGTAAATTTGAGATTCCACTAAGCAAGAGGAAGGATTAATTAATTCAAAAGGTAAGATTAAATAAACTTTACAATATTTTATCTTTCCCTAAGCATAGATTTTGAAATGTTTTAGTTTCCACCATGAAGTAAGCAACTGCCTAGCAGAACTATGCTTTATACTGCCTCCCCTTATACAATTCACAGCTTGTCGTAAAAACTGAACTTGTAAGGGAACCATAGGGGATGTCATGTTGAAACTACCCTCAAATTTTGCACATCGATAAGTCTTCATTACAGATAGACACATACAAAAAATTAGCTGCTCATACGAAGTATAAGTGTGTGAAA